>CM050509.1:34769279-35969279 GCA_027563665.1 Antrozous pallidus
TAATCTGCAACCATCAGACATACTTTCATAAAGGGTGGAGAACAAGTCAAAACCATATGATGACATACTAAAATCACTGAATATTCACCTAAAATATTTTAATGGATGCAGATTATTCCACTATACATAAATTAAAAATAAAAATAATTTTAAAATATTTTTAAATACTGTTGAACAAAGAAAGATATCCATGATATAGTGTTAAGAAGGAGGTTATAAGACAATATTAAAGTACAATTAATTTTTACAAAAGTTAGCACATGTATATACATATGTATGGGGAGAAAGTCTGTAAAAATATACGTTAAGACATGAGCAATATTATAACTTTCATTTCCTTTTTTAAAATCTCTGCACTCTGCCCAAAATACTTTTTAAAATTAAGTTTTACATCAGAAAAACAATAAATCTATTTTCATTTAAAACAAAGAACAAACATTTTTAGATAGGTAAGAACAGATATAAACTGAAACCACTCTGGACCAATCAAAGCTCTCACACTTCTCCAGATCCTCCCCCATCTGAGTGGTCTCATCTTATTAGCTGTCTCAGAAGTAACCTAAGCCCTGAGAAGAGGCAGAAAGTATCATCTGGCCTGATAACCTCCTGACCCAGTGTTTCAGCCTGATAGCCCAGCAGTAATTACCTTAATTCTGAAGCCAGCACCAAAGACCTTTAGAAGATGGTCTCAGAGGCAGCCTCATGACCCACATCACCCAGGACTCCTTGCTGACAGGCACACTAAGAAAAGTTTACACAGTGAGAGGTGGCCCCCAACCTTCTGAGTATTTCAGAATAATTCAATATTATTTCATCATTCACAAATGACCCAACATTTTGGAATATATTGCTACTTTCCACCTGCCCTATGCCTTGAGGAAATGAATTACTTAAGCTTAATATTTGACATTTGAAGTAGGACCTCCCTTCATCTAACCTAAAATCATCTCTTTCAAGTTTAAGGTCTTACCCCCTATTTTAGTGTTATAGGACATAAGTTTTTGGTTACCATACCCATCACAATTGCATGCACTTCTCTGATTTTCCCTATAAGCCTTCATTGCTTTAGACTCAAGAGGCAAGCGATTTTAGCCTGTCATCATATGGTTTTGACTTGTTCTCCACCCTTTATTATTTCATTTGTCCTTCTGTGGACATTTTCCTGTTCCATTTTGTCATCTTTACTACATTATCAGCAGAATATAATCCAACTAACACATACAGTAGCTCTAAAATCAGTACTGCAGGTTAAAAATAACTTCTCTCTTAGTGGGTTGCAACATTCAGAAGTTCAGCTTTCAATGGAAGACGAGTAATAATTAAAGAGCTGTGAGTGCGGGTCTGTTTTGTCTTAAGAAACGTATGTGTATGTGGTCTCCACTTTATATTGTCTACTACATCAGGATCCAACTAACTCTCAAAGTAAGTTTGATTTTAGGGGGAAGAACTCTCAAATCAATTGCATAAACGCTAATTCTAACATTCAGGTTCTAGGAAATAAGACAGACCTAATCTCTCAAAGGCCAGAGATAAAGCCATATAACAGTTTTGCAATGTCAGAAACTTTCAGTCATTCCTTTACACGTATGTAAAACCTTCAGACTTTCTTGATAAAATATTCTTTTTTTAAAAAAAAATTGCTTTGAAGTTTGAATATCAAAGCAGAACAGCTGTTTCTCAGAACAGAAAGGACTTTCCCTAAACTGCTAGAAAGCTAATAAGGATTTCAAAGGGCAATGATAACTTTCTCTAATGACCAAAGTACAGGGAGCACCAGGGTTGGGACAAACTATTTACTGCAATTAACACATTAACTAGGGAGCTTGCAGCCTTCCTCTATATTTTCCCCTTTTCCTTTCTCTTCGTGTCTGGTTTTCTCCTTTCTTCTCTCACCATCCTTTGGCCTCTTTCTTACCTTACCTTTTGTTTACTTTTTAAATTGTATTTTCCTTTCTCTTTCCCCCTCCCTTACATCTTTTTTCTTAACCACCTCATTCCCCAACCTTGCTATAGCAGAGACCTGGAATATTTTAACTGTTTATTATATAGAGTGAATGGAGTTTCCCTTTCCCTAAAATTATTTTTTAAGGAGATGAGTTGAATATTTTATATTTCTTCTACAAAAACAACAACAACAACAAAAAAAACCAACAAAAAACAAAAAAAGTGGTTTCTGACTTGCGTGTGGCCCCAGAAGATGTTTTTTTCCGCTGTGGATCAGTGGCCCTTGATAGAAAAAAGGTGCCCACTCTTGCACTAAGGGGTGTTGCCAATCTAATTCTTTTTCAGAAAAGGAGATGAAAAACAGTGTGGATAATTAGTTACTGTGGGTGGGAAAAGGAATTTGACTGGCAGCAGTTTTCTTTGGAAACAGATAGGGAAGCACAAAAGATTGCAGTAGTTTTACTTGTGAAAAACAGAGGTTAGAAATAACTTGCTGGAAAGTTCAGCTGAGAACGGGAACATCTGGGGCTTATTCATCGGTTTTCAGAAGTTTTTGAAGCTTTTTTATTAGCTGGTTGACCTCAGATTGAGGAGATTTTTCAACTGTTAAACAGTTTTTTTTTTCCTTTGCATTCCTAAAGTCATTTTGTATTCAGCTTGTTAATATCTGCACAGGGGGCCTTGGGCAGAGTTGACCATTGTTGGCAGATTTTCGGAACAAATACATAGCTGGTATTTCCCTTTCTTGTTGAGGATTTACATGTGTCCCTTTCATGCATATATACAGCAGATTCCTCCACAAATAATTGCATTTGGCATCATAGTTGTTGGAGAAAACTGAGGAGGAGGGTAAATCCCCATCTCTTCCCTCCCACCACGAGACAGCTGAAGGAAGGAAACAGGTCAGACAGGGTAATACATAAACACCTGGAATGTAGCAGCAGGTAATTCTGTCTGTGTTAGTCACAATAATAACTTGCATGTTGGAATATCAGTGGCATAGATTCCAAGATGTCTAGAATTGAAGAAGAAAAAAAAAAAACACAAATCGACAACTAGCATCCCATTGACTTATTGGGCCTGACACTGGAAACATTGGCTAAAATGTTTAGTTAGTATAAATGGAACATGTTCCAAGCCACTTCCCCCCACTATTTTCTAAAAAGGATTTTAGGTTATTTACTTGGAACTTCTGGCAGCCAAGGCAAGAAAATACTGCATGGAGATTCCAACACAGCTTCTAATGGGATGCGGGGAGTGGACATCATCAGATTGCGCCACAGTAAAAGATCTTAATACTGGGCCCCTCAGTACAGTACTCTCTGAAAAGGAATATTTGTTCAGGGCATGGCAGTGTTGAGAAAAGCAAAATATAATGTATGCACTAACACTATAACCAGAAATAACTTCTATGTCAGAAATTAACTAGTACTGCGTAAATAGAAGCTCTCATTTTTAATGGTCTGAACAATGTTCTGTGGCTAAAACTCTTGGAGGTAAATCAGTGATTTCGAGTTTCTTTTTCTACTAACTGTTAGGCCTACAAAGGTTGTATGCAAGCAAAATAATTTAAACAAATTTCAAAAAAATTGACATTTAAAATTGTTTAGTGTTATTCCAACACAGATGTTCCTTATTCTGTATTGAGTTTATGGTCTATGCCAGGCTTTGATTAACAGCTAAAAGACATTCAGACAATTCAATAAATCAACACATGGTACTTGAGCTCCTATTTTAAATGTTTATTGTTTATTCAGCCACGGAGTGCCAGACACTCTGGTAGGCCCTGGGAATCTGGAGAGGCGCAAAGATGAATCAGACACAGTTCCACCCTCAAAAAACCTTTGGACTCATAGAGAAGACATAGACACAAATAATTCCAATTCAAGGCAGAATGTGATTGAGGTTTTAAGACAGGTCCAAACAAAATGTTGTCGAACACTGATGAAACAACTTGATTCAGCTACAGTAACTGGGAAAGAATTAATGTAGAAGAGATGACATATGAGATGATTCCTGGAGGATAAATTGAATTTCAACAGAGGAGATCATGCAAGGCAAAGAAAACAGCATGCGCAGAGCATGAAGGTGTGAAACCGTATGGTGTATTTAGAGAGTGATTAGTGAAGGTATATGGAGCAAATTGTGAGAGTTGGGGTAGTCAAGCGGAAGTATACCTTGGGCAGTTATAAATTTGAGTTAGAAGCCTGAGGAAAAAAATCTAGACAACAGAATTAATACACACACACACACACACACACACACACACACACACACACACACACACACAGTATTTTTCCCTTGGAGGCAGGTCCCTTATAACATTAGAACCCAGTCTCTTCTCTTTAAGGGTCTACAATTAAATCGAGAGACAAAGCATACACACACACACACACACACACACACACACACACACACACAGAGAGAGAGAGAGAGAGAGAGAGAGAGAGAGAGAGAGAGAGAGAGAGAGAGAGAATGACCTACATACTATATGATACAATGTGCAACAGCTGAAGAGTGCATTGGGAAAGCACAAGATACATTATTAATGATTTAACATTTTTGAAGCTAACTTGGAGCCTTCATCTGCCCCGCGGGGCCCCCCCACACATTAAAATGTCACACCCTTCCTAGACAAATGCTGCCACAGACAAGAACATGCTTTATGCACAGCGCTAGTGGTTGGGAACGAAGGGAAAAGAGGAGGTAAGGTTGGCAGGAGAAGGAACAAGCAATTCATTTTAGGTTGGAGAATGAGAAAATTAACTGTTCATAAATTCCAGGAGATTGGTTTTTCTTCTGTTTTATCATGAATAAAGGTCCTGTTCACATTTTGAAAGTAACACCTCATAGTACAGATGGAATAAGCAGGCCAAATTCCTTCTTTGTTTTTATTAAAAGTGTAAGAATAGGAAGGTTGTCTGACCCATATATAGACTCCCTAGGAGACAAAACCCCTTCTGATCATGTATGAACACATAGCTATTTGATACTTCCTGCTTCATTGAAAATAGATTTAATTAAAATATTTAATAATGGCTCATTTTGAGTGCCAGGTGCTTACATATCTTTATTATTTTGCCTCTAAGAATTTAGATTTGAAATATAATACTTAGGTAAATTAATGTTTCTCCTACTAGAGTTTCTGTATGGACACCATCAGGTAAGTCCCCATGGATGGCCTTAGGGAGGAAGCCCAGTGGGAAAGCATAGTTTACTAAGAATAAACTTCCTTGCTTTAGCTCTGCATCTGGTTGGGTAAGGCAATTGCTGACTTTTAAAGTGTCATTCTTCCCAGTTCATGTTCCATTGCCCAACACTATAAGGAACAGTGCACCTGTCTTGTATTGGAAAGGAAGTAAGCTTCAAAGTGAGAACAAAATAAGGACAGTTGTCTCATTCCAAGTTTGTGTGGGACTGGAGTAAAATTTCTGTTCCCACTGTGTTAAGGGAAGAAAAAAGCCATACGAGGAAGAAGTGTTAAATTGTGGCTTGTATCCAGATCCACTCCAGGTCTCATGCCTTTAAATCACCCCAAATAATGCCATGCTATTGTTTAAAAGTGATTTTTCCAGAGAGCCTACCTTCTGCATAGTGAGGGGAGATCTGCTAGTGAGACTATGTAAGTCACTCACCACTCAAAAACTGAATCAATGCAATATCAATTGGTCAGAGCTTCAGAAGAGTTCTTTTTCAATAAGATGTGATGCCAATGTTGCGCTAACTTTGGGGTATTAAAGATCCCATGACATTTTTAAAGGAGTGCTTGCCTTAACCTCCTTGGCCAAAGTTCACATCCGGTAATCGCATTTGTTGATACTGGCTTCCCTTGTCCTTCCAGCTGCATATAATATTGCTTCCTTTGCATCCTGTCTTAGACTGTTGTATAGTGTTACTATGTGCTACTAAACAGCAATTGCATTTCACCCAGTGGAGAATGCAAGCAGAAACCCTTTGGGAGAAGTGGTGCTATAGAAATGTTGGATAGACAGCATTTTTTTGTTTTGTTTTGTGTGCAAGGCAGAAAGTGTAAGAAATAGATCCAAGCACTCTTCAGAATAACTGTTAATGTGTATATATGCAGAGTAAGCAATGACCATATGGAAGGCCAGAAATGCCAAGGGTCTAAAAGAATCCTTGGAGATAGGGAAATGAAAACAAAATTTTTAAAAAGTGATTTGGGAGGATGCCCTCTATGTTCAGAATAACATATAAACAATTTTGGAGTGTTTGTGTTTTAGTTTTTGTAAGCACACAGCTTCTATTTGTATGGGTCTTGGCAGTTTACAAAGTGCTTTTTATATATGCAAATATTTAAATATTTATATTTCCCATAACCCTGTGAGATAGGTATGACACTTATTTTAATTTTATAGCATAGGAAACTAGGAATTAGTGAGGTTCACGGAATATCTAGCAAGTGGAAGAAACAAAGGAGCTAGGAATACAGGTTTTATGACTCCAAATTCTTTATTCTATATAACACATCTAGCCTGAAAAGTGTGTTGGTTATGGTTTGATGAATGAAGGATGTCAGGCATAGGTACATTTTAGACATTGAGTTACTATAATTCTTAGGGATTCTGGAAAGCCCATGTGTTTTTGACACCTAAAGGTTAGGATCCAAATATTAAAATGTTAACTGTTTTACCAAAATAGAAACTTTTCTAAAATAGATTTCCTTACCTTATTATATGATTGCATTGCACAGCAGATGGAGATACTTTAATTTTCACTTCAGATCAAAGACTCTTTTGGGCTAATTCTACCTTTGACTCTGTCCCAGAGGCCTCCAGGCCTCACAGAATAACTCAGATAAGTACTGTCTAGCTGATCCATTTTCACTTCTGTCATTCCTGTGTTATGGAATAAATAATGGTATTTTTGCATCCAAAAAAAGAGTGATTACACTTTGGAAATGACTGGACTAGATCTACAAAGTAAGTAGTTTACTCACCTGATGTGATCTGTCTATCCTAATATAAATTCATTGCCATTAAATATTGAATGTAGGAATCATGAGTATGGAATTAGGTGAGAGACAGATAACAGAGCTCATGCATACTGTGAAAGCAAGAAGTAAAAACTGAGCAAAGAAACACATTTCCTGGGTGACAAGGCAAAATAAACAAATATTGAGGAAAGTGAGAGACATGGGGATGGAAAAGAGAAATTTTGGTAAAGTAGTAATTGAGTCAACTTGAACTTCATGTAGTCAATGTGTTTCCTGGATGATGGCATGATTATGGTAGCAAAAAGCTAGGATAAAGGAGTCAGCTAAAATATTGCAGGATTAAAGACAGTTAGATTTCTATTAGGTTTGACTACAAGGCAGGCATTTTAATCCAAACTTGAGTTCTCCCTTTGTCACATTGGCTAACTTAATTTCTCCCTTTTTGCAAATATATTTCACCACTTTATTAAGATATAATTTACATTTAATAAAATTTACCCATTATAAATATACATGCAGCCGAAACAGTTTTAGTAAATTTATACAGTTGTACAACTATTGCCGCAATCCAATTTAGAATATTTTCATCACTCCAACAAGTTCCCACATGCCTGTTTGCAGTCACCTCCTATTCTCATCCCCAGATCCAGGCAACCACTAAACTACTTTCTGTCCCTGTAGATATTCTTTTTATAAATATTTCAAATAATGGAATTAGATAAGAAAGTGTCTTTTGTGTCTGCCTTCCTTCACTTAGCATAATGATATTTAGGTTCATATATGCTATGCATCAATACTTTGTTCCTTTTTATTGCCAAGTAATATTTCAATGTCTGGGCATACCACATTTTATTTATTCATTCACAAGTTTATGGACATTTGGATTGTTTCCAGATTTGGACTACTATGAATAATACCACTATAAACATTCACATACAAGTCTGTATATGGACATATGTTTTAATATATTTGGTAGATATATAGGAGTATTATGGCTGGGTCATATGCTAACTATACATTTAATGTTTTGAGACACTGCTAAACTGTGTGCCAAAGTGATTGTACCATTTTGCATTCCCACCAGCAATGTATGCAGGTTCTAATTTATCTACATCCCATTCAACACTTGGTATTTTTATTCCTTGAGTATAGATTTTCTGGTGGATGTATAATGGTATCTCATTGTGGTTTTAATTTGCATTTCATTTGTGAGTCACGATGTTAAGCATCTTTTCTTAGGTTTATTGTCCACTTATATTTTTTTCAGATACTTTTCTTTTTTATTAAAAAATGTCCACTTTTATTGTTTTATGAAGTGTCTACTCAAATCTTTTTGCCTTGATATTTTATAGTTTAAATAAGGGCAGATAAGTAGAAAGAAAATGACTGCTATGAAATTTTTGTACTCCTCCTTCTATGTATTAACTAGTCTTTGTTTCTTTTTGTAGTTATGGGGGTATTTATTTGAATCTTTTTTTGAACAAGTAAGGATTGAAATGGCCCATAGTAATTCATTGGGCTAAAGAGAATTTCTGAGGACACTGATAGTCTTCTAAGTGTAGTAGACTAGTTTCTCTGCTCCAGAGCAGTTAGTTACCTTAAACTGCTTTGGGCGAGATGTTACAAAGTGCTTTCACATGTATCATTTCATTTACAGTTGTTCTATGAGGTACTGTACTATCTTTTTACCTTTATTTATTTATTTATTTATTTTACATGTGAGACTGATTAGGGAAGTGAGTTTTGCAAGTGTAATAAGTCGGTAAGTTGTTAGAACTGAGCTTTGACACCAGGTCTGGTTCCCTATCCTCTTTGCATTACAGGCAGGCAGTCACACTTTAAGGTCAACTTTGGTTTCATGTATCAGAACTCCAACAAAGCCCAGACCAGCACATTCAGGATATCACATGTAGGAATAGCTGCTGGACAAACTTTCAGGAAGTGTTTCCTCCATTACCTGATTGAATAGCTTTGCCTATTTTCCCTTGGACCAGATGTCTGGGTCTCTGTATTATGGACAAAATGATTGTAATCTGGAAACAATGAGAACTCAGAACACCTGTTAAGAGAAGAAAATATAATAGATGAGATGGTGTATTCTGATTAGAGTTTATTTTAGAAAGAAATCAGTTTACATAAAACCAAACAATGTTTAATTAGCAAAATGCTAAGTTGCAGGGTCAAAATATTGTTAAAAATAGACAAATGAGAATACCACTGTATTTATGACTAGAGAAATTATTTTTAAATTTACTTTATTCAAAACAAACAAAACAGAAACAAACTCATAGATACAGAGAACAGACTGATGGTTGCCAAAAAGAAGGGGCGTTGGAGACTGGGTGAAAAAATTGAAGGGATTGAGAAGTACAGATTGGTAGTGACAAAATAATCATGGTGATAGAAAGTAAAATGTAGGAAATACAGTCAATAATACTGTAATAAATTTGTCATATTCAGTGGCCTCTGAAATTTTAAGAAAGTTTTACTTTTAGGAGTGGTAGGTAATAGTTCTGGGTCATTCAAGAGCACATTGTTAAACATTTTGTCCATTGGGACTCATAAATCACTGAAAATGCACCATAATTTCAGTATTTTAATATTAATATGAATACTCCCAAACTGCCTCAAGTGTTCAGATACAGCAAGTGCACACACAAGCACATCCTTTGTTAGATGATATCCTTTGGTTGGGTTTGGAAAATATAATTATTACTGAAGCACAGACAGAAATATAAAACACAGTGCCTTATCCAAAACACTTTATACTTATAAAACATTTAACATTAAAATAGAATAATTAGAAAATAATATAAGGCATAATGTAAGAAACTGTTAAATTGAATACAAAAATAATAAAAGTTGTGCGAAACAAGAGATCACTGGTAGCTTGAGTACTGTGGCCAAAGCAACTAGCATAGAACTGGACATGCTATCTATATAGCTGTCTGTCTATCATCATTGTTTATATTAAACTTTTAAAATTGCATAATGTATATTTATTGTAGAAATTCAGCAATTACAGATAGGCAAAAATAATAAATTAATCCACTCCGAACCTACTACCCAGAGATTCCCAGCTTGTGTATATATTTCCTGTATTTTGTGTTGCTTTTAAAATAGTAAATATTAATTGCTCTTAAAATAAACCAACACCAACTCTTTCATCTTAAAAAATGTAGTCATTATTACTCATTCTCTCTGGCAGTATATCCCAAAGTATGTTCCACAAAACTTTTATTGGTGTGATTTTTTTAAAAAAGTTTTTCCAGTGAGTATTTGAAAAGATGCTCACCATTAGGAAAATGCAAATCAAGACCACAATATGATACCACCTCACACTTATTTGCATGACCATTATAAATAAAAAAAACAAAAATCAGAAAACAAAACCGGGAAAAAAGTCTTGGCCAGTTCGATTCAGTGGATTGATCATTGGCCCGCCAACTGAAGGGTCCCAGCTTTTATTCCAGGTCAAGGGCACATACCTCTGATGCAGGCTTGATCCACCAGGGTGTATGTGGGAGGCAACCAGTCAATGTGTCTCTCGCACATCGATGTTTCTCTCTCTGTGTGTCTCTACCCCTCCTTTCCACTCTCTCTAAAAATCAATGGGAAAATATCCTCAGATGAGGATTAACAAAAACAAAACAAAAAACTGTACACAAAAAAGAAAAAAAATGAACAGAAAACAAGTGTTGGCAAAGATGTGGAACAGTTGGAACCTTTGAGCACTGTTGGTAGGGATGTACAATGATGTAACCACTATAGACAACAATATGATGAGTCCTCAAAAAATTAAAAATAGAATTACCATATGTTACAGAAATTCCATTTCTGGGTATATATCCAAAAAAATTGAAACCAAAATTTCAAAGATATTTGTACACCCGTGTTTATATCAGCATTATTCATTATAGCCAAAAGATGGACGCAACACAAGTATTTATCAATAGTTGAATGCATAAACAAAATATGGTGTATACATAACATGTAACATTATTCAGCCTAGAAGGAAATCTGTCACTGCTACAATATAGTTGAAAATTGAAGATATTATACTAAATGAAATAAGCCCCTCGCAAAAGGATAAATACTGTATGCTTTCACTTACATGAGGTACATAAAGTAGTCAAATTCATAGAGACAGAAAATAGAATGGTAGTTGCCAGGGACTGGGAGGAAGAGGGGAATGGAAAGTTGTTGATTAATGAGTACAGAGTTTCAATTTTGCAAGATGAAAATGTTTGCACAACATTGTGAATATATATAACACTATTGACCTATCCATTTAAATTTGGTTAAGATGGTAAATTTTGTTATGTGTATTTTACAACAATTTTAACCTTTTTCCAAAGTGTTCCATATTCTCAAATAAGGAAACTGGATTAAAAATTAATTTAAGGTGTTTATAGCAGGACTTCATAGAATCTTTAATATGCTACTGTGCATTTTGATTCTCTAAGAAGAGAAGTAGTATAATACATTTTCTCAACTTACTAGTATCTGACCATGGATATTTTTTTCCAGTGTCTTATGGAATTAAGAAACTATATTAAAGAATACACCTTAGGAAATATTATTGTGAAATGTTTGTGCTTAAACATCTTAGCTCTCCAATAGACAGACATTTTATTTCAAGAAGACACCTAGGGTGATCAGTGTTTATCCCAAATGAATGTGTCTCTAGAGATAGAATGTCAAGCCCTACAAGTGTCTAAGAAGAAAAAGATTTGGGGGCACAGAAGCACCCAGCACATCTCAGATCCCTGCTTGTTGACAGCTAACTATTCTCCCTCCTTGCAGGGTCAGCCTGCATTTTGGTAATTGAGAAAGGAGAGCATGAGATTTTAACTGTTCTTGGTGGGGGAGGTCAACTGTCAGTATCTATATAATCAATATAATAAAGAGATAATATGAAAATTGGTCCTAATGGCATCACAGTAATGACTGTTCAACAGGCTGCATGTGCAGCAGGAGCTGGTGGGTGGAGACAGGGGTGGGGACTTGCACCACCAGACATGAGTCTGCCCCCCCAAAAAACCCCTGGCGGAGGCATGCACAGGCCTACCATGCCACCCGGCCCAGGGGCAGCCCCCAGTGGAGATGGCTCTCAGTGGAGGCACATGCAAGCCCACCATGCTGTCTAACCCAGGGGCAGCCCCCGTGGAGGCGGCCCCCAGAGGAAGTGCCATGCAGGCCCTACAGGGCCAGCAGAATGGGGGTGGGCCCTCAGCAGAGAGCTCTCAGCACTCCTGCGCCAGGGTCTGAAGGGCACTGAGAGGAAGGGAGAGCAGATAGGTAGTTAGAGGGATCAGGCCAGAAGGAGAGAGCAGATAAGCAGTTAGGGCGATCAGTCCAGGATGGGAGAGCAAATAGGCAGTTAGGGGAATCAGATCAGGAGGGGAGAGCAAATAGGCAGTTAGGGGGATTAGGCCAGGAGGGGACAGCACTTAGGGTCATCAGGCAGACAGGCAGGTGAGCGTTTAAAAGCCAGTGGTTCCGGATTGTGAGAGGGATCTCGGATTGGAGAGGGTGCAGGCTGGGCTGAGGGACACCCCTCACCCATGCACGGATTTCATGTGTAGGGCCTCTATTCTGATAATAAAGATTCATAATTTCATCCCAGGACAGATAACAAGTATTTCCCCACAGGAACTTTAATTTGGTACTGAACACTTTAGATGGACAGAATTCTGATCCAGGAAAAGATAACACTGTAGGTTGAATATCTTCATGTGTAATTCAAAATGAGAAGTGGCTAGTATGTTTAAATATACTGTAGTTGAGCTAAAGGAGGATGTCATGGTTAAATGCCAAGAATTTCCTCTATGAGCAGGTGAAAAAACAGTTGTCATTCCTGATTGTTTTTCTAAGTGTATAAAATGGCTTTTCCAGACCTAAAGCCTGTAAGCATTTTATTAACATTTGATTAGCAATTATTTCTTACTATGTTGAAGCTGAAATTAGGGTCAGGTTTCCTTACATTATCCCCCTTTCCTCTCCCCCCCTACACCAAACCCCAAATAACTCAACTTTCTTTCATAAATAATTATTCTAAAACTAGAGGCCTGGTGCATGAAATTCATGCACAGGGGGTGTAGCGTGTAAAGGGGGGTGGTGTCTCTCAGCCCTGCTGGCCAGGGCAGGTGAGCACAGCATCCGTGTGGCTGGGGGCGGGCCCTCTTTGGTGGCTCGAGCACAGCTTCCCTGCGGTGGCTTGAGCATAGTCCACGCAGCCGGGGTGGACCAACCAGGGCAGTGTGACCACAGCTTCTGGGCGGCTGGGGGTGGGCCCACCAGGGAGGCACAATCACAGTGTCTGCACGCTCAGCCTGCCTCCTCCCTCCCTCCACATGGCCAGGCGGGCCAGCTGGGGGTGCAGACGCTCAGCTCGCTGCCCTGGTTGGCCCTTTCTCTCAGTGGCCGCAGCCATCTTGGTTGGGGTTTATTTGCTCCTGATTGGCTTATGAGCGTGGCTTGTGGGTGTAGCAAAGGTACAGTCAATTTTCATATTACTCTTTTATTAGGATAATTTCTCCCTTTCCTCTCCTTAGCAATCTCACAAATTCATACTGTCAGAGCTGTAAAAGACTTAGAACTCATGCAGTCCAATTCCCTCCTTATATATATTGGGAAACTAAGGCCCAAAGAGGGAAAGAGATTTCCCCACCCCCTCCCAAGACTAAAAAAGTGGCAGAGCTGAGAACACCTGTCTGCTTCTCTAGTGCTCTTTCCAATGCGTATTTTGCTACCCCATCAGAAGATAATATATAAAGACCAAATATAGCTATGACTTCAAGTCAAATTTTTTTATAATTTATTAGACAAGCAAATAACAGGAGTCTTATATGAATGCCAGAATGCAATTTCTCTTAGATAATACAATTTGCAGGCTGAGCATGAAACTTAAAACCTGAAATAAATCAGTATTCACAGCATGTAAGAATGTATAGCCAACTATAAAGTGACATTTGTTTTAGGTTTAAATATATAGCAATTAGGTCAATATAAATCCACTAGAATTACTTGGTAGCTTAGATTTGTGTGGCTTCCTTCCTCAAGGAAATTTATTCAGATTCTGAATGGAATTGTTATTATGATTTATCAGGCTTTATAGAAGCCCTGTATAATATACCCTATTTGTAAGTGAGTCATGCACCATATAGTTAAATTAAAACCAAGAAATAGTTTACTGAATAGGAAACATTGGCTAGAATATAACAGATAAATGTATGTTGCTATATATACACACACACACACACACACACACACACACACACTCACACACACACACAGACAATATATATATATTTTAGAGAGAAAGGAAGAGGAAGAGATAGAAACATCAATGATGAGAAAGAATAATCACTTGGCTGCCTCCTGCATGCCGCACACTGGGGATCTAGCCCACAACCTGGGCATGCGCTCTGATTGGGAATCAAACCATGACTTCCTGGTTCATAGGGCAAGGCTCAACTACTGAGTCACATCACTTGGGCTGTATATTGCTTTTTTTACAAAGAGGACTTTTGGTAATGTTCATATTCACTTGCTAATTAACATATTGTTGTATATGCATTTAAGGCCATATGCCACTAACTAGTTTATTTATTTTTATTTTTTTAATATATTTTATTGATTTTTTACAGAGCGGAAGGGAGAGAGATAGAAAGTCAAAAACATCGATGAGAGAGAAACATCAATCAGCTGCCTCCTGCACGCCCCCCACTGGGGATGTGCCTGCAGCCAAGGTACATGCCCTTGACCGGAATCGCACCCAGGACCTTTCAGTCCGCAGTCCGACGCTCTATCCAGTGAGCCAAACCAGTTTCGGCTGCCACTGACTAGTTTAAAGGCTTTTAAACATTTGCCTTGCCAGTGAGGCTCAGTGGTTGAGTATTGACCTATGAACAAGGAAGTCACGGTTCCATTCTGGTCAGGGCACATGCTCAGGTTGTGGACTTGATCCCTAGTGGGGGCCATGCAGGAGGCAGCCGATCTATGACTATCTCTCATCATTGATATTTCTCTATCTCTCTCCCCCTTCCTCTCTGAAATCAGTTCTGAATTCAATCTAGTGGTTTATTTCATGATTATCTTCAGGGAGTCTTAGTACATTAAAATACTTAGAAATGGGACATGCTGTTTTGATAGTTGCTTAGAAGAAGCAATCAACCAAATAAAAAAGCCCATTGGTTTATCAATGCGAAAGTTGAAGTAGTTATAGTATAGATATTTTAGGATAGCTAAACTTTATATAACAGCATTCAAATGAAAGGGCATAAATAACAATGCCAAAATATGTATAGATTTAAGTACTGTTAATATGCATAAACCATCAATACTAAAATTTAAAGAGTTTAAGCCATATTTTCTTGCTTTCTTGGACTCCAGGCTCCTGCTATAATTGACTGATGTTAAAAAAAAGTGTCCTAACTGGTTTGTCTCAGTGGATAGAGCATCGGCCTGCAGAGTGGAGGGTCCCAGGTTCAATTCCTATCAAGGGCATATACCTTGGTTGCAGGCACATCTCCAGTAGGGAGTACTCAGGAGGCAATTGATTGATGTTTCTAATGTTTCTAACTCTCTATTCCTCTCCCTTCCTCTCTGTAAAAAAAAAAAAAAATATATATATATATATATATATATATATATATATATATATATATGTGTGTGTGTGTGTGTGTGTGTGTGTGTGTGTGTGTGTGTGTGTGTAGTACAATAGTGCAAAAAGGAAGTCCAGTAGGTGCCTGTTTCATAAATAGATTTAATAGCTTGGTGAATGTAGTACTTGCAGTAAGCATTTTATTTTTATAGCCATTGCCCACAGGGCACTACATTTACTCAGAGCCCCGGGAAGCAGTTTCCATTTTGCCATAGATCTATTGCTCACAAACTTATTTGTTTTCTTTATATATTTTGAATGCGTTTGCAATGTTCTTTTTTTCTGTTTTGTAAAAGTAAGCTCCAAAATATTACACATGTCCTAGGATGCCTGGGGATTCAACTCAACCTTTGAATCACCTAACCAGGTTTAGAAATAGGTCTGTGTTGAATTTGTAATATTTCTTTTGTAAGATGACGCTGGAAATATGATAGAAATTTCAGAAATATAACAACCACATATGCCAAGTTTCTCACTTGATATCCAGAGAGTCATTCACACAGCAGGGATGAATTTAATTCCCTCAAGAAATCATAGTCTTCCAATATATCATTCATGGTTTAGGAATCATTTTGATTTTCTACCTTAAGAATTTACCCAAATGAGAACTATTTACTGAAATATTTTTTCTAGTGATTCTACAGGCCCTAGTCACATTAGAACTAGCTACATTATTTCTTCTTGATGGCCCTTCTCCTTGTAAAACTCATTTTCCCTGGTCTGAATGAGTACTGAAAGCAAATTGTGAAAGATTATTGTGAAAGATTAAGACCACTGATACAGTGTATAAAATAATTGATGTGCTGGCATAATAGCTATCAGGCAAGTTTAAATTTAAAAAATAAAATATTCTTTTTAAAAACTATTCCAAGAAAATATCTTTTCACAGGAGGAAATACCATGTCATATCTTTAAAAAGTAGGATTTTTTAATGATTTCTTTAATACCGAACAATAGAAAGTTTAGTTCTAAATTTGGGGTTGGAAATTCTTTCCAATTGATTGGTTCCTTTTTTCTCTTTTTATTGAGATGAAATATACATACCATGATATTCACTGTATGAAAATGTATAATGTAGTGGTTTTGATGAAGTAATATTTAAAAAGTTGTGTAACCATTATCACTATCTAATTTCAGAACAATTTCATTGTCCCAAAAAGAAACCCTATACCTATTATTAGTCACTCCCAATTCCCCCAGCCCTCATCAACTACTAATCTACTCTCAGTTTCTTTGGATTTTCCTATTCTGAATATCCTAATATGTAAAAACCTAGGATCTGTAAGGTCTAAAATTACCAAAGGCTTGACTGACCAAAAGTCAGTCCTACAGTCAGTACTGGGTTGCCGTGGCCAGCCAGCACTGACTGCCTAGGGAGCTTCGGATCAGGTCCAAAGAGAGGCCCAAAGAGAGTGGCAGGTCTGATCTGCAGCCTCCGTGACAGGTGTTGATCAGTCATTGTCTCTCTCTTTCTCTCTGGGCTTCACCTGTAGCCACACATCTATTTCTGTCCAGGCCTCAGCCCCACCTTTCTGATCAGGCCTGGAGATAGGCTCAGAGATGCTGACTGGCATATAAACCAACCAATCAGAACCAAATCTGGGTGAACTGTGAGGAACCAATGGCTTCCTAGAAGGCAGAGCTTTTGACACTGACTGGCATAGAGCCGACCAATCAGAACCAAATCTGGGTGAATTGTGAGGAACCAAAGGCTGCCTAGAAGGCAGAGCTTTTGACACTGAATGCTATAGAAACTGACCAATCAGAACCAAATTGGCCAGCAGGGGAGGGCAGTTGAGGGCAAGAACAGGCTGGCATGGGAGGGAAGTTAGGGGTGATCAGGCAGTCAGGCAGAGGCAGTTAGGGGTGATCAGTCAGGCAGGCAGAGAGGTTAGGGGTGATCAGGCCTAAACTGGCAGTCGGACATCCCCCAAGGGTTACCCGATTTTAGAGAGTGCAGGTTGGTCTGAGGGAAGCCCCCTCCATGCACGAATTTCGTGCACTAGGCCACTAGTTTTATATAAATGGAATAATATAATATGTGCTAATTTGTGACTAGATTCTTTCAATTAACATTATAGTCTCAAAGTTCATCTATAATGTAGCATACATCAGTACTTCATTCCTTTTATGGCTGAATGATACTCCATTGTGTGTATATAACACATTTTGTTTATTTGTTCTTCCATTGGTGGTCATTTGGGTTGTTTCTACCTTTTGCCTATTGTGGATAATGCTTCTATTAACATTGTGAACAAGTGTCTGCTTGAGTCCTTGATTTAAATTCTTTTGGGTATATACTTAGGAGTGAAATTGCTTGGTCATATTATAATTGTATGTATATAGTATTTATATTTTATATGTATATTAAGTACATAATTTTAGGTGTATGTAATAATTTAACTTATTAAAGAACCACAAAACTGTTTCCACAATGGTTGAATCATTTTACATTTCTACCAGTTTATGAGAATTCTACTTTTTTCATATTATCTCTAACTTTTTTTTTCTGGTTACTCTCATTTTTATTATTTTACTAGTGGCTGGTGCACAAAATTCATGCATGAGGGTATGTTCCTTAGCCCAGCCTGCACCCTCTCCAATATGGGACCCCTCAAAGAATGTCCTAATGCCAGTTTACAGGAATCGGGCCTAAACCAGCAGTTGGACATCCTTCTCACAATCTGAGACTGCTGGCTCCTAACCACTCACCTCCTTGCCTGCCTAAATACCCCTAACCACTCTGCCTGCTTGCCTGTTCACCCCCAACTGTCCCCCACCACTGGCTTGCTCTCCCCCAAATGCCCCCCTCTTAGCCTGATCATCCCCAACTTCTCACCATGCCAGTGTGCTTGCCCCCAACTGCCAACCCTGCTGGCCTGCTTGCCCCCAACTGCCCCCTGCTGACCTGCTCACTCCAAACTGCCCCTCCTGCTTTCCTGATTACCCCCAACTGACCCCCACTGATGGCCTACTAACCCCCAACTGGCCTCCCTGCTGGTTTTCTCACCCACAACTGACCCTCTCCCACCAGCTAGATCATGCCCAATGCCCCTCCAATTGGCCTGACCACCCACAACTGTCCTCCCCTCTTGGCCTCTAACCGCCTCTACCTCAGCCCTGCCACCATGGCTTTGTCCAGAAAAACATCTGGAAGGTCTCCTGGAAGATCTCCCAGTCTAATTAGCATATTACCTATTTATTAGCATATTACGTACAGGTGGAGGCTGGCTGGTTTGCCCTGAAGAGTGTCCAGATCAGGGTGGGGAACCTTGGGGCATTGGGAGGCTGGGTGAAGGGCCTATGGTGATTTGCAGGCAGGCCATGCCCCTATAGGGTGAGGGTCCCCGCTGGGGGAGCATGGCCAGCCTGGGTGAGGGGCTGATGGCTGTTTACAAGCTGGCCACGCCCCCCAGCGGGGACTCTTACTCTATGGGGGCATGGCCAGCCTGGGTAAAGGCCTCAGAGCCATTTTTAGGCTGGCCACAGCCCCTTCAGGTTGGAGGGTCCTGTTGGGTTGCCTGGCCAGCCTGGGTAAGGAGCTGAGGGCTGTATTCAGGCTGACCACACCCCCTTCATGGTGGAGGTCCCCACTGGGGTGCCTGGCCAGCCTGGTGAGGAGCTGATGGCTGCTTACAGGCTGGCCAAGCTCCCCAGCAGGGACCCTCAACCCATGGGGGTGTGGCCAGCCTGGGTTAGCGGCTGAGGACTGTTTTCAGGCTGGCCACACCCTCTTCAGGGGGAAGGTCCCTGCTGGGGTAACTGGCCAGCTTGAGTGAGGGGCTGATGGCTGTTTGCAGACTGGCAAGGCCCCCCAGTTGGGACTCTTATTCCATGGGGGTGTGGTCTGCCTGGTTGAGGGGCTGAGGGCTGTTTTCATGCTGACCACACCTACTTCAAGGTGAGGACTCCCCCTGGGGTGCCTAGCCAGTCTGGAAAAGGGGCTGTTTGCAGGCTGGCCGCATCCCCTGGTGACCCAGGCCTCCCACCACTCCTTGAGCAGCAGCCAGGGTAGCTGGGAAGCTTGACTTCCTCCATCGCCAAGGGCAACCCAAGCCTCCTGCTTGCTCCAAATTTGTGGCTGCTGCCATCTTTGTTGTGTTAATTTGCATACTCACTCTTAATTGGTGGATGAGCATAGTGGAGGGACAGTCAGTTTGCATATTTCTCTTAGTGTAGATAGCCATCTTACTCGATATGAAATGATATCTCATTGTGCTTTTGATCTGCATTTCACTAATGACTCATGATGTTAAGCATCTTATTCATTGGCCATTTCTATATATTTTGGGATAAATACTTATTCATATTTTGACTTGTAAGAGTTCTTTAGATATTCTGGATATAGGACCCTTATCAGATATGTGGCTTGACATTTTTTTCCAATCTGTGAGTTGTCTTTTAACTTTTTTGATGGAATTTTTGATGCAAAAGTTTATTGTTTTGATGAAGTCCAATGTATCCATTTTTTTTTACCACTTACATTTTTGCTTCATTCAAATTTACAAAGACTTACCCATATGGTTGCCTCCAAAATTTTTATTATAGTTTAGGCTCTTATATTTTGGCTTTTGATCTACTTTGAGTTAATTTTTTAATATGGTATAAAGTATGGATACAAAATCATTCTTTTGCATGTGGATATTTAGCTTTTCTATCACCAGTTGGCTTATAGTGTTATTTAAGTCTTTTATCTCCTGCTAATCTTCTGTCTAATTGTTTAATCTGTTATTAAAATGGGGTATTGAAGGCTCCAGTTATTATTTTCAAATTGTTGATTTTTTCGTTAAATTCAGTCAGTTTTTGCTTCATGTCTTTTAAAGGTCTGTTGTTATGTGCATATACATTTATAATTTTTAATTATTGGTGTATTAACCCTTAATCAGTAAAATATCCTTCTTTTTCTATAGTACAAATCTTGTCTTAAAATATATTTTGTCTGATATTAATATAGCCATTTTAGCTCCTTTTAGTTATTGTTTGCATGGTTTATTTTTTACCATCTTCTTTACTTTCAACCAATTTTTGTCTTTGAATGTGAGATCTATCTCTTATAGGCAGCATATAATTAGATCTCCTTCCATTTCTCTTCAGCATTTCTCTTAGGACATGTCTAATAGTGACATACTTCCTCAGCTTTTGTTTATCTGGGAATATCCTAAATTCACCTTCATTTTTTGAAGGACAGATTTGCCACATATAGAATTCTTGGTTGACAGTTTTTTTTTTCTTTTAGTGTTTTGAATGTTATACTACTGCCTTCTGGGCTTCTTGGTTTCTGATGAGAATACAACTGTTAATCTTATTGAGTCATCTACACATGGTGAATTGATTCTCTCATTGCTTTCATGATTCTCTAATTATCTTTGACTTTCAACACAGAGCTGTTAGAAGTAATAGGTTTATTGATTATTTAACATAGAACTAGAAAGTGAAATTTCAGAAAACAATGCAGTGTGTGCTTCTCTGAATGCAAAGTAATGTTTTTAAGTATACAGGTTTGGTGTATATAAAGATGGTGTTATCTTAAGAATAAAACTGAAGGAACTATTTTCCCAGTTGAGTTGATGAAAAATAAGTCTTTTTTCTGGCTAGTATACCTAGAATAAGACCAGAAGTCCAGCTGGGATGGGGTAGAGCAGGGACATGTTTTAAAAGGGGAAAGGACTTGGTTAACAGTTACAGCAGCCTCCTGCATACCCCTGTGGCCTTATGTTACTTACTAAGGCAGTTATGTATTTGCTTTCCATTAATTGAGGCATCTGCACAAGTGTGCGTACCTAACTGTGTGAATTTGTGGGGCACCCTGTTCCTAATATTGTGGACAGTGCATAATAGCAGAAGGTCTCTGCACTGTCAACTCACAGATAGTGATGTTGAAATTTAGTTCAAACCTGTGCAATCACTGTATACAACTTCACTGATGATTACACTGTATATGTTCCTGACTTTCTGGAAATATGAAAATACACGATGTCAACCATCTGAAATATCAGGGTAGTACTTAAATATAGTTGATATTTGAAGATGTATAAACTAACAAGCCCACCAAATTTAACCTTTAGGGCAGCAACATATTTGAAGTGTCAATTTAATTAAAAGCCACCAGAACTTAGTAATTCACCATTTGTTTTAACAAAACTGATAAATTACTTAAATGTTTATAAGTAAAAAGAGTACAAAGCAAAAGGGAATTATGTTTAATTGAATGAAAATGCAAGTATTTCAGTATGATTAGGTCTCTCTAAGATGTTTTCAATTGTAATTTCTTGGAAATAGACAGGAAGAGATAACTGGGAGAAAATAAGAAAGTACCTATACTTTGGCACATTGATTTATCCACCTAATCAAGAGTGGATGAGATGAGGACTTGGAAGGGTTTATTCCATTTCTTTTCCACACCATCTAGAAAAGAATTCTTTATTGACTATACTAGAGACCCGATGCATGAATTTGTGCACCAGTAGGGTTCCTCAGCCTGACCTGCGGGATTGGGCCCAAACCAGCTCTCTAACAACCTGCAAGAGGTCCCAGATTGCAAGAGGCCAGGCTGAGGGACCCCACTGGTGCATGATCGGGGCTGGGGAGGGATACTGGAGGTTCGCCAACCAAGGAGGGGCCATGGGAGGGCTCCAGGGCATGTTCAGCCTGTCTTGCTCAGTCCTGATTGGCTGGACCCCAGCAGCAAGCTAACCTTCCAGTCAGAGCATCTGCCCCCTGGTGGTCAGTGCATGTCATAGCGACTGGCCAACCAATCGATTATCTGCACTCTGGTGGTCAGTACATTCATAGCAAGTGGTTGAGTGGCCTTAGCATATCATTAGCATATTACACTTTGATTGGTTTAACAAATAACTGTATACTTAGCATATTATGCTTTTATTATATAGGATATTTCTTGAGGGTGGGCTCCATGTTTTATTATTACCAGTTATCCTTGCCAACCTGGACGTTGACTGCCACATGCTCACAAGAAGTATATTATCTTCTTCCCAACCTGTGATTTGACCAGGCTTAGCTAGCGTCCAAAGAATTTCATGTCCCTCCTCCTAGACCTAAAAGCATTTTGCAACTCTCAAGTCCCTTTGCCTCCCTCTTAACTGCCCTTGACTGGTTCTCTTGTGATATGCCCAAAGATTAGACAGAAAACTAGCTTATGTCATCTACTCCTGATTAACTAGTTTGAAAGCTCTACTAACTATTGTCTGTGTGGACTTACTGTGCTCATCTGTAAGAATGAATGGATTGGATCATATGATCGCTCAGGTTCTTTCTAACTCATCATTCCAAACCTACAACCTAATTCCTCTTTGAATAGGTTGAATATTATGCTGAGCACTTTTGGGTGCTCAATACATTTAATATCTCCATTTCTCATATTGGACACTTTCTGGAAAGTAAGATCTCTGCTTCCCAATCATTTCCTTCCCTGATGCATCTGGTTAGTTCATGCATGTTGAGTTCTTTAAAGATGAAAATTACCATAAGCTGTATCCAGAAATATGAACAAGCAGAATGTTGAAAATGTGTGAATATTATGGTGGAGGGAAACACTAAACAATGTCAGAGGATGGTGAAGAAACCCATTTTAGAACTGGTGAAGACATTCTTACCTAGTGAGCTCAGTGAAGAGAAACAAAGAAAGGTAGAGCTATAAATATGTGTTAGCTGCAGCCTGTTAATGAGCTGTCCTTCTCCACCTCCCACACTTATATTCTCCTATTCCTGCCATTTTATCATCATTGAATAGTTTTGTGAGCTAGGGAAAGAGTTCAAGTAAGACAGACAGCCAAGCACTTCAGCCTCAGGAGCAAACAAAATAGGCACACCCAATCCACCAAAGAGAGCCAATAAAGGAAATAATTTACTTTAATCTCTACCAACATACATCTCGTCAAAACAGCACGGGATCAAGCTCTGCCCAATACTGAGTACAAATTAGCTGGACTTGGTTACATGATGCTCTTTCCAGACTTGGTGGTTAAATTCTAATAAGCTTCTCAGCAAAAATGAGAGGCCTGTCTGAAGAACAGATTCATAGGCAGTGCCAATAAGAGAAATGCTTGATGAAGCTTGGAATTTAAGAGTAAGAAGCAATGATGATAGAAACCCACATGGGAATGATTATGTCTGTACTAGGCTCCAATGTTATGCTTATTTCAGAGAAGTAAAATTAAGCTAAGATATGCTACCAAATGGCAAGTATATGGATATACTAGATTAGTGGGTATTTTAATTAAGGGATGAAAGGTGAATGTGAAGGATAGTTTAGCCAAATGTTAATAGAAATTGTTTTGTAAGTATATACAATCAACCTAGCAGACAATTCTGCAACTAGAATTGACTAAGTTAAAATTGGAAAACTGATCACCAACAGCAATAACTTGATGTAAAATGACTGTGAATTTTGTTAAAAGACCATTTTGTCAAATATGCAATTCCAACAAGGTAGTGAATATACTCAAAGTGTTGATGGCCTGCTTGAGTTGAACTACAGTGTTAAGTGATTTTTTCTTTGGTGTCCTCAATGGTTACCAAAAGGCAGTCATTGAATTCCTTTGCTATTGCAGAATACCAGGAGTTCCATTTCACATTCCTCAATCCACTATTTTACCACTCCATTCAAACCACTAGAGGTACAGAAAGGAAAACTATACTATAGTAAGGAAGTGCTTAAACATTTGGTAGCTACAACACGTAAATAGAGTGGTCAGTGCTCCTCATAAAATTCTGGTGCTCTAGTTGTCTTCTGTGACCAAAGTGCTACAAAACCTATAAATGGCGGGTTCAGAAAGAGCTAATTGTTCTAGCATCTTTAATACTGTATTTATCAAACAGAGCACTGTTTTAGGACACATCTCAATTTTTCATATTTAAAAGAGTTGCCAGGGCATTTCTTCAATTAATCTTTACTCATGGGGTGAGTTTAAAAATTATATAAGAGCACCATTCTTTTGCTTCCTCTACTTCAACCTTTTAAAGTATATGACTAGATATGAATATTATAATAATTTTAGTCATGTTTCCTGTTTCCTGTGGGAGCCAATTTTGCCTTTAAGATTCCATAGCCTAAAACTTTGAGCAGGAAAGATTTGAAGCTCTTTTACCTCCAATGAAATAACAGCTAGAAACTCAGAATCTAGTTTTTAATCAAGCCTCAGCTATCTTATATGTGCCAGATGCACTGGGTCATTTATTTTATTTCAGAATAATACAATGTAGCCTTAATTATCTGAAACATGTTTAATATTCATCTTTTTCAGATAGTATACCAGAGAAGGTAAACTGTTTTCACTGAAAACCTATTTATAAATCCTGATCTAGACATAGTCTTCAAAGAAAGGAAGTTTTAATGGGGAAACTAGAAACATCTCATGAATCCTTGGCGAGCTAGAAGACTTATGAAACAATAGTACACCATTGTCCTCCAGTCACTGAGGTTGACTCTTCAAGCCCTATGCTTGATGACATGGCTTCTGTGGTTCACACACAGAGGTTATTTTTAGAGGCAAGAACTCTCATTTCCCAAAAGTATAACCACAAGATGTCTATTTGGAATGAATCAGATTTATACACTAGAACAATAGTTAATGTTCAGATCATGTCTGTGTAACTTCAATTCCATGAGGAAATGTGCAATACCTAGGTATGCTTGTACCCTGGGGACCATTGCCCTTTGTCAGTGGCTCTCATCAAAATGAGGTAAACAACAAAGTAACAAACTGAGCAGTGCTGAGCAGTTTCACAGATCTCTTCAAAGTAAGTTTTTCTTCCAAAAAGATATATTTTGTCTTGTGGTTTTTCAAAATAATTAAAACTTTCATAGGGATAAAAAGTCACTAATCTTCAACCATGGTGGTAGCCAGGATCAGATGCCTTCAGAGGGAAATTGGACTTGGTGTCCTGCAAGATGTCTTGCTGTGTTTGCATTTTGCTGTCTCACCTGAAAAGGTAGAAGGACTTGACCAGTTTCTTGAAGCTAGGACAGCCTTGACTCCAGTATTATAATTGGAACTGTACTTTGAGGGAGTTATGACCCCTTAAACTGAAATTTAGTCTAGTAAGGCTGGAGATCCTAAATAAGGGCATTATAGAACCTATAATTGACACAGTCAGGCCAACTAATCTATCATAGTCATTGGAAAAAACTCATTAGGGGGCCACAGGAACCTCATTCAGCCACTCAGTGAGTGGGTTGGCCTCCTCTCTTTGGGTTAGTTGGTTCATTTGCTTTATAAGATCAATTTTTTGCCTTCTTCTTTGACTTGACCCCACTTTATCAGGGGAGGAGGGTCTCTCAGATGGAGGGGATTATGAAACCCTCTTCTCAAGGTTGCTTTAATAAAGTGAATGCTGGCAATCTAAACGAATATCTGCCTAGCTATGCAGCCTCAGTGTCTCCAGGACTCCCAGGCAGAAATCAGTTATTACCATACCAGAGCAACAACAATGACATATCAGACCAGGGTTGAGATAGAGATTGGGAAAAATCCAAAGTCAGTGAATAAAATGCTTATTATTTTGTTACCTTGTTGTTTAACTCATTCTTTCAGTTACCAAGCACCTATTATGTGCCAGACATTGTGCTTCTCCTAGGGCCATGCCCTTGCCAAGTTAATGCTTGAGTATATAAGCCCTCCTCCCCATCCCCATTCCAAATCCTAACAATTTCAGAGTAGTTACCATTAAACAGTTTTCAGGCTAAAAATGAGCATGTTGCCTCACTTCTCTCTCAGCTCCAGTTTTTTTTAAATTATAAAATGATGTTAATAATACTTTCCCACCCAAACCGGTTTGGCTCAGTGGATAGAGCATCGGCCTGCGGACTGAAAGGTCCTGGGTTCGATTCTGGTCAAGGGCATGTACCGTGGCTGTGGGCACATCCTCAGTAGGTTGTGTGCAGAAGGCAGCTGATCGATGTTTCTCTCTCATCAATGTTTCTGACTTTCTATCTTTCTCCCTTCCTCTCTGTAAAAAATCAATAAAATATATATTTTTTAAAAATAATAATACTTTCCCCCACTGTCTCACAGATTTCCTAGGTACATCAATTAGAGAAGATATAGAAGGTCTTTTGAGTATAAAAGTAATGAAATATCAGTAGTACTGACTTAGTAACAAAGATTTATTGAGGGCCTGCAGCATTATACAGAATTAGCCCTACCCAGGCCAGAATTGAATGTTAATGGTGGTGCCACAATTTTAGAATTCAACCCTGACCTGTGTGGCTAAGTTGGTTGAGTTTTGTCCCATGCACCAAGAGGTCTCTGGTTTGATTCCTGGGTAGGGCACATGCCAGGGTTGCTGGCTTGATCCCCAGTAGGGGGCATGCAACAGGCAGCCAATGGATTTTTCTCACATTGATGTCTCCCTCTCCTTTCCTCTCTTACTAAAATCAATAAAACATATATATATATATATATATATATATATATATATATATATATATATATATATATATATATTTAAATTTAGAATTCATCCCCTTCAAAGATTCAGATTTTACAAATATAAAGTTTTTACTATGTAATATTAACATATCATTGTGTGAGCACTTACTGCCAGGCACTAAGTTCATTGCTTTACATGGATTGTCTCACTTAATTCCCATAATCATGCAATGTAGGAGATAGGTACAGGTATTACTATATCTATTTTAATAGATAAGAAACATAAAGCTCAGAGTGGTTAAAGAATAACTTATTTATAGTAACAGGGCTAGTAAGTGACAGAGTTTAGATCTGAACATATATTTTTCTGACCCCAGAGTATGAACTTTTAGCCATTATTCTATGCCACCTCTTGGAAAATAATAAAACATTATACAGTTGTAAGCTATTGGTAATATATATATATATCTAAAAGGCTAATCCTATATAATAAAAGAGAAACATGCAAATATGACTGTACCTTCACTATGCTACTAGCCAATCAGGAGCGGGAAACAGGGTCAAGAAGTGTGAGCGCCCAGCCCCAGGGGCAGAGATGAAGTGGTGGAGGCATCGAGCGCCCTGCCCCTGGGCGCGGAGACCAAGCAGCAGCAGCGGCAGTGAGCAGAACTCACCACAACTGCATCAAACTGAGGTCCCTGGTGTTACTAATCTTTTATGTGTAGCTTCGACTGTATGCCAGCAAAAACAGAAGGCAACAGCCAGAGGGAAGGCCTGGGTCCCAGCTTCAGTATCCCAGCTGTGGAAACTGTCAACAGGTAGGAGGAAGTCCCACCCTCATAGAATCTGTCAAAATCAGCCACTGGTCACACTGCTGAAAGGCCTGACTGTCAAGACTGTCATTCTCCTCTATCTCGGAACATGCCAATACAGAGGTGGGACTATGTCCAAAGAAAAACTGTTGATACAATGTAGCTCTGTAGCAGAAAGGTGCCGACATTATTGACAGAAAATGTCTGAAGAGCGGCATGCATCTGATCTTGAAAGAAGGCGACACCTGCGATAAAATGTATCTGAAGAGCAGCTATTGGAAAAACATCGCTCTAAAGCCAAAAAACCCTGGCATCTTTGACAGAAAATGTCTAAAGAACAACGTGCCTTTGAAGTTGAAAGAAGGCGGTGGCGAAGACAGAATATGTCTAAAGAACAGTCATCAACAAGTACTAGCAATAGTGATAGGAACTGCCTTCTCAGCAAAAATGGAGTACATGAGGATGCAATTCTCGAACATAGTTGTGATGAAATGACTGTTAGATGTGAATTTTGCCTATTACTAAATTTCTCTGATGAAAAACCATCTGATGGGAAGTTTACTTGATGTTGTAGCAAAAGGAAAGTCCGTCCAAATGACATACATTTTCCAGATTACCCGCCATATTTAAAAAGATTAATGACAAACAAAGATTCTGACAGTAAAAATTTCATGGAAGACATTTGATCTATAAATAGTTCTTTTGCTTTTACTTCCTTGGGTGCAAATGTTGCATCGCCATCAGGGTATGGGCCATACTGTTTTAAAATATATGGACAAGTTTATCACCGTACTGGAACTTTATATCCTTCTGATGGTGTTTCTCGGAAGTTGCTCAACTCTATATTTTGGATACAGCCGAAGCTACATGTAAAAGATTAGCAATCCCAGCAAACCAGGCCTGCTCAGAAAGACTCATGATCAACATCAACAACCTCATGCATGAAATAAATGAATTAACAAAATCATACAAGATGCTACATGAGGTAGAAAAGGAAGCCCAATCTGAAGCAGCAGCAAAAGGTATAGCTCCCCTGGAAGTAACTATGGCAATTAAATACGATTGTAACAGTGACCCAGGTAGATATAATTCTCCCCGTGTAACCGAGGTTGCTGTCATATTAAAAAATGAAGATGGAGAACCTCCCTTTGAAAGGGACTTGCTCATTCATTGTAAACCAGATCCCAATAATCCAAATGCCACTAAAATGAAACAAATAAGTATCCTGTTTCCTACATTAGATGCAATGACATATCCTATTCTTTTTCCACATGGTGAAAAAGGTTGGGGAACAGATATTACATTAAGAGTCAGAGACAACAGTGTTCTCAACAATAATACTAGACAAAATGTAAGGACACGATTCACCCAAATATAGTATTATGGATTTCATCTCTCTGTGAGGGACACGTTCAATCCTATTTTAAATGCAGGAAAATTAACTCAACATTTTATTGTGGATTCATATTCAAAAATGGAGTCCAATCGGATAAATTTCATTAAAGCAAACCACTCTAAGTTGAGAGTTTAAAAATATAGTCCTTTGATGGATTATCTCAAATCTAGATCTGAAAATGACAATGTACCCATTGGTAAAATGATATTTGTAACGAAGTATGGCAAGCCTGATTTATTTATAACTATGACATGCAACCCCAAACAATTTACAACTCTGGCAAAAAGTTGAAAACAGACCTGACTTGGTAGCCAGGGTTTTAAATATTAAGCTGAATGCTCTTTTAAATGATGTGTGTAAATTCCATTTATTTGGCAAAGTAATAGCTAAGATTCATGTCACTGAATTTCAGAAATGTGGACTGCCTCACGCTCACATATTATTGATATTAGATAGTGAGTCCAAATTACGTCCAGAATATGACATTGACCGTATAGTTAAGGCAGAAATTCCAGATGAGGACCAGTGTTCTTGACTTTTTCAAATTTAAAAATTATTTATTTATTAGTGAAATTATGTATTATTTTTATATACATTGTACTTATTTCCTTTTATCTCTCACACTTTTATTATAGAGAAAGAGCAAATAGCACTTTTAAAATATTTCCTCTTATTAATACCCTTTTAATGTGCACAAATTTTGTGTACCTGGCCAGTAGTCCTATCTAATAAAAGAGAAACATGCAAATTACTATACCTTTGCTACCCTACCAGCCTATCAGGAATGGGGGATGGGGCCGAGGTGAGGGGTGGTGGCAGGAGGGGCCCGGCCTGTCCTGGCCGGGGCCCTGCAGAGGGGCAGGGTGGGCATCACGGGCCAGCCAACAGCGGCAGGGCAGCATCCGCTGCTCCTAAGGCCGGGGCTGCTCCCAAGGCTGTGTGTCGCAGAGGGGCGAGGCAGGCGCCTTGGGCCGGCCAGTGGTGGCAGGGCAGCATCTGCTCTTCCCCAGGTCGGGGAATCGTGGAGGGGTGGGACCCCGTAGGGTTAGGCCAGGCCGGGCTGTGGGTGGGTGCCTGCAGCTGCCTGTGGCTGTGGCCGGCCTGAGTGAAGCTGACCCAGGTCCTGGATGCCTATAGCTGGCCAGAGGGAGGGAAGCCTGGGTTCCAGGTGTGGGTCAAGGCAGAGGCAGTTACGAACAATCAGGCCAGCAGGGGAATACTTAGGGGTGATCAGATAGGCAGGCAGAGGTGGTTAGGGGCAATCGGTCAGGCAGGGCAGTGAGCAATTAGAAGCCAGTGTTCCTAGATTGCGAGAAGGATTTCCGACTGCCAATAGTCAGACATCTCTGACTGCCAACAGTCAGGCATCCCCGAAGGGGTCCCTGATTGGAGAGAGTGCAGGCTGGGCTGAGGGAAACCCCCTTTCATGCACGAATTTTATGCACAAATTTCATGCACAAATTTCATGCACAGGGCCACTAGTATGCTAATAAGTGTCTTGACTATCCGACTGGTAGCTATGACATGCACTGACCATCAGGGGGCAGACTCTCAATGCAGGAGCTGCCAGGCTGCAGTGACTCGGCAGCAGCAGTTCTCAGGTGATGCAGCCCGAAACCAGAGCGGAGGGTGCCCTATTCTTCATTGGGCCACATAATTCTACCTTCAGCCTTGGGTTATGTTGTTGCTGGGGCACTGTTGGCCCTGAATCTGATTTACTGCGCACTTGTGTTTGCATTCCACACCTTGTACACAGCAACTTTGCATAGTGCCCTCTTTCACTCCAGGACTCCTGGGGGAATGTTGGAGAGCCAGCTTCAGACCAATCCCCATAGGCCAGGCTGAGGGACCCCACCTGCTGGAGGAACCCCACTCACTCTACAGAAGCCCTTTGAGCCATGGCACCACCCCAGGTGCGGCCAGCGGAGAGGGACTGCATGGGGAGGTTGGCTCCAGGGCATGTCCGGCCTATCTTGCCCAGTCCCACACTACCAGCCACCTTCTAATTAATTTTCTTTCAAACTAGTGTCTGTGCAGTGGATCACTAAAAAAGGCTAAGCGACCGTCCAACTGTCCCACTGGTAGCTGTAATGCTCAGTGACCACCAGTGGTCAGATGTTTCAACTGGTAGCTGTGACACCCACTGAACACCAGGGCCAAGACACTCAGCATAGGAGCTGTTGAGCTGTAGTAACTTGGAAGCAGCGGTTCTTGGTTTTCGAGTGACACAGCCTGGAACCGGAGAGAAGTGTCACCCGAGAACTACCCTCTCTCAATCTGGGACCCCTCACGGGATGTTGGAGAGCTGGTTTCGTCCCGATTCCTGCAGGCCAGGCTGAGGGACCCGACCTGCTGGAGGGACCCTGCTCATTCGACAGATGCCCTTAGACTGCAACACAGCCCCGGATATGGCTGGCTGACCATGGGAAGTTGGCTCAGGGCATGTCTGGCCCCTCTTGCCGAGTCCCACCCTGCCAACCACCTTCTAATTAATTTCCTTTCAATGTGCACAAACCTGTGCACTGGGACACTAGTGTTATTATAAATTATTTACTTTAAAGCATTGGGTAGCTTCCTAAAACTGCAGAGAACCATTTATATTACTGTGAGGGAGCCCCAAGTTTGCTTCTTTTATATCTTGGTTTGTTTTGCTATCCCAACATTCATTTAATTGGGAGGACTTATTTTCACAAGTTTCAGTGCTACATTAACAAAGTAAAAATTGGGAAGCTGAAAGTGGTAGAGAAAGTATGTGCTGTGGATAAATGGTGGACATGGAAAGTATGCCCAGACATGAGAGTTTCTGGCTGTGGGTGGCTTCTTACCAATACCATGTAGATGCAGAGCCTATAGCCAGTCCTTTTGCTCTTTCCTTAACATCTCTGTATATATACTGAATGCACAGATACTTATCTTTCTGGGAGCATCCAGAAGGGTTTCTCATATTTTTCTTTCTGGTGCCTTAGTATTTGGTCATGGAGTGTTACTTGTTTTGCCTTATAAGGAATGTATAATAAGCTCTTCATGTCTGGTACTATGGGTGCTACCACTCTTCTCCCTCCTCTTCCTCCTCTTCTTTCTGTTCAAGATCATCATCATCCTCAGCAGCAAACTTAACAATGTTTGAGAACTTATTGCTTTGCTAAGCAATGTGCTAAGCACTTCATGGGCATTTTTCTATAGATTTGTTCATTTATCCATTTAATGAATATTAATGAAAATTTACTTTGTTCCACACAATGATAGTAGAAACAGACTATTTATCCCTTCTGTTATTCTAATGGATTAAAACATGGAATATATAATTATAATCCGTGGAAAGTTCTATGAAAGAAAGATACTTGGAATGTGAATGGTGCTATTTAATTTAATTCTTCAACAACCCTGTGAAGTTAATGAATAACATTATCCTCTATTTTACAGATGATAAAATTGAAGTTCAGAGAAGTTAACTGATTTTCCCACAGCAATGCAACTAGTACATAGGCTGAGTAGACATTTAAATCCATACTGGTTAGATTCCAAAGCTCACACTCTTAACTGCTGTACTTTACTGCCCCTCCAATATGTAAACTGTATATATAGCCATTAATTCTAGCCCTATATATTTATTTGGGTTCTGGTTTCATCTGAAATATGTGGAGCTGCCATTGTTTCCAATTAGTTGTGGGTATGGTTTGGTGCATTTGTTCAAAGAAAGTGTGCATGCAATGCAGAGGTCACGTGCCCTAGGCCTTGTGGATGTGCAAATTGTGTAAATAAAAATGGCATTCCAAAAAAATCTGGGATTCATTGGAGCCACCACATTTGTTTCCCATTAACTTATGCTACTCAAATACAAACAGTTAAGCATGTGTTTACATTGCCGTGGACGTGGGAAGCTGGGTCTCCAAAGCATTCTTTGCAGGTTGTATAAAACTGATCATCCAGATAGTTCAAAATCAGTTTTATAAGCCCACCTTAATAGCTTTAAAATGTAATTGGGAGTCCAGATATTTTTAAATGCCTAGAAAGAGGTAAGTGAGTAGCCAAAAGAGACAAAACCAGCTAACTCCTCAAAATACCTACCAAGCCCTATATTTGCAGTATCTATTTTGTTACTTATTTTTTATATTTAAAATGCTAAAGAGCTTAAAGTCAAGAAAATGCTTAGCCATGTAGCAGCAGTAATGGAATTTTTCATGCTATTCTAACCAGTTGTCTGAATCTTTTCAAAACAAATCCATTTATGATTAGATAGGTTGATTATTTAAGACACAGTAGATAACAAGGATGATGAAAACAACAGGAGACATCCAATGTCATTATCTTTCCCACCTAATAAATAACAAATGGCCTTCCCATCAAGGTACAGCTCATGAGTAGAATCTGAAAAATTGAGATTGAACTGGAAGTTATCTCAGGTAAAGGTAGTCAAGATTGAAAAAAATATGAAATGAAAACCCCATTAGTTGATGCCTTTACCTAAGACAGTATATTTTTCTTGAAAATCTCTGTACTTTGGAGCAGAATATTTTATTTTTAATGAGGTCTCTATCACTTACACAATGACTTGATCAAGTCATGTCCCCTCTCTGAGCCTCAGAAACCTCCCTTGATGTGGGAAATGGGGATGGCAGTCTTCCCTGTTACACAAATTGGCAATGAAGATTCAAGGATTATGTGAGAGAACATATGTTAAGCCCTAGCACAATGTGTGGCTGATAAGGTTCATATCTTTGCAATCAAGATAATTTCAAGAGGCACGTTATTTATACCATATAGACAGATCAAGAGTTATTGCTCTCACTGGTCTAATTTCAGCATATTTGATCTCCCTAAGAACAACCAGTGTGTCCTTTGATCTTTGTTCTCCTGTCAACCAACCAAGAAAAGAGCTTTGTAAAAATCACATTGTTCCATGAAGCAGAGCTCTTTTTTATCTTAGTTATTATGGTTTTAAGAACATGAAATTGCTAAATATGAAATTCCTCTTATATTGTAGTTCAGATTTTTGTATTTATTCCAGACTTTTTGTTTCCTTTTATTACACATCCATGAATACCTGCCTCAAAACTAACTTCAAATATTTCCCTTTTTAATCAAAGTCAATTACCTTTATATCCAAGAATTTTCATTAACTCCAAAGACATGATATTCATATCTACCAGTAAATGAAAAGGAAATCATTAGGCTGCATTTAGTTTTTGAAAAATGGTTTGAAGTGTATGTACTAAGGATCCTGGGGCTAAGGTGACTCTTGTGCAGAGATGGTTTCAGAGGGTTTCTGGGAAGTGGAGTTACACTGCAGTAGTCTTTGTTATTAGTGTGGTTTGTGATTTGCTCATGATAAGATGGAGGGGTAGATCTAGTTAAAAATGCAGATTTGTGTGCTTCATCCCAGACCTAGTAAATCATAAGCTCTGTGTGTAGGGCAAGGTTCTTGAGTTTTTAAAAATAATCCTTTCGAAATTGGAGACTCACTCCCATGGTCTGTAAAAATGTACATACCGTTTGACCCAGTAATCCTACTAATGGAAAACTAAGGAAATAATGCAAAATATAGAAAAAGTTATGTGAATGCTCCATTTTTATTTACAGAAGCAAATGAATTAGAAGCAATATAAATATTAAATATTCATAGAATGGTTAAATAATTTTCAGTAGATCCATTAATGATACTGCACTAAATGTTTTTATCATGTTTAAAATTATCACATTTCTTCATTACAACAATTCTATGAGACAGGTATTATTTCCCTCATTTTATAGATGAGAACATTAAGGTTTAGGGAAATTAAACATCAAAGTTAATAAGTGGGGGAAAGGTTGATAAATGGAAAACCCAGAATTCTAAACTCAGTCAGTTTTATTCTAAAGTTCAAGTTCAAAAATGAAAAAAACCCACACAAAAATTCACCAGCCTTTGAAAATACAAATGTTTATTAAAGTTTGAGAACTAAGTTTTTCCCCTTATGTCTCTTTCCTTTCACCTTTTTATATTATATTGATACATATAATTAACATATTGAATTATAAAATAAAAATTTATGGCATATTTAAGCAACTGTAATCTCATGTGGAGAGGGGTAGATTAAAAAAAAAAGCTGGACTGTGAAAGTCCTTCCCATAAGGAGTGCTGAACAATGTTTGGCAGAAATGTCAGGTTTATAGAAGGGTTGTGGGGTTAGGGTAGTGAAATAATCAGATCTGTGTTTTAATAAGATAGTTTACATTGATAATAATTATTCTGAGCCTTGGCTTTTAAAAAGCTAATAGGATAGTGTCCTTCATGGCAAACAGTTAATCAAAAGCACCAGGCCCCTAAAGTTACCTGATTTTGAGTGCAAGACCCTCATAACTTTCTTTTTATAAAGTGAGTGTTCAGTCTGGAAGACATTGTAAAGAGTGAGAGAGGGAACAAAAAGGTCAATATTGTGAATTGTAATTAGCTGATTTGATTTCTGTTTCAAATTCCAGGCTGTATTAAATCCATAGTCCTTGCTGACAATTTCTCATCTCTCAGAGATTACTCTTCTTTCAACATTCTGGAGTTTCAGAATGTTCTTTAAGACTTACACAAACAATAGCTTTCTAGTTTGGGATTTGTTTTGTTAATGTGTGAGGGTTAGGTTCATCAGCAGATGTCTGTAAAATACATTGAAAGTACACTATAATCCTTCTTCAATGCTAAAGTTGTCTCCAAAATGAGAGTGATTTAAGAACTAAAAAAGTTATCTCAATGGCGAAGTTTAAAAGGTTTTTTTAATTGCACTTAAAAAAAAAAACTGGACTGCCAGAGAATACTGAGGGCATTGTACACAATGTTGGAAAATAGCCTTTATAGATTAGCTACAGATCTTAGCCAGGGTAGTCCAAAAGGATTTAGCTATTCATTCACAAGTTCTTGTATAATTAATCTGTGCTTTGGCTTTCTCATTTTTTCATTAGTTTGTGGAAGTAGCTTTTAAAAAATTAAAGATACCATGCCACTTTGCGTTGCTTCAGTTCATTAGCACATTTGTTGAGTGCCTACTGTGTTCAAGACACTGCTTTAAATGCTATGGGGTTAAAAGATAAATAAGACAAAGCCCCTGGGCAACTCATTTTGGTGGTAGAGCAAAGTCACATGTACAAATAAATAATGCTAGGTTGCACACATAGAGGGGTATTTAGGAGGTTACAGATAAAGGGAGCAGTGGTGGAAGAGGGGAAGGGAAAATTATAATGACCATCTGTGGTAGCCAAGAAGGCTTTATTAAGGAAATGACATTTGAATTTGGCTTGAAAGAATGTAGTGTTTTCAATAGACCAAAATGAAAACAGCTCCTATTAGGTGCTCAATTAATGTTTGCTAAAGGGATTAATGAAAGGCACAGGTGTGAGATGTGCTTGAGAAATAGTAAGTTCACTAATATATATCTAACCACAAATCCCCTTATGTGAACAATTCTAATTCAAATAATCCAAGACATATATGAAGGATGTATTTTAAAAAATTAACCTAAAATGCTTCTATTGAAAGCATTTTTCTCATAAGAAATGATGGTAAAGGAGGAGATTAGGATGTTTTGGTCAACTCAAGTGATATTATAGTCTAGTTTAGTAGTATTCAAAGAATGGTTTATATACTTTGGTAATCTATGAAACCCAAGGATTCACAAGGTAAAAATTATTTGCACAAAAATACCAAGATGTCATTTGCCTTTTTCACTGTGTTGATATTTGCATGGATGGTTCAAAAGCAATGGTGAGTACAACTGTTGGTATCACAATATGCCACCAAACGGTACTAGCAATCATTCTATTCTTCAATGGCATAAACTTGCAGGGGGAAAATGGCAGTTTTATTTAAGAATGTCATTGCTGAAGCACTAAAAATGATTAATTTATTAAACATTAATTTATAAGTATACATATATATTTTTAATCATCACCAAGTATATGCTTTTATTGATTTTTAGAGAAAGAGGAAGAGAGGGAGAGAGGGAGAGAGGGAGAGAGAGAGAGAGAGAGAGAGAGAGAGAGAGAGAGAGAGAGAGAGAAAAGAAACATTGATCAGTTGCCTCCCTTACATGCCCCAACCAGGGATTGAATCTGCAGCTAAAATATGTGCCCTGACCAGAATCGAACCCACAACTTTGGTGCACAGAACAACACTCCAACCAACTTAGCCCCATACATTATTTTAAAGGGAAAGACTTTTTAAAATATATTTTTATTGATTTTAGAGAGGAAGGGAAAGGGAGAGATAAATACATCAATGATGAGAGTGAATCATTGATCAGCTGCCTCCTGCATATCCCCTACTGCGGATTGAGCCCCCAACCCAGGCACGTGCCTTGACCTGGGAATTGAACTGTGACCTCCTGGTTTATAGGTGGCCTCTCAACCATTGAGCCTCACTCTTTGGGCTTGAGTATACTTTTAAAAATATTCTGTGTTATTAAATGTGAAGTACTTTAAGATATTTCTACTATAAACTGTGTTGATGTGTATCTCAGGAAAAGCACTTGTGGGATCATTTACGCTATCAGCTAAACTAGCCACTTTTTTTATGAAACCCCATTTTTATTTTAGACAATGACTGATAAATTTTAGTTGTATAGACTTGAGTATTTTCTGGACTTTTTATACAAAGAATGCCTATCATTTAAAGGAAAACTGACATTATTTATTGCCAATGATAAAATTTGAACTTTCAAAAAATTAAAATTTAGAAAAATTTGTATCTCCTACCATGAGCTTCAAGGCTTCCCAATACTTAAATACATTCCTAAGGAGACTGTGTGTTATGTTAATGCATGTGATATTTTTATATCATATAATGAAAGGTGTTAACATTTGGAAAATCTGCAGAGTAGAGTGGACCACTATTTTCAGATAACCCATAGGTGATGATACAAAATGGGTAAAAGACCCATTCAGAGTTCAAAATATACCAATTAATTATAACAGAACATGAAAAATCTATATATATAAAGAGGTAACATGCTAATTTGTTTGTTATGGTGTCCCAATCACGACCAGTCTATGGGTGGGGACGGGGGCAGGGACTTCTGCCCCCAGCTCTTAACAAATGCTGCCTGTGTGCTTCCCTACCCAGCACAGAGGTGAAGTTGTCTGCCTGCATCCTGGGCTAGAGCCATGACACTGCCTGCCTGCATCCCGATTCAGCGCTCATATGATGCTGTGGAGAGGGGGACCTTGGCTTGATGGGTGACCTCAGGCCGTGCCCTCTACCCCATGGGGCTTAACAGGGGACCTCAGATCCTGCCCTCCCCGTCCTGCAGGGCTTGATGGGGGACCTCAAGCCACACCCCTTGCTTGACAGGGCACCTCAGGCCACAACCTCCACCCAGCACCTGAGGCTGCGCCTCCTGCCTTGAGTGGATGGCTGGGTCTGGGTCTCACCCAATGGGGCTGGGGCCAGCCAGGTCTGGGTCTCCTGCGATTTCGAAGTGCCTATGGGCGGTGGTCAGGGACTTGACTCTAGGTTGTATGGTGCACCCCAGATTCTGACAGGAGGGAGATTTTATATACATTTACTTTCATCTCTGACTCTTCTATTATAGAGAAAGGGCAAATAGCAATATTAAAAATATTTCTTCTAATTAATTTCCTTTTAATGTGCACGAATTCCATGCACCAAGCCACTAGTTTATTAATATGGTTTCATATTCTATATTACAGCTAGCCTTTCAACTTGATTTTTTCTGTGGTATCAATGAAAAATATCCACAATTACCTGATGAAGCTATTAAAATATTTATTTTATCATGAGATATTTTGAAAGACTGGATATTCTGCAAATGTTTCAAACAAAACAACATATAACAACAGGTTGAATGGAGAAACAGATATAATAACCCAGGTATCATATTAACCTGGACGTTAAAAAGGTTTGCATAAACATAAAAGAATTCCACCCTTCCTTCTAACTGTTTTATGTTGGGGAAAATATATTTATGTATCATTTAAAATATAATTTATGTTAACACATCATGTGTTTGTTATTGTTACATTTAAATTAGCTATCATATTTTTAAATTTCTCAGTTATAATTTCTAAGATAGTGAATGCCAATAGATGTCCTATATAATAATGAGATAATATGCAAATTGAACATCACACCCTCACATAAGATGGCCACCCCCATGTGGTCACAAGATGGTGGCCCTCATGTGTTCACAAGATGGCCACCACAAGATGGCCGGCAGGGAAGGGTAGTTGTAGATGATCAGGCCAGCAGAGGAAGGCAGTTGGGGGTGACTAGGCCTGCAGGGGAAGGCAGTTGGGGGCAATCAGGCTGGTAGGGGAGCAGTTAAGTGTTGGTCACGCTGGCAGGAGAGTGGTTAGGGGGTGATCAGGCTGGCAGGCAGAAGCAGTTAGGGTCAATCAGGCAGACAGGCAGACGAGTGGTTGTGATAGGAATGTCTGAATGCTGATTTAGGCCCAAGGGGTCCCAGATTAGAGAGGTTGGGCTGAGGGACACACACACACACACACGCACACGCACACGCACACGCACACACGCACCAGTGCACAAATTTTGTGCTCCAGGCCTCTAGTAACTTATATAAACAAAAGTTCTTTGATATTCCCAATAAGAGTATAAAGGGGTCCTGACTCCACCAAAAAGTTTGAGAACCACTAGTCTGTTTATCTTATACTAGCTTATGTGTCTATAGTATACATTTAGATTTGTAGAATGAATGGTAGAGGATGGGGGAGGTTTAGAGAAGGGATAAATTAGAGCAGAAGGGTGGAGATGATGCTGAAGTGGCAGATGGTAAGTGGGTTGGCTTCTCTGACACCATTAAAAGTTGTTGGGTAGAAAATAACTATTTGGACTTTTTCTTTCTTTGCTTAAAAAAATAAACATGCAGAGTCAAATTTCTCTATAGCGTGTCTCTTGTTCCAGATTGATATTGGTATAGCAGTTAAATCACAAGCAGAGAACATAAAGGTTTTTTTTTTTTTGCAGTATCAACAAACATAGACCATTAAGATCAGAGAAACCAAGACATTCCTGTATATGCAATATTTTTTTCTGGATATCTCTTCTTCAATGAAAAAGAAATCTCAGTTTCAGTATATCTAGCACTTTTTGTTGGCTGTTATTTAAAAACTAGGGGCCTGGTAGATGAAATTCATGCACTGGGGGTGGGTGATCCTTCAACCCAACCAGCCCCCTCACACACACTGGGAGCCCTCAGGAGATGTCCTATTGACCAGTCACCCCCAGCCTGCCTAAGGCCTAAAGCTTCTGGTAAAGGCTTTAGGCCTTGGGCACCCAGCCATCACCCTGCAATGGGGCCGATGGTTGGCTGCATCCCAGCCATGCCCCCCATTGGCCCAGGCCTTCACCCCAGCCAGCTCACGCCTGGCTAGCATGGGCCTCAGCCCAGCCCCCCTGGCCCAGGCCTTCTCCCTGGCCAGTGCATGCTGGCCACCTCGAAACACCCCCCCCCCCCAGCCTTGGCTGCCTTGGCCCCGCCCTCCATGGCCTGGGTTGCCTTGGCCCCGCCCCCACAGCCCAGGTTGCCTCAGCCCCACCCCCTATGGCCCAGGCCGCTTCAGCCCTGCCCCCATGGCCCAGGCTGCCTTGGCCCCACCCCCCCAGGGCCCAGCCTGCCTCAACCCCGCCCCCCTATGGCCCGGCCCACCTCAGCCCCAGCCCTGCAGTCTGGGTCACCTCGGCCCTGCCCCCCTGCAGACCAGGACACCTTGGCTGCACCCCCCTGCCCCAGCTCCTGTTTGGCTGGTGGATGTGGTTGGTGGGCATGGCTTGTGGGTGCAGCGAAGGTAAGGTCAATTTGCATATTACTCTTTCATTAGATAGGATGTGAGGTGTAGTGCCCAGCCAGTGTTGCTGGATGATTGAGCATAGACCCATGAACCAGGATGTCATGGTTTTATTCCTGGTCAGGGCATATGCCTAAATTGAGGGCTCAATCCCTGGTATGGGGCATGTAGCAGGCAGCTGATTGATGATTTTCTCTGATAATTGATGTTTCTATTTCTCCCTCTCTCTTCATCTCTGAAGTCAATATTTTTTTAAAATAAAAATACAAGTTGAAACTGAGATGTAGGAATAAAAAGGGGGTGGGACAGAAGCTAGAGGCTATTGGAGTAAAGCCTTAGAGAGAAATGGTGAGGAAGAATAAAATGAAGTCTGAGAATTACCCTCAGAAACCACTCAGGCTGTGAGCTTGGCTTCTGGGTTAGCAGGAAGACTTTTGGGAAGTGGGAGTCGTGGTAACATAAGAAAGACATTGACAATATGTCTGAAAAGGAAAACACTGAAGAGCAAAACAAACATGCCTCTAAATGGGCATATTTTATCTACAAAAAAAGCAAAATGAATTTCAAAGCATTTTACTGAAATGATGGAATAGGGAGATATTTTAAAACTTTTTCTAATGAACAAGGCATGGTACATGGCAATTAATTGTAAGTATTTATTTGAAGTATATAAAATTCAATGCTATCTTCTTCTTTTGATGGAAAGCATTTGTTGTTTTAATTTAGTAATCGTAAATATAGTTATAAGGAGCTTCCATAGGCATCTTTTCTGTTTTCAGTATTCTCTAACCATATGAATATGCTTTGCCTGTGTTGTGTTAATTTCCTCATGGGTTAGTTCTCCTACCATGAAGGCTTTCAAGAACTCAAATACTGTGTCATTGAAAGGTTTGATGCAATATACACTCTGGTGTTGGAGCAGCAGAGAACCATATGAAATGCCATAGAAAGGCCCAGGAGTATGAAACTCTAAAGCATATAATCAGTTTACATTTATTTAAATTTGAAATTGATTTTTAAAAGCTTCTGTGTGACTCATTCAGCATATTTAATGTGTTCTGTTAATAAGACACTGTTTTAGAACTACCAAAGAAATATGAAGAGCTGCTACATTTCTGTCTGTTTTCTTTCAGCTCCTGAGAACCATGTCTATGCCCAAAGGTAGAGTTCTGGATAAAAACCTTGATGAAGAAGGGCTTGAAAGTGGAGATTGCGGTGATGATGAAGATGAGTGCATCGGAGGCTCTGGTGATGGAATGATGAAAATGAAGAATCAGCTCCGCTTCCTTGCAGGTAACTGATTAGTGCCAGCTCCAATCTGAGCTAAAATGTTGATGCTTAGGAATTAAAAACCAATTGAATCTGCTCTCTGTAACTCCCTTAAAGTGCCTGTAATGCCATCAACTTTTCAAAGAAAGTCAATACTCTAGAAAATGAAGTTTCCACGTAACCTTTTTAAAATCTCTGGACCTAGGTAGATTTAAATGGTAACTTAATGTTTTCCATGGTCTAAAATGAACTGACATAATCAATTGACTGTTTCCCATTGGACATTTCCTTGGGTCTTTCCCATTATAAAACAAATGCAATCTCAAGAGTCTATGGAAAACAAATGATGGGGTAACTTTCTAAAGAAGAGACCTCACTTGACCTTCTCTTCTGAGAACACCATATTTGTTTTGTCTTCTTACAAGTAATCTAACATAAGTAGGCTATAACATATAACTGCAAAGCTTCATAAAAATGACAGCAATAAAGAAAAAATAAAATCAAGCTTCTGGGATCAAGAAGGCAAAACAAGAACAACAAAAACAAAAACCAAAAAGCCCTCAGGTTTGTATTCATTTTCCCAGTTTACAACGTACTCTTATATGGATAGGTGCTCTTGTTTCCATTTTACAGATAAAAAAAGTGGGGTTCAAAGAAGAAATGACGTTTACCTAAGTGGAATAACTGGAAATCTAATTTGTCTCTTCCCTCTTCAGTGCACAGACTTCTTCTTGAAATCTTACCACCAATTGCCTCTAATATCCTTCTCTTCTTTCTCCTTTACCCTCTTTCCTGCACTAGTTTTTTCTAATCCTACTCTAAAACTGGGTATTTTTCAGAAGTCTCTTCTTAAGCCTCATTCTTTTTTCTTTTCTCCAGAAAAAAGACAGACCTCATTTACTTTGGCTCTTTTAATTTTTTAATGGTTTAACTTTTTTGGCAAAATTTCAAAAATTAAAAAAAATCTAACATGAAATTTGTCCTCTAAAGTAACTTTTAAGTGTATAATATAATATTGTTAATTATATCTAAACTAGAGTCCCAGTACATGAAATTCGTGCACTGGTAGGGTCCCTAGTAGCTTCTGGCTGCCAGCCGAGTACTCCCTTCCTTCCCCTGGCTAGCCCTGCCCCTGCCCCCTGGTCAAACTCCCAGAAGATCTCTGGTCAAAGGGACAATTTGCATACTATGTTTTTATTATATAGGATTATACAATAGATCTCTGGAACTGTTTCATTTTGTATGACTGAAATTCCATAGTTATTGAATAGTAACTTCCCTTTTCTCCCCTCCCTCAACTTCTGGAACCATCATTTTACTTTTTGCTTCTATGAATTTGGCTACTCTGAGTATCTCATAAAAGTGAACTCAGGTTAAAAAAAAAGTAGACTTATATGATATATGTCCTTTTGTGACTGGCTTATTTCACTGAGCATGTCCTTAATATTCATCCATGATATAGTATATGATAAGATGTCCTTTTTTAAGGCTGAATGATATTTCATTATATGCATGTACCATAATTTTTTCATCCATTGATCCCCTGGGGGATATTTAAGTTGTTTTCACCTCTGGCTATTGTGGGTAATGCTTCAGTGAACATTCTTTAACTATTATATCATTATGGAGACAACTCAAATATTCATTAACCTCCCTTCTTTTTTATATTTTAATCTTTATTGTTCAGTTTATTAATTACATTGTTCTCCTTTTTCCCCCTATAGCTCCCCTCCACCCAGTACCCATCCCACCCTCTGCCCTCACCTCCCCCCCACTGTCCTCTTCCATAGGTGTATGATTTTTGTCCAATCTCTTGCTGCACCTTCCACACCCCTTTTCTCCCCAAGAATTGTCAGTCCATTCCCTCTCTATGCTCATGATTCTGTTATATTCACCAGTTTATCCTGTTCATCAGATTTTCATTTATTTTATTTTTAATATATATTTTTTTATTGTTTAAAGTATTACAAATAGTAGTATATATGTTTCTGTTTTTTCCCCATTGACCTCCCTCCGGCCTCCCCTCCCCTGCAGAACATGCCCTCACCTGCCCCCCCCCCCCGTGTCTTGTATCTATTGCTTATGCTTATATGCATGCACACAAGCCCTTCAATAGATCTCTTACAGCCCCCACCCCCCACTCTCCCCTACTTTCGCATTGTAGTCTGACAGTCTGTTCAATGCTTCTTTGCCTCTGTATCCAGTCTTTCCCTCCATTTCTTTTCTTTAAAAAATTTGCATCTGCATACTAGAGATAAACATATAAGAACAAAAAAATGTTTGAGTCTCAGTTTCAATGTCTAACAGTTCTGAGTCCCAATTTCAATGTCAAATAGTTCCTTATGTGTACATGTCAGTAATGATATCTGGATGGTGGACAAATGGTGGCAATGCAGGTCCTACACTCTCTGGTTTGGTACGGGACAAACTGCTGCAACTCACAACTGCTGACTGCTAGCGAGGCAAGGTATCGTAAGTGTCTTCTGTCTTTGGACTGTCTGCGTGGTTGGAACAGACCTATCAGTTCCTCATTGTTGCAGGAATCCATATGGTCTTGGAGTTGTTTTCTGAAAATATGCAAACATATTCTCGACTAAAAGTTAATAAAGGAATCTTTTCTGTAAATTAGACTTGGGATTTTTTTTTTTTTTTTTTTGCCCAAATGATTTTCCTTTGGCTTATTTTGACACCATGTGTGTTTTTCATTGGTGTCCTGCAGTTATCATTACAAATGGAAATTAATTTTCTGAAGTAAGAATTTTCTAGATGTAATTTACTTACAGAATATTTTTCCTTATTTGATATTACCCCATTATCCCCCCCCACTTTTTTTTTTTATTAATGGAGGCTTTTGGAAATCTTATATTGCAGTCTTGGTAACATTAAATTTTAATTTTTGCACAGAAATATGACTGCATTAGGTTCTTTGGATGTTAGGCAATTTTATAATGAGATGAACTATTATTAGAAATTTTAATTTATATTTTAGGAACAGCTTTTTGTCCAGTACACTTAAATTTTCTTGGGTATTCCCTTATTTCAATTGGCCAATTTAAATTAATCTGAAAACTTGATTACTGTTTTACTGTCAAATTTAATACTCAAATAATAATTGAGCTGACAAATATTAGTGGAAAGGATTATTTGCATTCTTGAGTAGGTCCTAAGCATTCCTGGTGCTAGACTGCGTTTAGATATATGGCAGCTGTTGCTGGCCAAGTCTCTGTCTCCAACCTGGGTCCCAATCTGAGCTGGGTGTGGGAGGTAAAGCCGCCATGGGGATAGGAGACCTACCCCACAAGGGGTGAGAGTTCAGGCCCCTGCAAGGTTGGGGGGGTGAGGGTCTGTGCCCCTGCTCTGTTGACCTTCAAGTTCTCTCCTGTTGGCCTCTCTGCGACTGTGCCTGTCTTAGGTTGTTCCTTCCCTGAGGAATCTTACCCATCTCTGGCTAACCAGCCATCCTCAGGGGCCAACCAGGGTGATGTGAGGTTCAGTTCTGTCTCCTTGGTAGTCTATGCCCCTGTGGCCTACACACCCAGCATCTGCCTTGGGATCTCCTCACCTGCTGGTGAGGTCCCGGTACTAATCACATATCTCGCGGGACTCAGGTTTCTTCTCCAGTGAGGGCCCCGCTCACACCATTGGCCAAGAGACAGATCCATAGTGCCAGCCACCCAGAGGCTTCAACCTCAGCTTGAACTGAAAGCTCAGACAACAGCTGTTGGCACTTGTATTGTGGGAAGAGGGTCTCTCTTGGCAAAAAAGGGCAAGAGGGGCCAATATAGAATGCTCAAGTTCCTTCCCAGTGCCTTAATTCCTTCTGTAAAGGATTAACTTCTTTCATTTCCTTTTTTTTTTTAATTGCTGCCAAACATTCAAAGAAATAGGTTGTAAGCTTCTTTGGGATAATAGTACAATATGCTACTGTCAAATATCAAAAATTATAATGACATTGTAGAATAATATCATGTAAGGATATTCTTTGCTCTCGGCCATGTCAGTTCAATTTCAAACTAGCTGCCATTTTTTAAAATAACTTTATATAAACTTTGTCAGGGACGTAAAAACACGAATTACTTACCTTAGTTCAAGAGGTCAAATATATTGACTTCAACCTTACTTCCACCCTCCCCCCCCCCCACTTACCTTGATGTTTGACATACTGCTGGACATTCTCAGTCTCTGGATCCGTTCTTGTTCATCCGTGTATGCCGTTTATTATATTCCACAAATGAGTGAGATCATGTGATATTTATCTTTCTCTGCCTGACTAATTTCACTTAGCATAATGTTCTCCAGCTCCAGCCATGTTGTTGCAAATAGTAGGAGCTCTTTTTTTCCTGCAGAATAGTTTTCCATTGTGTAGAACTGTGTACCACAGTTTTTTAATCCACTCATCTGCTGATGGGTGCTTAGGCTGTTTCCAAATCTTAGCTATGATAAATTGTGCTGCTATGAACTTAGGGGTGCATATATACTTTCTAATTCGTCTTCCCAGTTTCTTGGGATATATTCCTAGAAGTGGGATCACTTGGTCAAATGGGAGTTCCATTTTTAGTTTTTTAAGGAAGCTCCATACTGTTCTCCTCAGTGGCTGCACCAATCTGCATTCCCACCAGCAGTGCAAAAGAGTTCCTTTTTCTCCACATCCTCGCCAACACTTGTCATTCATTGATTTGTTCATGTTAGCCAATCTGACAGGTGTGAGAGGGTACTGCATTGTTGTTTTGATTTGCATCTCTCTGATGATTATTGACTTTGGGCATCTTTTCATATGTCTCTTGGCCTTCCTTCTGTCTTCTTTAGAAAAGTGTCTGTTTAGATCCATTGTTCATTTTTTTATTGGGTTTTTTATCTTCTTTTTGTTAAGTTGTATGAGTTCCCTATAAATGTTGGAGATTAAACCCTTATGGTTGATGGCATTGGCAAATATGTTCTCTCATGCAGTGGGGTTTCTTGTTGTTTTATTAATGGTTTCTTTTGCTGTTCAAAAGCTTTTTATTTTGATGCAGTCCCATTTGTTTATTTTCTCTTTAGTTTCCATTGCCCTAGGAGCAATATCAGTGAAGAAGTTTCTTTGATATATGTCTGAGATTTTGCTGCCTGTGGATTCCTCTAGTATTTTTATGGTTTCCCACCTTATGTTTAAGTCCTTTATCCATTTTGAGTTTACTATCGTGAATGGTGTAAGTTGGTGATCTATATTCAGTTTTTTGCATGTGTCTTTCCAATTTTCCGAGCACCATTTGTTGAAGTGACTCTCTTGACTCCATTGTATGTTCCTGCCTCCTTTTGTTCATCAGATTTTTAATTCACTTGATTTTTAGATTCATTTGTTAATAGATGTGTATTTGTTGTTCATAATTTTTATTTTTACCTTTTTTCTTTTTCCTCTTTTTAAAGAATACCTTTCGGCATTTCATGTAATACTAAGGGGCCCGTGCAGAAAATTCGTGCACTGGGGGTGGGTAGTTCCTCAACCCAACCTGCCCCCTGTCACATACTGGGAGCCCTCAGGGGATGTCCAACTGATGGCTCACCCAGCCATTGCCCTGCTCAACTCAGCCCTGGCTGCCTGAGACCACCCGGCCCTGGGGGCTGGGCGTTCACTGCCACTTCTGCTCACAGTGCCCGGGGGCTGAGTGCTCCCTCCCTGATGCTGACACCACCACTGCTGCTGCTGCTGCTTCCCCTCACAGTGCCTGGGGGCTGGGCGCTTGCTGCCACTGCCATTTCATCTCCACCCTCAGGGCCTGGTGCTCACACCACTTGGCCCTGCCCCTGCTCCTGATTGGCTGATAGCATAGCCAATCAGGAGTGAAGGTAAGGTCAAATTTGCATGCTTCTCTTTTATTATATAGGATTGGTTTGGTGGTGATGAACTTCTTTAGCTTTTTCTTATCTGCGAAACACTTCATCTGACCTTCAGTTCTGAATGATAGCTTTGCTGGGTAGAGTAATCTTGGTTGTTGATTCTTGATATTTATCACTTTGAATATTTCTTGCCACTCCTGTCTGGCCTGTATAGTTTCTGTTGAGAAATCTGCTGAAAATCATATGGGTGCTCCCTTTTAGGTAACTAACTGTTTTTCACTTGCTGCTTTTAATATTCTCTCTTTGTCTTTTGCTCTTGGCATTTTAATTATGATGTGTCTTGGTGTGGTTCTCTTTGGATTCCTATAGTTTGGGGTTCTGTGCACTTCTTGGACTTGTAAGTCTATTTCTTTCACCAGGTGGGAGAAGGTTTTGGTCACTATTTCTTCAAATAAGTTTTCATTATCTTGTCTCTCTCTTTTTCTGGCACCCCGATAATTCAGATGTTGGTATGCTTGAGGTTGTCCCAAAGGCTCCTTACACTGTCTTCAATTTTTTGGATTCTTTTTGCTTCTTGCTTTTCTGGTTGAGTGGATTTTGCTTCTTTGTATTTCAAATCTTTGACTTGATTCTTGCAGTCCTCTAGACTGCTTTTAGGTTTTTGTATAATATTTTTATTTCAGTCACTGTATGCTTAATTTCTAGTTGGTCCTTTTTCATAACCTCGAAGGTCTCATTCTTATCCTCAAAGGTCTCATTAAGCTCGTTGGCCTTTTCTAGGAGCCTCTTGAAAAACCTTATAACCATGGTTTTGACTTCTATGTCCAGTCGTTTTTTGTTTTTGTTTTGTTTTGTTTTGTTTTGTTTTGCTCCATTTCTTTCACATGTGATTTCTTTCCATGTCTCTGCATTGTGGCTGCTTCTCTGAGTTGATCGATTAGCTTTGTGTGGTAGATGTCCTCTAAGGGACAGTGGCTCAGCCTCCCCAGTTACCTGAGGTGGATACTCTTGGTACAGCCCGTTATGGGTTGCACAGTCTTGTTGAAATTAAGCATAGATTATTGTTGTTATCAGTAGGAGGGTTTGACCTCCTCTAGGCCAATTGGCTGTGAGGATCAGCTGTGCTCAGGTTGGATGGGTGGAGTCTCCAGGCTGAGCAGGCAGCCTTGATTTTCCATCAGCTCTGCCCTACGTGGCCTCCGGGTCTCTGTGCCTCGTGGTAATGGCTGCACGCACCTCTGAGAGAAAGCTGCTGCCAAACTCTACCCGCTGCCAGACAATTCAGCCTCTCTCCCAATGAGTCTGCACACCCAAAATCTCACTCAGGGTTGTAAAACAATGCAGTATGGTGGTTTCCCTTCTTTCTTTCTTTTTCTCCTGAATGAGAGAGCAAGTCAGGAGTCCTCTCTGTTCGCTCATGCATTTCTGCACTTCCCAAGATTCCACGCCCTCTCCACAAGCTTGCAGACCTCTGCAGCGCTCAAGTTTCAGCGTGCTTCCTCCTTACTATCCAGTTTCACCCCTTATGAGTGTGGGTTCCGCAGACCTCGTCTGTAACTGGGGAATCAGTGCAGTGTGATGCCTTTGTTTCCCTTCCTGTTCGAGAAAACCAGCCAAGTATTCAGCCGCCCGCCCTATCCACTCACGTGCACGGCTCTAAACCTTTGGCTCTGCAAGTATCCTCAACCCTGCCCTCTGTCATTCCTCTGAGTTACAGTGTCCTATCTTTACTTTTATTTGTGGAATTTACACTCAGCCAGCTTTCCAGTGATTTTGGATGATGTTCGTTCTGTTGTTAAGTTCTAGTTTTGAAATTGTTGTGTGGCGCAGCAAGATATGTATTTACCTATGCCACCATCTTGCTTCCTCCCTAACCTCCCATCTTACCTGCTCTACTGAGTTACTATCTCACATCTCCAATTGCTTCCTAGTAATATATACCTAGATTTCCCACCATTATCCCCAATTCAATGTATCTCAAATCAAATTTACGAACAGATGGTCCAAAACTGGCCACTCCCTTAATATCTTTATTTTTTTAAAAAAATATCACTACAATTCTCCTGGTCACTGAGGCTTAAAACAGTAATCTTTGACTCTTTCTTCTACCTTGTCCTTCATGTACAGTTGGGCCCCAAATCCCTGTATATTATTGGTAATTTTTTCCTGCTTCTGTCACTGCTTCCCTTCTATTCCACCCTCTTGTATATTCTATTTCAATCACATTTTAACTGTTCTCCTGTTTTCTAAGCTAAGGCAAGAGTATTGAGAGCCTCACATTAGCAGATTAGAGAACAAAGAATAACACACGCAGACAGAAGATTCCACCAAATTCTTCTTATACAACTACCAGGATAATCTTTCTGAAGCATTTCCTATGTCTCCTAGCTCAGCTGCCTTCATCTTGTCTCAGTTGCCTGGAAGACAAGGCTCAAACTCCTTAGCAGAGTTCTGAGGGTCTATTAGTCTAACCTAAACTATGCTTCTGGATTTATTTCCCACCTCTAGGACACAGGAACCATTTATGTTGGCAGAAAGAACCATACTAATGCACTGAGCCCTGTAAGCATACTGTTCTTGCTTCTGTCTTCATACCATTGCCCATTTTTATTTCTATCTCACTACTCCTTTTTTATTCCTTCACAAATTATATCCATACCTCAAAGTGCATTTCAAGTATGATGCAGTGAAAAAATAGGTTTGAGGGTAGAACTAACTTGTTTTGATTTCTAGCCTATTCCTTATGAACTAGCAGGACTTAGTACAAGTGTCCTTAGCCTCCTCTCTAAGTTACCACTTCCTCATCCATCAAATGTGGATCATAGGACTATTGCAAGATTAAAGGAGTAAACTTTGTAAAGTATCTAGCTCAGTATTTAGCACATACTAGGTGCTCCTTAATTATTAGTTTCCTTGCCAAAACCTATTTGGCTCAGTAGGATAGAGCATCAGCCTGCGGACTGAGGGGTCCCAGGTTTGATTCCGGTCAAGGGCATGTATCTTGGCTGCTGGCACATGCCCAGTGTGGGGGGTGCAAGAGGCAGCTGATCAATGTTTCTGATTTTCTATCCCTCTCCCTTCCTGTCTGTGAAAATTCAATTATATATATATTATTAGTGTCCTTGCATTAAATCTTCTTCTCCGATCCCAGTCTATAGTAATCTTTATCCTTTAAATCAATAAAATAAATTATGCCAATGTTTTCAAAAAATAAACTGCAATGGCTCCCAAGTTCCATTCCTAGGGTATAACATGATCACTCGGGGCATGGCATCCTATAAGAATAACATCGACTAAACATAGTAAGTAATAATAAGTATAATATTTTTGGACATTTACCACACTGCTCCATGCACTGTGCCAGAACTTTGTATGCATTGTCTCATATCATTTTCACAATACCTTCATGAACTAAGGGTTATTATTATTCCCACTTTATGGATGAGAAATTTTATACCAGAAGAGGTAGAGTAATTTGCTTAAGATCATGCAGTCTCTAAGGGCAGAGTCAGGATTCAGTTAGCTTTTAGAGGCCACTCTTTGAACAGTTCTACTCTAATTCTTTTTCTGATCATCGATACAATCATACAAGACTGAAATCTTCTTTGCATTTTGCTACCCAGAAAATATTTTCATTTTCTAAAGGTTGTGCAGATGATTCACCAAATATTAATTGGTCCCAGCATTGATACCTAAGACACAACACCATTCATACTTCTCCAGAAAGTCTCTGCTTTCCTACCTATAAGCTACTTTCCTATCAATTTCAAAACACCACACCACAATTCCATGGTGACTTACCTTTTTAATCAGTGTTTGGTTTAACCCTTGTCAAGGGCCTTTTCAAAATATAAATAGATTACATCTACTGGTTTCCCTTTGTCCACATGCACATTTATTCTCTCAAACATTCTAGTCAATTAGTTAGGCTTGATTAAACTTAAGTGTTTTGTAAACTGTAAAACATGACACAAATGGTGGTTAATTTAATTCACAGGAAAAATAATGCTTTATTCCCAATAGGTTACACTTGCCTAACAAGTTCAGTGATCTTACCAGTCTGGATTCCTTGGTTCCCCTTTGAAATTTTCCTCTTGGAGAAAAGACTCGTTGGCAACTTGCCAGGCTTATGACACATCACCTATTTGGAATGACAGGCTATACACTTTGGTCAGCTATTATACAATTTTACTCGAAATCTGAGTAGATGCCACCTAGTGCTCGTGATTCATCATCTATTTAGTCAACCAAACTTGGAACACTGTGTTCATTTACCATCATCTCATTTGGAATTCCAAATCTTCCTCCAAAGGCAATTTGGGAATGAAAAACAAAGCTCAGAGTATGTTCTGACTCTCCTCTGCCCCTTTTGTTCCTGAACAGACCTTCTGTAACATAACCAGCAAGTGGTCCTACTGGCTGGCTTCCCTGGCTCAGTTCTTCCCTTATTTTGATGCATGGATGCATCAAAGTGCAGGACACCTAGTTTCTATATATGGCTTTGCTTCTAATTCCTATATGTCCTAGGTCAAGCCCCTTTCTCTTTTTTAGAAGTACGCTTCTCCATTTGTAAAATAGAATGCCCCCCAAAAATTTTGCAGTCCCTACTAGTTGTAGTATTCTGTGATTATGTCCATTTATTTGGTTCTAGTCCCTGGCAAAGTACTTATTGGAGTCTTTGAGTGACATCTTTTCAGTTTTCTTCTAAACTTGCAGGTTCCCAGTTTTCTTCTTCTGAGCTATTTCCAATTTCAAAAATATTTCATTTTCCCTACTCTTGCTCCTTTGACTTTTTCAATCTAGCAAGCCAGGCTTTTTATCAAGGGCTGACTACACCTGCCCCTCAGAACGCTTGTACACCAGGATGCTAATAAGTTCTTAGTGGTTTCCACATTTTCTGGGCTATCCTCACTTTTAAAACTCTTAATCCCAGCTGAACCGGTTTAGCTCAGTGGATAGAGCATCAGCCTGCGGACTGAAAGGTCCCAGGTTCGACTCCGGTCAAGGGCATGTACCTTGGCTGTGGGCACATCCCCAGTAGGGGCTGTGCAAGAGGCAGCTGATTGATGTTTCTGACTTTCTATCCCTCTCCCTCCCTCTCTGTAAAAAATCAATAAAATATATTTTTTAAAAAACCTCTTAATCCCAAAGCTTCCAAAATGCTTTCTTTTTCTATAATTTTTATTTCTAAATTTAACACAACGTTCTTAGAGTTTGTTCCTCTCTGTTGAATTTCATTGTTGGTGAGATGACTATGAAGTCTTACCCACAGTTATAGTTTAACCTAATATGTTTCCCTTTTGGTGGATTGCTTCATCTCCCTCAACTCTTTTCACAGAGTTGTGGTGATTAAATAAGATAATCCATGCAAAGTAGTTGGCACATAACTGGCACCTAGAAAGCATTCAAAACATATATACTATTATAGCTATTGGTTTGTTGCTGCTGCTGCTGCTAATCTTTGGAAACTTAAAGAGTCTGAAGATATAGATTAGAATTTCCTTGTTTTTTGTTTGTTTAAGACCTATGAAATTCCATTAAAACTAGATAGCTAACAATCAGCAATACCCGCCGATCCTTTGTTGCTCCATGTAGAGTCCATGGACCAACAGAATATGTATCACCTGGGAGTTTGTTAAAAATACAAAATCTCAGGCACAATCCCAGACCTACTAAGTCAGAAGGTCATGTTAGGAAGATCCTTAGAGGATCTGTTTGCACCTTCTAATTGAGCACTGTGGCATTTAGGCTTAACATTTCAAACATCTAAAAACCCACTAAACCATCCCACAGTGAGCTAAGAATTCTAGGAAGTATAAAATGGGAGCAAAGCCCAGTCATCTATATGATAGGTTAGGAAAGTTGGATTCCAGCCCTAGTAAATTTACTAACCGTGTGACCCTGAGCAAGTTATGTAGCTGCTCTGAGCCTCTGTTTCTCCACCTGTAAAATGGGGGAGTCATCCTTGCCTACCTCAATAAATTACTGTGAAAACCAAATGTGATAATGAGTGTGAAAGTACTTTATAACTTGTTAAGCTCTACCAATATTTATAACATCCAGAAGACTATTATTATTATTACAAAAATCTCTTGAAGCTCTTAGGCTTTCTGACATCTTTTGTTCAGCACATATTTTCTGGAGTGATTGAATTTAGTCCAAGAGGTATGAGACATTTTTGCATTGAACATCCATTTTAAGACTCCCTTCCAAAGACATATAATCTATGGTGGATTTAGTGAAATAATCTGACTATCGTGTTGCCAGTATACCATCAGCACTGTTCCTAGTTATTGGCCTTGTGGAAGTTCTTACTGTGAGCTATTTGGAAAACTGCCTAATCTAAACGCTTTGGCCTGGGCTGTTCCCTGAGAAGCTTTGCAAGTCTAGCCACGTGTCCCTGGCCAAGACATGATGACTAACTACCTTAAGCATCTGCCCCCTCTCCCCATACAAAAACACACACACACGGGAGTATGCATGCACATATGTACATGCACGCATATAGGTATGCACACCTGCCATTGGAAACACAATTGAAACACATGCTCACAAATCAACTCACAGCAAAAAAACAAAACAAAAAAAACCCCTTATCTTAGAGACATCTGTATTACCACTCCCTCACTCCTTGTTCTCCCTAGACCTGTTTTTGCTCCAACTTGCACTATTCTTTGGGTACAGACAGGACATTCTGGTGAGCCTAATGTCTTGATAACTGTGAGTTATAAAATATAAAAAGATAGTCTTGGCTTAAGCTGGGCCAAAGATTGGTCAAAGTGATCATAGGTACTGGGAAAGCCTTTCTTTGTTTGAGGAAAGTGGAAACAAACCATAGAAGATAAAAGTATTCCTGTTGTTTCATGGGAGTAAGAGGAGCTTCAGCTTGTTGGTGGTAGGCTAAGGAGGAGAAGTCATAAAACATGTCTTGGGCTTAGGACTTGAAACAGTATTGAAACCAAATGGCTATTTCATGCCCATTTCTTGTGGAAATGTTTACCCTCAAGTAACTTTCACTCTCTCCCTGTCAGCCTGGTAACTGAAAAGATGAATCTTGCCACTTGTTCTTTGGCTAGGAGTAAGGGTGACAGAAATCCAGGCCTAGGGGTGTCCCTTTTCCTATTTGTCTCTCTTATCTCCAGGTGTTGTGAGGGAAAGCAGCTGCCTTCTCTCTCCCTTAACAATCACCTCTTCTCAGCAATACTAGAGTAAAGCTATGAAGACTTTACTGCTGTGAACCACATGAGTCTCTGCAATGAATATTAGCCCCCTACAGTTACTTTACAATCTGAAGGGGGGAAATGACTCAGGAAAAAAAACAGCAATGAGAAAAAAATGTTTAAGCCAATGATTTTTATTCTTTTTTTTTTTTTTTTTTTTTTTTTTTTTTTTTTTTTTTTAGTGGAACAAATACAACCTTATGTTTCTACTCTTAACAAATCTGTGCACATAGGAAAGGTGAAGGACACTTCAACGGCTGAACTGTTCTTCTAAATTGTCAAGTGAAGCCTTCATAAATGTAGGCTGTTAGTAATGCATATTCATAAATTCATCAATAAGTTGGTTTGATGAAAGGGGTAAAAATGAATGAAGGAACTTTATGTTTGGTCTTTTCTCATGGGTGAAACCTGCCAATTTTCATGCTATAGAACTAATCATATTGCTTGCTGATGAATGAGAAGAAAGTTTATAGGGGAATGAAATGCCCTGGAGTTTTTTTTTTTAATAGCAAAGTTGTTGAGTCCTGTTCAGAGCTCAAAATACATGGGAATACATTAAAATATTTACTTATACTACCCTGTTGGCAACAATTCCAGGAATAAATTATGGAGGATTTCCTGAAATACATTCTATAGTTTGAAAAACCCAAACTTGCTTCTTTTTTGGGGGGGTTAATCCTCACCTGAGGTTATTTTCCCATTGATTTTTAGAGAGCGTGGATGGGAGGGAGGGAAGGAGAGAAAGAGAGAAAGAGAAACATCGATTGGTTGCCTCCCGCATGCACCGTGACTGGGCCGAGGATTGAACCTGCAATCCAGGTATATACCCTTGACTGGGAATTGATCCCATGACCTTTCAATGCATAGACTGATGCTCTAACCACTGAACTTGCCTTCCACAGTTCAAACCTATTTCCTTTGCACTATTTTAAAACCCACCAGTCAGATTATTGGCACTTACGTTGTAGGTGGTTTCCCACTTAAGCAATCCATTCCTGAAATTCTCAGTCAAAATCTTGCAGTGACTCCCAAATGTCTTTCTTGTGATATCAGTTCCTCAAACATGTGACCTCAGTGTAAGGAACCCCATGTCACCAACACTGAGAGGTGAATCCTATCTGATGGGTGAACATGATACACTCCTACCCTTTGGTTGCTGAAGCTTGAGACATAAAGAGAAGGAAGTGCATTTCATCTAGAGTCAAACAAACTGAATCTCAGTTCTGCCACTTCCCAATATTGTGGCCTTGAACAAAGTCATTCAGTTCCTCTGAGCTTCATATTCCTCATGTGTAAAAATAATCATAAAACACTTTCTGACCTGCTCATTTCATAAGTTGTTGAATGAAACACATGTGATAATGGATATACACTTTATAAACTGTAAAGCAGTTAACCATTTAGAATAATATGGTTAATACTAGAGGCCTGGTGCATGAATTTGTGAATAGGTGGGGTCCCTCAGTCTGGCCCACAATCAGGCTGACCCAGTTCTGATCGGGGCTGATCGGGCCAGCAGTCTGAGGGGAGGGAACACAGGAGGTTGGCTGGCTGTGGGAACACATTGACCACTGGGGGCAGCTCCTGCATTGAGCATCTGCCCCCTGGTGGTCAGTGTGCATCATAGCGACCAGTCAGCCAAGCAACTGGTCATTTGGTCTACTGCTCACTTAGGCTTTTATATATATACAGGTTATTTAATACCATTGAGTTATTAGTTAATTTTAGTATACAAAAATCCTGTAGCTAAAATTATAAATGAAGTCCCCAATGTTCTGGCCATTAATTTTCATTACAATGTACTCCCTCTTCTCCATCCCCCATGTGTCATTTTCAGTATTCATTAACTTGATTTTCACCTGCTGAGAAGGTATTGAAACAATGACAAATATGTCTGCTGATTTGTGCAAATAACCACTGTCACAACATTAGTAGTCACCCACATCCTGAAAGAATCACAGCTAGTTACATTTTGTTTTCTTTGGTGTTAGTGGGGCAGTGAGAGCAAGAATGGGCAAGGACTTGGGGAGGGTCAAGAAAGGACCCCTGATTCTCTCCATTCTATCTTTCTCTTAGCTATAAGCAATCAGCTTTCATACTTTGATCTTTTATTTTAGAGCTCAAATGCCATAAGAAAGCTAAATGAAGCAATGCTCACTATAATGACACTTTCACCCAGTTAGAGACCAGGTGGTTCTTGCTAACAGATTGAAAAGATAGCCAATCCCACCTCACCCCAGACCTTTGCGCAATTCCTATGGCTTACAAAGAAGGATTTAGAAGCAACCTTTAACAGTGATATTATCTGTCCATTGAAGAAGTGTACCCAAATGAGGCCTTCTCATGCCCTGGTGTTGACTAGGGAATGACTATAGGTAAACTGGTGATAAATGAAATAAGGAAAGACAAAAAGTTTCTACAAAGTTACCTTAACTTGAGATTCTTTGGGTGCTTTGTTTCTTATTAGTTGGGAGAATATATTCTGGGTTCATTTATCTAGGTCAGTGGCTGGCAAACTGTGGCTCACAAGCCGTGGTTTGCCCCTCTGTTGACTAATGAGTTTGGCAACCACTGACCTATACTCTCCATTCCAATAATTACAGGCTGTTGTTGTTCCTTGTTATTAAACCAGTGGTCGACAAACTCATTAGTCAACAGAGTGGCAAACTGTGGCTCATTGGCTGCATGTGGCTCGCAAGCCGCAGTTTGCCGACCACTGATCTAGGTCTACTGCCCTGTGATGCTTTTTGTCTGAGCCATTAGGCTCTGAGACTTTAATAAAGAGTGATGCTATAACCTTAACCAGTGTGGCTCAGTTGGTTGATTGTCACCCCAAGGACCAAGAGGTTGCCAGTTTGATTTCCAGTCAGGGCACATGCCTAGGTTGCAGGCTTGATCTGCAGTAGGGAGTGTGCAGGAGGCAGCAGATTGACGTCTCTCTGTCACATCAATGTTTCTCCCCCTCCCTTCCTCTCTCTCTAAAATCAATAAAAACATATATTTAAAAAAGAGTAGTACTATAAATAGGTACACTTGCTGGTGGGTATTACACATAACTCTAAGAATTGGAGGAGTGTCCGGAATAGTGTGAGTGATTTATAATCATTGTATTAAACTTAATTTTCAAACTAAAAGAAACTATTGAATGCATGAATGTGGCTAAATGGTACAATTGATTTTTTTCTGGATGAAGCTGTGTTGGCCAGTTTAGTGAAAGACTCAACTAAATTGTAGTAATCTAGTATGAATAGAAACAAATGGGAAGAAGACATTTAATACTCAGCTGGTGGAAAAGTAAAGGAGGAAGCAGGAAAAATGTGGCAAACCCAAAGCCCCTAGCTGAGCCACCAAAAGAAGTGAAGCAGTCCCTGAAAGATAACATCTCCAATGGATCTGGGAGAGCAGACTCATGTGCCATCAAATGGGAAGTGCTCCCCTACAAGAAGAAATATCCTATCAGAAAGAGAGGAAGATATGACTTCAATTAAACCTTGCAGTGGCCCTATGTTCCACTGATGAACAATGATATCTTGAGGAGGCAAAATCAGAGGATCCCAGTGTAACAAGTAGTCATGAGTCCGCAGAGAGACAGAAGCTGAAAGGGATTGGTGTGGACAGTCTTAATGGCCATGAGTGGAGATCAGATATGAAGCCAGGCTGAGGTCCTGCTCTGAGAGGAGAAGGGACTCAAAGTCATCAGATGCCTTGCAATCACTGACCTTCCTGAAATTACACACACACACACACACACACACACACACACACACAAACATGCACACATGTGTTATCAAGTCTCTCTTTCCCATTCAGATAATGCTATCCTTTTACTTTTGTTAATATGACAACAAAAAAAAAAACCCCACAAAGGAACAGCCATTATCTTTTACTCCCTCTTATTTGTCTATGTCAGGACCAAGGAGATTTCCAACTTGCTTTGGTAGTAACGAAGTTTCTGGCAAGTTGTTGTTTGTCTTTTTGAAAGGGAACTTTGTTATAGAGTCTACCTACATACACTCCTGGCTAAGAGATGTTTAATGATCTGGCAAAATGATCCATGGTTCTTACCATTTCCAAATGTACTTACTGTTTTGTTTTGTTTTTATAAAACACCTTTTGACCTAGTTTTTTATAATCCTGATCCTATCTAATAAAATAATAATATGCAAATTGACCATTACTCCAACACACAAGATGGCTGCCCCCATGTGGTCAAAATGACTGCCCCCATGTGGACAAAAGATGGCTACCACAAGATGGCCAGCAGGGGAGGGTAGTTATTGGTGATCAGGCCAGCATGAGAGGGAAGTTGCGGGACCAGGCCTGTAAGGGAGGGCAGTTGGGGGCAATCAAGCCAGCAGAGGAGGGCAGTTAGGGGTGACCAGGCCTGCAGGGGAGGACAGTTGGGGGCAAACAGGCTGTCAGGGGAGCAGTTAGATATCAATCAGGGTGGCAGGGAAATGGTTAGCAGGTTATCAGGCTGGCAGGCAGAAGCAGTTAGGGACAATCAGGAAGGCAAGCAGGTGAGCATTTGGGAGGGGCAATTAGGAAGGTAGGCAGGCAAGCAGTTGGGAGCCAGCAGTCCTGGATTGGGAGAGGGATATCCGACTGCCCATTTAGGTGGAATCTGGCCTAAATGGGCAGTCGGACATCCCTCAAGGGGTCCCAGATTGGAAAGGGACACCCCCCCTTCATCTACAAATTTAATGCACCGGGCCTCTAGTGTGTGTGTGTGTGTGTGTGTGTGTGTGTGTGTGTGTGTGTGTGTGTGTGTGTGTGTATCAGTGATAGTAAGTAAAACTTTAAGATGAGAACAGGAGCACCAATGCAGTCTCTTAATTTGTAGCACATTAATGGATTTACGCAGTAATACATTTGCCAAATAAATTAAAATAGAGTAGAGCCTACTCTACAAATTCTTGTTTTTGAGAACAGTCTATGTCAGAGCAGAGGTAATCTCATTAGCATCTTCAAATGGGTTTCAGCATAAAAGTGGTTTCCTTGGCCTAAGGATAAGCTCCTTAGAGGGTAGAAAGCAAGTATTTGTCATTTTATATATACATTTAACAGCTCTCAGTCACCAACTCTGCTTCGCTAGACTGCCTTGCCCCATAATTTTCACTTAGTAGATGTTTAATAAATATTTCAGTTATTCATATACAATGCTTTCTTTGTATTTGCTTACTTTTGCCTTCTTTTGGTAGGTTTTATCCTTAATATTTTTAGTTAGCCTCCTCAGAGTATCTTTCAACTGCTAGAAGCTGAAATTGTGAGCAAACAGATGTGGGATATCTATTTCAATCAATACAAGAGTAGGGGTTCCTGTGAGCGGGGGAGGGTACACCGTGTGAAACTTTGCATGTCTGTAGCCAAGAGTGCAAATTGAGGAGAGTAGGCAGGATGGTGAAAAACCTGTAAACAGGGTCAGTAGAAGGACCATGAAAACAACTGGTGATATTCATTCAGTCTATGCAACAGAGGAATTTGGGAGATGTGAATATTGTCTTCCAATATTTAGAAGTTTTGCCTATGGAAGATGAGGGTAGATAGGAAACCTGTGCATAGAATTTACAAGGAGCTATATATTTGACTATCAAAGGATATACTTTATTAATATTTAAGCTATTCCTTAGTGGAATGGATTGTTCTAGGAAACAATCAGCTTCCTAACTCTGGAGGTATTTGGTTAGAGATTAAATAACCATATATTCAGAAAGATCGATTGGGTGTAGGTATAGCGGGGTGTCAGAAAGTGAACACACATCTAAATCATGGGCTCCTGACTTTCATGGCCCCAAATAGCTCTGAGATGCTACAGTTTTATGATACAACCATGAAAGTAGAGCAATAAAGAAACAAGATGGTGGAGCAAACCAATTAAGCAGTTTTTTTAGGCTGGGGTAGGAAAGAAATGTGGAGAAGAGATTTTCTCTGATTAAATTTGAGCACATTTAACCAATTATTATTTCCTGCAACTATTTTCCTAAGCAAATAGATCCTTAGGAATGGCAGAGACTTTTCCAGGGAACAATTCTTTTCAACATCCTGTCTGTCACTCATAGCCTCTAGATTTGTTTTACTACCACAAGAATCCAGTTTTCACTTCTTCCCTATTATTTCCAGATTTGTGGCCTTCCTGCCACTGTGTTAGAAAAGCAAACTGAAATACAGCCCCTCTTCCAGCTACAAATGGTTAGAACTAATAGCTAAAAAATGGTCAATGTCAAAATTGTCCAGTCCATACTTATTTGCTGCACCACTCTCTTACTTATGACCCTGGCCTCACAGAATAGATGAGTGCATGTCAAGTTATCTGTAGCAAAGGACCTGGAGGGAGGGATTTTGTTCCTCCCAATCTATCACAGACCAAACATTTTGTAAAGTATGTTAAAAATTAATTACTATAAAAAAGGAAATGACAAAAACACCTACATACAAGCCATAGTTTTTAATCATGAGAATCGAAACACCTAAAAATCTCTCTGTTAAATTGCTATAAAAATTTCTATGTTGCTTACTTGCAATTTCTCTACTCCTATCCTTGCAGACTAGTAATAAATAGTAGAGCTACACACCCCACTTTGAGTAAGGAGGAGTTGCCTGCTTTCTATGTATGCCGGTTTCCCTCTTTACCATTGGACCCAATGGTATAGTAGATTCAAAAGCCGCCAGTCTAAATAAGGGTGAGAGCAATAGCATACTGGTGCTGGCTTGCACTGACTCACAAGAACCAATTGTTAAATTTCAGAAATTTCATGAGCCAATTATTAAACATAGCCATTATTAAAAATTAAAATCCATACATTTACAAGTAAATACATTGTATTAAAAACAAAGATAACATATGCAAAACTCATTATAACCTAATTATTTTATTATATTTACTATTATCTATGTTCTTGAGGTTATTTGTGTCTGTGCGGTATAAGTACTAGATAAGGCTTCGCAACTCTGTGTAGTGTTATCATATTGGTAGCTTGAAATTGACCATGATGGAAACATTTATTGTTTATTGATGGGGAAAAAAACTTTAAAAAAGGTAAAAAAATGTTAGTGCAGATGAAACTTTATATCATGTTTTCTCTATAACTATTACATTGCAGATAGCACAAAGCATTAAGGAACTATCCTTCCAGTATTCAAAAACTATTATCTGATTTAACAGATATGTCACTTGCATCATTGATGAAAGAGTGAAATTCTGACATACTTCTTTGTTATTTCATTTTTGTCTTGCTCCTAAATGTAAACCAATATATCAGCCAGTATTTTTGCTGGAACTACACTTTCTCATCAATCGCAAGAATGGTTTTAGCTACAGATGCACGTCTGCCAAAATCAATGAATGCATTCTGTAAGAATCAATTGGCTTATGGAATTTATAATAAATAATATTGTATAGTTTTTATTATTTGTAAATTGTGTGATCTGTGTACATGTTTTGGGATTGTGTGTGTGTGTGTGTGTGTGTGTGTGTGTGTGTGTGTATGTGTGTGTTTTCAGAGCCAGCTGTTAAATATCTACAGCATGTCACAGGGTTAAGGGGTACTTTGGAAAGTTTATTTTCCTTCTTTCATCCTTAAGTTCAATAGCTCATTCCATCACAAGTGAGAGAAAATTCCTTCTTTTCCAAAGTTATGCTGGTAAATGAAAGAGTCCCTCGTTTTCAGTTACTCTGAAATCTAAGATTCAGAATCCTAGACTTGGAAACTTTCTTAACTTGGAAACTTACCTAGATCCATAAACTTTTTTTTTCTCAAAACCCCTTATTCCCTGTTGAGGTTGATGAGCTCCCACTAAAATATCTCTTCTAACTAATGGAAATCTCATTAACTCTGTCCCAAACTTGGATGGGAGTCCTAAGGGTCAGCTCATGGGGCACCCATTTTGGAATTCTGTCTCCCTGGGTCAGATGGCATTAAGACAAATGCATTCTGTGTGCTGGTATGAGCCTTGGTTTCTCAGAGTTAGAGAGGAACTGTTAAGATCAGGTTACGTTTCACTGGCTTGGTAATCATTTTTTAACCACCAACCATATGGGCAGAGGTTGGAAGAAAAGCTAAATTTGGAACACACCTCCACTCTGCTTTTCAACATTTCTTTCTTGTTTGTGGAGGGAGGCAACATATTACTCATGCTCATGTGCCACACCAATTGCTAGAGGACCGAGGAATGAAATTCTCCCCAAATGTTGTTGGATCCATGGAATTGGAAACTTTCTTTACAAGTAGGCAGTAATATAGTAAGAATGTTTGCACTTTGCTTCTGCAAATTTCTGAGCCTGCTTGTGACACACAGCACTCGAAGTCTGAATCAATAGTGCAAAGAAACTCAGGGATTCTGTATCTGTGGGTTTATAAGTTCTTTATCATCTTAAGTCAACATCCAGACATAGCATCTTTCTGCACTAATATCTTTCTAACTGAAGCTTCTTGGAACATGAAACCATGAATTTTTCTCTCCATATAATTTGTTGTTGTTGTTGTTGTTGTTGTTGTAGCTTTCTTTCTCCCCATAGACCACTTCACAGGAAATGATAGTTGGAGAAAGAAAGATGAATTCTTTTTGCCAATGATGATGATTTGGGCAGGGTCTGTGGAATCATGTATATTTCAGTTATTGGGATTTCTAAACCTGAATACACAAGTTACACAGTAGCCTAAAGCAATGCTTTTAGCACCTCAAATGGATTTAGAATCAGATTCAGCTTAAGGAATGAAAAGGAGAGAGGAGATGTGTTCTGTAATCCTATCTCCCACTAACCTTTAGTTCATCCTATGCTCCAACTACTTTGAATTTATCACTGTTCCTAAACTTTCTGTTCGGCTCTTTAAGGCCTTTATAAATCTCTATATTTATAATATACATAAAGCACTTAGCTCAGGGTCTATACCTTGGTGGCTTCTAATAAATGATAGTTGTTAATATTGTGCACATGCTGGTCCCTCATCCCATAATTGTTTCCACGTCTCTACCCTTAAAACTCAACTCAGATATACCTTTACCTTCATTAAATTCTTCCCTTAGCCAGAGTGCTTTGGAATACACATTCGAGCATTTATCAATTTGATGTCAGATAATTTCCAGTGCCTGTCATATAATTGGTGTTCAATAAGAGGTTGTTGCATAATCTTGACCTTACAAAAATGAATAAGCACTATTCATGCCCATATAAGGTCCCAATCTAGTTAGGCATGGTGCAGGGTATGGAGGACACAAATACCTAACTAGGTAATTATAATATACTATGGTTAAAGCACTGATTACTATATACTTAGGGAGTTGTGGAAACATAAAAGACTGAGGTGGTCAAAAAATGATCTGAGTCTTAAACAATGTGTAGGCATCAGTTGAAGGGGGATAGTATTGCATACTAAAAAAATAGTATGAAAAAAGAAATGGAGGTGATAGGAGACATGGTGGTTCTGGGAACAATATTCACTTTGCTGTGGCTAGAACAGAAAGAGGCAAGAGGTGAGACTGAAAGATTGGTTGGGGTCAGATCATGCAAGCCTTCTATGCCATATTTAGGAGCTCGGCCTTGGTCCTATAGCAGGGTTTATAAATTCACAAAATATGGGTCATCAGCCTCCTAAAAATCCCACTCATTGTGGAAGACATTGATAATCAATCACAGCACCCCATTCCACTTAACCCAGATTTGACCTCATAATCCTTCTCAACACAACATTACAGGAACACCACTAAGAGATTGGAGGCTGCACTCTGGTTTGTTGGTGTAAGGTTGTGTGTGTGTGTGTGTGTGTGTGTGTGTGTGTGTGTGTGTACAGAGGTTGGGAGTGTGAGAGAGTGCAAGTTATGTGAAAATTATGACATGGTTAGAATTGTATTTTGGAACTATTCATTAAATAATCTTTAAGAAGAATCAATAGAGGAGAACCAAGATGGCGGCATAGGTAAAACACCTATCTTGCAGACATACACAGCAATTTTAAAACTACAACTTAATGAAAGAACAAACACCTTCCAGAATCACCAGAAAGCTGGCCGAGTGAAAATTCCACAAATAAAAGTGAAGATAAGACACTGTGACTCGGAGGAGCGGCGGCGGACAGCATTGAAGATACGCACGGAGAGAGGTTTGGAGCGCACGCCAGCGGATAGGGTGGGCAGCTGAAAACCGTACAGTTTTCTCGAACGGGGAGACAAAGACGTCCCACTGCACTGATTCTCCAGCTCTGGGCAAAGTCCAGGGAACCCACTATCATACTGGGTAAAAACTGGACAATGGGAGGGCACGCTGAAGCTCGGGTGCTGCAGGGGTCTGCCGGCTTGTGAAGAAGGCGAGTTTGTGTGGATTTTGCGTGACCTTGGGAACAGCGCAGCTGCGTGACCGGGACTGCGTAGAGAGTGCTCGCAACTTGCTCTCTCATTCGGGAAACCATCAGACTGCTTTGTTTTACGACCCTGGGTGAGACCTTGGGTGTGCAGACTCATTTGGAGAGAGGCTGAATTCTCCAGCAGCCAGTAGAGCTCGGCAGTGGCTCTCTCTCAGAGGTGCTGGCGGCCATTGCCCCCGGCACAGAGTCCATGAGGCCACATAGGGTGGAGCTAACTCTGTCTGCTTGGCCCAGAGACTCTGCCCATCCAACCTGAGCACAGCTGAACTTCACAGACAATTGGCCTGGAGGTCAATCCCTCCAAGTGCTAACAACGATTAACCTGAGCTTAACTTCAGCAAGACTGTGCAACCCATATCCACCTCAGGTAACTGGGGAGGCCGAGCCACTCTCCCTTGTAGGACATCTACCACAAAAAGCTAATTGACCAACTCAGGGAAGCAGCCACCATGCAGAGACATGGAAAGAAATCAGATTTGAAAGAAATGGAGGAAAAAAACGACTGGACATGGAATTCAAAACCACAGTTATAGGGCTTATCAAGAGGCTCCTAGAAAAGGTCAAGACTTATAAGAAAATAAGCAAGACCAGCAAGGAAATAGAGGAGACCCTCAAGGATATGAATGAGACCTGCAAGGAAATGATCAAGACCAACGTGGAAATGAATGAGTCCTACAAGGAAATGAACAAGACCCTCAAGGATATGAATGAGACTCTCAAGGATATGAAAAAGGACCAACCAGAAATTAAGCATACACCGACTGAAATAAAAAAATATTATACAAAGACCTTAAAGTACTCTAGAGTACCCCAAGAACCAAGTTAAAGATTTGAAATACAAAGATGTAAAATCCACTCAGCTGAAAAAGCAAGAAACCAAAAGAATCTAAAAAATTAAAGATATGTAAGGGGCCTCTGGGACAACCTCAAGCATACCAACATCCGAATTATAGGGGTGCCAGAAAAAGAGAGAGAGCAAGACAATGAAAACCTATTTGAAGAAATAGTGACCAAAAACTTCCCATACCTGGTGAAAGAAATAGACTTAGGAGTCCAAGAAGTGCACCCAACCCCAATCTATAGGAACCCTAAGAGGACCACACCAAGGCACATTATAATTAAAATGCCAAGAGCAAAAGACAAAGAGAGAATATTAAACGCAGCAAGAGAAAAACAGTTAGTACCTGTAAAGGAGCACCCATACGATTGTCAGCTGATTTCTCAACAGAAACAATGCAGGCCAGACGGGAGTGGCAAAAAATATTCAAAGTGATGAACAGCAAGACTCTACAACCAAGATTACTCTATCCAGCAAAGCTATCATTCAGAATTGAAGGTGAGATGAAGTGCTTCACAGATAAGAAAAAGCTAAAGGAATTCATCACCACCAAACCAATATTATATGAAATGCTGAAAGATATTCTTTAAGAAGAGGAAGAAGAAAAATATAAAAGTGTAAATTATGAACAATAAATCCACATCTATCAACAAATCTAAAAAGCAAGTGGATTAATAAGCTGATGAACAGGATAAACTGGTGAATGTAACAGAATCACAGATATAGAGAGGGAATGGACTGACAATTCTTGGGGAGAAAAGGGGAGTGGGAGGTGCAGCAAGAGAATGGACAAAAATCATGCAACTATGGGAGAGGACAGTGGAGGAGGTGAGGGTGGAGTGTGGGATGGGTACCAGGTGGAGGGGAGCTATAGGGGGGGGAAAAGGGAACAATGTAATTAATAAACTGAACAATAAAGATAATTTTTAAAAATTTGGCTCTCAAAAGAAATTTCAATCGTTGTACTGCTGATATTTGGCTCTGTTGACTAATGAGTTTGCCAACCACTGCCCTAACTGGTTTGCTTCATTGGATAGAGCATTTGCCTGCAGACTAAAGGATCATGGGTTTGATTCTAGTCAAGGGAACATGCCCGGGTTGTGGGCTTAATCCCCAGTAGGGGACGTGCAGGAAGCAGCTGATCGATGATTCTCATCATTGGTTTTTCTATCTCTCTCTCTCCTCCTTCCTCTGTGAAATCAAATAAATATTATATATATATATATATATATATATATATATATATTTGTATATATAAATATATATAAATAAATAAATTAATTATTTATTTAATTAAAGGAAGCCAGTAACAAAGATTGTTTCTTCGGCCAAATATTAGCCAGTCTCTTCTGAGTCCTCTGTTGGATGAGGCCCAACTTTGGAGAAAAAAAAAAGGAAAACAAGAATCAATAGAACTTTTTGTTTAGATGTGGCAGGATAGAAAAGAAAAGGGTAGTCAAAGACAAAATCACCTTGGGCAAATAGGCAGATGCCAATAACATTAAGAGGGAGAACATGAAGAGAGTAATGCCAGCTTTGGCATGATAATAGCAGCTCACTTTTTGAATGTGTATGACATGTCAGGCACTGTTTTAAACATTGATTTCAAAGAGGAAAGGAGAGAGAGAGAGAGAGAGAGAGAGAGAGAGAGAGAGAGAGAGAGAGAGAGAGAGAGAACGAGAACGTTAATGATGAGAGAGAGCCATTGATCAGCTGCTTCATGCATGTCCCCCACTGGGGATTGAGCTCACAAACAGGGCATGTGCTTTTGACTGGAATCAAACCTGGGGTCCTTCAGTCTGTAGGGCAGCACTCTATCCACTGAGCCAAACGACTAGGGATATTTCAAACATTTACATGAAGCAATCCATTTTATTCTCCAAGCAACATGTGGTGTGGGTGCCTTTATTATTTCTGTTTTCTAGGCAAAAAAACTGCACAGCAAGGTGTAAAATATTAGAGAACTCAAATCAAGGGAGTACATAGTCCATGAAAAGTTGAAGACATATCGTTGAGTCATTTGGATGAATGTGGATAAAGTCAACCATGTCACCAGGCAACCGTGCTAGGGTTTATCAGTTCATCGTTAATATTTTGGAAACCAAAGGGTTTAACGTTCTTGGAAGAGCCCACTGCAATGTGCATAAATCCATCCTGCCTTCACCACATCTGTTCTACTCACAGGGGCAAACATCAGTGGGAATATGAATTAAAAATAAGCCTATCCAAATGGTGACCTAAATGATTTCCAAATGAATCTTCAAACATAAAACACAACTAACATTTGTAAAATTTAAAGGGCAAGGTTAGAAGAGTATTGAATTTTAAAACACTACATTACATTAAATTGTGCTATTTTCCCCCTACAATTAATCTTTTGTGTTTAAGTAATTATACTAAATGTGTGTGTGTGTGTGTGTGTGTGTGTGTGTGTGTGTGTGTGTGTGCGTGTGTGTGTGTAAATGTTTATATTTGCTCCATCTTTTTATCAACTTCATACTTTCCAAATCACTTTCTCACCCCCTTTTTTAGTGTTCCAATCAGGAATCTAATTGCTTTAAGGAACATGCTATTTCAGTTGCTAATATGTGTATTTTTATTTTTATCTTAGCTTCATCATGTCTGTCTCCCTTGCTATCTGGGCCATGTCAGAGTCACAGTGGCAAGCACAACCAGGAATCAGACACTGTAGTGAGGAGGGTACAAATAGCCATCCATTGGAGTCAAGTTGCAGTAAGCCTATTCTGCCTTGAGTTTCAGATCCACCAGGCAAGGATGACTATTACCCCTGAACTCACACTATGAGACCATGGATTTGTTAATGATCCCACAGTAGCCTCTGTAATTTTTTATAGCTTATTATAAATGAGCTGTAAATGGACATCTTGCCTTAACATGCCATTCTCATTACCACCTCTTTATTTTTGCTCAGACCATTACATCTCCTTATAATGCCCTCTGTTTTCCCACCATAGTGCACCTCAGTACTTAAAGAGCCACTTTCTTAGTCTGGCCAGTGTTGCTCAGTGGTTAAGTATAAGCCTATGAACCAGGAGGTCAATAGTTTGATTCCCAGTCAGGGCACATGCCTGAGTTGCAGGCTTGTTCCCCAGTGGGGGGCATGCAGGAGGGAGCCAATCAATGATTATCTTTCATCATTGATGTTTATATCTATCTCGCACTTTCCCTTCCTCTCTGAAATCAATAAAAAATAATTTTTAAAAGAACCACCTCCTTAAGAAAGCTCATTCTTTTTATTTTTTATAATTTAAATTCTTTATTCTTTAAAGTATTACATGAATCTCCTTTTCCCCCTGTTGACCTCTGCCTGGTTGCTCCCTATCCCCAGCACAACCCCCAACCCCCAACCCGTGGTCTGTGTTTATTGGTTATGCTCATATGCATGTATATAAGTCCTTTGGTTGATCTCTTACCCCCTCACACCCCATATTCCTTCATATGTTGGACAGTCTATTCGAAGCTTCTGTGACTCTGGTTCTATTTTTGTTGATTAGTTTATGCTGTTCATTATATTCCACAAAGGAGTGAGATCATGTGATATTTATCTTTCTCCAACTGGCTTCTACAAGCTTAGCATAATGCTCTCCAGATCCATCCATGCCATTGCAAATGGTATGAGGTTTTTTTTCACAGCAGCATAGTATTTCATTAGGTAGATGTACCACAATTTTCTAATCCACTCGTCTGCTGATGGGCACTTAGACTGTTTCCAAATCTTAGCTAATGTAAATTATGCTGCTATGAACATGGGGGTGCATATATCCTTTCTGATTGGTGTTTCTATTTTCTTGGGATATCCTATTTAATAAAAGAGTAATATGCAAATGTACCTCTGATCAAGCCACGCCCACAGCCAACCCCACCAGCAATCAGAAGCAATTTATGCAAATAAACCCCAACCAAGATGGCTGCCACCACTGAGAGCAGGAGGGAAGCTTGGGTTTCCCTGGCAATGGGGGAAGCCAAGCTTTCCACTTCCATTGCCAGCCTAGGCCTCCATTCAATGCTACAAAGTTTCAATTATAAAAGATAAAAAAATCCAAACAGAAATGGCAGCAGCCACGGAGCTGGAGAGAGCAGAGGCTTGGGTTGCCAGGGTGATGGAGGAAGCATACCTTCTGCAGCCCTAGTACCTAGTCTTCCACTCTAGGCTACAAAGTTTCAAACAGAAATGGCTGTTGCCACAGAGTGAGCAGAAGGCTTGGCTCTGCTCTAGGCTACAAAGTTTCAATTATAGAACATAAATTAATCCCATATCCCAGGGCCTCTGCTTTAGTCGCTGGGGGGCGTGACCAGCCTGCAAACCACCACAGGTTCTTTGCCCAGGCTGCCCCACATCCCAAGGACACCCCCACCCTGATCCAGGACACCCTTCAGGGCAAACCAGCTGGTCTTCACCCATGCACCAGGTCTCTATCCTATCTAATAAAAGAGTAATATTCAGATTGACCATCACTCCAACACACAAAAGGGCTGCCCCCATGTGGTTAAAAATCCTGCCTCATGTGGATACAAGATGGCCACCACAAGATGGCCAGCAGGGGAGGACAGTTGGAAAGTTCCAGGCCTTCAAAGGAGGGCAGTTGTAGGCCATCAGGCCAGCAAGGGAGGGCAGTTGGGAGGGACCAGGCCTGCAAGGGAGGGCAGTTGGGGGCAATCAAGCCTGCAGGGGAGGGCTGTTAGGGGTGACCAGGATGGCAGAGGAGGGAATTTGGGGGCAAACAGGCTGGCAGGGGAGCAGTTAGACATCAATTAGGCTGGCAGGGTAATGGTTAGGGGGTGATCAATCTGGCAGGCAGAAGCATTTAGGGGCAATCAGAAAGGCAGGCAGGTGAGCAGTTTGGAGCCAGCAGTCCTGGATTGTGAGAAGGATGTCTGATTGCCCATTTAGGCCCGATCCTACTGGGATTGGGCCTAAACTGGCGGTCGGACATCCCTTGAGGGGTCCCCTATTGGAGAGGGTACAGGCTGGGCTGAGGGACACCCTCCTGCCCCTGTGCATGAATTTTGTGCACCGGGCCTCTAGTATTCTTAGAAGTGGGATTACTGGGTCAAATTGAGGTTCCATTTTTAATTTTTTGAGGAAACTCCATACTGTTTTCCACAGTGTTGCACCAGTCTTCATTCCCACAAGCAGTGCACGAGAGTTCTTTTTTCTCCACATCCTCACCAGCACTTGTCATTTGTTATTTTGTTGATGATAGCCAATCTGACAGGTATGAAATGTTATCTCATTGTCATTTCGATTTGCATCTCTCATATGATTAGTGACTTTAAACATGTTTTCATATGTCTCTTGGCCTCCTGTAGATCCTCTTTTGAAATGTGTCTATTTAGGTGTTTTGCCCATTTTTTTATTGGATTGTTTATCTTCATTTTGTTAAGGTGTATGAGTTCCCTATAAATTTTGGAGATGAAACCCTAATCAGAGAAAATATTGGCAAATATATTCTCCAGTGCAGTATAATTTCTTGTTATTTTGTTAACATTTTATTTTGCTGAGTCAAAGCTTTTTATTTTGATGTAGTCTCATTTGTTTATTTTCTGCTTAGTTTCCATTGTCCTAGGAGCTGTGTCGGTAAAGATATTGCTATGACATATGTCTGCTATTTTGCTCCCTATGGCTTCTAAGATTATTATTGTTTCCCTTCTTACATTTAAGTCCTTCATCCATTTTGAGTTTATTTTTTGTGTATGGTGTAAGTTGGTGCTCTAGTTTCATTTTTTTGCATGTATCTGATGAGTTTTCCCAACACCATTTATTGCTTACTTTGTCAAATATTAATTGAGCATAATGGCTTGTGTTGATTTCTGGGTTCTCTGTTCTTTTCCGTTGGTCTATATGTCAGTTCCTGTGCCAGTACCTGGCAGTTTTGAGAGCAGTGGCTTTGTAATATAGCTTGATATCTGGTATTGTGATCCCTCTAACTTTGTTCCCATTCTTGGGATTGCTGCAGCGATTCTGGGTCTTTTTTTATTCCAGATAAATTTTTGGAGAGATTTTTCTAGGCCTTTGAAATATGCCATTGATATTTTAATGAAGATTGCATTCAATCTATATATTGCTTTGGATAGTATGGACATTTTAATGATTTTGATTCTACCAATCCTTGAACACATTATGTTCTTCTATTGGTTTATGTCTTCCTCTATCTCTTTTATCAGCGTACTATAATTTTCTGAATACAGGTCCTGTACCTCCTTGGTTAAATTTAGTACTAGCAATCTTACTTTTTTTGTTGAAATGGCAAATGAGATTTTTTTTAGTTTCTCTTTCTGTGAGTTCATTATTGGTATATAAAAAAGCCATAGATTTATGGGTGTTAATTTTGTATCCTGCTACATTGCCAAATTCATTTATTAAGTCTAATAATTTTTGATGGTGTCTTTAGGGTTTTCTATGTACAATATCATGTCATCTGCAAATAATTGACAAATTTATTTCTTCTTTTTCAGTTTGGATGCCTTTTATTCTTTTTCTTGTTTAATCACAATGCCTAACATTTCCAGTATTATATTGAACAGGAGAGGTGAAAGTGGGCATACCTGTCTTGTTCCTGTTCTTAGGGGAAATAGTTTTAGTTTTTGCCCATTGAGCATTATGTTGGTTGTAGGTTTGTCATATAAGGCTTTTGTTATGTTGAGATATGAGCCCCCCATTCCCATTTTGCTGAGAATGTTTCTCAAGAAAGTGTTGGATTTTGTCAAAAGACTTTTCTGGATCAATTGATATGATTATGTAATTTTTGTCTCTCGATTTGTTTATGTGATGTATCATGTTTATTGATTTTTGGATATTGTATCGTTCTTGCATCCCTGGAATAAATCTCACTTTGTCATGGTATATGATCTTTCTAATGTAATGCTGGATCCAATTTTCTAGAATTTTGTTGAGGATTTTAGCATTTTTGTTCATCATTGGCCTGTAATTCTCTTTGTTTGTAGTGTCTTTATCTGGTTTTGGGCTTAGATTAATGCTGGCTTCATAGAAAGAGCTTGGAAGTGTTTCTTCTTTTTGAATTTTTTGGAATAGTTTGAGGAGAAAGGTTTTAGTTCTTTGAATGTTTGGTAGAACTCCCCTGTAAAACCATCTGGTCCAGGGCTTTTGTTTGCTGGAAGTTTTGTGTTTATGTTCCAATTTCAGCAGTAGTTATTGGGCTATTCCATTTTTTTATTCTTCCTGATTGTGTTTTGGAACCTTATATTTTTCTAGAAATACGTCCATTTTTTCAAGGTTGTCCAGTTTTTTGTAGTAGAGTTGTTCGTAGTAGTTTTGTTTTTTACAAAAGTTTTGTATGTCTGTGGGGTCACTTAATAATTTACCTCTTTCATTTCTGTTTTGTTTATTTGTGTCCTATCTCTTTGTTTCTTTGCTTCTTCGTGAGCCTGGCTAGAGATTCATCAATCTTGTTTATGCCTTCATAGAACCAACTCTTGGTTTCATTGATCTTTTGTATGGGCTTTTTTTTTTGGTCTCTATGTCATTTATTTCCACTCTGATCTTTATTATTTCCTTCCTTTTGCTTACCTTGGGCTGTTTTAGTTTATCTCTTTCTAATTCTTTAAGTGGCAAGGTTACATCATTTACTACCATTTTTTAGGTAGGCCTGTAGAGCTATGAACTTCTCTCTCAGTACTGCTTTCACTGTGTCCCATAGATTTTGGATTGTTGTGTTTTCATTGACATTTGTTTCCAATATTATTTCTTTTTTGATGTCATTGGTAACCCAGTCTATTTAATACCATGCTATTTAGCCTCTAACTGTTTGATTTTTTCATTGTTTTTATTGTAGTTGGTTTCTAATTTTATAGCATTGTGATCTGAGAAGATGCTTGGTAAGATTGCTATCTTCTTGAATTTGAAGAGACTTTGCCTGTGTCCCAAATGTGGTCTATCTTTGAAAATGTCCCATGTGCGCTTGAGAAGAATCTATATTCTGTAGTTTTGGGGTGGAATCTTCTAAAGATTTCAATTAAGTTCATCTGATCTAGTGAGTCATTTAAGATTGATATTTCTTTGCTGATTTTTTGTTTAGAAGATTTATCCAGTGGTTTTCACGGGTTATTGAAGCCCCCTAATCTGACTATATTGCTGTGGATCTCTCCCTTGATATCTTCCAGAAGTGTTTTTTTTTTAATGTATTTGTGTGCTCCTGTATTGAGTGCATATATGTTTACAGAGTTATATACTCTTATTGTATGGATCCCTTTAGTATTATGAAGTGGCCCTCCTTATCTTTTGTTATGTCCTTCACTTTGAGTTCTAATTTGGCAGATATAAGTATTGCTACCCCAGCTTTTTTTTATTTACATTGGCCTTAATTTTTTTCCATCTCTTCCCCATCAGTCTGTGTGAGTCTTTTGTTCTGAGGTGGGTCTCTTGTAGACAGCAAATATGTGGGTCATGTTTTCTTATACATTCAGCTACCCTATGTTTTTTTATTGGAGAATTTAATACATTTACCTTTAAGGTTATTATTTATAGGTAGTTGTTCGTCGCCATTTTTATTCTTTATGCCTGTGTTTGTTCTTCCCTTCTTATTTCTTCTTTATATAGCAGTCCCTTTAGCATTTCTTGCATTGCTGGCTTGGTGGTAGTAAATTTCCTTAGCCCTTTTTTGTCTATGAAGCTTCTGATTTCCCCTTCAATTTTGAATGATAGCTTTGCTGGGTATAATATTCTTGGATTCAGCCCCTTGCTTTGCATCACTTTTTGTATGTGTCTTTACATTTCCTTCTGGCCTGATGTGTTTCTGTTGAGAAATCAGTTGAATGTCTAATGGGAAATCCCTTAAAGATAACTGTTTACTTTCTGGCAGCCTTAAGATTCTTCCTTTTCATTGATGTTTGCCAATTTAATTATGATGTGTCTTGGTGTCGGTCTTTCTGAGTTCATCTTATTTGGGACTCTGTGTGCTTCTTGGTCTTGTGTGACTTTTTTCTTTACAACATCTTGGAAGTTTTCTGTCACTATTTCTTCAAACAGGTTTTCTATTCCTTGCTTTGCTTCCTCTCCTTCTGGCACCCCCATTATGGAGATGTTGTTGTGTTTTGTGTTGTCTCAATACTCCCATAGGCTCTGCTCCAGCTTTTTAAGTTTTCTTTCCAGTTGCTCCTCTGCTTTGGTATTTTTTTCTACCTTGTCTTCTAACTCACAGATGAGGTTCTCAGTTTCTTTAGACTATTGTTGAAACTTTCCATTGTGTTCTTTATTGTGGCTATGTCATTCTTCATTTCCTCTTGATTCTTCTTCATTTTCTCTTGATTCTTACTCATGTTTTTGTATTTGTCTTCCATCCTTTTCAGTGTCCTTATAATCATTGCTCTGAATTCTTTCTCTGGCAAATTTCTTGCTTCCATTTTGTTTCTTTCCCTTTCTGGCAATCCTCATTTTCTTTCGAATGGGAGTTTTTTGTTTTCGTTTTTTGTTTCCCCATTTTTGTTGTTCTTTTGTGATTGTTTCTACATATAACATTCAGATGTTTTTAGTTTGTCTTATATAGTAGATGTTTTGTGGGACCCAGGGCTTTAATCTCTCCAGTCTTCTGAGCTGGGAAACCTAGGGATGCCTCCTACTTGGGATATTTTTGTTCTCTTAGTGTAGTTGGGTCTTGAGTATTATTGTCCCGTTAATGGATGGAGTCTCCTCTCAGGTTGTCTGGTTATATGGCTCTCTCTCTACCACATTGTCCAAACATCACAAAATACAACTCGACAAGACACAACACAAAAGGGACAAAATAGAAATGTACTCACAACACTGAAAACCTCAATGTTAGTGACCACCAGAATAAAGAGAATTAGGAGAGAGAAAAGAGGGTAAAAAATGATATTGAGGCAAGAAAAAATGGTAAGAGAGAAAAGAGAAAGAAGAAAAAGAATTTTATATATATGGAGAAAACATCACAGAACAGATAAACAAAAAAATGAAAACAACAAACACCCTGTAAAGAAGGAGGGGGCAGAATCTGTATAGGAAGAGCTTATATACAGAAAGTAAGGTTAAAGAATTGATTGAATATGGGGAGGACCTTGGTTCAGTATAGAGGAGGTAAAAAGAGGATGAGTGGGTAAGAAGAAAAGAGAGAGAAGGGAAAAATAAAAAAGTAAGATAAAATAACAATAAAAAATAAAAGTAGAATGAAGAAAAATAATGTGAAAAAATAAAGAAACAAAAGAAAGAAAAAATTTAAATAAAAATGAAAAATAAAAACATGAAGTATGAAGTGTCATTCATTTTAGTTGAGTTTTAATGCCTCATGGGGGCTGGTTTAAGATGTCACTTCTGTTTATGTCTAGCTCCACTGCCCTGACTGCCAACAGATGGAACCAATCTGCCCACTGAGCCTGTCTGCCCACTATCAATCTTAATCTCTCAAGCGGCTGTTTCTGGCAAGGCTATAGTTAGGAAGATTGCTGTATTGCTTTCTGGGACTGAATGGCCTCTCTTCAACCCAGTCCCTGAGGACTTTTAGGGGCTATTCAGATTTTTTTGTGTCCTTTGTCCTACTCACAGTGTAGTCTGGGTATGGCTGTATTGGTTGCCTAGAGACTGCTGGAAGGGGCTAGCTCTTCAGGAGAAGATGACTGCTTAGGTCCTGAATGTCAGAAATGTCACAGTGCTGGACTCTCAGTCACCTCTCCCTGACCTGCTCTTCTCCACAGCCTCTCCCCAGACTCCATAAGTCCACACTTCTACCTGCACTTCAGCCATGGGTGTTTGTATGTGAAAGGTCTTATGAACCGGGTTTAGTGAATAAAAGCAAAAACCAAAAAGAGGGGAAACAGCTGCACCACTGCAAGTTTCTCTCCCCCTGGCACCATGTGGCTTGAGCAGTTCTTCAGGCTGCCCCCTTGAGGCTCAGCTTCTTATGGCTGTGGACTTAGATCTAGAATCCCCTGCCTCCAGCAACCCTGTGGACTCCCTTTCCAAGTCAGATATGCACCTGCCCCAAGGGATGTGGACTTGGTTCTATGCAGCTTCCTTCTGACCCTCTCGGTTCAGAGGTCTGATAACGCTCTCCAGCCCAGATCCCCAATCCTACCATTCTCCAGGCATCCTAAGCTCTTCCCTGCTGAGAATTGTCTCACAACTTGTGTCCATTTTGCCAATTTTTGGTGGATGTTATCCGATTTTTGTGTTCCTTCTATCTGCTCCAGGATAAGGCTTGGGGCACATCTGCTTATTTGGCCTCCATTTTTCTCTCCAAAACTCATTCTTTTTTTAAAAAAATTTCTTCTTGATTGATTTAGAGAGAGAGAGAAACACTGATTTTTTATTTTTAATATATATATATACTAGAGGCCTGGTGCACGAAATTCGTGCATGGTGTGTTGGGAACAGGGGGAAATGAGTGTGTGTCCCTCAGCCCAGCATGCACCCTCTCCAATCTTGGATCCTTCTCACAATCCAGGACTGCCAGCTCCCAACTGCTTGCCTACCTGCCAGCCTGATCACCTCCTAACCACACCCCTTGCAGGCCTGGTCCCCCCAACTTCCCTCCCCTGTTGGCCTGGTGCTCCCCTCAACTATCCTCCCCTTCAGGCCTGGTCCCCCCCACAACTATCTTCCCCTGCAGGACTGGTTGCCCCCAACTTCTCTCCCCTGCTGGCCATCTTGTGGTGGCCATCTTGTGTCCACATGGGGGCAACCATTTTTGGTCACAAGGGGGCAGCCATCTTGTGTGTTGGAGTGATGGTCAATTTGCATGTTACTCTTTTATTAGATAGGATGTATTGATTTCAGAGAGGAAGGGATAGGGAAAAAGAGATAGAAACAACAATAATGAGAGAGAATCATTGATCAGCTGCCTCCTACATGCCCCACACTGGGGATTGAGCCCAGAACCTGAGCATGTGCCCTGACTGGGAATTGAACTGTGACCTCCTGGTTCATAGGTCGATGCTCAACTACTGAGCCATGCTGGCCCATCCAATTTATTGTTCCACTTATTTATACATTCATTAGTTGATTCTTGTATGTGCTCTGACCAGGAATCAAACCCACATCAGGCCTACACTCTAATTAACTGAGCTATATGGCTAGGGACAAAACTCATTCTTGACCTCAGCCTTCCAAGACATCTCTTTTGTTCCCCAAGAAAACCTTATATCCACCATTCTATTCATAACAACAATAATCAACTAGCAGATTGTGATTTATAAATAACTTTCAAACTCATCATCTGACTAAATCCTCCTTACAACCTTGTTTGGTAGGCTTTAATATTAACTTCTCTAAAGGAGAACACTGAGACTCAGAGACTTAGCCAACTTTTCCCAAGGTCAATACATAGTAAGAGTTAGAAATAGAACTCAGAGGTCTTTCTGATAATAATAATAAAAAAGCATTTGCAAAACCACCTTGCTGTAGGGTCCAGCACAGGTAGCCGATAAATATTTGTTGCTGATGATCATGATGACAACAGTCTTCTTGTGTCAGTAAATAGCCTAGCGTTTATCATGGATTTGAAGTTCAGAACCAGAATACCCTCAGCAGGGAAGTTGAGAGCTTCTCTAGCTTTTGGGGTTAAGTGTAATATGGCAGAGCTGAAAATACAGAGCTCAGTCAACTTGATGTGAAGTATTCTGAAGCCTTAGAAGAATTTTCTCTTTTCTCCCTCTTTGTATACATTCCCCATATCTTTCACATAAATCATAGTCCCTCTGGGTGCCTGATCCTGGGCCCAAAAAGGAAGGAACAAAGAGCACATGGTATGCAAGTAATTCACATTTCATGATTGGGAGATCTTGGTTTGCTCTTCTATGCTCCACTTCAGAGCTATAATTATTGATCCATGATGCATTCTTATGCTCTATGACCATCTGGCCTAAGTTCATCCTAGGCTGTCAGTTGCTGGGGTAGCAGTTGGTTTATCCTGAAGTTAGCTTTGGAACCCTGAATAATCTTGATTCTGGGTGACAGAGCAGGTAGCCAGGTTACTGGCTGTTCTTGGGCTCAGTGCCCCAGCTAAAATAATACATTTAGAATTAGTAATTATCCCATCAGTATAAGTCAACATTTTAAATTGCATACCTGTGAGTGAGCCTGACTATTTTGTAGGTTTTTGTATGTTAGAGAATTACATGTAATAGAGATTAATAATGAATGTAATAGTGAATCTCATTCTAATAATACTATCTAATAAAAGAGTACTATGCAAATGTGACCATACCTTCACCACACTCACAAGCCATGCCCACAGCCATGCCCACCAGCCAATCAGGAGCAAATTATGCAAATAAACCCCAACCAAGATGGCTGCTGCCACTGAGAGCAGGAGGAAGGCTTGGGTTTCCCCGACAACAGAGGACACCAAGCTTTCTGCCTCCCTAGGCCTCCACTCAGTGTTACAAAGTTACAATTATAAAAGATACAGAAATGGTGGCAGCCACTGAGCTGGAGAGAACAGACACTTGGGTTTCCCTGGCAACGGAGGAAGCCAAGCTTTCAGTCTGCCATTGCTGGCCTAGGCCTCCATTCTAGGCTACAATGTTTCAAACAGAAATGGCTGCCACCCCAGAGCCAGAAGGCTTGTCTCTGCTCCAGGCTACAAAGTTTCAATTGTAGACATATATTAATCCCAGATCCCAGGGCCTCCGCTTGGGTTGCTGGGGGGTGTGGCCAGCCTGCAAACCACCACAGGCCCCTCACCCAGGCTTCCCCTCACCCCAGGGGAACCCCCACCCTGATCTGGAACACTCTTCAGGGCAAACCAACTGGCCCCCACTAATGCACCAGACCTCTATCCTAACTAATAAAAGAGTAATTTGCAGATTGACCATCACTCCAACACACAAGAGGGCTGCCTCCATGTGGTCAAAGATCCTGCCCCCATTTGGACACAAGATGGCCACCACAAGATGGCTAGCAGGGGAGGGACGTTGGAGGTTCCAGGCCCTACAAGGGACAGCAGTTGTGGACGATCAGACCAGCAGGGGAGGGCAGTTGGGAGGGACCAGGCCTGCAAGGGAGGGCAGTTGGGGGTGATCAAGCCTGCAGGGGAGGGCAGTAAGGGGTGACCACACTGGCAGAGGAGGGAAGTTGGGGGCAAATAGGCTGGCAGAGGAGCAGTTAGACATCAATTAGGCTAGCAGGGTAGTGGTCAGCGGTGAGCAGGCTGGCAGGCAGAAGTGGTTAGGGGCAATCAGGGAGGCAGGCAGGTGAGCAGTTTGGAGCCAACAGTCCTGGATTGTGAGACGGATGTCCGACTGCCCACTTAGGCCTTATCCTACCAGGATCGGGCCTAGACAGGCAGTTGGACATACCTCGAGGTGTCCTGGATTGGAAAAGGTGCAGGCTGAGATAAAGGACCTCCCTTGCCCCCCATGCACGAATTTTGTGCACCTGGCCTCTAGTAATAATAATAATAACAATAATAATAATAATAACAACAACAACAACAACAACAACCATGATAATAGTAGTAGTCAGGAACGTAGCACTTAACTACTGATTTCTTTATGCTGACATGGGTCTGAGTCTCCACAACAACCTATGAAAGGTTGATTATATAACAACCCCATTTTACAGATGAGGAAAATTAAACTCAGAGAAATTAATGTGTCAAAGTCACAGAACTAATAAATAGTTGAGCCAGGATTAAAACCCATTCCTTTTTGGATCCAAAGACCATGAAACTATTAATACTAACCTCTGCTGTGCCACCTCCCTTTCTGCTTCATGGTACTCTTGTCTATGTCATCTAAGCCTTCAGTCAGAAGACCACAGAGATCCACAGGCACTGCCTCAGGCAGTGCTGAGGTGATCAAAAGGATAATGACCAGCATTCACCACTAAGGGCCTGAAACCTGTTGTCTCACCATACTGAGCTCTCTGCCAAGCCTTGAGTATCATTACTCTTATTTCTACATCAAAGAATGTAGAAATAAGAATGCAAAGAGAGTATGTGGAGTAATATGACTAAATTCATTTGGTCATCTTGGACTTTTAGGAAAAAAATAGAAGCAGATCTGGTCTAGTGTTTACTCCTTTTTCCTTCAGTCAGCCTTTGCTGGCAAGTCAAAGATTGAAGGTTTTCCAAAAAGAAGAGACCAGTTTGCCTCACTGGCATGGCTCAACAGTTGAGCATCAGCCAATGAATGAGGTGGTTATGGTTCAATTCTCAGTCAGCATATGTCCAGGTTGCAGGCTCGATCTCCAGTGGGGAGCATGCAGGAGGCAACTGGTCAGTTATTCTCCCTCATCACTGATATTTCTATCTCTCTCTCTCTCTCTCCTCCCTTCTTTGTAAAATCAATAAAAATATATTTTAAAAAATGAAGAACCAGTTTTAAAAACTTACAACCTTACCTAAAAAGTATAAATTTGTTTAGAGAAAAGTTTAGTTAGTAATAAATGACCAGGTCTAAAATAATATGAACCCATATTTTTGGTTCATATGATATATCCTTGAAAAATGATAATCTTTTTAAAAATAATGTTGCTTTTATTAATATGGGTTTCTATGAAATCTCATTTTACATATGGCATAATAAACAGGTTATTTTTAAGTAACAGTTTTATTAAGATATCCTATCTAATAAAAGATTAATATGTAAATTGACTGTATCTCCTATACATCCACAGGCCACGCCCACCACACGCACCAGCCAATCAGGAGCAAATAAATCCCAACCAAGGTGGCTGCGGCCACTGAGAACAGGAGGGAGGCTTGGGTTTTCCCAGCAATGGAGGAAGCCAAGCTTTCTGCCTGCCCTTGCCAAACTAGGGCTCCACTCAATGCTACAGTTTCAATTATAGAAGATACATAATCCCAACAGAAATGGCAGCAGCCACGGAGCTGGAGAGAGAAGAGGCTAGGGTTGCTGGAATGATGGTGGAAGCCAAGCTTCTGTAGCCTTAGCACCTAAGCCTCCACTCTAAGCTACAAAGTTTCAATTATAGAATTTAAATAAACCCAAACAGAAAAGGCTATCACAACAGAGCCAGCAGACGGCTTGGCTCCATTCCACACTACAAAGTTTCAATTGTAAAACATAAATTAATCCCAGATCCCAGGGCCTCCACTTGGGTCGCTGGGGGGCGTGGCCAGCCTGCAAACCACCACAGGCCCCTCGCCCAGGCCGCCCCACACCCCAAAGACACCCCCACCCTAATCCAAGATACCCTTTAGGGCAAACTAGCTGGCCCCCACCCATGCACCAGGCCTCTATACTATCTAATAAAAGTATAATAAGCAAATTGACCATCATTCCAACAAACAAGATGGCTGCTCCCATGTGGTCAAAGATCCTGCCCCCGTGTGGACACAAGGTGGCCATCACAAGATAGCCAGCAAGGGAGGACAGTTGGGAGATTCCAGGCCTGCAAGGGAGGGCAGTTGGGAGCAATTAAGCCTGCAGGGGAGGGCAGTTAGGGGTGACCAGGCCAGCAGAGGAGGGAAGTTGGGGGCAAACAGGCTGGCAGGGGAGCAGTTAGACATCAATTAGGCTGGCAGGGTAGTGATTAGGGGGTGATCAGGCTGCCAAGCAGAAGTGGTTAGGGGAAATCAGGGAGGCAGACAGGTGAGCAATTTGGAGCCCGCAGTCCTGGATTGTGAGAAGGATGTCCGACTGCCCATTTAGGCCCAATTGCAGTAGGGGTCCCAGATTGAAGAGGGTGCAGGCTGGGCTGAGCGACACCCACTGCCCCCCGTGCACAAATTTCATGCATCGGGCCTCCAGTAATTAACATAAATGTAATTCACCAATTATGTATAGAATTGGGTGCTTTTTATTATATTCACAGAATTGTGTAACTATCACCACAATCAATTTTAGAACATGTTCACATCCCAAAAAGCAATCTCATTCCCCTTAGACATTGCTCCTCATCCCACTCAACCTCTTCCTCCCTCTACCCCCCAACTCTAGATTAGCACTAATCTACTTTCTGCCTCTATGGATTTGCCTATTCTGGACACTTTATATAAATGGAATCATATAAATGTGATCCTCTGTGACTGGCTTCTTTCACTTGGCATAGCATTTTCAATATTCATTCATGTTGAAGCATGTATCAGTAGTTCACTTATTTTGATTGCCAATTAATATTCCATTTTAAATCCTATTTATTCATCAGTTGATGGAAATTTAGGATATTTTTTCACTTTTGAGCTATTTGTTAGAAATAATGCAGCTATCACCAAAGCCTGTTTGGCTCAGTGGATAGAGCGTCGGCCTGTGGACTGAAAGGTCCCAGGTTCGATTCTGGCCAAGGGCATGTACCCTGGCTGCGGGCACATCCCCAGCAGGAGGTGTGCAAGAGGCGGCTGATCGATGTTTCTTTCTCATTGATGTTTCTGACTTTCTATCCCTCTCTCTTCCTCTCTGTGAAAAATCAATAAAATATATTTTTAAAAAAAGAAATAATGCAGCTATGAACAAGATGTCATGTAGACATGGTTTTGTTGCTTTTGTATATATAATGAGAAGTGAAACTGCTAGACTGTTTTTCAGAGGAGCTACACTATTTTACATTATCACCAGCAGCATGTGAGTGTTCCAATTTTTCTATATCCTCTCCAACATTTGTTACTACCTTTTTTACTATAGCTGTCCTAGTGGGTGTGACGTGGTTTCTCCTCGTGTTTTGCGTTTGCATTTGCCTGATAATTAATGATGTTGAACATCTTTTCATGTGCTTGTTGGCCATGTCTATTATTTTCTTCGAGAAAAGGTCTGTTCAAATTTTTTAAAATATATTTTTATTCATTTCAGAAAGGAAGGGAAATGGAGATAGAGATAAAAAAAACTTCAATGATGAGAGAGAACCATCGATTGGCTGCCTTCTGCACACCCCCACTGGGGATCAAGCCCACAACCCGGGAATCTGCCCTTTACCAGAATCTAACCTGGGACCCTTCAGTCCACTGAGCCAAACCAATTAGGACCCTCTGCCCATTTTTAATTTAGTTGTTATTCTTTTTACTGTTGATTTGTAAGAGCTCTTTTTTTTTTAATCCTCACCCAAGGATTATTGATTTTTTTAGAGAGAGAGAAAGGTGGGGGGAAAGAAATATTGATGTGAGGGAGAAACATTAATCAGTTGACTCCTGTACCTGCCCTAGCCAAGATCCAATTTCAACCTAAGTATGTGCCCTGACCGGGAATCGAACCTGAAAACTTTTGATGCATAGAACAATGCTCCAACCAACTGAGCCACCCATATAGGACTAAGTGTTTTTTATTTCATATATAAGATCCTTATCAGATATATTACTTGCAAATGTATTCTCTCACTCTTGAGTTGTCTTTTTCACTTTCTTGATATTATCCTTTGGAACACTAAAGTCTTTAATTTTGGTAATGTCCAGTTATCTGTTTGTTTGCTCTTTTGTCCTTTGTGCTTTTCATGTTACATCTAAGAAACCATTGCCTAATACAAGGTAAGGAAGATTTACACGTATATCTTCTAGTAGTTTTATAGTTTTCATTATTATATTTAGGTATTTGATCCATTTTAGTTAACTTTTCATATGGTATGAGCTAGGGGTCTAAATTCATTCTTCTGCATGTGAGTATCCAGTTACCCACCACTACTTGTTGAAAATACTGTCCTTTCTCCATTGAGTGGTCTTGGTACCCTTGTCAAACATCAATAAAATATGTGAGATTTTATTTCTATAGCCTCAATTCTATTCCATTACTATATACTTGTGCCTTGATCACCATAGGTATTTAATAAGTTTTTAATTAGGGAAGTGTGAAGTCTCTGACTTTGTTCTTCCTTCATAAGATTATTTTGGCTATTGTGGGCATTTTGAATTTACATACGGATTTTAGAATCAGTTTGTCAATTTCTGCAAGTTGTAGAACATTTGAGGTATTGACATCTTAACAATATTTAGTCTTCCAGTCCATGAGCATGGTGTGGCTTTCTATTTACAGAAAGTTCTCACTTAACATTGTTGATAGATTATTTGACTTTAAGTGAAATGACAAATAATGAAACAAATTTTTAAAATATATTTTATTGATTTTTTTATAGAGAGGAAAGGAGACGGATAGACAGAAATATCGATGAGAGAGAAACATCAATTCAGCTGCCTCTTGCACACTCCCCACTGGGGATGTGCCCCCAACCAAGGTACATGCCTTTGACTGAGTCAAAACTGGGAACCTTCAGTCCGCAGGCCGAGGCTCTATCTACTGAGCCAAACCAGTTAGGGCATGAAACCAGTTTTACCAACAACATAAACAAGAGTTAAGTTATTATGGAATCTCATCAATGTTATAATGAAACAATGTTGAAGGAAACAATATTTGAGGGCCTGCTGTATTTAAATCTCCTGTAATTTCTTTCAACAATATTTTGTAGTATCCAGGGTAAGGCTTTACATTTCTCTTATTAAATTTACTCTGATGTATTTAATCTTTTGACATTATTGTAAATTGAATTATTTTCCTAATTTAATTTTTAGACTTCATTGGAAGTGTGCGGAAACCTAATTAATTTTATATTTGATCTTGTATTCTGTTACCTTGCTGAACTCATTTATCAGTTTTAATATTTTTTAGTAATTTCTTTAGAATTTTATAAATGCAGGATTATGTTGTCTGCAAATAAAGACAACTTCACTTCTTATCTAGGTACCTTTCTAATCTGGATGCATTTTCTTGCTATTTTTCTGAACTGACTTTACTGATAATAACATCCAGTACAATGTTGAATAAAAGAGTCAAAACATGGCACGTTACTTGTGCTTGATATTACTGGGAATGCTTTCATTTATTCATCCTTAAACATGATATTAGCTTTGCGTTTTTGTGGATGTCCTTTTTAAAACATTTTAATCTTTATTGTTCAGTTTATTAATTACATTGTTCCCCCCTTTTTTCCCCCTATAGTTCCCCACCACCGAATACCCATCCCACCCTCCGCCCTCACCCCAGCCCCCCACTGTCCTCTCCCATAGGTGTATGATTTTTGTCCAGTCTCTTGCTGCACCTCCCACTCTCCTTTTCTCCCCAAGAATTGTCAGTCCATCCCTTCTCTATGCCCATGATTCTATTATATTCACCAGTTTATCCTATTAATCAGATTTTTAATTCACTTGATTTTTATATTCATTTGTTGATAGAAGTGTATTTGTTGTTCATAATTTTTATTTTTACCTTTTTCTTCTTCCTCTTCTTAAAGAATATCTTTCAGCATTTCATATAATATTGGTTTGGTGGTGATGAATTCCTTTAACTTTTTCTTATCTGTGAAACACTTTATCTGGTCTTCAATTCTTAATGATAGCTTTGCTGGATAGAGTGATCTTGGTTGTAGATTCTTGCTATTCATCACTTTGAATATTTCTTGCCACTCCAGTCTGCCCTGCATCATTCCTGTTGAGAAATCCATTGACGATCATATGGGCGCTCCCTTATAGGTAACTAACCGTTTTTCTCTTGCTGCTTTTACTATTCTCTCTTTGTCTTTTGCTCTTGGCATTTTATTTATGATGTGCCTTGGTGTGGTCCTCTCAGGGTTCCTATATATTGGGGTTCAGTGTGCTTCTTGGACTCCTAAGTCAATTTGTTTTACCAGGTGCGGGAAGTTTTCATTGTCTTGCTCTCTCTCTTTTTCTGGCACCCCTATAATTCAGATGTTGGTATGCTTGAGGTTGTCCCAGAGGCCCCTTACACTATCTTCAATATTTTGGATTCTTTTGGTTTCTTGCTTTTTCAGCTGAGTGGATTTTACCTATTTGTATTTCAAATCTTTAACTTTGTTCTTGCAGTCCTCTAGAGTACTTTTAGGTCTTTGTATAATATTTTTTTACTTCAGTCAGTGTATGCTTAATTTCTGGTTGGTCCTTTTTCATATCCTTGAGGGTCTCGTGCATGTCCTCATAGGTCTCATTCATTTCCTCGTTAAGTCTTGTTCATTTCCTCGTAGGTCTTGTTCCTTTCCTCATAGGTCTTGTTCATTTCCTTATAGATCTTGGCCTTTTCTAGGAGCCTCTTGAAAAGCTTTATAACTATGGTTTTGAACTCTATGTCCAGTCGTTTTTTTTTCCCTCCATTTCTTTCACATCTGATTTCTTTCCATGTCTCTGCATGGTGGCTGCTTTCCTGAGTTGGTCGATTAGCTTTTTGTAGTAGATGTCCTACAAGGGACAGTGGCTCAGCCTCCCCAGTTACCTGAGGTGGATATGGGTTACACAGTCTTGTTGAAGTTAAGCCTAGATTATTTTTGTTAGCACTAGGAGGGTTTGACCTCCAGGCCAATTGTCTGTGAGGTTCTGTCATGCTCAGGTTGGATGGGTGGAGTGTCTGGGTCAAGCAAAAGGGTCAGCTCTGCCCTATGCAGCCCCAGGGACTCTGTGTTGGGTGGTAATGGCTGCCAGCACCTCTGAGAGGGCGCTGCTGCCGAGCTCCACCCGCTGCCAGACAATTCATCCTCTCCCCAAATGAGTCTGCACAACCAATGTCTCACCCAGGATCGTAAAACAATGCAGTCTGGTGGTTTCCCGAACGAGAGAGTAAGTCATGAGTCCTCTCTGCGTGGTCACGCAGCTATGCTGTTCCCAAGTTCACATGCACTCTGCACAAGCTCACCCTCTCCACAAGCTTACAGACACTTGCAGTGCCTGAGTTTCGGCGTGCCTCCCCACTGTCCAGTTTTTACCCCATATGATTGTGGGTTCCCTGGACTTCGCGCGGAGCTGGGGAATCAGTGCAGTGGGACATCTTTGTCTCCCCCATTCGAGAATACCAGCTGGGTTTTCAGCTGCCCGCCCTATCGGCTGGCACGTGCACAGCTCCAAACCTCTCTGCGAGAGTATCTTCAAAGCTGTCCTCCGCCGCTCTTCTGAGTCACAGTGTCCTATCTTCACTTTTATTTTTGGAATTTTCACTCACCCAGCTTTCTCGTGATTCTGGATGATGTTTGTTCTTTCATTAAGTTGTAGTTTTGAAATTGCTGTGTATGGCAGCAAGATGGGTGTTTACCTATGCCGCCATCTTGGTTCCTCCTCCCTGGATGTTGTGGATGCCCTTTATCAGTTTGAGAAGTTCCTTTCTATTCCTAGATTGTTAAATGTTTTTATCATTAAAGGGTATGGATTTTGTGAAATTTTTTACTCTAGCAATTTAAATAATTGTGGGGTTTTATTCTATTAACTAGAGGCCCAGTGCATGAAATTTGTGCATGGGGGGTGTCCCTAAGCCCAGCCTGCACCCTCTCCTATCTGGCACCCCTTGAGGGATGTCCAATCACCCATTTAGGCCTGATTCCACCAGAATCCCTCTCACAATCCAGGACTTCTGGCTCCCAACCACTCACCTGTCTCTGCCTGATTGCCCGTAACTGCTTCTGCCTGTCAGCCTGATAACCCCCTAACTACTCCCCTGCCAGCCAGATCTATGTCTAACTACTCCATGGCTGGTCTGATTGCCCCTAACTGTCCTCCCCTGCAGGCCTGGTTGCCCTCAACTGCCCTGCCCTGCTGGCCCCTTTCAACCCTAAATGCCCTTCTCTGTGGGCCTGGTCACCCCTAACTGCCCTCCCCTGCGAGCCTGGTTTCCCCCTACTGCCCTCCCCTGCAAGCCTGTTCACCCTCAACTGTCTTCCCTTGCCAGCCTGGTCATCCCTAACTGCCCTCCCCTGCATGCCTGGGTCCCCCCAGCTGTCCTCCCCTACAGGCCTGGTCCCCTCCCAAATGCCCTCCCCTGCAGGTCTGGGTCGACCCCAACTGCCCTTCCTTATTGGCTTGGTCTGCCTAACTGTCCTCCTTACCCCTAACTGTCCACAACTGCCCTCCCCTGCAGGCCATCTTGTGGCGGCCATCTTGTATCCACATGGAGGCAGGATCTTTGACCACATGGGGGTGATCATCTTGTGTCTTGGAGTGATGTTCAATTTGCATATTACTCTTCTATTAGATAGGATATGGTGTGTTTTTTTGCATTTTGTATGTTTAACCAATCTTGCATTCCTGAGATAAATTCCACTTTTTTCATGGTATATAGTCCTTTTTACAGGTTGTTGGATTTGCTTTGTTTATATTTTGCTGATAATGTTTACACTTATATTTATAAGGGATATTGGTCTGTAGGGTTTTTGTTTTGTTTTGTTTTGTTTTGTTTTGTTTTGCTTGTGATAGTTTCACTTAGCTTTGGTATCATGATAATGCTGGTCTCATTGAATAAGTTAAAAGTGTTATTCCTCTTAGGTTTTAGAAAAGTTGTGAAGGATTTTTGTTAATTTTTTGTCAATATTTTGTAAAATAGAGCCATCAGGCCTGGGCTTTGCCTCTTCATATTTTCTATTTTTTCTTAAGTCAGTTTTAATAGTTTGTATATTTCTATGAATTTTTCATTTATTCTAGGTTATCTAATTTTTTAGTTTATAGTTTTTCATAATAATCCCTTTAAAATATTTTTCCTGTAAAGTCATTTGTGATGTTCCTCTTTCATATCTAATATTAGTAATTTGGGTTTTTTTCTTTACTTTTTTGTGTGTATGTGCAGTATAGCTAAATGTTGGTCGCTTGTGCCCATCTTTTTAAAATAACAAGCATTTGGTTTTGTTGATTTACTCTATTCATTTTTTTGTTCTTTACTTTATTAATTTTACATCCAGCCTTTATTATTTCCTTCATTTTGGTTGCTTTGGGTTTAAATAGCTCTTGTTTCCATGTCTTAAAATGAAATATTGACTTATTGATTTGAAATCATTTTTCTTAATAACTAGAGGCCCAGTGCATGAAATTCGTGCACGGGGGGGTGGGGAAGGCAGGGTGTCTGTCAGCCCAGCCTGCACCCTCTTCAATCTGGGACCCCTTGAGGGATGTCTAACTGCCCATTTAGGCCCAATCGGGCCTAAACAGGCAGTCGGACATCCTTCTCACAATCTAGAACTGCTGGCTCCAAACTGCTCACCTGCTTGCCTGCCTGATTGCCCCTAACCACTTCTGCCTGCCAGGCCGATCACCTCCTAACCACTACCCTGCCAGCCTAATTGATGTCTAACTGCTCCCCTGCCAGCCTGTTTGCCCCCAACTTCCCTCCTCTTCTTGCCTGGTCACCCCTAATGGCCCTCCCCTGCAGGCTTGATCACCCCCAACTGCCCTCCCTTGCAGGCCTGGAACCTCTTAATGGCCCTCCCCTGCTGGCCATCTTGTGGTGGCCATCTTGTGTCCACATGGGGGCAGGATCTTTGACCACATGGGGGCAGCCCTCTTGTGTGTTGGAGTGATGGTCAATCTGAATATTACTCTTTTATTAGATAGGATAGAGGGCTGGTGCATGGGTGGGGGTCAGCTGGTTTGCCCTGAAGAGTGACCTGGATAAGGATAGGGGTTCCTTTGGGGCATGGAGTGGCCTGGGTGATGGGCCTGTGGTGGTCTGCAGGCTGGTCACGACCCTCAGCAACCCAAGTGGAGGCCCTAGGATCTGGAATTAATTTATGTTCTACAATTGAAACTTTGTACCCTGGAGCAGAGCCAGGCCTTCTGCTCACTCTGTGGCAACAACTATTTCTGTTTGGGTTAATTTAAATTCTATAATTGAAACTTTGTAGCCTAGAATTGAGGCTGCAGAAGCTTGGCTTTCTCCATCGCCTGGGAAACCATAGTCTCTGCTCTCTCCAGCTCCGTGGCTGCCGCCATTTCTGTTGGGATATATGTATCTTCTATAATTGAAACTTTGTAGCATTGAGTGGAGGCCTAGTTTGGCAAGGGCAGGCAGAAAGCTTGGTTTCCTCCATTGCCAGGGAAACCCAATCCTCCCTCCTGCTCTCAGTGGCCGTAGCCATGTTGGTTGGGGTTTATTTACTCCTGATTGGCTGTTGGATGTGGCTTGTGGGCATGGCCTGTGGATGTATTGGAGGTATTGTCAATTTGCATATTACTCTTTTATTAGATAGGATATAGGTGATGATAGTAATAAATTTATCTCTAAGCTCTGCTTTCCCTGACTACCATATATTTCAGTATGTTATACCCTCATTTTCATTTATCTCTAAGTATTTTCTAATTTCCCTTGTGATTTCTTCTTTGATTCATGTTTATTTTGGATTATGATGTGAAATTTCCACATGTTGATGAATTTCCTATATAACTTTCCACTACTGATTTCTCATTTCACTCCATTGTGATTAGAGAACATATTTGCTTGAGTTCCATCTTTTAAAATCCATAAAAACTTGTTTAATGGCTTAATATACAGTCTAGACTGGAAACTGTTCCATGTACACTTGAAAAGAATCTATATCCTGCTGTCAACTGATCCATTTTATCTGCAGGTTTAATATGAAGATGTAAAGTTTCTCAGCTTCCACTTCATATTTCAAAACAAGACTTAATAAATAATCTTTCCTCCTTGTCCTTCAGAAGAGAGCATATGATTCAGAACCATTGGATTTTCATATTGAAAATAGTCTACAGGACATTTTCTCCTTTCCATTTAAATTATTCTGGCCTTTTGGAACCATAGAAGCATCACTTAATTATCCAGAAGGATATTTTCCATATCCTTGCTTATTTGGAGTAACCTACACCTTCAATCTTTCTGCCAGCCCTACTAGGCTAAAGCACTGATATTAGCCAGCACAGATGAGAGGATTTTATGAATGTACTAGAGGCCCAGTGCACAAAATTGTGCATGGGGGGGAGTGTCCCTTAGCCCAGCCTGCACCCTGTCCAATCTGGGACCCCTTGAGGGATGTCCAATTGCCCGTTTAGGCCCGATTCCAGGATCGGGCCTAAATGGGCAGTAGGTTATCCCTCTCACAATCCAGGACTGCTGGCTCCCATTACTCGCCTGCCTGCCTTCCTGATTGCCCCTAACTACTTCTGCCTGCCAACATGATCACTCCCTAACTATTCCTCTGCCAGCCTGATTCATGACTAACCACTCCTCCAGCATGTTTGCCCCCAACTGCCCTCCCTTGCAGGCCTGGTCCCTCCCAACTGCCCTCCCCTGCTGGCCATCTTGTGGTGGCCATCTTGTGTCCACATGGGGCCAGGATCTTTGACCACATGGGACAGTGATCTCATGTGTTGGTATGATGGTCAATCTGCGTATTACTCTTTTATTAGATAGGATAGAGGCCTGGTTAATGGTTGGGGGCCAGCTGGTTTTCCCTGAAGTGTGTCCCGGATCAGGGTGGGGGTTCCCTTGGGGTGTGTGGTGGCCTGGGTGAGGAGCCTGTGGTGGTTTGCAAGCTGGACATGCCCCCCAGTGACCCAAGTGTAGGCCCTGGTATCTTAGATTATTTATGTTCTACAATGGAAACTTTGTAGCCTGGAGTGGAGCCAAGCCTTCTGCTCACTCCGTGGTGGCAGCCATTTCTCTTGGGTTTTATTTATCTTCTGTCATTGAAACTTTGTAGCACTGAATGGAAGCATAGGCTGGCATGGGCGGCAGAAAAGCTTGGCTTCCTCCATTGCCAGGGGCAACTTTACCCTCCTGCTCTTTCCAGCTCTGTGGCTGCTGCCATTTTTTTTGAGGATTTATTTAACTTCGATCATTGAAACTTTGTAGCATTGAGTGGAGGCCTGGGCTGGCAGGGGCAGGCAGAAAGCTTGGCTTCCTCCATTTCCAGAGAAACCCAAGCCTCCATCCTGCTCTCCATGGCCGTGACCATCTTGGTTGGTTTTATTTGCATATCCACTCCTGATTGGCTTATGGGTGTGGCTTGTGGGCATGGGTTGTGGGTGTAGCAGAGGTATGGTCAATTTGCATATCACTCTTTTATTAGATAGGTGTTTGTGGTGTTTATTTAGATTGTTACTGATGCCACAGGGACCCACTTGGCTAGTGTTCTCAGCCTCCTTGCTGACCAAATCAGATCAACTATCAAAAATATCTATCAGGACACCTGCATAGGTAACATACTAAAGGTGTGCAGCATGATATTTGAGTATAAATGGCTGAGTAAAGTCATATATAGTGCTTCAATTGTCTATTGTTATAATTTATGCTACTTTTAAAAGCTGGCTATACCTCAAAAAATAAGTTCTGGAATTAATTTTCTATGTTAATGATGTTCAATATTACTTTTTGTCAGCAAAACTTTTCTCACAGATTTATTAGGTAATGCAAATAAACATCAAAGAAATAAAATATTATGATCAAGTTTAAGTTTTAAGACAACAAGTAAAAAAGAAAAACTATCTCTTCATGATTCTAAATTCTCATAATAGTTATGCCATACACATGTATAAATTTGTAAAGCCAGGCAGTAATAAAATCACAGACTTTCACAGAAGGTAAGTTTAACATTTGAACACAGAAGAACCATTTCTTATGAGATGTTTTTGAGTTCTTATATGAATTCTCTTAAAATAAAACCACAGAATATCCCGTTTCTAGTAAAATTGGGTACACTGGCTGTAGCAATGTAACGATGGCCAAGGACTGACAATGGAATGGTGAATCACTTTAGGCATTTGGTCATGGGGCCAAACTCCAGACTTTAGAACCTGCACTGTGTATCTTGTTCTTTTTCAGTAAATCAATCTAGTGAAGGCAATGAATCTCAGGCTGAGAAAAAAAAACAAAAACACAACTTAACAGGGCCCAATCTACAAGGATCTGGGAAAATGGATGCTTTTAAGAAAATCTTTTTATTCAACTTAGAAGGAGTCATCCTCAGATGTGTCCATTTAATATTACATTAGTTAATACCTCTGTTTTTAAATGTTTTTTTTATACAGATGTGTTAAAGCTGATGTTTCTAGCATTACCAACATTTATGTAATCCAGAAATAGCTTCTATCTGCTAATACTCATTAGGCAATAAGGAGATGGCTCTTATGAACTTACTAACTGTATTTAATATGACACTACATGGATAGGTGTTTATGGCCACACGGGTCTCACATTTAACTGTAAAATGAATACCAACATTCATTCAACACTGAGTAGTTTGAAATATAATATTTAATTACCAAATATTAGTTTGCTCAGAAAATATAATATCTTTGTGCTTAATGAATAATCTTTGGAATGATGCTTCAAAGGTATTATAATTTAAGCTACATCTTTGCTTCAGTTAAAACTTCTATCAGTAGTAATGAGGGTGAACAATATTCACAGCAGTGAACTCTCTTATGAGGAAAGGCACCTCTTGGCCCCAGTTTCTAGGAACGGGGATCATGATTTCTGAATCAGTATCTCTCTCGTGCACTCTCTTTCACACCACACACACACACACACACACACACACACACACACACACACACACACCAGTTTCTCATAGTTGTTTCTGAAATATTTCTAGTGTTTGGCTGAAGACAGAAAAAGAGCAGGGACTTGGCAGCTTTTAAAGGATTGTGGTTCCAAAATTAAAAGTTCACCTGCATTGGACAGCTTCTTTAAGATTGTTTATTCAATTCTTCTTTTGTTACTTCTTGCAGCTTTCTCTCTTCCTAAATTGGGGATAAATTTAAGCAATGCAAATTGGGTACTTGGTTCTTCATTCTAGCCTTCTGGTTATTCTCTGAGGACTTGTTCTGTGTAGGGTTTGGATTTCATCCTTTGCTAGGAACTGAATCAGAATTTTGCATTGTTAGCTTTTAAACCAATTTCAACTGGTTTTGGAAGTTAGTTTATCTTTGACCAATAAGACTTCCTTTTTCTCATAGAATTTCTTTGAAAGGTTTCATAAAAGTTTTTTTGGTATATTCAAAAGATCATAAAATGATTTATGCGTAAATAAATGAGAAATGCTTTGATTTCACCTAAACCGCACCCTCTGGTAAAGTCAAGAGGAAAACATGTGTGTAAATGAGTTCTAGTTTTTATTTGTTGGATTTGGGCTTCTCTGAAATCCTATTTTGGCAGATACATGGAGTACATTGAATTCCAAGTTGATTTTTCAATTAAACAGCTTTTCTATATTTCAGAAAGAAAAATATTCTTAAAGGGCCGAAACCGGTTTGGCTCAGTGGTAGAGCGTCGGCCTTTGGACTGAAAGGTCCCGGGTTTGATTCCGGTCAAGGGCATGTACCTTGGCTGCAGGCACATCTCCAGTAGGGGGTGTGCAAGAGGCAGCTGATCGATGTTTCTCTCTCATCGATGTTTCTGACTTTCTATCCCTCTCTCTTCCTCTCTGTAAAAAATCAATAAGATATATTTTTTTAAAAAGAAAGAAAAGTATTCTTAAAGGGATATTGTTTTTTGTTAAGGGAATTCCCAAGGGGAAAAAATATTCAGTGTCAGAGTCACTAGTCAATGACTTTTGACCACAATTTCAGGAGATAAAGGCAATGATAAAATCAAACATGAATTAGGGAACTTAAGTGGAAGAAAAGCAACCAACTAGAAGGACTCTGCTGTAGACTATTGGCTTAACGGCCTAAGAGAATATGAGTTTGGTCCTTCATAGACAAAATGTGCAATTCTTTACTGTAGTCTCAGAATTGGAGGAGGCTGCTCAGTGGGTGTAATTTGACCACGCCCATAAATTTGGCATTATCTTTTCCTTTTTATTGAATTTATTGGGGTGACATTAGCTAACACAATTATACAGGTTTTATATGCACAATTCTATACCACATCATCAGTGCAGTGTATTGTGTCTTCACAACCCCTAGTTAAGTCTCCATCCATAACCATGTATCACCCTTATAACCTCTTCCACTTCTCACATTCCCCCTTCCACCCTCAATCCCCACACTCTGTAAGTGTTCTGGGTATTTAAACTGTGTGGTTTTCTTTGGTAGAGTCATAGTAAGGGTCTAGTTGGTGAGAAATAGTGGATATGCAACACTGTGCCATACTTACCTACCCATCTTCTTCACTTATGAGCACCCTAGGATGGGGGAAGAGACAGGATTGACCTGGCAAACTTAGCTTTCAGTCTCTAGCCTGGTATACAGAAGCGCTCAAGTAGTATTTAAATAAATAGAAAATACTTGCCTGAAACAAGAATGCCTTCCTTTAAGTTTCCTGCTGGCATCAGTTCAGGAGAAATGTTGAAGAAATACTCACCAGCCTTTCCTTCGGTCTTCTGGCTCTTGAGACAGTTCTTGCTTGGGAGTCACTAAGCTGAAAAGGAAGTCGAAGGAAAGAAGATTTCCTTTTTAATTTTATTCTATCTTCCCTGTCTCCATTTGGAGCTACTGACATCTGGTCAGACTTTAAGGCTTCTGTTTTTCTTAATTGTTCATCATTTTAAACAAGTATCTTTCTCTGGCCTAGAAGCCAGGCTTGAGCTAGATCACAGGGTACTACAATAGTAGCCTCTTTGGGCTCTATGCAGTATATCTGTTGTTGAGAAGTGAGGTTAAGCTGAGCAGATAAGGCTCTCTGTAGGAGGAAGAGACCTAAGACTATGTTTTGGCATAGAGTCTGCTCACCTTAAACCAGTTGGTGATTATAGTCTTTTTGTATCAGACACCTGCAGCTCTACATGTATGTCTTATATTCAATTAGATACTCCATATGGTTTTAGTAGGCTTCCCAGGCTTAGCTGCAATACACCTAAATACATTAGAAGGGTAGAGAAGCAAGTAGTGGAGCCAATACATGTTTGAACTTCCATATCACCACCATTGTAGACAGTCTTTTTTTTTAATTAAAAATTGAAAAGCCAAAAGAAGCCATAGAGTCCTGTGCTATGAACAAAAGAGCCTGCATTTAGGTCAGGCCTCATTGTCCTCTCCAGAGGAGGACCACTCTTCTAGAGTCTAGAGGTAGATGATAGTTCCTGAGCAGCACACCTGAATCTATCACTCCCTTCCCCTGCACCTGCACTTTTGACATATGTTCCACCAATATTATTAGAAGATGCTATGTCATCCAATCAGATGGCAATCTTCAGAGGGATCCATCAAGCTAACAGCACACATTGCGTCTGGGGGAGGGGGCAGCTGTGGGTATTCATGATGGAGTCTGGTAAGCTTTACATGTAAAGCTCAATTGTCCAGTTCTGGGCCTGACTACTTCATATGGAAAAATTAGTCATTTTTCCACTTTTGATTAATAAATATTTATGGAGATCCCACTAAATTCTAAGCCTTTTGTGAGGAACTTTGTTAAATGGTCTCATTGAAAGCTCTCTGTAGCCTAATGGTAATAATGCTAATTTTAAGAGATGACAAAACTGGAACTAGAAGTGAAATGACTTACTCAAAGTCTTAACTGCTGGCAAGAGGCAGAACTTGGATTTGCATTCAGCCTGCCTGTCTCTTCCTCATACTCTGCTCTATGGCATCTCAGGAATTTTTTCCCTCTTATTTCAAATTATTTCATAGCTTAGTTCTACCAAAGAGGATAAATCTATTAAGGACTGCTTAATTACAAAAGTTTCTTGAGAGAAGACCACTTAATCATTTTTAATAGTGACCTTTAACCCTGACCAATGTGGCTCATTTGATTGGAGCATTGTCCTGTGCACAGAAATGTCTCTGGTTTGATTAATGGTCAGGGCACATACCCAGGTTGCCTTAGTTGATTGGAGCATAATCCTGGGCACAGAAATGTTTCCAGTTTGATTCGTGGTCAGGACACATACCCAGGTTGCATGTTCTATACCCAGTCAGGGTGCATATGGAAGGCAAGCAATCGATGTTTCTGTCTCACATTGGTGTTTCTCTTTCCCTCTCCCTCTCCTTCCTCTATCTAAAAAAGTCAATTAAAAAACATATCCTGGAGTGAGGATTTAAAAAATAGTGACCTTCAGAGTTTCCCAAGTTTCTCCCTGGTTAATTATATACAGATAGCATAAGTAGAGAGGCCCTATGGTTAGCACAGGAAACTCCCCTCATCTCCACTAACTTGGGAGGGCATGAGGAATGAAAAGAATGTGGTCATAGATAGAATTCAATTTAACCAATTATTTCAACTCCACTCACAAATTTTGACTGAGCACTTTTTTTGCAGCTAGCAGTGTTAGGTACAATGAGAATAAAGAGGCTACCTTTGACCGTAGCTGATCTCAAGGGGAAGAAATACACAAGAGTGAAGAGTAGTGAGGCACTGGTGACTTTTGAGAAGAGATGTGGCAACTGCTCCCAAGGTGTGCTTTTATTCATTCCTGCAAGGCTACTGTGGGGTCAGGAGTAGAACATGGGGCGAAGCTGGGAAGAACATGAAGCAGTGGTTGGTGGAAAAGCCTGATTGTACTATACTGGGGTATTAAAGATGTGATAGTTTTTACATCTTTGCCTAGCACCTCCCATACATATGAAATCCAACAGTTTAATGGAAAGGATATAAACCATCTGCAGCAACATATTTGTTTAAAAAGGAGACACCAGCATGAAAACTTAGCAACTTTGAACCAGTTGAAAGAAGAGCATCTGCCTGATATTTTTATAGTGGTTATATTGATTGTTCATATTTTATTCTTCTTGTGGTTTGTGTTACTAACATATTTGTATTAGTTCTGCCAAAAGAATCCTTGAGAGGAAAAAGAATTTGTAAATTGTTACTTTAGAGGGAGTAAAATGTACACAAGAATTAAAGTTCCCTATAAGCTTTGGCACTTTGGCAATCAGTACATAAGACCTTGAAAGGCCTTTTACATTTTGAGAGCCCAGTAGGGTCGGGGATCTCTCATTCCTGTTTACCTTTTCATGGAATGCTTACATTTATTGGGCACCTACTCTACTCCAGACACTACACTGAATGCTTTCACATCTCCTCACAGCAACCCTGCTTTACAGGTGGCTCAAAGACATTTTATAACTTTCTCAAAATCAGAGTTGTTATATAATAGAACCAATACTGACAGCTCTATTTTCTGATTCCCTACTCAGAACTTTTACCACTGAACTACACTCCTTTTTAAATCTGTTTTGTATTTCTAGGCTGTACATAGTATAGATCACTGGAAATGATGAAATTTTCTGATTTTCTCATGACCATTTATCACCACTTAAACAAAATGCAGTACTCTGCACAAATGTATTTTGACTAGTGGCCTGGTGCATGGATTCATTCATATTGAAAGGAAATTAATCAGAAGAAATATTTTAATATCACTATTCAACATTTCTCTATAATAGAAGTGTCAGAGGTACATTGTGCCAATAGTTCGTCTTCAGACCTATTCTGTCAACCTCACTTTCTTTCAGCTTCAGACTGTCAACAAAAACAATCAAATTCACGATCAACAATGACAAGATCAAAACACATGCTTGCAATTGACTCCAGCAAGAACTTTATATCTATGGCACATGCACGAGTCAACATTTATTTTTGAATTGCCACTGTGCATCATATGTACCAGCTGGTTAGTCAGCCAGGTGGACAGATGTATAGTCAGTCACTTAGCCTTTTATATATATACTAGAGGCCCAGTGCACAAAATTTGTGCATGGGTAGGGTACCTAGGCCTAGCTGGCGATCAGGGCCAATAGGGGCCAGGCTGATCAGGGCCAATCGGAGAGGAGATGAGAGTTGCTAAGCCGGGCACAGAAGGAACAGATGCTGGATACTGATGCTGCCATTGTCAGCACCCCACTACCATGCAGTTCCCCACCACCCCTGCTTCTCCTTCTCTCACTGCTGCGCCACCACCATAGCAGGTGGGGGCCGGGGGGCAGAGATGAGAGCCAGCTGGGGGGAAGGGCAGGGCACAGGAGGTTGCTTCCTGGCTTGAGGAGAAAGCCAGTACTCACCCCCCTCCACCCTGGAAAAGGGGCCACATCTGCAGTCACCCATCCCCAATTCCCCATCCCAGCCTAGGGGCTGGCCCTGATTAGGTGGAGAGATTGCAGAGGTTGGCCAGCCAGGAGAGGTTGGCTGTGGGAATGCACTGACCACCAGGGAGCAGCTACTGTGTTGAATGTCTGCCCTCTGGTGTTCAGTGCTCATCATAGCGACTGATCATTCTGGTCACTTAGGCTTTTATACAAATAGATAAAGATGAGTGAGAGAGACATTTTGAGAGGATTGTATACTGATTGAACAGTGCCAGCCCAAGAAGGTTGCCCAGCTCAGCTATAAGACAGCATGAATTCAACAAATTTCTGAAAGGATAAGGAAGGACTACAATGAAAATGTAATTAAGAAGGGAACAAAGATACAGTCGTTTTATTTTCAGTTTTGTCCCAGGTAGAAATACAACAATCATGGGGCTGTCAGATTTCTTGGTGGCTACTGGTTCCTATCACTTCTGTAATTTATCTCTCTTAAGAAGGTAATGAACTGGTAGCAGAGTTAAAGTTTGATAAGTGGGACCAAACCAAATTAATAATGGCAGGTCATTCTAGGGTTAGCCAAAATCCCAAGCTTGATCCTAGGTTCTCTTTAAGATCCTTAACTCCTATACTAGGTTATAAATTCTAGCACACTCTTTTCCAGCACACTTCTAGAAGCAGCCTAAGAGTGTGGCACAAAGCCTGATAAAATGGTTGGCCAGAGCCCCGCCCTACCATGTCAGAGGGCAGAGGAACACCTGATCTTTATAAATAGTCAGGGTATGAACAGTGGAAATGGGAAGTAGGGTTGAGCCTGGCTAAATAAAATACTTACTGATGCCTGGGCCCTGTGTCTTGATTATAGAGAAACAAAATGTAGGGAAAACTTATCAGAAAATAAAGAATCGAGCAGGCTAAATGGCCTCAAAAGGCATAAGCAAGTCTTTGGACTTTATTATTTCAAAAATGCGAGATGTGCTAGCTTGTTTATTTTCATCAGTAATAAAACTTGATTTCTATCTGAAAATCTAGGACCTGGCATTTCAGAATAGTTGCTGGAACTTTAAATAAGAAAACATTTTTATCTCTTCTAAATATTATATGTAATAGTCTCTTTATTTTCTTATTTGAGTATAATTTATAAATTGAATTATTTATAATGTTTTTAATGCTATGTACTACTAACTACATATTCAGTCTCAATCTATTTCGATACAAATCAGTGGGACTGACTTTCTAAAAAAAAGGAACTTGAATTCAACAAAACAACTTTTTTTGTATTGTTTCCATAGCATTAGATAATCAGCTTGAATTCCCTCCTCCTTAAGTGCTTTGGAATCTTATAGCTCAGCTTTATTTATTGGTCCCTAAACAAAATTTAAATGTATCCAAACTCAGCCTTGCATAATTCTACCCTACTTCTATTCAATGACAGAAACATATTTTACATATCCGTTTTCTTTCTCTTTTCTTTTCCTGAACATTTCCCTTTCTTTGGTCCAGGAACTGGAATGTAAGTATTATCTCAATTTTATCTATCATCTTGTGAAGGCAGTAGTATCATTCCCAATTTGCAAGTAAAAGCTCATTTAAAGGACTGTGGTCACATAGCCAGTAAGTGATGGACCTCCGAAAATGAAGCTTAGGAGCTTGGGATACTCAGTCTCTAATGCTGCCCTTCCAAATCCTAACATTCTCACCATGGCCCCATGACAGTGATACCCACTTCTAACTAATCCTGTGGAAACAAACTAGCATCTAATCAAAATGGACCTGCTTATTCAAATTCCACCTAATTCCTACTTTACTACATTAACTACATTGAAGATGGAGACTGAGGCACAGACACTAAGTCATTTATTCTTCATCTTGGGAAAAATCAAGACTAGAACCTACTATCTCTGGGGGAAACAGAATTGAACCACGCTGCCTTCTTCTTTTCATGCTGCTTGGAAAATTCTCATGACTCTTTCACCTTTTTATTTTACACAAATATTCCAAGATGCCCAAAAGTATTTCAGGCACTATTTTTATTCTTAGAGCTATATAGTATGCTTTATGCACTGTGGCTTGAAAGCTTTTCATATTATCATTTTATAAATGTTTTCATAATCACCCAAATGCTACAGTTCACACTGTGTTATCAAATATAAAATAAAAGTAATAGTAAATGTGCAAGTAGCTTCAAAAGAAGATACTTGAAGTTTTCTTCCCAAAGGAAACTTGATGATAAATTATCAGGTGTTCAATCAAAACTGCAGAACTGATTTTAAATCCCTATTGAAATCATTGTAAGTACTCCAGGTTTTATCCATTGTGCACTTTACATGCCTTCCCCATAATTAACATAAATAAATTAATGTCTTACGAACTTCAATATTTGGTGCCCTATGACTCCTGAGGAATATTTAAATGGAGAAGGAATGTAAATGAAATGAAATTCTTCAGCAAGATTACTAATATGATAGGACTAAAGAGTTTGGGAGTGTGTGAAAAGTGCCTCTTTTCTTCTTTTTAATAAGTCTATTACTTGCTCTTGGGCATATTTTAAGGTCCTTTTCATGCTGAATCTAGAGTTGAACATGCTTTGTATTTTCATGCTTTGTCTATGAATCAGTAGAGGCCAAAGTTATTTCTGCTTTAAAATAACAGAGCCAGGAACAGCTAATCTCTTTTCATTCTGAGTTCCTTACATTATTTTACTGGACCAAGTTTGTGTTGGCTACAAAACGGGCCATTCATGACAGCTATGAGAAGGAATTTAGTTAAGAATGAAAAGAGATTGTAGGATATATAAAAACTCCCTCTCCTGAGGCCATTAAGAAATTCCAAATTGGCACTGTTTTGAATAGTGACATTGCATTAGCCTTGCTCATTTCAGTAATTCAAGCTGATAATCTCTATTTACCAATCTACTAGATGAAACCTTCCTATAATAATAGTACCAATGTGCTTCTCACCCAAGGTGAGCTGATATTTTAAAATAGGCAATGGGTCCAGCCGGGGTGGCTCAGAAGTTGAACATTAATGCATGAACCAAAGGGTCACTGGTTCAATTCCCAATCAGGGCACATGCCTGGGTTGTGAGCTTGATCCTTAGTTAGGGGCATGTAGGAGGCAGACGGTTGATGTTCCCATACCTTTCTCTCTCTAAAAATACGTAAAAACATATTTTTAAAAAATAAAATGGAATCTTTTTGAAAGAAGACAGAAGGAAGGCCAAGAGACATATAAAAACATGCTCAAAATCACTAATTTTCCAAGAGATGCAAATTGAAATGACAATGTGATACCATCTCACACCTGTCAGAATGGCAATCATCAACAAATCAACAACTGTCAAGTGCTGGCAAGGATGTGGAGAAAAAGAAACCCTCGTATACTGCTGGTGGGAATGTAGACTGGTACAGCCACTGGGGGGAAGGGCAGTGGAGAACAGTATGGAGTTTCCTCCAAAAAAAAAAAAAAAAAAAGAACTCCCATTTGACCCAGTAAACCCACTCCTAAAAATATATCCCAAGAAATTAGAAAGACCAATCAGAAAGGATATATGCACCCCTATGTTCATAGCAGCACAATTCACCATAGCTAAGATTTGGAAACAGCCTAAATGCCCGTCAGCAGATGAGTGGATTAGAAAACCATGGTACGTCTACATAATGGAATAATACACTGCTACAAAAAAGAAGGGATCCTTATCATTTGCAGCAGCATGGATGGAAGTGGAGAGCATTATATATATTAAGGAAATAAGCCAGGCAGTGAAAGAAAAATACCACCTGATCTCACTCATTTATGGAAAATAAAGCACATTATAACCTAATGAACAAAAAGATAGATATAGAAGCAGTAAAGCACCAAACAGATTGTCAAATTACAGCTGAAAGGCTGGGGAGGGTTGGGTAGGGGGGGAAAGAGATCAACCAAAGGTCTTGTATGCATGCATATAAGCACAACCAATGGACACAAGACACTGGGGGTGTGGGATGAGGGCATATGACAGGGGGTAGGGGAGGCTGGGGGAAGGTCAATGCGGGGGTGGGGGAGAGATATATGTACTACTATATGTAATACTTTAAACAATAAAATTAAGTTAAAAATGAAATAAGCAATGGGAGGAAGGTAGTGAGGGAAGTTGGAGGGCAATCATTGCTAGCACAGTGGTACTTCTCAGTATGAAACGCTTTGGAAAGTGGTATATGTCTATTTCTTCAATGAGGTATGTCCTGCATGGTTGAATTAAATTCATTTTTTTCTTTAAGAAGGAATGGCAGTATGAAACATGAGATTTGTCACTTCCTTATCTCATCATATCTGACCCCTTTCATTATCTCTGACTTTTGTCTTCATTTCAATAATCAGGAATGGCAAGATAACTTATCCAAATTCCTTTATTTTTAAGTGGGAATATCTTTGTTCTTCAGTTTATAAAATGTGCAAATAAACTGAAAGATAGTTAATGGCAAAAACTTCAGGGGGAAAAACTCTTCTTTTTCAATGAAACTATGTTTAAAGGAAATTCTCCAAATCTCTCTAACCTAAACTGACATCTCACATCATGCTGGAAAAATGTGCGGAAGGAAATCTTCAGAGCCTTGCAAATTAAGAAAGTAGATAGCCGAGTGTTGGAAAGGGTTTTAGGGTTTCATTTGAAGATCAACTGCATCCCAATGGGCCTGTGTTCAGGTACACTGAACACCAGTGAGGCAGTGCATTGGAAATTTGAGTATAGTGTTAACAAACTTGTATGTGAGAAGGCATAGACAGTAATCCATGTCTTCTGCACATCTGGCCCTGTATTATTGACTAGGGTTTCTTGTCAGTCAGTGAAGAAGACCTAATCACACAATTCTTCCCTGAACAGTTTGGATCATCAAACTATATATATATATATATATATATATATATATATATTTACATATATCCTATTATATATATATATCCTATGTAATAAAAGAGTAATGTGCAAATTGACCATACCTCCAATACACCCACAAGCCAACCAGGAGCAAATAAACCCCAACCAAGATGGCTGTGGCTACTAAGAGCAGGAGGGAGGCTTGGGTCTCCCCAGCAATGGAGGAAGAGAAGCTTTCTGCCTGCCTTTGCAGGCCTAGGCCTCTATTCAATGCTACAAAGCTTCAATTATAGAAGATATATCCCATCAGAAATGGCAGCAACCATGGAGCTGGAGAGAGCAGAGGCTAGGGTTGCCCAGGCGATAGAGGAGGCCAAGCTTCTGCAGCCCTTGCGCCTAGGCCTCCACTCTAGGCAACAAAGTTTCAATTATAAAATTTAAATTAACCCAAACAGAAATGGCTGTCGCCTTAGAGCATGGAGCGAGCAGAAGGCTTGGCTCTGCTCCAGGCTACAAAGTTTCAATTGTAGAACATAAATTAATCCCAGATCCCAGGGCCTCCACTTGGGTTGCTGGAGTGTGTGGCCAGCCTGCAAACCACCACAGGCTCCTCACTCAGGCCACTCCACACCCCAGGAAAACCCCCACCCTGATCCGGGACACACTTCAGGGCAAACAAGCTGGCCCCCACCGATGCACCAGGCCTCTATCCTATCTAATAAAGGAGTATTTTGCAGATTGACCATCACTCCAACACACAAGAGGGCTGCCCCCATGTGAACACAAGATGGCCAGCAGGGAAGTGCCATTGGGAGGTTCCAGGCCTGCAAAGGAGGGCAGTTGGGTGCGATCAAGTATGCAGAGAGGGCAGTTAGGAGTGACTAGGCCAGCAGAGGAGGGAAGTTGGGGGCAAACAGGCTGGCAGGGGAGCAGTTAGACATCAATTAGGCTGGCAAGGTAGTGGTTAGGGGGTGATTAGGCTGGCAGGCAGAAGCAGTTAGGGGCAATCAAGGAGGCAGGCAGGTGAGCAATTTGGAGCCAGCAGTTCTAGATTGTGAGAAGCATTTCCAACTGCCTGTTTAGTCCTGATCTTACCAGGATCGGACCTAAACGGGCAGTCGGACATCCCTCAAAAGGTCCCAGATTGGAGAAGGTGCAGGCTGGGCTGTGGGACAGCCCCTACCACCTGTGCATGAATTTCATGCATTGGGCCTCTAATATATACACACGCACGCACGCACGCACGCACACACACACTGAGTGGCCAGATTATTATGATATCGCAACACAAATAATCTGGCCACTCAGTGTATATCCTATATAATAAAAGGCTAATATGGGAACTGTCCCCTTGACCAGAAGTTTTACCAGCAGGCAGGATGGCCAACTGCCCATGTCCCCTAACCCTGGCCAAGCTGGCCAGACCCCACCCATGCACAAATTCATGCACTGGGCCTCTAATATATATTGAGTGGCCAGGTTATTATGCATTCAGAGATCATAAGTGGGCAACTCCGAGTGTGTGTGTGTGTGTGTGTGTGTGTGTGTATACTAGAGGCCTGATGCACAAAGTTTGTGCATGGATGTGGTCCCTAGGCCTGGCTGGCTATTGAAGCATGAGTGTCTGGCATGGAAGGGCAGGTCCCAGCTGACCTATGGGCCTGGAGCAGCACCTAGGGACCTGGTCCCCTACATGGCCCCCGCACTGCCTGAGTCATTGGGCCCACACCCGGCTCCCACAGGGCCTGGGAACCAGGTGGTGGCCTGTACCCCTACCACCGCCGCTTGTCACTGTCTGTGGGGAAAATGGCAGGTAGATTGGGCCCCACTTGTACCTGCCTTTTTCTGATGCTGCCTGCTCACCTGCTCCACCATCCCACTGTGGTCCCACTCTCATTGGGGCCCATTGAGGACAGCAGTGCCTCCACTGCTGCCTGCTCCCAGCACCAATGCCAGCCATGTTCAGCACTGCCCCCTGGTGGTCAGCACTCATTATAGCAAGAGGTCGAACTTCCAGTTGTTGGGACAATTTGCATATTAGGCTTTTATTATATAGTATGTGTGTGTGTGTGTGTGTGTGTGTGTGTGTGTGTGTGTGTGTGTGTGCTGAGTGGCCAAATTATTATATACACACTAGAGGCCCAGTGCATGAAAATTCATGGAGGGGGTGGGGCCTCAGACGAGCCTGCCCCCTCTCACAGTCCAGGAGCCCTCAGGGGATGTCCTAAGCCACAGTCTGGCCTCCCTCTGTGGGAGGTGATCAGGCTGATCAGGAGAAGGCACCAGCTCCATCACATCCCTGCTGCTGCCACCACTGGCCTCAGCAGTGGTGAGGCCTGAGTCCTAGGCCTCACAGCCAGCCGGACTCACAGCTGCCTGAGCCCTGGGCTTCAAGGCTACCTGAGCCCATGGCTTCCATAAGCCCTGGTCTCGAGCCACTGTGGCTTTGTCAGGATGGACATCTGGAAGATGTCCACCCTAATTAACATATTACCATTTTATTAGTATATATATCTATATATCTATATCCATATCATATATATATGTATGTATGTATGTATGTATGTATATATATATGTGTGTGTGTGTGTGTGTGTATACACACACACACACACACACACACACACACTAGAGGCCCGGTGCACGAAATTCGTGCGGGGGTGGGGGTGGGGGATGTCCTTCAGACCAGCCTGCACCCTCTTCAATCTGGGCCCCCTTTAGGGATATCCAACTGCCTGTTTAGGCCCGATCCAGGAAGGATCAGGCCTAAATGAGCAGTTAGACATCCTTCTCACAATCCAGGAATGCTGGCTCCAAACTGCTCACCTGCCTGCCTCCCTGATTGCCCCTAACCGCTTCTGCCTGCCAGCCTGATCACCCCCTAACTACTACTCTGCCAGCCTAATTAACGTCTAACTGCTCCCCTGCCAGCCTGTTTGCCCCCAACCTCCCTCCTCTGCCTGCCTGGTAAACCCTAATTTCCCTCCCCTGATCGCCCCCAACTGCACTCCCTTGCAGGCCTGCTCCCTCTCAACTGGCCTCCCCTGCTGGCCTGATCACCCACAACTGCCCTCCCTTGCAGGCCTGTAACCTCCCAAATGCCCTCCCTTGCTGGCCATCTTATGGTGGCTATCTTGTGTCCACATGGGGGCAGGATCTTTGACCACATGGGCACAACCCTCTTGTGTGTTGGAGTGATGGTCAGTTTGCATATTACTCTCTTATTAGATAGGATACAGGCCTGGTGCATGAGTGAGGCCAGCTGGTTTGCCTTGAAGGGTGTCCCAGATTAGGGTGGGGGTTCCCTGGGGCATGGAGTGGCCTGGGCGAGGGTCCTATGGTGGTTTGCAGACCAGCCATGCCCCCCATTGACCCAAACTGAGGCCCTGGGATCTGGGATTAATTTATGTTATACAATTGCAACTTTGTAGCCTGGAGCAGAGCCAAGACTTCTGCTCGCTCCATGTTGACAGCCATTTCTGTTTGGTTTTATTTAAATTCTATAATTTTAACTTTGTAGCCTAGAGTGGAGGCCTAGACACTAGGGCTGCAGAAGCTTGGCTTCCTCCATCGCCTGGGCAATCCGAGCCTCCTGCCTCTCTCCAGTTCTGTGGCTGCTGCCATTTCTGTCGGGATATGTCTTCTATAATTGAAACTTTGTAGCAATGTGTACAGGCCTAGGCCGGCAAAGGCAGGTGGAAAGCTTAGCTTCCTCTGTTGCCGGGGAAACCCCAGCCTCCCTCCTACTCTCAGTGGCCATAGCCATCTTGTTTGGGGTTTATTTGCATAATTTGCTCCTTTAGCTGATGGGAATAGCTGTGGACGTGGCTTGATCAGAGATATGGTCAATTTGCATATTACTCTTTTATTAAATAGGATATAAGTATAAGTAGAGTCCCAGTGCATGAATTCATATATGGGTGGAGTCTGGCCAGCCTGGCCAGGGGGTGGGGACATGGGTGGTTGGCCAGCCTGCCTGCTGGTTGAACTGCTGGTCAAAGGGACAGTTTGCATGTTAGCCTTTTATTATATAGGCTATAGACTGAGTGGCCAGATTATTATGTGCTCAGAGATCATAATAATCTGGCCACTCAGTGTGTGTGTGCATGTGTATGTGTGTGTGTATGTGTGTGTGTGTTGAGTAATATGCAAATTGACCATACCTCCAATACACCCACAAGCCATGCCCACAAGCCAATCAGGAGCAAATAAACCCCAACCAAGATGGCTGCAGCCACTGAGAGCAGGAGGGAGGCTTGGGTTTCCCCGCAATGGAGGAACCCAAGAATTCCACCTGCCCTTGCAGTCCTAGGCCACCACTCAATGCTACAAAGTTTCAATTATAGAAGATGCATAATCCCAACAGAAATGGCGGCATCCACGGAGTTGGAGAAAGCAGATGCTAGGGTTGCCCAGGCAGTGGAGGAAGCCAAGTTTCTGCAGCCCTAGCACCTAGGCCTCCACTCTAGGCTACAAAGTTTCAATTATAGAATTTAAATTAACCCAAACAGAAATGGCTGTCACCTTAGAGCACGGAGAGAGCAGAAGGCTTGGCTCTGCTCCAGGCTACAGAGTTTCAATTGTAGAACATAAATTAATCCCAGATCCCAGGGCCTTCCTTTGGGTCGCTGGGGGCATGGTCGGCCTGCAAATCACCATAAGCCCCTCCCCCAGGCTGCCCCACCCTGATCTGGGACACTCTTCAGGGCAAACAAGCTGGCCCCCACCCATGCACCAGGCCTCTATACTATCTAATAAAAGAGTAATAATCATTTTGACCATCACTCCAACACACAAGAGGGCTGCCCCCATGTGGTCAAAAAATCCTGCCCCCAGTGGATACAAGATGGCCACCACAAGATGGCCAGCAGGAGAGGACAGTTGGGAGGTTCCAGGCCTGCAAGGGAGGGCAGTTGTGGATGATCAGGCCAGCAGGGGAGGCCAGTTGGGAGGGAGCAGGCCTGCAAGGGAGGACAGTTGGGGGCGATCAGAGGAGGGAAATTATTGGTGATCAGGCCAGCAAAGGAGGAAAGTTGGGGGCAAACAGGCTGGCAGGGGAGCAGTTAGACATCAATTAGGCTGGCAGGGTAGCAGTTAGGGGGTGATCAGGCTGGCAGGCAGAAGCGGTTAGGGGCAGTCAGGGAGGCAGGCAGGTGAGCAGTTTGGAGCCAGCATTCTTGGATTGTGAGAAGAATATCCGACTGCCCGTTTAGGCCCGATCCCGGTAGGATCGGGCCTAAACGGGCAGTTGGATACCACTCAAGGGGGCCCAGAATGGAGAGGGTACAGGCTGGGCTGAGGGACATCCCCTGAACCCATGCACGTATTTTGTGCCCCACGCCTCTCAGATATATATATATATATATATATATATATATATATATATATATATATATATAGAGAGAGAGAGAGAGAGAGGGAGGGAGAGAGACAGGGGGGCGAGAGAGAGAGGGAGAGATTGAGAGAGAGGTGACATAAGTAGCGGGGTGAAGCTAATGTGAAAGCTTGAGAGCTTTGCTTAGGTTCCAGAGAAGTCTTTTCCAGAGAAATGTCTAACATTCATAGTTTTCTCAAATAACTTAAGTAACTTACTTGTGAAGCACATAAAGATTACAATTCATGCCCTAGCTGTTTTGGCTCAGTGGGTAGAGTGTCGGCCTAGAGACTGAAATGTCCCGAGTTCATGGGCACATGCCTGAGTTGTGGGCTCAATAACCAGTATGGGGTGTGCAGGAGGCAGCAGATCAGTGATTCTCTCTCATCATTAATATTTCTATCTTTCACCTTCTCCCTTCCTCTCGGAAATTAATAAAAATAGATTTTAAAAGAATATTAAAATTCATATTTACATATCTTATCTCACTTGAAAAGTAGTATGACTTTGGTACCATGTAAGAAAGTATTCTCTGCTTAAGGGCAGAGCCATAGAGGTCTATGGTTCAGACTTTCCCAGGTTTCCCTTTTCAGAACCCTCAACAGGATCTGCCTTTGCTCAGATCTCCCACACTTGGTTTGTGTCTCTCTTGTGGCACTTATCATTCTAACTTGGCAACAATTATTTTTGTACTCATCTTATCTTAACTGGTTAGAGAGCCCCTTGAGCCCAATTTCTAGCAAACAACAGGTGCCTAAATTCATATTTATTTCTATATCATGAGTCCATATCCTGCTAGATGGAGAGCTTCTTGAGAGTTGGCACTATGGCTTATCCTATCTATATCTTCAGTGACTGGCCTGCCTGATTCCCAGTACAGCAGTTCTTCAAATAACATTGTTTTCTTCAATGTAGTTTCCTTATAATATTGAGAATGCCATAGGAATTTAATGATTGTTTATACCAGTTAACATATAGTAAAATTGGTTTAATTATACATCATTTTACTTCAAGTTGCAGAACCTATCAACAACTTTAAATGAGGGCTTGCTATAAATCAATAAATATTGCCAGTACTTAGACTGTTATTAAGTAATTGCATTGTACTAACCCTTCCATTCATCTTGGGCTACCACGTCCAACATTCATCTGCTTTAAGGAGTTATTCGTGATAATATACATTAAACCAAAATTTTTCAGAAGGACTCATGTAATGATATCAAAGATAAGAACCCATAATTTGATATATTTAACCCTATTTCCCTGAAAAGAAGTACTCTGGAAATGACCAGGTTTAGAAGAGGTTTTAGGGAAAGAAGCTATAGTAAAAAGGAAAAAGTGGTGTGAGGTCAAGAAGGTAGGATGAAAGAAACCCTTAAGTAAAGAATGCTGCCTATGTCTGTTATCAGGGTCCCACACCCTGTAACTGCTGCCTGCCTGCCTAGCTGGCTGGGGCATGAGAAAGGTGAAACAAACAAAAAAATCAAGTTGAAAAGGAGGCCCCCTAAACTTGGTTTTAAGCTTAATACTAAGGAAAAAAAGATTTGAGGATTACTTAACCTTCTGTTAGTCAAAGGAGGGCTTCAGATTTCTCCCCTGGGTGACCTAAGCTGTAATCTTTATCTATAGCCCTCTGTTAATACTCCTTCCATTTGTGAGGAAATTATAGAGACTGGAGAAGCTCAACTTCTTCTAATCTCTTGGCAGAAAAATTAAAAAGACAACAGAAATTGCTGTCTGACTGGTATTCTGAATAACATAGGGAGTACTGATTGGGACAAATCAATCAAAGAAAACAATCTCTGTTTAAGGAGAATGCATCTTTAATTGTGGTAATTCCGTTAGTAAATTGCTTTCTCTGGTGTAATTGCATACCTAATTACAGTTTGCTCATTTTGATTTTCACTTTACATTGTTGTGTGGGACTTATGCAGTTGTGGATTTGTAGGCTGAGTTATGAACTTATTACTGGCATTAAAAATCCTATGTCAATTGGGTCTCATAGTTAAATGTCACCATTTTAGAAGTATATCAAGGTTCACCTGACAATTATATTTCTGTTAGCACTTTCTCAAAAGACTTATTTTCCCCCTCTTACTGATTCGTATTCTTTTCTCTGATAAGTATTCTCAACATCCTCCAAAATAAAATTGTGAAAATAAAAATTAAAGACAATAGTAAAATAGGTACAACCAGACCATAGTGACAAGTTATATACTAGGATGTGCTCCACAATCTAATTTCTGGAGTTCAGTGTAATATTGGTTTTCTTTCTTTCCTTTTTTCTAAAAATTCCATATATGTGTATATATATGTGTGTGTGTGTGTGTGTGTGTGTGTTTATTGATCATATATTATATATATATATATATATATATATATATATATATATATATATGCAAGAGAGAAACATATACACCTGACCAGAGACCAAACAAACAACCTAGGCATGTGCCCTGACCAGGAATCAAACCAGGGTCATTTTGATGCATGGGAATGACATTCAACCAACTGAGACACCCTGCCAGGGCTGTATGTCATAATTTAAAGAAAATATCTCCTTTCTCTCCCAGGCTTTTCCAAACAGTCTTCCCAACTTCTGTCCTACTGTCCTGCAATTTACTTCCCATGCAGCTTTCCTTCCTACATACCAGGTTTATTCTAGGTATATATATAAATATACTACATACATGAATGTAGAGGTGTGTGTTAGAGGATATTCACCACAGCATTGTTTTTCCAGGGGAAATTAGAAACAAGCTAAATTACAATCAGAGGGGAAATGGCTAAATGTTTTATATTCATGTATGGCATTTCTTGAGAAAATTAAAAGGGATGAGGCAGTTTTACTTGTATTAACATGCAAATATTTCTATGTATATCATAGGCATATGCATAGAAAATAAATGTAGAGGATGGTTTCCTGGAAGATAAAACAGCTGGCTTCCACAATCCTCCAGGTGAGAGATGATGAGAACATAATCTAAATAGTAGCAATAGCAAGCAATGACAATGGAAAAGGAGAATTCACAAAATATTAAGGAAACAATTTACAGGATGCGATAACTAATTAGCCCTGGGGCATAAAAATGAAGAATAGAAGGTGATTTGCAGGTTTTTCACTTGGAAAATTATACAGCTATGTAGAGGCATTTACTTTTCAGTAAATTGAGAAATCTTCAATAATAGATAAAACTAGAGGCAGATATGACAGCATTCAAAACTTGTAAAGTGAGAAGAGGAGATGGCCAAGAGAAAGGAAAGTAGCCTGCAAAGGACATAGAATTTAAGAAAAACAACCTGCAAATGAAATGGAATTTCTATGAGAATGATCAGAGAGGCAGAAGACGGACCCAGGAGGAAGCTGTTTCAGAAAGTAAGGGGGACACCAAGTTTCATGGCAGAGAATGGCCAACAATATTAGAAGCTGCAGAGAGCTCACGATGCAAAAGAAAGAATACATATGAACTGGCATGAGGAATCTTATTGGGTATTAAGTTGATGAAAATATTCTAAAATTGATTGTGGTTACACACCTCACTAAATTATTGCATTGTACACCTGAAATTTGCTTGAAAAGGATGAATTTTATGATGTTTAAATTATATCTCAATAAAGTTGTTTAAAAAGTAAAAATAAAGAAAAATGAATCCTACGATGTGTCCACCATCTGGATACCATTGTTGACATGTACACATAAAGAACTATTTGACACTGAAACTGGGACTCAGAACAGTTGGACATTGAAACTGAGACTGAAACATTTTTTGTTCTTATACATTTATCTCTAGTATGCAGAGGCAAGATATTTTTGAAGAAAAGAAACGGGAGAGTGATTGATATAGAGGCAGGAAGGCATTGAACAGGCTGTCAAGCTACAGGGGGAAGGCTTGGGTGGATGGGAGGTGAATGCCGGGGGAGATCAACTGAAGGACTTGTATGCATGTATATGAGCATAGCCAATGAATTAAAGACACTGGGGAGGGGGAAAAGGAAAACATGTACTACTATTAAATATAAGTTATACTGCAAAAAAATCAATAAAAAATGAAAGAAAAGAATCCATTGGAATTTAGTTTGGAGCAAGCTATGATTCCAAAGGGAACTTTCCAGTCTAACCTTTCTTTTTAATGTTTGGGAAAAGCAACATGAAATAAAGTGGCAGGAAGCACATGAGATTACTGGTGCCACATCTTGATCCTCCCTCACTCTCTAGCAATATCAAAAACTACTTTATATGTTTGATTTGTTTTTCATAAAGTAATTAATATGATCACTCCTATTCCCTGCTTCCTTTTCTTAATTGCAAAATGGTTGGTATATTTTTAGCTTATATATCCAGAAGTTTAGGTTGCCAGGCTATAAGGTCCCAGTTTTTATCTGTTTTTGCTATTAATGATTACATTTTAGTGTATTGAAACATAGCTTCTTTATTGGCCCTTCAAAATCTTTTCACTCTAAAATCTGATCATTCGTTTTCTGATATCTCTATTATACTTATAGTATGATGCCTTGATCTTCTTGGCCATTTCTCTTCTTATTTTGACTTGACCAATAATGAGATAGATGTATTTGTCTTGGTTAATTAGTATATTGGATGTATGCTGTATTCTGTAGACAGGTAAAAACAATATGGAAAACTCATGCCCCTTCTTAGTTATAAGAAATCAGAGCTACCCTTGACCCTACTTAATTAAAGTGTTCATTTTTTACCAATAGCATATTCTTTCTATTTTGGTTCAATATTTTCTTGCTGGTGTTTATATTTTTCATTAGTAATCTGACTGTCTGGCTGCCACCTTTTATAGTAGCATTTCTCTTTCTCCATTTTATATCTTCATAGCCATTTGGCATAAATATATAAAATGTTTTGGCCACTAGGCATCTTTTTACCTTTTCTTGCTTCCCTTTGGACTTGTTCTAATGCCCACAGAGCTATTTGTATGAGGGTAATTCAGCTCTTTCTCCTCAGTTGCCTTCTCCTTGGTTCCTTCCAAGTTATGTCCTAATCACATTCCCAAAATGAATTTTCTCTGATGACTTTTATTCCCTTGGATCCTAAGTGATACCATTATGAGCAAGATGTCTATGACCGCTAGGCTGGTGTGGCTCAGTAGTTGAACATTGACCTATAAACCAGGAGGTCACAATTCAATTCCCAATCAGGGCACATGCCCTGGTTGCAGGCTCCATTCCCTGAGTGTGGTGTGCAGGAGGCAGCCAATCTATGATTTGCTCTCATCTCTCTCTCCCTTTCCCTTCCTCTTTGAAATTAATTAAAAATATTTTTAAGAAGAATAAAAAAGATTCTTATGACCTGTGAATTACTACTAATCCTTCCTCATTAGTAGGTAAAAATTCAATGTAAACAATTTCTGACTTGGTTGCTTCACCTTCTATATAGATAGTGCCCTCACATGACCATCCATATAATCCTATTAATAAAGAGGGAATATACTAATTGACCCTCATGCCATTGCAAAGATGGCAGCACCCACAGCCAATAAGGAGGGACTATGCTAATAGATTGCCATGCCCTCAAAGATGGCAGTGCCCACAGCCACAAGATGGCAGCGTCCAGTCCCCTCATTTCTGCATTATTTTTTCTTCATTCTACTTTTATTTTTTACTAGAGGCCCGGTGCACAAAATTTGTGCACTGTGTGTGTGTGGGGGGGGTGGGGGGTCCCTCAGCCCAGCCTGAACCCTCTCCAATCTGCGACTCCTAAGGGGATGTCCAACTGCCAGGATTGCTGGTTCCCAACTGCTCCCCTGCCTGCCAGCTTGATCACCCCCTATCCACTCCCCTGATGGCCTGGTTGCCCCCAACTGCCCTCCCCTGCAGGCCTGGTCCCCTCCCAACTGCCCTCCCTCCCCTGCAGGTCCTGTATCTCCCAACTGCCTTTCCCTGCTGGCCTGGTCACCCCCAACTGCCCTTTTCCGCTGGCCTGGTCACAACTAACTACCCTCCCCTGTTGCCATCTTGTGGTGGCCATCTTTGACCACATGGGGGTAAGCCATCTTGTAAGAGAGTGTAAGAGTCAATTTGCATGTTAACTCTTTATTATATAGGATTAGAGGCCCAGTGCATGAAAATTCATGCACTGGGCTGGGGGGTCCTTAGGCTGGCCTGCCCCCTCACACAGTCCAGGAGCCCTCAGGAATAGAAGGTGACCTGGCAATCACAGGAAGGTGATGCTCCATCACACCTCTGCTACTGCCATTGCTGACAGCACTAGCCTCAGCCGGCTCTGGTTACCTAAGACTCAGGCATCCCTAGGTGGCTGGGCAGCCACCATCCAAGGCCTGCCTGTGCCTCGGTCCAGCCCTGGGTGACTGGGGGGCTGAAGGGACTGGGGAACTTTGGAGGCAGGCACACAGAGCAGCTGGGCCCACCTGGGGGCAGGCCTGGCCTTGCCACATGCCTGCCGCCCCAGTGGGGCTGAGGTGACTGGGTGCCACCATCTGTTGGCACCTCCATCTTTGAGGGTGTGGCAGCCAATTAGCATATTCCCTCCTTATTGGCTGTGAGCATCACTACCTTTGAGGGTGGGACAGTCAATTAGCATATTCCCTCTTTATTAGATAGGGTGTATGTCTATATCTATCTATCTATCTATCTATCTATCTATCTATCTATTTATATTACCTGATAACATTCACATGATTTTTTGAGACCTAGCCCCAGTTTAACAAGCTAGAAAGATTATGTGGTTCTTTCTCCCCACATTAGGCAGGTCAGTCGTGACTCCCTTTAAAGTATATCTTGGTTGATAACTCCTTGGAAAACTTAAAGCCCTCCTCATAAGTATTTTGAAGTTTTGTGATTCACAAAAGACACTGATCCTTTTCTTTGAGAGAAGATCCAAAGCAGTCTCTTTATTTTTTTTATTTTTTAAAAAATTTTTTTTATCTTTATTGTTCAGTTTATTAATTACATTGTTTCCCCTTTTTATCCCCCTATAGCTTCCCTCCACCCTGTACCTATCCCACCCTCCACCCTCACCTCCCCCTCCCCACTGTCCTCTCCCATTGTTGCTAGATTTTTGTCCAGTCTCTTGCTGCACTTCCCACAACCCTTTTCTCCCCAAGAATTGTCAGTCCATTCCCTCTCTATGTCCATGTCTCTGTTATATTCACCAGTCTATCCTGTTCAACAGCCTATCAATTCACTTGATTTTTATGTTCATTTGTTGATAGATGTGTATTTGTTGTTCATAATTTTCATCTTTACCTTTTTCTTCTTCCTCTTCTTAAAGAATACCTTTCAGCATTTCATACAATATTGGTTTGGCAGTGATAAACTCCTTTAGCTTTTTCTTATCTGCGAAGCACTTCATTTGACCTTCAATTCTGAATGATAGCTTTGCTGGATAGAGTAATATTGGTTGTAGATTCTTGCTGTTCATCACTTTGAATATTTCTTGCCACTCCCGTCTGGCCTGCATCGTTTCTGTTGAGAAATACGCTGACAGTCGTATGGGTGCTCCCTTATAGGTAACCAACTGTTTCTCTCTTGCTGCTTTTAATATTCTCTCTTTGTCTTTTGCTCTTGGCATTTTAATTATGATGTGCCTCGGTGTGGTCCTCTTAGGGGTCCTATATATTGGGGTTCGGTGCACTTCTTGGACTCCTAAGTCAATTTCTTTCACCAGGTGTGGAAAGTTTTCAATCACTATTTCTTCAAATAGGTTTTCATTGTCTTGGCCTCTCGCTTTTTCTGGCACCCCTATAATTTGGATGTTGGTATGCTTGAGGTTGTCCCAGAGCCCCTTACACTATCTTCAATTTTTTGGATTCTTTTGCTTTCTTGCTTTTTCAGCTGAGTGGATTTTACCTCTTTGTATTTCAAATCTTTAACTTGGTTCTTGGGGTGCTCCAGGGCACTTTCAGGTCTTTGTATAATATTTTTTGTTTCAGTCAGTGTATGCTTAATTTCTGATTGGTGCTTTTTCATATCCTTGAGAGTCTGCTTTATATCCTTGAGGGTTTCTTTCATTTCCTTGTAGGACTCATTCATTTCCACGTTGGTCTTGATAATTTCTTTGCAGCTCTCGTTTATATCCTGGAGGGTGTTGTTCATTTTCTTGTAGGACTCATTCATTTCCTTTGTGGTCTTGCTTATTTCCTTATAGGCCTCGATCTTTTGTTGGAGCCTCTTAAAAAACCCCATAACCGTGGTTCTAAATTCCATGTCCAGTCGTTTTTTTTCCTCCATTTCTTTCACATCTGATTTCTTTCCATGTTGCTGCATGGTGGCTGCTTCCCTGAGTTGGTCAATTAGCTTTGTGTGGTAGACTTCCTACTAGGGATAGTGGCTCAGCCTCCCCGGTTACCTGAGGTGAATATGGGCTGCGCAGTCTTGCTGAAGTTAAGTTCAGTTAATCGTTGTTAGCACTTGGAGAGTTGACCTCCAGGCCAATTGTCTGTGAAGCTCAGCTGTGCTCAGGTTGGGTGGGCGGAGTCTCCGGGCCAAGCAGACAGCGTTAGCTCCACCCTATGCAGCCCCGGGGACTCTGTGCCGGGAGCAATGGCCGCCAGCACCTCTGAGAGAGAGCCGCTGCGGAGCTCCACAGGCTGCCGGTTGCCGGGGAATTCAGACTTTCCCAAAATGAGTCTGCATGCGCAATGTCTCACCCATGGTCGTAAAACAAAGCAGTCTGACGGTTTTCCGAATGAGAGGCAAGTCGCGGTGCGCTCTCTGCGCTGGCACGCAGCTGAGCTGTTCGCACAAGCTGCCTTCTCCACAAGCCGGGAGAACCGGCAGCACCCGAGCTTCGGCGTGCCCTCCCACTGTCCAGTTTTCACCCCGTGTGATAGTGGGTTCTCTGGACTTCGCCCAGAGCTGGAGAATCAGTCAGTGGGACGCCTTTGTCTCCCCGTTGGAGAAAACTGGCCGGTTTCCAGCCGCCCGCCCTCTCCGCGGCGCGCACTCCAAACCTCTCTCCGTGCGAATGTTTCAACGCTGTTCGCAGCCGCTCCTCCGAGTCCCAGTGTCTTATCTTCACTTTTATTTGTGGAATTTTCACTCGGCAAGCTTTCTGGTGATTCTGGAAGGTGTTTGTTCTTTCGTTAAGTTGTAGTATTAAAATTGCTGATTATGACGGCAAGATAGGTGTTTTGCCTTCGCCGCCATCTTAGTTCCCCCCAAAGCAGTCTCTTTAGATTCCCCTCCAGACAGTGTCTGTGTCAAAGGGTAGAAATGCAAAGGTCACTTGAACTCTGTCTCTTCACCCTTCATACCTGCTATGAGGCCTCTAAAGACTTGAATTAAATTTTAGAATTCAGGTTTGGTAGGGTCATCAGAAGTTATTTACCTTCGCCTTTATTCTGTGTTTGAATCCCTTCACCAATATCTCTACCAAATGCCAACCCAAACTGTCATGGACCTCCTCTGAAGATAGATCTCACTGCCTAGAAGCAGCCTACATAATTTTCTGTTTGCACTAAGTATTAGAACGTTTATTTTTCATTATTTTTATTTAAGTCTAAATCATTTCCCCCTAGGAGAAAGACAAGGCAATCAAACAGCAATAAATAAGATGGCATGGTTATAGGGCAAGGAAAAACTGAAAGAGAGAAAGAGATAAGGGGGTATGAGCAGGTGCAGGAGATCAGGCAGTGCCAAAGAATGAAGTCTGTACCACTACAGGAGCCAAGAACAGAATCTGAGTTGAGAAATAGGAATGGTGCTGAATGGTTAACAATAAGGTAATAAAACACTGGTGGAAGCTTAAGGAAAAAGATATTATAACCTTTTCTAAAATAAATGAAACCCAGGTTGGAGGATTAAATCAAAGTGGGGAGAAACAGAAAAGTATTTATAAGATTCAAAATCTGAGGATTCCAAACTTTGCCTAACGATATGGAAATGAACATTGGGGAGACAGGAGAGAATGTTTTATAGAGCAATGACTGGACAGAAGAGAATAATTGGACATAGGACATGAGTTTAAAGAGCAATGGAAAGAGAAAATGAAGTGAATAGAGAAATGGAAAGGGGGGCATGAAAACAGAACTTTTAGGTTAAGAAATTGTATTTATTCCTGTGCCAGCATGTAATTGTATTTTCCTGGCAGTCATCCCACGGACCTCTGCTAGGGGAATAGGGTGCTGGCTTGTTTTACTGTACTGCCGGGACTGAAGTCTTAATGCTTTGTAGTATTATATCCAAGCAAGGGACTTCATTAATGAAGCTATATTTTGATGTCACAAAAACAGGCACTGAAATTTCAATCACCAGCAGCTCCTAAACTTGGGAATCAGAGGTGATAGAAAGGGCAGGGTGTGGCCCAGAGATAGGTAGATTGTGAAGCAAAGGCAAGGGTCAAAAGTGTGGGAACTCAATCATGAAGGTACGAAGTGAAAAATAAATGGAACCTGCTCACCAGAAAACCTATTTTCTGTCTAGCATGGCACACAGAATGCAAGCATGTGTCAGCTGCTTACATAGCAAGCCATTATGTTCCAGGCAGCAAAAGGAAATAAGAAAATAATATTTGTATATTCTATTCACACTGTTGTGAAAGGATACTGTGGGTAATGAGAACTTGCTATTGTCAGAAGAGCTTTGGAATCTAGAGGTAAGGAATTGATCCATGCCATTTACTTCCAGAATCTCCTCCATTGCCCTTTGCCTTGTCTTCATCATAGCTCAGCAGGACTCCTTCTTCTAAAGAAATCATCAGTTAATGAGAATAGACTCCTTGGGAAGTGTTTCCACTAAGGAAGTAGCCCTTCACTTGCACACTCTCAGTAGACTGGGGATAAGTGTTTATTCATCTAGCCATTGATTAATGCATGCATGCATTCATTCATTCATTCATTCATTCATTCAGTAAGCATGTTTTCAAATGTTTGTGCTTGCCAAGTATTGTACTGTGTTTGAGCTAGAGAGGAATAAGACTCATTTCTTACTTTGATGAGGCTCATGGTTGAGTTGAGGAGAGGAATATAGCAATGACTAATAAACTATGAGGCAGATTTAAATTAGTGATATAAGTACAATCCAATAAATAGTCAGAGAATGAAGTGATTAATTTGGGTGGATGAGAAGGGAAGGCTTCCTGGGAGAGAGAGAGAGAGAGAGAGAGAGAGAGAGAATGAATCCCAGGCTGAGGCAACAGCATGAAGAAAATACGGGAACTTCAAAATACTTGCCATTTTCAGCAAATGATAAATAGGATAGTATGACTACAGTATATGGTACTTGGGGAAATACATGGGCAGTTGAAACTGGAAAAGAAGGCAAGATAGACAAGAAGAGATGCAGAAGCTTATGAATGTCGTGTTAAGAAATTAGGGCTTTATCCTAAAAACAGTAGGGAACCATCAGAAGATTTTGAGAGAGACATGTGATTTAGGAAGAGTGTTGTTTTGTTCCTGCTGTCTCCGAATAGAACATTTCTTCTTCCTGAATAGCAATGGGCCATTGAAAAGCAATGATTATCAGATATTGAGGGCTGTGGTGGAGTAAAAAAGGAGAGAGGCTGAAGAGAAGAGGAGATGATGCCTGTGTGGATGTGAGAATGGGTAATTACTGACAGTCTAGATCAGAAGATGGAAAGGTAGGAGTTTGGAGCCAGGATGACAATGTGTTATTCCAAGTAAACTGAGGGGAAAATAGTTTCAATTCCTCCAAATTCCACTGATGCTGAGGAAGGCTTTTCATCTTTCATTCATGAGGATACCTGCCTGCTGTTGATTTCTGGACTGTAATGTTTTCACACCCAGGCTGAGTATTTTTCAGAATGTAAGCCATTTTGACCTATTGACTATTATAATATTAATTTTCCTTGCTTTGGGGCATTACCAGGACACTGTAAGCATTTTAGGTCACAGACACTTTTTTTTCAGATACTTTTTGTAAGATTTACTATGGTTGATTAAAAATTGAAGATTATCAAATTTTAGGTTTTCTGATTCAAGTATATCTAAAACCCTATCCCAAATTCTATCAAATAATTTTTCATTGAGCATCATGGAACTTGGGCTTCAAGGGACTATAAGGCCACTCCCTCACTCTCCTGATCACTCAACAACAATTGGATTTGGCTACAGCAAGTGACAGTTTGTGTTTTCCTTCTGCATCCTCAAATCCCGGTGATGTATACATAACTCTGTACTGCATCATGCCTGAAATTTATATTCTAAACAGAACTTGGTTAATCTAAACTACTAAATTTCTGTTAAAAGTAATGAGGACAGACTGTATTTTTTTTATCAATTTTAACATGGTTTCAGCTCCCCATCATTTTTGTGAGTCACAAAAATAAGTATAAGTTTCCAGAGGTTGTATAACATTTTCTTAAAATACTTAGCCTTGGATTAAAATCCTTGACAAAATTGCCCTTATCCTTCATTCCCAGTTGAGGAACTATATCTGCAATTCTAGGGTAGTGCTTAAATGCTTAAATATCCAAAAGACCTAACTTACCTTGACTTTAAAAGTAAAGGCTGTTTATACAGCAAGAATAACAACAAACAGAAGTTCTGAAGCCATCTTGAGTTAGAACTGTGGAAGCACCTTCTAACAAAGTTTTGTTCTTTAAACTAGTTAGGTGATGTGGCATTGATGTCAAGGCCACAGTACATTACATACAGTTTAAAGTGACAGTGCTTAATTTCACTCACACTCAAACTTTTCTGAAGACTAATCAGTATTCAGTGAATCCAAATCAACTTCTATTCTTTCCTCAAGTCACCCTATTGAAACTTTTCTCAAAAATCTACCATAACCTTTTAAATGACAGACATGAGGAGGGTCAGTAGCTTCTTCTCAGTCCTTACATTTTGTGACCTCTATAACATTTGACCATGCAAACTCTTCCCTCTTTAAAATGGTCTCTTCCCTTGCATTTTCTAAGCCTGTTCTTTTCATCTTCTCTCCTGGCTCTCGGTGAATAGTATCTTTGTCACCGGCTTTTCCAATGACTCTCAAGAACACTACTTCCCATGGGAAATACAGCCTTTGAAGAGATGTGATTCATGTAAAGCTGTTAAGCATTATTGGGGAGAAGGATCTATGGACATGAGAATAATAGTTTGTGATACTCCTGTGAAAGGTGCTGGTAATTCTGGCACTGATGAGGAGGACCAGAACCTGTATCAGCAGTTATTACTATCAGTATTTTCAGAATAGAGTTATTCTGTGTCTGGAAATATGACTTTACTTATGATATACCCAAATTAGTACAGTAGCAGCCTATCTATACCAATAAAAGAGTAATATGCTAATTAGAATGGGAGGCCTTCCCAACGACTATCAGATGTCCTTCCTGACAAAGCCACAGTGGCTGCAAGGACCAGGGCCAACTGAGGGAGGAAGGCCACTCTCATGGCAGCCACAGGAACCAGAGGAAGGCAGCTCTCGCAGTGGCCTCAGGAGTGGAGGAAGGTGGCACCACATCCCCTTTTGCAGAGGCCTTGGTGTGGACCAGTCCAGCACCAAGGCCCCTTCCACAGAGGCCGCAGAAGAGGGGGCTGTGCCATCCAGGTCCCAGTGCTGCCCTTCCACAGAGACAGTCACAGAGGCAGTGGCACAGGCCCAGGGCCTGGGCCCTGGTGCCATGCCTGCACAGAGGCTGGACAGGGTGTGACCTGCTATGCCTCAACCTCCCACAGCCCCTCCCCCACCCATCCTGGCCCCAGATTGCCCCCCCCCAACACACACTAAGAAGTAAAGGCTGAGGGCTTGCAGCTATGCCTAAGCTCAGGCAGCCAGGGGTGGCCTGACGCACCCTTGTCCCTTCTCCAGGCAGCTCCCAGCACCCCGGGGGTGGGTGGGTGTCCCACTCGGCCGGGGATCCCTAAGGGCCCTGTGAACCCCTCCATTGCCTCCCATCTCCACCCTGATTCCAGGAGCTCCAGGACCCACGGGAAGGAAGTGCGCGACTGTGGGCATCATAGAGAGGGTGGTGGCAAGTTTGAGGGACCCTGGAGAGGCCTCCTAGCCGTGGGTGCCCAAGTCTGTTCTGTACCTAGGGCCACACTCTCCCTGCAAAGCCTCCAGTGTCTAATTGCCAGTATTCAGGAGGTGGGAGTGTGTCCACCATCCACCAAAAAGTAGGGCTACTGAGCTGTTCACAGTCTCATTGCAGTTGTGGGTCCATGGCTGAGGGGGTGGAGGCCAGACCAAAACAAAGCAGCAGAAACACCCTGCCCACCTGGGCGGGTATAGCTGCAGTCCATATGGCCTGGACATTGTGGAAAGCGCTACCTTATCCCGGGTCCTGTACTGGCACCACAGCTTCGCTCACCCTCAAGCCTCCCTGAGTCCTGACAGCGGGGTGTGTAGGGCATCTTATAGGAGTTGAGCCTTTCTGGGTGCTTTTGCCTAAAGACATCCTTTTGGGATGAATTCAGAGCCATATCTCACTTCCCAGGAGACTGGAAAGAAACATGTAAAAGGAATTCGACAAAAGCTTTCCACATCTCTGTTTATTCTTTTGAATCCATAAAACGACCTTAAAAAAAGCATTTGGGCCACCTAAGAGAGAATGCACTTTCTGGCCAGAGTATGCAGGATTATTTTGCCCAACAGGTTAAAGGAAGCAAAGAGCTGACACAGTGGAAATGGCCCAGGTGCCCTATGAGGAGACTGGGGGAATGGGGTTGCAGAAATTCCACAAGCCTCTTGCCACCTTCTCCTTCACAAACCACAACATCCAGATCCACTAGGACTGGAGACAACTGGGAGTCACAGCCATAGTTTGGGACAAATCCTAGGGGGCCTCTGAAAATATCTGCAGTTGATTATAAGACTGGTCTTCATTTAAAAAGAAAAGAACAGCTTTGTTGAGATATAATTCATATATTTAACATGTCACCTAAAGTGTACAATGAACTGTTTTTTTACAGTAAATTCAGTGTGATGCAGTCATTACCATGCTCAATTTTTAAAAATTTTCATGACATCATCTCTTCCAAAAAAAGTCTTCTACCCACTAGAATCACTTTCCTGATCTTCTTCTCCAAAAATACATTGCATTTTAAGTGTGGGTAAAGGAAAGTTGAGGGAAGTTAAAATACTGCACAAAGGATATTGTAAAATGACAAAGCCCAAAGTGAAGATCATGTGTTTTCTTTTTTAAAAAAATATTTTTATTGATTTCAAAGAGGAAGAGAGAGGGAAAGATAGAAACATCAAAGATAAGAATCAGTGATCAGCTGCCTCCCTCAGGCCACCTGCTGGAGATCGAGCCCACAACCCAGGCATGTGCCCTGGACCAAAATCGAACCTGGGATCCTTCAGTCCACAGGCCGATGCTCTCTCCATTAAGCCAAACCAGCCAGGGTAATATGTTTTCTTTAAGTTCTGTGTGGTTGTAATGGTCCCCAAATCTATACTAATAAAAGGGTAATATGCTAATGAGAGAAGACATCTTCCAGATGTCCTTTCAGACAAAGTCACAGCAGCTGTGTGGGCCCAGGCTCAGGCCAGCAGTGGCAGCAGCAGTGGGGTAATGGGGGTGGTGCCTTCCCTTGACCCACCAGTTCACCTCCCACAGAGGGAGCTGAGGCAGAGGCAGTTAGAGGCAATCAGGCCAGTGGAGGGGGCCAGTAAGGAGTGAACAGGCTGGAAGGGGGGGGGAGTTGGGGGCAAGCAGACTGGCAGGCAGAGTGGTTAGGGGCGATCAGGCAAACAGGCATGTGAGCAATTAGGGTCAGACCTAAATTGGCAGGCGGACACCCCCACCCTTGTGCATGAATTTTGTGCACTGGGCCACTAATATAATAAGATTCTACAGCAAAATGGTTTATTTTTCTAAGGAATTCAGTGATTTTGTGTGTGTGTTTTTTTTCTTTCTTAATAGCTGAATGCAATAGTTAGTGATTGAAACCTCTGGAAATCATTTTGTATTAGAAAAGTAAGCAGTCTGAGCCCCAGTTAAGGGAATTTACTATAGTGTTCCCCTTTTGACAAGTAAGTTGTTATAGAAAAGGCAACCTTAAGTCATTAATAAGGGACTTGTGAGTTAGATTACCCAGTTTGGGCATTTGCAAAGCCCAGGTGATCCTAACAAGTTGCCTAACAGGGCTTTTAGGACCTTTCCATATAAGTAACTCGATACAACAGTGAAGAGAGATAGTGAACACCTCCTAGGATCTAGGATATTACCTGAAAGTCCTAATTAACCTGAAACACTTTATGAAGTCTTAAATGAACTTAAAAATGGTGAGTTTCTACTCTATCATAAGGCCTTGCATGTTTTAGTATAAAATAGTGTGCTTCCCCCCTAAATTCCTAGGAAGAAGTATGCCATGGCTTCGTGTACTCACAACCCACTGTAGTGTAATCTGAAGATATACATAGCCCAGATTGAGAAGCAGAGGCCTATAATAAGAGAGGTCATGGCTATACTAATGGGAAAAGCCATTGTATTGTTTCAACATACCATAGTTGCAGCTGAGGATGTTTGCAGGCTAAAATTAGCTATAAATAAAGAAGAGAACATCTCATAACCCTTGCCTTCTTCCAGGAGCAGCCATTGTGTTATTCCCAGGATCTATGATCATTTAGTAGGCAAGATTGGCAGCTCACTTGTTTGTCACGAAGGTGCATAATGAAATGGGCCCGTTTTAAAAGGAGTCCCATTGGACAACTTAAAAACCAGAAGCCACAACTGTGCCAGTTCCCTCCTCATCTTATTTCTTAAGAAGAAATTGTAGACTCTCAGAAACCCAAGGATCATTCACAAAGTCACTTTCTTCTGCTTTCAAGTCCAGATAGTCATTTCACACATGAAAGTTCACATAGGAGGGGAGTTGGTATGGCATGAAGGAGGATTGTTTTGAGGATAAGACAATGAAACCAAAATCTGTTTGGGATTCATATGTGAATGGCAGAGCCCAAGGACTTCTGTGGAAATGGGCAGCAGAGTGAGCAGTAGTGCAATGAACATAATTTCTCCCAAGATTTTCTCAATTTCAGCTTCTGGGGTCTGCCAAGTAATGTACTGAAGGTTTCGCATATTCATGTCTTGGGGACCAACTGTATACAGCAAATGCAAAACACAGGGATAGCAGTATTGCTCTGTTGCTATATTAGGACCAGATTGAAGCCATCTGCTGGTGCAAGCTTGGCAAGAAAGAAACCCCCATGTTTGGCTCAACAGCAGCATTCTCTCCCCTGGCATTTTGATAGCAGCTCTTCTTTCAAACTGCTCTGTGAAGTCTGCCTGCTGGTGAGGGTGAGGCCCTTAGAGCAGCGATTTTCAACCTTTTTTGTCTCATGGCACACATAAACTAATTACTAACATTCTGTGGCACCACCAAAAGCTATATTTTCTGTCAATCTGATTTTAAAAATAGGTATAATTTTGATTCATTCATACCAGATGGCTATTTTTGTGCTGTCTGTTGTAATTTTTTATTTGACAATCTAAGAGAAAATAAGTCAGTGCCCCTGACTAAATAGTTGGGTATTGCATGTTTTAAAAATTCTTGTGGCACATCAGTGTGCCTCTTATGGCACACCATTTGAAAATTGCCGCCCTAAAGCAGTGCATCTCCCTCCTTGATGCCATGAGCTTTGCTTCCTATCCTATATAAGAAAAGGCTAATATGTAAATTGTCCCCTCAACTAGGAATTCCACTGGGAGTTTGACCAGGCTAGCCTGAGACCCTTTCCCCCAATTGGCTCTGCCCCTAATTACCCTCCACCTCAATTTGGGACAGGGCCAGCTGGCCAACCTCTCGCATCTCCTTCCCCCAGCCACCCCAACCGGATAGGCCCCAATTGGGGCAGGCTGACCAGTCCCTACCCGTGCACAGTGCACCGGGCCTCTAGTTATACATATGCTTAAGATCTCATTGGCTTTGTAAGGGCCCAAGCAAAGGCTTATCTCACTGGCTGAGAGATCTTCTTTGGCTGCCTGTACATGACTGCTTAATGCACCCCAGGTTCGGTCACTTCTCCCTCAAAAGCTTTGTGTGTACTGGCCTCAGTGGCAATTATTAGGCCAGGGTTTAAAGAAAATAATAACAGTCCAGCATGGACTTATGTATTGCTGGTGTCTCTTATCCAATATTAGAATAGCTAAAGAAGGAAGAAGATTCAAAATTTGGTAACTGATCATGACCACCAGAAAAACTCCAAGAGAAGCAACTGTTTGAACCTACTTGTTGATGGAGGCTCTGCTGGGGGCAGCTACCTTGTCTGCTATGGGCAGAGGAATGATTATAGCCTGCAGCAAATGTGTCCCTCACTGGTCCTTATGAATCTTGGAATCAGAAAGAAATAAAACTAGAAGGAAATTTAGAGCCCATCTAGTCCAATACCCTTATTTAGCAGGTGGGGTGACTGAGTCCCAGAGGAGTGAATAATGACTTGCCGATGACACAGTAAGTCTGGTGTAGCCTACTGAGAAACTCCACCAGGAGACTGAATATAGGGTTCCACACTGAGTATTTCACCTAACAGAAAAAGCAGAAAAAACTTGCAACATAAATTGCAGACCTTAATGACTGATAATTATGTTAAAGGGTTTATCTAATCTGCAACACAGAGGACATGGCAAAATGAGAATAAGGGTTGAGTGTGTGATCAGTACAGATTCTTGGACCTACCCTCTGGGCATAGTTAAACTGATTACAAATAGAAATAGATATTTGAATTTAACATGAAAATCTTGTTGGCCCAAAAGTTTATAACTGATAATCAACCGTAATCAAGAAATATTTTATATGCATTTTACAATATGTACCTAATACAACAAAGATATGTTATGGAAAATCACTGATGAACATTAAATATGAATTATTTTTAAAAATGGTTTGTGGTGATTCCCCTACTACATCTGGTTTGTAGCAAACTGAGAAAGTTTTGGTTTGGTGTATATTTAGCTATGTCAGGTTTTTTTAAATTACATTTGCTACTGTCTAATCCCCAGATAATGTTCCCACAAGCTTCTTTTTTCTAAGACAAGATGTCTGGCAAGTCTCTCCCACTTAAGGCTGTCCTCCAAACTGTTAGCAATGATTTTTCTAAAAAAAAAAAAAAAAAGAAAAAGAAAAAGAAAAAAACACGGAAACCAGAATGTGGTTTCATTACTTAAAATTCAATGCCCACAAAATAAAGTCTTAGCATTCTAATATATCATGATTTAGCTGTTAATTGTCCTTCCTGCCTTACCTTTTATCACCCACAACACAGGACATATACACACAGAGACATACACACATACACACACACCTCAAAACAATGTATATTCTATGCTCCCTTCCAACATAGAGGATACTTGTTCCTATTAAGTATTCCCTACAATTTTTTATATTGTGATTTTGCTCAAGCTGAACCCTCTGCCTAAAATGAATAACCATTTCATCAACCCTGCCATAGTTCTACCCATACTTCATGGTATTAATTATAGTCTAACTGTTCAAAAAAACCTTCCCAGATGCTTCTATTTGGAATTTTTATATCTTCCTTCTATCTCCGTGATATTTTGCTTATGCCTTTATCTGTGCCCTTTCTACATTCTTCCAAGTAGATTTGTCTACTAGTCTATTTCCCTTGCTAGAGTGCTGGAGTATGGGATTCCTAAAGGCAAATACTGTCTTTTTCCAACCTTCTAGCTTAATGCTTGGGACATAGTAGGCTGGCTACCTTTAAGCTTGTTGACTTAAATTGGATTGTATTTCCCCTGTTGGAGACTGTCCAAATTTATCTTTGACCAAAACTTGTATTTCTTCTATCTCCCATAATGCTTCTTCTGCTAAACCGTCCCCTTCATCTCTAATCTTCGTGATGGTGGCCTAGGCCCAGAGTGTGTCTTTGCTGGAATTCCCATTAATATAAGCCCTAGGAACTTGGCTATCGGATTGGGTGAATATATTTGCTGCTACTAAATAGGGAGCCTCAGGAAACCTGTAGCCACAGCTTAGGAAGCATAGCAATATATTAGTCTGAATAGTTCCTGGAGCCCCTTGTATATAGAAGACTTGACCCAACTTTGTACCTGGAGCATTTAATGGCCCTGGCCATCATTGCTGATTTCTTCAGGGAAATAGAACTGATAATGATAATTCCCATTCTGGCTTCTCAAACCCAAAGGTCTTCTCAGTATTTCGCAAAGCTTAATAAGACTACTTAATCAAGTTTGTGATCAGTTTTATGTGGAAACACTGACTTTTCTCTTGCTTTTTGTATTTGTGTGTGTGTGTCAATGCTACTTTATTCATTATACAACTGAATATTTTATTAAATATAAAGCAAGAGAATTATCTTTAAATATTGTTTACAGAAAGAAATTTGACATTGGTTCAAAATAATTATTTGACTGCCTCATCTGATGCAGCTTCCCTTTGCCACTGAACTGCTGGAATATCCTACTGGGTGTTATGTCCAGTGTTTCTTCCATTCCTTGGCTTCTTGTAAAGTCCAGTGTCACAGCCCCCAAATTATGCTGTAGAAACCTTTTTATCCTTCCATTGGCCAGCTTGGTGGCCAGATTCATTTGAAGGTGCAGAGGAAGAAACCCAGTTTTAACTGGAGATGTGTTGGTTCCTGGTATTATGTATTCTACTAATCAAGAATTTTTTTTCAAGAAGGAGTCCATTAATGCTTAATCATTAGTAGTCTGTTTAATATACATTTTTTTCCAAGAGATGATATAGCTTCATGCGAGGTTCAGAGTAAGACCTGCATTCAAATAGAACCTGTGCGATTTAGCCACTGTCTCAGTATGGGGAAAAAAAACTGACCTGAATTTGATCTTTCTCATCTTTAAAATGGGATTTATTAATACCTCCTGACATTGTTGAAAAGGTTTAATTAAATGAGATAACATATAAATAGCTTAGTAGAGTACCTGGCACACAATGAGGACTCAATAGTTGGTAATCATTTTTATCATTTCAAAACATAGGGTCCAAGAGATATAAATAACAAAAGAAGTTTTTGGTGGCAAAAGGATTAGAAACTGCTGGAATCAAAATAACTGCTTGGTTTACCTTAACTGCTAGGATACTATTATTTAGTGCTTACAGATTATTTGAAGAGCAAGGTAAGTAATATAAGTGCTTAGTGGCAACATTAATAGATGCTTCATCTTAATGTTGGGAAAAGGGAATATCCAAAAAAGGAATCAGAAAATGATTCTGGTCATTCGGGTAATTCCTAAAAATACTTCTCTTCATTTAAGTTGAGAGGTTTCTGTGACACCTAAGGCTGCCTTTCAACAGATATAACCATATGTTTTCTCAATTTTAATGAAATCTGATCATGACTTAAGCCTGTGTTATCCTTGCCAACTGACAGCTGACCTCAGCCTTTTCTGTGTGCTCTGCATAGTTCACCTTTCAGAAAAAAGAGGTCTGATTTCTAAGTAAAGTGTTGCTCTTTGTTCTTTTTCTCTTTTTATTTTCTTTGTATGTATTTATTTTATGGAGAGAAAGAATCTAGATTACAGTCTGTTGAGTTGCTTTTCCCTGGGTAAGAGGGTTTCCTGGAAACTTTTATTTTAATTATTATTGGCACTCAGGAAGAAAAACTTTCTCAGCCTTAGAGGAGCAAAATATAGTCAAATCCATGCATATTAAAAGTTATTAAGTCATTTCTTTATACAGCCATGAAAAATAATTATGATTAATAACAATAAAATATTTGCATTGAATAACATAGTCAAATGATTCAATAATATTTTTAAATTAATAAGAAAAAATGTCAATACTCATTAGGTAAAAAGGCAAAAAATATGAACTGTTGTGTACTGAGAAATATAACTAGTAAACTAAAATGCAAAATGTTGTTCAGTACAAATAATACAAGTACATGCAAATTAAAGAAACCCTGAGATATCATCATATACTGACTACAATATACTTTTTTAATTGAGGCACAGTAAATTTGGTTCCCTCATTATTGCTGACATTATAAACTGCAATAACCCTTTTGGAAAATAGTATTGTTGTCTATGTACTTCCCCCCTAGTTTTGATCACCTTCACCTTGTTGCCTGCTGTAACCAATGTTAGCCTCAGAGCCACCTTGATCCTGTGCCCTACCCTAAACTCATCCTGGACTAGCTGAGTCTTCACAGTTTTCTTCCTGTGACTTACTGCTTTATCCCCTGTAAGAGGAGCTCTTCCTTCCGTTTCCTTCCTTCCCTTTATAAAATGCCAGTCATTTCCTCTGTGCCTGATGCTATATATCTCAGTGTGCCCAAGGGCTCTTTCTAGGTCCATTGGCCACAGGACAGTTGGCTGGTGAAGTTGCTCACCTTATATCACCTCTACAAGCTATTGAAATAGAAACATTAGTGACTGAGGCTAGAAAAGCCTAGAGAGGAGTAGATTTGAGCTCTAAATCTGGAAAAGCAAATCTGAAAGACACTGAGCCCTGAACCAGGGCTAGACATCTTGAATTTTCTAACAAACCACGATCTACTTAGATTTGCCTTATAAGAAACTTTCTCGTTAGGGCAACCCCAAAATCGCAACTTCTTTTTTAGAATCATGAATGGTAGGCAGTTAAAGAGGACGATCCTTACCCATTAACATTTCCTTAGTCTTAATTTGCTTACTGTTAGTTTAAATCTTATGTATTAAATTAATTTAACTTTCTCTGGGTTTTTTTAGAGGTGGTGAAAAGACCATATATATAAATGAAGAAATGTTTGGGGGAAATGAAACATTTTTTAATGACAAACTACCCTATCCTTAACTATAAAGCAAGATTCCCAGGAGAGGATCTATATGGGGTACAGGACCCAGGAAAGCTTCACTGAGAGTCAAAAATATCCCCTCCCCCATTAACACATACACATAAGGAGACACATGTAGTCACCCACACCGTACCTTAGATTTTGATACCAGCGAGATCTGGTGAAAATGACTTTCAAGTAGAGCTTTGCCAGAGAGGAAATATTCCAAAGGCCCAATGTGCATCGCAGGGTAGGGATGCAGCCCCAGTGGAGAGGGAAACAGCCAGGTTGCTCCCTGTTGGTATGATCTCTTGAAGGAGCATCTCTAGCTATCTCATTCATCTGTCTCTCCCAAATACACTTTTCCATGCCCTGGCAGCTTTCCTTCCCAACAGTCCAGACAAGTGCTTGAGCCATGAATAGTGTATACCTAATAATGTTGGTAATCCTGTATTTAAAATTCTTCTTTACTTTTGGCAGAACTGGCTTATGATCTGGATGTGGATGATACTCCTGGAAACAAGCAACATGTGAATCAGAATGACAATGAGATAGTCGTCTCTCACAACTGTGGGAATGACCATTCTCCCCTGAAGGTTGTAACCAGCGTGGCAATCTATGTGGTGTGCTTTTTCTTCCTGCTGCACTGACTTCCTAGTGCACAGCACCTGTGCTGCCCTTCAGCACCCTGTGGTCTTCCTCTATAAAAGGAGCCACCTTATTTTTTCTATTTTTTTAATCTCATATACCTCCTCTAGCCATTAAGTAGAAGACTAACCATGTGTTATGTTTTTGAAATGAAATGGTATCTTTGACGCAGGTAAATTTTAGTGGTAGTATAGATTATCCTTTTGTAAAGAAAAAAAAAATCAAGTCGTGCCAAATTATTTTCCTATGTTTGGCTGCTAGAACATGGTTACCATGTCTATATATCTTTCTCTCTTTCCCTTTGCATGGATTTCTTTGGAAAAAAAAATAAATAAATGTTAAAATAAAAATGCATTGTGTCTTTTTTGTAAGCTCTCATATATGGTGACTTTTCCTCCTTCTCACCTAGCTTTATATTCAGCATAAGAAAATCTCATTAGTTGCCAACAGGGACCTTGAAGCCTACCCGCCTAGTATGTGTATTAATCCTGTCCCAAACCCCAGTGAAAGCCACTCCCTCCCAACATACACCCAAACCATACTCTCCATTTTGAAACATTAGGTTAGAGTGTCTTGTCTATGAAACTAAAGGTATTTTAAAAAGTTCCACTGTCTCTTTATAAATTTCACTTTTCTGCAAATGCTTTGCCCAAATAGAAATGTTCTGTTTGGGTCATGTACAGTTGCATGAATGATATTCCTTCATCTTCAAAACCAGAGAGATAGATCCAAACAGTGCAAAAAAATCACTACCCAAGCTTCATGCTGTGTCTCAGGCTTGTTCTCTGTCACCCTTCTCCTGGGACTTCTATATGGCAGGGCCAGCAGTTGCCCTGGATTAAATTGCAAATGTTGTCACCAGAAAACCTATGATTTCTAGGAAGCAATGCTCACTCTTGGCTGTAGGTGGGCTTCTTCAATATTTGTTTATTTAGCAGCTAGGTTTTCATACCTGTTGGGTGTCACATGCTGGAGACAATAAAAACACACACATGCACACACACAGATTTGATCCTTGCTTTCACAGAGCTGAATGTCTGGCACCAATACAAATTCCACACCATTTTTTGTCAATTGTAAGCCCAGTATAATTACTTAAATTTTCTTTTACACATATAATATTACAAACAACAATGACACTAAGCTGATATTTGGACATTCTGCTGTCAGATAACCTCTGAAATAACCAACTTGCCATTGTTTATAAAGCCTAGCATATTGTCCATTTGCCAGGTTAGATCAATAAAAACACTGTTGAGTTTTTCTTGGTAGTTAGCAAACTAAGATCCATTTTTTAAAATTTATCTTTATTATTGAAAGTATTACAGATGTCCCCTATTTTCACCTATTGACACCCTCTATCCCACTCCCACCTCTTCACCCCCACCCAGGCCTTCACTGCACCATTGTCTGTGTCCATAGGCTATGCATAAAAATCATTTGGTTAATCTAATAGAGTAGGATCTCAACTCCCACCTGAGGGAATATAGAAGCTGAATAAGTATGAGGAAGAGAGGGTGAAACAGAGTGAAGAAGTTTGAGCAAAGGTCAAAGATCGGAATGGGAAGTCCGCTTTGATTCTAGGAAGTGGTCCCAGCCAGGATCTCTGATTTCTGTCCAATGGCAGGAGGTCACCATGTGGGAAGCAGGAGGTATAATTTCTCACAACTTATCATTCCCCACTCCTGCTGTCACCAACACATTTCTATTAGGGTCTCCTGCAGAGCACAGGTTTTCAATATCCATTTTCATCCTTTGCAAAATTTTTCACAAACACAAAATGAAAATATTTAGTTTAGTGTTACCTTCAGTTGGTTTTGTTGAAATTAAAACTACAGTTCGTCTTGTTTGTTAGTATGGTTACAATGATTTGTAGCAGTTGGTAAGACTTGAAAGGAAATTCTTTTTTAAACATCATCATTTCTGTATTTAACTGGGATTTATAAGAATCTTTTGTTCTTTGATTCATAAAATCTAAATACCAGAAAGGTTTGCTCCTTGAACTTGGTATGATATTATGAGTACCAGACCATTAGAAGGATCTAAAGCCCAGTTATCACCTAATAACTGTACCTGTCATTCTACAGGAATGTTTTCATTTTTAACTGTCTTTATTTATTTTATTTTTTTAGAAAGAGAAATGGATAAGGAGAGAGAGAAACATCCACCGCCTACCTCCTGCACACCCCCTACTGGGGATTGAGCCAGCAACCCAGGTATGTGACTTGACCAGGAGTCTAACCCAGAACCAGTGACCTGTCATTGCCTGGGACAACACTCAACCACCTGAGCCACACCAGCCAGGGCAGGAAGGTTTTTATTTTATTTGGCAAAAAAAAAAAAATAATAATAATAATATGTGGCTCTGAGACCAGGTTTTACCACTGCAAGCAGGAAAGGACTGTTTTAAAGTCCATTTTATTTTTTAAAATTTCTTTATTGATTAATGTATTACATATGTGTCCCCATCACCCATTACCCCTTCCGATCCCCTCCTCCCCCCGTCACCACTTATGCTCTCACCTCCCTGGTGTCCGTGTCCACTGATTAGGCTTATATGCATGCATGCAAGTCCTTTGGTTTATCGCTTCCCCTTACCCCACCCTCCCCTACCATCCCTCTGAAGTTTGACAGTCAATGCTTTTCTGTCTCTGGATCTGTTTTTGTTTATCAGTTTATGTTGTTCATTGTATTCCATAAATGAGTGAGTTCATGTGATACTTATCTTTCTTTGGCTGGCTTATTTCACTTCACATAATGTTCTCCAGTTCCATCAATGCTCTAGTTTGAAGCAGACACCTTTTTCTCCTTTTTTCTTCTTCTTAAAGAATACCTTTCAGCATTTCATATAATACTGGTTTGGTGTTGATGAATTCCTTTAGCTTTTTCTTATCTGTGAAACTATTTATCTGACCTTCAATTCTGAATGATAGCTTTGCTGGAAAGAGTAATCTTGGTTGTAGGTTCTTGCCATTCATCACTTTGAAAATTTCTTGCCACTCCCATCTGGCCTGCATAGTTTCTGTTGAGAAATCAGCTGACAAGCATATGGGTGCTCCCTTGTAGGTAATTAAGTGTTTTTCTCTTGCTGCTTTTAATATTCTCTCTTTGTCCTTTTCTCTTGGCATTTTAATTATGTTGTGTCTTGGTGTGGTCCTCTTTGGATTCCTTTTGCTTGGGGTTCTGTGCGCTTCTTGGGTTTATAAGTCTATTTCTTTCACCAGGTGGGGGAAGTTTTCAGTCATTATATCTTCAAATATATTTTCAGTATCTCGCTCTCTCTCTTCTTCTGGCACCCCCATAATTCTGATGTTGGTACATTTGAAGTTGTCCCAGAGGCTTCTTACGCTATACTCAAATTTTTGGATTCTTTTTTTCTTTTTTTTTCTGGTTGAGTGTTTTTGGCCTTTTGGTATTTCAAATGTTTGACTTGATTCTTGTGTTCCTCTAGTCTGCTGTTGGGTTTCTGTAAGATTTTTTTTTTTTTTTTTTAGTCAGTGTATGTTTAGTTTCTAGTTGGTCCTTTTTCATATCCACGAGGTCCTTTTTCATATCCAGGACCATCTCCTCGAGGGTCTTGTTCATATCCTCGAGGTTTTCACTAAGCTTATCGGCCTTTTCTAGGAGCCTCTTGAAATACCTTATAACTGTGGTTTTGAACTCTATATCCAGTCGTTTGTTTTCCTCCATTTGTTTTGTTTGTGATGTTTCTTTCTCTGGGCATTTTCACTACTTCCCTGAGTTGGTTGGGTAGCTTTGTGTGCTAGGTGTCTCGGACTCCCCTGTTACCTGAGGTGTACAACATTGGTGCACCCCTTTGTGGACCGTGTATACAACCTTGTTGCAGATAAGTCTTGTTTGTTGTTGGTATCATTGGGAGGAATTGACCTCCAGGCCAACTGACTGTGAGGATCAGCTGTGTCTACTCTAGGAGACAGCCTTATGCACCAGAACTTGCAAACTTGCCAGTCGCTGTACTCTAGGAGACAGCCTTATGCACCGGAACTTGCAAACTTGCCAGTCGCTGTGCTCAGTTTGGATGGGGCGGAGTTTCTGGGTGGGGTGGAGTTTCAGGGTGGAGCCGACAGCCTTGTCTTCCAGTCAGCCCCACCACCACCACCTCCCCACCACCACCACCACCACCCTGGCCCACAAGGTGGGCAGGTCCTCGCGTCCATAGGCAATCGCCGCAGGCACCTCTGTGAGAAAGGTGCCCTCGCGTTTTGCCTGCCACCAGACCTTCCAGTCCCCAATAAATCTGGAATCTCAGATTTTCGCCTGGCACCTGGTTCAGTGCAATCGGAACTCCTTTTCCCTTCCACCAGATGCCAGCCATACAGTCAACAGAATGCCCTCACCATGAGCACTTGTGCTTGCCCCCGGAGCTCCGCCTCTGGCCAGAGCTTCTTTCCTCTGCCAGGCACCACCAGCAACCCGTTTGTTCTCTTTGCGCACACTTGCACGCAAGCTTCCAGAGCTCTTCCTCTGGGATTCTGTCCACAATCTAGGTTCTCCCCATAAGGGCTTGGTTCCCCTGGGTTTTGAGTGCAAACCAAACTGGGTTCAGCACAGCCTGGAGTTTTTGTCTCCTTTCCACCAGAGCACCTCTGCCAGGTTCAGACACCCTGTCCTCTCGCGCGCGCGAGTCTCCCACCTTATTTGGGCTTTACAGAGGCTCTGATCATCCGTGTGTACTTCTATGTCCCTCCAGTTTCAGATCTTCCAGTCAGCCAGCCTTCTCATGGTTCTGGACAGTGTCCGTTCCATCCCTCAGTTGTATTCTCGAAATGGTTGTGCGGGGCAAAATCCTAGGTGTTTACCTAATCTGCCATCTTGGTTTCTCTAAAGTCCATTTTAAAGGAGATTGTCAGTTTTTACACACACTTCTTATTCACTTCCTATCTCCAGACCTCAGTTTCTTCTAAAATGGCGAATCAGGACAAGATGTTTAGCTTCATTATGCTCTGATTTTCAGGCACCTTTTGACAGAAAGGAAGTAAGGGCTAGTCCCTTTACCCAGCACTGGTGTCATAAGGTTGCTGTTCCCATATGCCTCACAGGACTTTTCTAAAATAAGATTATATTTGCTATACTACAGTTCTCAGAACATGAACCAAGCCAGCCAGTGTTTTTCCTGTCTTGGTACACTGTCTGCCAGCTATGGTCCATCCAGACTGAGTGATGAGGGGCAGAAGACAACTTCTCTGTAATATCTATGACATGCTGCCTTCAGCTAAATAGTTGGGATTGAAATGGATAATCATACACATCAAAAAAACAAAACATGGAAAATTCACCATCTCTTATTGACATTTACTTTACTCAATAGCCTGTATCTTTTAGCTTTTTATCCATGTTTTTTCCTATCCCTCTATATGTTTTATGCCTCTAGTTCAGAATCTAGTTTCACTGCTAGTTGGTAGCTTTTCATCTTTGAAGTGTTTATTCTGCTCTTTGATTTAAAATTCCTACACAAAATTCCTTACAATAGGCTTGTCATCTGGGAAGTTGCCCAACCTTGCTGGCAGTTTCCAGGCCTCTTTCTCACTAGATGCACATGTGAACTTCCAACAGCTCAACTCTGGTACTTGAACAAGGTTAAATCACAGAATAACACACCAAATCCCTAGACTGCAAAGGACACCCCACAATCTTTGATTACCACCTTAGGAGAGGTCATCACATTAGGTCACAACACAGCCTATTTAGTTGCTAGATGCCTCCAGTTTCTGTCCAATGAATTTTTTTTCAAAAGAAATATATACAGGCAATAAACATTTACACAATACATCATCATAAAGTTTTTAAAATAATATTTACTGCCTGGTTCAGTGGTTGAGTGTTGGCCCATGAACCAGGAGGTCACTGCTCAATTTATGGTCAGGGCACATGCCTGGGTTGCAAGCTCAATCACCAGTTGGGGGCATGTGGGAAGTGGCCAATCAATGTTTCTCATCATTTATGTTTCTATCTCTCTCTATCCCTTCCTTACTCTGAAACCAATAAAAACATAATAAAAATGATATTTGCTCAATAATTCCATACCTTATAATAAATATTTACTATTAAATATTCCATAATAGCCGAAACCGGTTTGGCTCAGTGGATAGAGCATCAGACTGCGGACTGGAAGGTCCCGGGTTCGATTCCGGTCAAGGGCATGTACCTTGGCTGCGGGCACATCCCCAGTGGGGGGCGTGCAGGAGGCAGCTGATCGATGTTTCTCTCTCATCGATGTTTCTGACTTTCTATCCCTCTCCCTTCCGCTCTGTAAAAAAATCAATAAAATATATATATTTTTTAAAATTCCATAATAGATATGTACTATTAAAGTTTTTATTTATATCTTTGCAAACAACTATCCTTTTCTAAACAGCTCCTTCAGCTCCTTATGCCCTGCTCCAGTGGGCATAAGATCCCGAAGACCTCTACCAGAGCAGTCCTAGAATGCAGATATTTGCTTGGAATCCACATTACCCTCTTCATGAATGAAGAGCTTCTGGTCATTTGAAGCACCACTCCCTCACACACACTGATGTTTTTGCAAGAATGTTTGCCAAGCCAGATCTCTTCCACCTAATACTTGTATAATTGTTTTTTCAAAACTAAATTCCAAGGGATTTTGATTTTACTTGTCTATATTTTGAGCCAGGCATTATATAAAATGTGGTGTGTGTGTGTGTGTGAGTGTGTGTGTGTGCGTGCGTGCGCCAAAGGGAGGGGGTTGATCTACTAGGATGGAAATTTTCTTCTTGCCAAGGCCACAACATTTTTTAAAGTCCTCTTTTGGAATTGCTGTTGAATCAGTATATGTACCATACAGGAAAATCAGCCTCATTTATTTATAGTCACACCTTGTTTGGAAACAAAATAATGTTCTTCAGTTTGATCACCCAGATCATTCACTAGATTTGATGCCAAGTAGCTTTAAGCTGCTTCTAAAAATCAAATGTGCCTTCAAGAAATAAAGACCTTCCTGAGAAGAATCCAAAGAATGTGCTATTGGCTATGGAGGGTTCTTTTCCCAAAGAAAAATTCTAGAAAAGGTAAGGAAAGTGTACCTCTTGGAAAGACACAACACTAATTTACATAGATATAGAAAGTCTGCCAGGTTTGCCAAGGAACCAAAATAAAATAAAATAAAATAAAATAAAATAAAATAAAATAAACTCAATGCTTCCTATTCACTATTACATATTTAAAAATAAATGTACTAACTTCGAAAGATTCACTTTAAAAATAGAACACAGGGCTGACATGCAGTTGGTATTTGATAAATGTTTAATGAAACCAGTATTCATTAGACAAGTATTTATTGAGCAATGCTTTGGGTCAGACCCTGTGTCATTAACGAGAGATACAGCATATAAGATAGACATAGTCCCTGATCTCATGGGGTTTCATATCTATTGAGGAAAAGAAACAAGAAATTACAATACAATATATGTAAACACTATAACAGGAGTGTACATGTGTTGCACAGGAGAGCAGAATAGGGTACAATTTACAAACAATGGATCAGAAGAAAGTGTAGAATAAAGGGTAGGAATTGACCCATTTTTAAAAGAAAGTATAGAAATTATCCAGGTTACAAAGGGGAGAAAGTGTCTTAGGCAGAATAGTATGACACAGATCCATAGAGGACCATGCACAAGGCTGTTAATTGTTGTGTTATTTGTCATCATGGGTTATTGCAGGACATTTGGGTGCCTATCCATGCAAGAGAGGAGAGGCACAATGTGGAAGTGGCCAGAAACAATGAACTACATATACATCCAATAGTGTAGATATATTTTAAAATCACAGTGTGGGTAGAGAACCAAGATGGCGGCACAGGTAAACACCTATTGTTCTGCCACACGCAACAATTCAAAAACTACAACATAATAACACAACAAACATCACCCAGAATCACCGGACAGCTGGCTGAGTGAAAACGCCACAAATAAAAGTAAAGGTGGGACACTGAGACTCAGAAGAGCAGCAGGAGCGCAGCCTTGAAGATATGCGTGGAAACAGGTTAGGAGCCGTTGTGGTCATGCATGCGGGCTGTGGCTGGCAGCAGCAACCCCGGCTGGATTTTGCCAATGGGGAGGGTGGAGACGTCCCACTGCACAGATTTGCCAGCGCCAGGCAAAGTCCGAGGTCCGGAGACGCCCCCTGGAAGCCGGGCGCGGCACAGGTCTCCTAGTCTGAGGAGAAACCAGGTTGCTTGGAAAAAGCAGTTTGCGCACACATAAACTGTGCGAAAGCACAGACGCATGACTTGCCCCCTGGCGACTTGCCCCCTGGTCCTGGAGACCACCGGACTGCTTTGTTTTACAACCCTGGGAGAGACTTTGAGTGTGCAGACTCATTAGGGGAGAGGCAGAGTTATCTGGCAAGGGGAAGAGACTAGCAGCATTCTCTTGGAGGTGCCTGCAACAATTGCCACCCAACAGACACCCGCACGCGAGTGCATCATAGGACATAGCTGACGCTGAGGCTGCCTGCTCAGCTCGGAGACTCCGCCCATCCAACCTGAGCACAGTCTCCCTTCACAGCCAATTGGCCTGGAGGTCAAACCCTCCTAGGGCTGACAACAACAAGTTGGGCTTAAATTCATAAAACTGTACAACCCATAAAGGATTGCAGTAAGAGTACCCACCTCAGGTAACTGGGGAGGCTGAGCCACTGACCCTTAGAGGACATCTACCACATAAAGCAGCCACCATGCAGAGATATGGAAAGAAATCAGGTGTGAAAGAAATGGAGGAAAAAAGATGACTAGACATAGAGTTCAAAACCACAGTTATAAGGTTTTTCAAGAGGATCCTAGAAAAGGCCGATGAGCTTAATGAGAACTACGAGGAAATAAAGCAGACCAACGAGGAAATAAACAAGATTAACCAGGAAATGAATGAGACCTACAAGGAAATGAATGAGACTTACAAGGAAATGAATGAGACATACAAGGAAATGAATAAGACCTCTGAGGATATGGACAAGACCCTCACGGATATGAAAAAGGACCAACTAGAAATCAAGCATACACTGACTGAAATAAAAAATCTTACACTAAGTCCTAAAAGCAGTCCAGAGGGCCACAAGAACCAAGTCAAAGATTTGAAATACAAAGAAGCAAAATTCACTCGGCTGAAAAAGCAAGAAACAAAAAGAATCCAGATAATTGAAGATAGTGTAAGGGACCTCTGGGACAACCTCAAGCATGCAAACATCCGAATTATTGGGGTGCGAGAAAAAGAGAGAGAGCAAGGTAATGAACACCTACTTGAAGAAATAATGACTGAAAACTTCCCCCACCTGGTGAAAGAAACTGACTAACAAGCCCAAGAAGTACACAGAACCCCAAAATATAGGAATCTAAAAAGGACCACACCAAGACACATCATAATTAAAATGCCAAGAGCAAAAGATAAAGAGAGAATATTAAAAGCAGCAAGAGAAAAACAGTTGATTACCTATAGGGGAGCACCCATATGATTGTCAGTGGATTTCTCAACAGAAACGATGCAGGCCAGACAGGAGTGGCAAGAAATATTCAAAATACTGAATAGCAAGAATCTACAACCAAGATTACTCTATCCAGCAAAGCTATCATTCAGAATTGAAGATCAGATAAAGTGCTTCACAGATAAGAAAAAGCTAAAGGAGTTCATCACCACCAAACCAATACTATATGAAATGTTGAAAGATATTCTTTAAGAAGAGCAAGAAGAAAAAGGTAAAAATATAAATTATGAACAACAAATACACATCTATCAACAAATGAATATAAAAATCAAGTGAATGGATAGGCTGATGAACAGGATAAACTGGTGAATATAACAGAATCATGGACATAGAGAGGGAATGGACTGACAATTCTTGGGGAGAAAAGGGGTGTGGGAAGTACAGGAAGAGACTGGACAAAAAACTTGCAACAATGGGAGAGGACAGTGGGGAGGGGGAGGTGAGGGTGGAGGGTGGAATGGGTACAGGGTGGAGGGGAGCTATAGGGGGATAAAAAAGGGGAACAATGTAATTAATAAACTGAACAATAAAGATTAATATAAATAATAAAATAAAATAAAATAAAATCACAGTGTGTGTAAAAATGGCAAGAAACCAGATAGGCTACATAACATCTCATTGTAATAAATTAAGATATATTCACAGAAGACTGTATACATTTCTAAAAAATACGATAGGCCCAGTGCACAAAATTCACACATGGGTGTGTGTGTCCCTCAGCCCAGCCTGCACCCTCTCCAATATGGAACATCCCTCTCACAATCCAGGACAGCTGGCTCCCAACTGCTCGCCTGCCTGCCCTCCTGGTTATCCCTAACAGCTTCTGCCTGCCAGCCTGAACACCCTCTAACCACTTCCCTGACAACCTGATTGCCACTAACTGCCTTCCCCTGCAGGCCTGGTCACCCCTTACTGCCTTCCCTACAGGCCTGGTCACCCCCAACTGCCCTCTCTTGCAGGCCTAGTCCCTCCCAATTGCCCTCTCCTGCTGGCCACCTTGTGTTGGCCATCTTGTGTCCACATGGGAGGAGCCATCTTTGACCACATGGGGGCAGCCATCTTGTGCATTGTAGTGACGGTCAATTTGCATATTACTCTTTTATTAAATACTAGAGGCCCAGTGAACAAAATTCATTCATGGGGAACAGGAGGTGTCCCTCAGCCCAGCCTGTACCTTCTCCAATATGGGACCCCTTGAGGGATGTCCAATCACCTGTTTAGGCCTGATTCCAATAGGATCAGGCCTAAATAGGCAGTCATACATCATTCTCACAATCTGACTACTATCTCCAAATTGCTCACCTGCCTGCCTCTCTGATTGCCCCTAACCACTTCTGCCTGCCAGCCTGATCACCCCCTAACCACTCCCCTGCCAGCCTAATTGATGTCTAACTGCTCCCCTGCCAGCCTGTTTGCCTCCAACTTTCCTCCTCTGCTGGCCTGGTCACCCCTAATTTCCCTCAGCTGCAGGCTTGACCGCCCCCAGCCGCCCTTCTTGCAGGCCTGGAACCTCCCAATGACCCTCTCCTCCTGGCCATCTTGTGGCGGCCATCTTGTGCCCACATGGGGGCAGGATTTTTGACCACATCAGGCAGCCCTCTTGTGTTTTGGAGTGATGGTCAATCTGTGTATTACTCTTTTATTAGCTAGGATAGAGGCTTGGTACATGGATGAGGGCCAGCTGATTTGCCCTGAAGGGTGTCCTGGATGAGGTTGGGGTTCCCTTGGGGCATAGGGAGGCCTGGGCGAGGGGCCTGTGGTGGTTTGCAGGCAGGCCACGCCCCCTGGCAACCTTAGCGGGGGCTCTGGGATCTAGGATTAATTTATATTCTACAATTGAAACTTTGTAGCATGGAACAGAGCCAAGCCTTCTGCTGGCTCCATGGCTGCAATATAATTGAAACATTGTAGCCTGGAATGGAGGCCTAGGCCGACCAGAGCTGCAGAAGCTTGGCTTTCTCCATCGCCCAGGCAACCCTAGCCTCTGCTCTCTCCAGCTCCGTGGCTGCCACCATTTCTGTTGGGATTATATATAGTCTATAATTGAAGCTTTGTAGCAGTGAGTGGAGGCCTAGGCTGGCAATGGCAAGTGGAAAGCTTGGCTTCCTCTGTTGCTGGGGAAACCCAAGCCTCCCTCCTGCTCTCGGTGGCCACAGCCATCTTGGTTCAGGTTTATTTGCATAATTTGCTCCTGATTGGCTGGTGGGCATAGCCTAATTGGAGGTATGGTCAATTTGCATATTACTCTTTTATTAGATAGGAAGATATGCACACTAAACTATAGACATTAACCACATTAGAATGGTTACCTTTGCACAGAGGAAATGGGTGTGAACCCTGGAGATAAAAAAGAATGAATTAATGAGTCAAACAAAGCAAAAGAGGAATTTTGTCTGGACCAACTATGATAATATACCATGAACTGGCAGTAAGTTTAAGTCACCCCTTTGCCCCTGACATCACAAACAAATCCAAACTCACAGAAAGAAAGGAAGGAGGAAAAGAGAGAAGAGGAAAGTATAGAATTTTAAGAGAAATGTTTTATCTCCAGTGCCTGGCATATATTAGATGCTTAATAAATATATATGGAGACAATGAACAGAGAGTTATACCTCAGGCCACTTGAAACTTTTGGCTAACCACATATACCTTCAATTATGTGCCATATCTGCCACCCATTTATACATCAATTTAAACATTTTGAAGGTGACTTTGAAGTGACCCATGACTTAACTGCAGCTTCAGTTTGAAACAACATATTTAAGAGCACTTTTGGACAGACTATAAGTATAATCTTATCTAATAAAAGAGTAATATGTAAATTGAGTGTACCTCTGATCACGCCATGGCCACAAGCCACACCCACCAGCCAATCAGGAGCAAATAAACCCCAACCAAGATGGCTGTGGCCACTGAGAGCAGGAGGGAGGCTTGAGTTTCCCCTTCAATGGAGAAAGATACATATCAATTATAGAAGATACATAAATGCAACAGAAATGGCAGCAGCCATGGAGCTGGAGAGTGCAGAGGCTAGGGTTGCCCAGGCAAAGGAGGAAGCCAAGCTTCTGATGCCCTATCACCTAGTCCTCTACTCTAGGCTACAAAGTTTCAATTATAGAATTTAAATAAAGCCAAACAGAAATAGCAGTTGCCACAGAGCCAGCAGAAGGCTTGGCTCCACTCCAGGCTACAAAGTTTCAATTGTAGAATATAAATTAATCCCAGATCCCAGGTCTTCCACTTGGTTCACTGGGGGGCATGGCCAGCCTGCAAACCACCATCGGCCCCTCTCCCAGGCCACCCCATGCCCCAAGGGAACCCCCACCCTGTTCCAGGACACCCTTCAAGGCAAACCAACTGGCCCCCACTCATGCACCAAGCCTCTATCTTATCTAATAAAAGAGCAATACACAGATTGACCATCACTCCAACACACAAGAGGGCTTCCCCCATGTGGTCAAAGATGACTGCCCCATGTGGACACAAGATAGCCACCACAAGATGTTCCAGGCCTGCAAGGGAAGGCAGTTGTGGGCAATCAGGCCAGCAGGGGAGGGCAGTTGGGTGAGACCAGGCCTGCAAGGGAGGACAGTTGAGGGCCATCAAGCCTGCAAGGGAGGGTAGTTAGGGGTGACCAGGCTGGCAGAGGAGGGAAGTTGGGTGCAAACAGGCTGGCAGGGGAGCAGTTAGACATCAATTAAGCTGGCAGGGTGGGGGTTAGGGAGTGATCAGGCTGGCAGGCAGAAGAGGTTAGGGGCAATCAGGGAGGCAGGCAGGTGAGCAGTGTGGAGCCAGCTGTCCTGGATTGTGACAGAGATGTCTGACTGCCTGTTTAGGCCCGCTCCTACTGGGCTTGGGCCTAGACGAGCAGTCAGACATCCCTTGAAGGGTCCCATTTGGAGAAAGTGCAGGCTGGGCTGAGGGACAGCCCCTGGCCCCTGTGGATGAATTTCGTGCACTGGGCCTCTAGTTTTAGATAAAAATCCAATTTTCAATACCTTTAGACAACGCATTTGTTATATTTATTCTGCTTGGTTGGAATCTTGAAGGCAGAGATAGATTATCAGCTCCAACCATCATATGTTACAGATGTAGAAATTGGGGCCTGGAGAAGCTAAGATACTTACAGAAGGTCACACAGCAAGGTAAGTGAAAAATCAGTATTGACTCTGAGCCTTTTCCAACACATTATATATACCTTGTCACCCTGAAAAAGCAGAATGAATAAATAGTTACAGTGGTTAGCCAGAGTCAAGACTGTTTTCTGAAATCTGTACCCATGCAGACAGAGTTAGTTATACTGATCTTCATTTTTATCCTTGTGGCAGTTTTTTAAAAAATCCCTTATCTAACAAAACACATTGCCGTTCCAAATTAATGTTTTCAAGCCAGGACCTGCTTTGAGATATTTAATGTTGCCCTTACAAATTGGAACCTGGATTGCGGGAATTCCTCATCCTCGTGAAGACTCCTTGTCACAACAGAGGCATTGTTCTCCTCACTCACACTGTTTGGTTTCATGCCTTTTCTGTAAGATGTTAGGTATTTATTTTGTTTTGGTGGTGCTTTTGTAATCAGTCTAGACATAGGCCTACACTGAACCATTCAGAAGGCAGATAAAACTCCCACAGTGGAATTAGGTAACCCCTTTTGTGCTTTTTCCTCCGGGAAGGCAGGAAAGCAGCTCCTGCACCCCAGCTCCCAAGCCAAAATGTTCATGAAAAATAACAGCATTGACTGAATTCACTAATAGAGGTGGTAGGAGGTATTCTGTCTCTGAAAATATGCTCAGTCCCATAAGTAATCTTTATTTTGTACTAGAATGAATTTGCTGCATATATTTTTATCTTAGCCAGGGCACCAAATGTTGTCTTATTGGAAATGAAAAGTCTCTTTTTGAATGTATCATAAATACTGCTTACTTATATGTTTCTACAATTGAGGATCTGAAGATTTTACTTTATCCTGAACAAGCAGAGGTATATATAACAAGACAAAAAAACAAAACAAAACAAAACAAAAAAAACAACATGAGGCTAGGGCAGGGCACAGATTATTCAGATTTAATGGAGGAGGTGGCTTTTATTTGTTCTGTTAATGCAATTATTTTGAAGTTTTACTACTACAGCACAAACAGGAGCATGAATTGATTCACACTTTACATGGTTGATTATATTTACTTTTAGCATTATAATACATTGTCAATCGATAGGAACAATGTTTTAACCTACTGGAAAATCTAAAATAGTGAATCCTTCCCCTATAGCCTCCCTGACACCATATCTGCAACAGGAGAAGCTTCTGGAAGATAGGGAATTCCAAATAAGAACCTGTATCTCAGGCTTGCAGTCAATTAGACCATTCAGCTCAAGATCTCCCACAGCACAAAACTGAACCTGTCACACATGGCAACATCACAGACATTTGTGGAATTAATGTCAATTTGAATGGCTACATCTCTGGCAGATGGGGTGGAAACTACTCACTTTCTCTCAGACAGCTGGTACCATAGATGATCACATCCATACAGCGAGGCCACCAGGCACCAGCCAAATGTGAAACTATCATCAAGTCTGACCTACTACTAATGGAGCATTCATTTGTTATCTAGAACTCACTTAACTTAGAATAATATAGCATTGTTTTTGTCATGTTATCAACACAAAAATTTTCTTTACTCACAATTTTCTAGAATTTGTTTATGGCTACAGTTGAAAAAACACAACGGGGCAAAAATGTCTAGGAACAACAGCAAAAATTAGGACTCTTTCCAAATGACCACAAGCCTGTCTACATTTTTAAATGAATTTCCTCCTTAACTCCCTACTTAGAGCAATCAGAATACTAAACTGTCAAAGAAGGATTCCATACATTCCCAATATGTTTTAGTTCAGTGTATATCACTGTATTTTAATTCTGGGAATATGGATAAGTCTTGTGTATGCATCCACAAAAAGAAAATGGCATATTTATTATTGCCAAATCTGTTGGATGAGAAAGAGTTTACTGCATTATAACGTTTTTCAGTTCAGAAGCTCCTAGTTAAAGGTTATCTTTTTATTATCATGAGTATTTAAAACACAGTTTGGGGCTCTCAATGATTAGAATATCCCAAAATGATTGACACAAACTCTCCTTTCCAGGGGTAGGTTTCCATCTCCTGTTTTCTTTAAATTGCTGATAAAATTTGATATTTTGTTTGCCATCAAAGTGGTTAATTCTAGCATTGATGGTGTCATTTCCTCTAATTTCAGACACTCATTCAGTTCTATGGCACCCAATCATATAAAATCTGTGATTCCCTAACAGTGATCGGCAAACTCATTAGTCAACAGAGCAGCAAACTGTGGCTCACGAGCTGCAGTTTACCAACCACTGCCATAGCATGATTACCTCACATGAGTTTTGAGAAAATTTAGGAAAACTGGAAAAGTTTTAATCAACAGCATTTCACTGTCATCTTCAGGTCAGCTAAAGTATTAACAAAAACATTATATTAGATTTTAAAAGTTTTCATCACAATTAAAAAATGTGTATCTATGTGAGATGATGGATGTTAGCTAAATTTATTGTATAATCATTTTGAAATATACACATATATCAAATCCTCACATTTATCACTTTAAACTTATATGTTGATTATATTTCAATAAAATTGGAAAAATATATATTATATTAAGCCTCATACTGTCTACTCTCGGGCCTATCTTGAAGCTCATTTGAGTGAATGGACAGGAAAGTGTTTTAAATAACTTGATATATCCATTAGAGATTTTTGAAAAATCAACTATCACATTTTCAATGTGAGGGTATTAATGTATGTAGTGTTAAGGCTTGCCCCGCGAGAGTGGGAAGCCCTCAGCTCTCTGAAGCCTTTGTAACCACTTAGCACCACTTGACTTAAGAAGCATCCTACCTGTCAGTATGAGGGTTCTCCTCAGCCTCAAATGCACAGTGGTCCTCAAACCAAAAGAATATCTCAAAAACATAAGAAAAGGCTTACAGCTTCCAACCTGCTCTTTCAAGCATTTTACACTTGAAGCTCTGAGGTCAAATTCAGAAGACAGGGACTAAGAAGGTTAATAAGAACTGAACACTCTGGCTTCCTTTAATGCAAAGAATCAATGTTCCTTTTGAAGGGACCATTATTGAAAATTCATAGTTAGGTGAGACCAAAAGCTTACATGAGCAACACAAATAATTGTTATAAATATGTCTTGCCTCATCTCTTAAAATTTCTTATGAAATAGCCCTTTTTAAAACCTTACTATTGATCTGATTTTCCTGACAATGAAGTAGGAATCCAGCTGCCTCCATCCCTGATTGTTTGCATTTAGGGGTTCAAGTTTCCTTTTCAGGTTTCTTTCAACAGCTCTCTTATTAGTCACTTTTGCCTCGTTCCATAGTTAAGGCAGAGATAAGGCCCAACAAGATACCCATGTATTATAATCATTCCCAAGATATTAAACTGAATTCACCAATCAACTGTTAGTCACAAGAGTACTTGTGCTCCTTATAAAGTCATCAGTGAATTAGGGATGCATATTGGTTAAAGCACAGCAGGATTTTGTGAGCGGAATGAAGAGTGTTTCAAGATCAGATTATATATAGCCAAACTGTGAGTAAAGCCTAGGCTTCCAAAGAGTTAACCAGAATTCCCATTAGGATTAATTAGGTGGACAGGCCTGGTAGGCCCTTGGAGAACATGAATACCTTTTCCATTACATCTGTGTTTGGCTCAGCCCCTCCTAGAATTTTGTATTCCCAGGAAGGATGGAGCCAGCAAGCATATATGGCTTAGCCCAAAGGTCTTCTGGGGGTCCCATTTTCCTTATGGCCTTAAGCTCTAAAAGGCATGTCAGAACAACTGAATCCATCTCTCTAATTGCTGACCTCCTCAGAGGTGCCATCCATAATGTGTCTGTAAGTCTAGATGCAAACGTAGGCTTCAGAGCAGGCAGCCAGCCAGGACTGGTTCAAGGCGCTTTCCACATTTTCCTCTCCGGAAGATCTATAATTTTCTGCCATTTTTTATCTGTAATAATTCCAAACCCACTGAACATTCTTATAATAAATGAGACTTGGAAGAAGGAGTGGGCAAAAAAGGATCAGTGAGACAATTAAGGACACACTCACTCTTAGGTACTGATTTTTTAGGGAAAATTAATTTGATGGCTTTCAAGGAGTGTTTATTTTCTGCCTGACAAACCCCCTTTCCAAGCTTTTCTGTTGTTAATCACTGTGGTTGCTTTGAATGGTAGAGGTATAGGATTTGGAGCTACCAGTAGCTGTGATCCAGTGAGAGACTGGCCAAGGTCTGGGAGTGTCTCAACTTATGTCTCTCAAATAAGAGCACTGGCAGAGCTCACTGCTGCAGCCAGCCCAAGGCCTGAGGTTGGGTTTCTTCATTCTTGGATTGTTCTACTCTGTCTGCCATAACCAGGAAGAGGTAGAAATCATCCAGCAGCAGAGCAAGCAGGCTCTTGAGGTCAACTCTCTCAGTCCCCTCTAACAATAGGTGAGTAAAGTAAGGCTCTGGAGTAAATTAGGGACATTGGTGTTGTTCAGCAAGCATGTCAAACTCAAAGGCTAACACAGGCCAAATAAACAAGGCTTAAGTTTATGTGGGCCACAAAAAAAAGCTTCAATTTTATAGATTTATTTCCATAGAGACAGGCTGAATGTAAAAGGCTGAAATAAATAATTATTAACATAAAATAATAGAACATTTTAATAAAAATTAATATTTTTCTTGAACATTAACTTACCAGATACTGAATAAATGTGAAAATTAATAAGAGTAACACAAATAAACCTAGTTTTCTTGTTCTTTGAAAGCAAAATATTTCCTGTTGCACACACCAAACAAGTCAGTATAAGACTAGTGACATGGCAATCGGCTGCTAAAATACCTAAAAAATTCACTGCTAGTCTTAGTAGAGAGAAATGGCACACCTGCACATAAGGTGTATAAGGGAAATGAATGCAATACAATTATAGCAATCAGTCATTAGTGAAGACTGTAGTTTGTTATTAATAACTAGAGCCCAGTGTGCTGGAAACCAATCTTTGTCTCACTAATAGAAAGATGTGTCCAGGAAGCTCAGAAGGCTGGTAAACAACCTTAATTGCTCTGAAAGGTCAGAGCTAAAACATTGTTAACTAAAGCAGCCCCCACCTCTGTTTGTTTTATGTATATTTCTGTTATTTTAATTTCCTGCCTAATGGGATAGGCTTATCCCATCCTATCTAATAAAAGAGTAATATGAAAATTGACCATACCTCTGCTATACCCACAAGCCATGCCCAGCAGCCACACCCCACCAGCCAATTAGGAGCAGATTATGCAAATTAACACCCAACCAAGATTGCTGGTGCCACAGAGAGCAAGAGGGAGGCTTGGGATTCCTGGGCGATGGAGGAAGCCAAGCTTTCTGCACACCTTGGCAAGCTCAGGCCTGCACTCAATGCTACAAAGTTTCAATTATAGAGGATACATAAATTCAACAGAAATAGCAGCAGCAACAGAGCTGGAGAGAGCAGAGGTTTGGGTTGCCCCTGGCGATGGAGGAAGCCAAGTTTTCCACCTGCCCTGGCCTGTCTTGGCCTCTGCTTAAGATTACAAAGTTTCAATTATAGAAGGTAAATATCCCAAGAGAAATGGCTATGGCCACTGAGCAAGCAGGAGGCTTGGCTCCACTCTATGCTACAAAGTTTCAATTGTAGAAGATACATAAATCCCAGATACCAGGGCCTCTGCTTGGGTCGCTGGGGTGCATGGCAGGCCTGCAAACCACCACAGGCTCCTCGCCCAGGCAGCCTCATGTTCCAAGGGAAGCCCCACCCTGACCTGGGACACCCCTAAGGGCAAACCAGCTGGTCCCCACCCATGCATCAAGCCTCTATCCTATCTAATAAAAGAGTAATATGCAGATTTACCATCACTTCAACACACAAGATGGCTGCCCCCATATGGACACAAGATGGCCACCATAAGATGGCCAGCAAGGGAGGGCAGTTGGGAGAGACCAGGCCTGCAGGGGAGGGCAATTAGGGGTGACCAGGCCGGCAGAGGAGGGAACTTGGGGGCAAACAGGCCTGCAGGGGAGAGCAGTTTGGGGGGACCAGGCCTGCAGGGGTGGACAGTTAAGGTCAAACAGGCTGGCAGGGGAGTAGTTAGGCAATAATCAGGCTGGCAGGGGACTGGTTAGGGGGTGATCAGGCTGGCAGGCAGAAGCAGTTAGGGGCAATCAGGAAGGCAGGCAGGCAAGCAGTTGGGAGCCAGCAGTCCTGGATTGTGAGAGGGGTTCCAGATTGGAGAGGGTGCAGGCTGGGTGGAGGGATATCCCCCAACCCCTGTGCATGAACTTCATGCACTAGGCCTCTAGTAGTCTTAATAAAAGGGATAGCCAGTCCAGAGCATGGTGCAGTCCTTTCACTAGAGATGGGCAGCTGCCTGGCCCCCAATATTCCCAAATTCATACTTTTCTAGTCTCTTTTCATTTGTGTGCAACCTTCTCCAGACAAACCCTGAACTGGAACCCTGAACCACATGGGATGGCAGGAAGTGAAAGGGGTTTCTACATCTGGCACCTGATCAGGGACATCTGGAGGAGATGATATTTTTTGCCTAGAGCAAAGAAAGGAAAAAATTACACTGAGAAAAGGTGTGGGACATTCACCACATGCAAAGCCCGGGACCAGCTGTAGAAACCAGATCTGTAAGTAGGCTGGGAATATCTTTTCAGCCAGGCTAATGGGGAAGAATTAGATTATAAATATAAATTTTATTATAGACTTTTGGTTTGTATACTCAAAGAATGTGGTTTCTTTTTTCAAATTAAAATCTTAGTTTATATTTGGAATCTAAAATCTGTAATGAGAAGTAAAACTCCACTGCTGAAACCACCTCTGGTACAGAGAAATTCAAAGGTGTCAGTAGAGGCCAAGGCTATCTGCTCTCCTGCAATGAGATTGTTTAAGGTATTGTTTAAAAATTATAAAAGAACTCCCAGGAAAATGCAAATCTTGGCCAAAATGGATGCTAGTTATTACTTCAGAAAGCAAAAATGAAAGAAAAAATTAATATCTGTCTTTATCTATTAAGCATAAAAAGAAATTCAGCCAGATCTGTTGGTGATGCTTCCCCCAAAGTAAGCAGGATGTGGGGAAAGGGAGACACTTGGCCATCCAATATAGAAGCCCATTCTCCCAGTATGCTAAATTAAAATTTCCTTTCTTGCCTTGAAAAAGCCTTAAAAACTTAGAAATGTGTCTGGAATTTCTTGCTTGTGGGGAGAGAATGTAGCTGTAAGGCAGAATGCGTGTATGGTCTGATTTCGGACATTTAGATTGTCTTCAGCTGGAATCTGTCTTCAAAAGCTATAGAAAATGAAAAACCCAGAACTGTTTTTTTCCTAAGAAAAATGGTGAAAAAAATTCTGGAAAGAAATTCAAGCTAGTTCCAGCAACAGGATTAGCATTTCCATAATAAGTATTTGTTTTTTAAATGCTAATGAACCTTGTTAGAAAGTTAATTTTTAAGGCCTTTAAGAAAAGCAATAAATTCCCTGTTATAGAATTTATCCAAAGTGAATGTCTCAAAATAATTGAAATTGGATTTGAATCTCAAAGAAATTGTTGAAATATAAATAATGTATTAATTATAAAGATCTAAATAGCCCAGGTAACTGGCTATGCCCTTTGTTAATGGAGAAATAAGGGTAGTTGCCCTTCCCCCACCGTACAGTAGACCAGTTTTCTGCCAGCAGCTATCTTTGAAGAATGTGTTAATTTGCATTTGAATGGCTACAGTTTTCCTTCTTGACTTCCTCAGCAGAAAAATCTTGGTCCTTTTGAAGAGTCAAGCTTCTGGGGCCAAAAACCTGTTTTGGTAGCCTAAAAGTTTTTCCCTCTGATGGCAAACTCTCAAAGAACCTCTGAAATCAGTTTCCCACCAGTAGCCATTCTTTAAGGATAATTTTTGCATTTTAATACCTGCAGGCTTGCTATTCAATTCCCCCAGGCAAAGGAAAATCATGGCCAATTTAAAAGGTCAAATGGCTAGGCTGGGTCTGTTAAGCAAATCATGAAAACTTGCTTAATAATCTGAGTTTGCTTCCTCATGAGAAAAACCTAGAGGACAGAATTGAAGCTATTAATTAATTATATCTTGTATTATTCTTAGAAATACAAAGTGTTATTAATCTAAGAACTGCTAAATATTTGATGTGCCAGCTTTAAAGTTCAAAGTGCAAATTAAACTGGGAAAAATGTGATTGTGAAAATTACATGCCTAAAGTATCAGAACTCCTCTGTGGGAAAGAAATTGTGACAAGATTAAACACCTCTTTCTTAGCAAAACCGAAAGTGGGCATATGTGTGACAAACATGAGAAAAAAATAAAATAAAATAAAATAAAAATAAAGTATCAGAACTTATTTTTGAAAAAATAAAATAAAAATAAGTTGCTTATTGGTCTAATTAAAAAAGAGAATTAATTTTGTGATCCCAACCAAAATTTTTCTATGCAGAAACTAGTCTAAATTTGATTGATATCTTAAGATAATTATAAAAAGTATTGTAATCTTTAAATTATATATATATATATTTATATATTATTTTTTTTTGGATGAAATTTTTCCATGTTAAAATTTCAAGGCCTTAACAGAGATGATTCTTGGAAAACTCCAAGGGCCTGGAGTAATACAAGAAATTTATTTTCTCTTCTTAAAGAAAATCTTTTTAAATTTAACAGATTTAATATATTTGAAATTGCATGGAATGCCTTAGCAAATAAAAATTAATAAATATATTTAAAATGTTATTAAGATTTTGGCCTCTAAGAAGGGCAAATGAAGTAACTAAATATCTCTTAAAATCCAACAGCAGAATTTAAAATAATAAAAAGCCTGTAGCCACCTGCATTCTTAAGCTAAAGGCAGGGCAACATTTGTGGCTTGTGAATCAGATGTCAACATTTACTAAATTTGCTTTCTTTTTTAAATGAAGATGGCTACTTTAATTACTTAAATAAATTAGTTTTTTAATTAAAATTAAGGTTTTCAGCTAAATGAAAAGCCAATGTCTTTGTAAGCAATATGATTAATTATTCTAAGTTACTAAGATCTCCCATGGTCCCTCTGTGGGTGCAAATAAGCCTAAGGGGATACTTTTTTAAAAAAAAATTCTAGCTTAATAAAAGGAGAAATTTGAAAAATTTTGAAATCTCTTTCATTGGTGTTTACAGGATAAACTGAGGATTGTTATTAAAATATTAAATCTAATCCGTACTAGTGGTCACCATAACCTTAAGAGAAATTGTTTCATGTGACAAAGATTTTTAAGTGTAATTCTCTGTAGCCTCAAACTTATTTTGAAAGGAAATAAAGAGAAGTTTCATTCAAATGTATTAAGGATTGTAATTGAAAACCAATGCAGTAGGCCTCAAAAGGTGGAGATAAGAAAAGATTGTCTTAAAACTTTAAATGACTTTTAGAAATCATTAGGGGACATTAACTGGTTAAAACCTTATCTGAAGATCTCTACAGGAGAAATGATAAACTTATTTAATGTACTTAGAGGTGACTATAATCTTTCCTCTCCTCGAACATTAACAGATGAAGCTAGCAATGAGTTGCTAAGAGTTGAGCAGGCAATTTCCTCACCCAAGTAGCATGGGTACATCCCAAATTACCTTTATTGGGACAAATTTACCCTTCTGAAAATAGTCCCACTGGAGTCATCTTTCAAAATGAAATTCTCCTGCCATTATTGGATGGATTCACCTAGGGCATCAATCCTCTAAAACTGCAGTTACATATGTAGAACTAATGGCCCAATTAATATTTCAGATTAGAAAATGATGTAAACAGCTTTAGAGGGGAAGAGCACCAGTGTCTCTACCTTCCCCTTACTGGGAAGCGATTAGAAATATTAAAGTGCAGCAGGGATCCAAGAGAGAAACCAGCCAGACTAATGAGGACCTTGTGCCTCGAGCCACACCATGCAGCTGCAGACAATCAATTACCTCAGCCACAGAGAGAAGTGACTCAAGCAATCCACTGAAGATGAGGAACAGGAGGAGGACAAGCTGGACAACAAACAGCCAGACAAGAAACAGCCCAGAGACTACCTGGGGCATGGTAAAGAAGATGGTACAGATGCCTGAGAAAGTCATTCTTGCCATGCTAGCAGTAATCAGCTGCACAATATTACCTGGGGTAAATGGGGAAGTATTTTGGACTTATGTTCTTGAACCTTCATGGGTAAGGGCTGATTCCCTACCTAATGTAGTCACCAATAATACCAAACACCTTGGTCATCCAAGAGAAACATGGGTGGGGCAAGGAAGTATAATTACACAGATGTCACCACCCAGTTTCCCTTTTTGTATAACACAAAATCAAACCACTGTTCCTTTGTGTGTAAAATCAAAGAGAGGTTTCTAGCTTGCATGAATACTGAAGGACGGGAGGCAAAAGCAAAAATATGTCTACCTATCACTACTTGCTCCTAGGAGAGGTGCAAAAAATGTATCTAAGACTTTGTCTATACAAAAATACATTGACAGCCAATTTGAAATTGAATTGCCATGGCCTATAGCAAAGAATATCCTTATATGATATTATTCTACAATGTCATTATAATTTTTGATATTTTACAAAAGCATATTGTACAATTATCCCAACAAACTTACAAACTAATTCTTTGAATGTTTGGCAGCAATTTAAAAAGGGCATGAAAGGAATTAAGGCACTGGGAAGACACTTGAGCATTTTATTTTGGTCCTTCTTGCCCTTTACCCAATTGCCCACACCTGTTGCCTAAGTTTTCTATTCATACTGAGGTTGAAGCCTCGTGGTGGCTGGTACCATGGATCTGTCTCTCACCCAATGGTGTGAGCTGGGCCCTCCCTGGGTTTTCCAAGATATTTGATCAGTGCCAGGGCCCTGCCAGCAGGCAAGGGGATCCCAAGGAAAGTCCTGGGTGTGGAGGCCACAGGGGCATGTGCTACCAAGGAGATGGAACTGAACCTCACATCACCCTGCTTGGCCCCAGAAGATGGCTGGTTAGCCAGAGATGGGTAAGATTCCTCAGGTAAGGAACAGCTTAAGACAAGCACAATCACAGAGGGGCCATCAGGAGAGAACTTGGGAATCAACACGAGTGGAGCACAAACCCTCACCCCTCCACAACATTTCAGGGGCTTGAACCCTCACCCTTGCTGAGGGAGGTCTCCTGTCCCCATGGCTGCTTCGCTTCCCATGCCCAGCTCAGATTGGGACCCAGACAACGACAGAGACTTCAATGACAACAGCTGCCTTATATCAAAATTTAGCCTAGCACCAGGAATATGCAGAGCCTACTCAAGAATGCAAACAATCCTTTCCACTAATATTTACAGGGTAAACTAAGATTTTGTTAGAGTATTAAATTTGACAGTAAAATAGTAGTCAAGTTTTAAGATTAATTTAAATTGGCTAAATGAAATAAGTGAATATTCAAGAAAATTTAATTGTACTGGACAAAAAAACTGTCCCTAAAGTATTAACTAAAATTTCTATTGGTAGTTCATCTCATGGTAAAATTGCTTAACATGCAATGAACCTATTTTTGTGCAAAAATAAATAAAAATTTAAAAGTTACAAAGACTGCATTATAAAATTTCCAAAAGCCTCCATTAATTCAAAAAAAGGGGTGGGGATAGTAGGGCAATATCATGTAAAGAAAAATATCTTATAAGTAAATTATATCTAGAAAAAATTTTACCTTGAAAATTAATTTTCATTTGTAATGCTAACAGCAAGACACCCATGGAAAACACATGGTATCAAAATAAGCCAAAGGAAAATTGTTTGGGCAAAAAATAAAAAGAATTTCAAGTCAAATTTATAGAAAAGATTCCTTTATTAACTTTTGGCCGTGAATATGTTTGTGTATTTTCAGAAAACAACTACAAGACCATGTGGATTCCTGCAACAGAGAGGAATTGACAGGAATGCTCCAGCAATGAAGACAAGAGTAGAAACAGTCCAGAGATGGAAGATGCTGACGACAGCTTGCCATACTAGCAGTCAGCAGTTATGCATCACAGCAGGTTGCCCAGGACCAAACCAGAGAGCATCGGACCTGCATTGCCACCATTTGGCTACCATCCAGAACTGAAATATCATTGCTGCAAAAGACTATTGGACATTGAAACTGGGACCAAAAAACTGTTGGCCCAGAAAGAAACTTACTGCAGACTGATTAATTTGCCTCTCAGCATGGCCATTGTTGCTTGTCTCATTTTTTGTTCTTATATGTTTATTTCTAGTCTGCAGATGCAAGATTTTTTAAAGAAAAGAAAGGGGGAGATATTGGAAACCAATCCTTGTCTCACTAATAGAAAGATGTTGACAGGAAGCCTGGAAGGCTGGTAAACAACCTTAATTGCTCTGTAAGTTCAGAGCTAAAACATTGTTAACTGAAGCAGCCTCCATCTCTGTTTTATGTATATTTCTGTTATTTGAATTTCCAGCCTAAAGTCTATGGGCATATCCCATAGTCTTAATAAAAGAGAGAGCCAGGCCAAAGAGTGGTGCAGTCCTTCCACTAGAAATGGGCAGCCACCTGGCCCTTAATATTCCCAAATTCATACTTTTCTAGTCTCTTTTCATTTGTGTGCAGCCTTCTCCAGAATCTGAAACCAAAACTGGAACCCTGAACCATGTGGGACGTGAAAGGGGTTCCTTCACCAGTGCATGAATTTATGCACCTTGAAAGAAACTGTGGGCTGTGAGCCTGCAGTGGGCACAAAGATGAGTCTCAGCCCATATTCTGCCCTCCTGCCTGGCCCCTCCCACTGCATCCCCCAGTGTCCTGTCTGTCGGCAGCTCCACTCCTGCCACCACCACTCTCAGGCACTGACCGCACTGGCCCCACTCACACCCACTGACAGCACAGATCAATTGAGCCGGAGCCAACAGTAAGTGCAAGTGGGGCCAGTGCAGTCAATGGATATAAGCAGCGGCTGCTGCCCCAATTGCCCCTAAGGTGCAGGGGGAAATGGAAAAACCCTGAGGGGCAACCAAGGATGGCAGCTGCCACTCGTACCCACTGAGGCACCAGCAGTGTGTGTAAGCAGTGGCTCCAACACTGGCAGCGGGTGTGAGCACCTGGCAGGAATGCAGCGCATGGGTGCAAAGAATATTCAATAACCATCAGAGACTCTCCCCAAAGACAGTGACCAGCACCCCACCTTGGTCTGACATCCTCACGCACCTGCTCCACCATCTCACCACAGTCAATGCCCACCATGTTCCACACTCTGCCACCTCTTGCCAGTGCCTGCCATGTTCTGTGCGTGGCCCCTGGTAGTCAGCGCACATCATAGCAACTGGTTGATTGGTTGTTCAGTTGTTTTGCATTTGATCTATTTGCATATTAGGGATATATATATATATATATATATATATATATATATATATATATCATATTAAGATTTTATATATACTAGTATAGATTATGTATAACAGGATATTGTAAAAATTAAATTACAAAATTTTTATTAAAACATTTCTTATGGACCCAGACACCAGGGGGATGAAGGCATGAACAGGAGTGGGGTGGGAGGCAATGAAGGGATAAGGACACATATTAATATCTTAATAAAAAAAATAGATGTGAGTATTGGGCAGCTCAAAATTTTCATCACTCTGTGTATGTCCACAAATAACTGAAAGTGCCATTGATGTTAATTTGGGGATTACAAATAAATTTTGGCAAGTAAAATAAAACAACAACAAAAACATTTCTTACATACCGTTATGTTGGCTGAGCCACAAAAATATTTGTTATGGGCTGCATGTGGCCCATGGGCCATAAGTTTGACATGTTTGTTCTAGAGCCTAGGGCCTCTTAGTTCCCAGTTCAGGGCTCTATTAGTCCCGACCAATCAGTAGGATCAGAAACAAGACAAAATCAGAATGATAGTGGCTCACAGGATGGAGGTGAGAGAGGGGATGTGAGTGAGTGAGAGGATGAAAGGAGAGTGTGTAGATGTATGTGGTGTGTGTGAGAGAGGGAGGGGCAGTTAAATCTGGCAGGAGTAGCAGGGGCTGGCAGACCAGACTTTCCTGGACAGGGAGCACCTACCATAGCTGCGGACACTCTTTGGGCTGCATACTCAGGCACAGAGCCCATGCCATCTTGAAAGGGAGAGCAGCCTCTTCTAGGAACTCATCAACACCACCACCCAGACAGGCCTTAGACTCTGCCCGTGAACCAGCAGCTGCTCCAGCCAATATCCTGCTGCCCCACCTGCAGACGTAAGGACCCTAGGACATCCACCTCCAAGGGTGCACTGCTCTCGCAGCAATAAGTGCAACTTCCTCCTTCACCAGCAGCAGACCTCTGGCCAACTCAGCTGCAGGTTTTCAGAGTGCAGGCCTCCAGAGTCCACCACCCCACAGGCAGCTCTTGGGAGCCACTGTTAGCCCCCACTGGGGATGATATTGTACAGACAGTAGCACATTGCCCCACAGTAGAAATTCTGGATTCATTCTTCCTGAATAACTGCCCACAGACACCATCACACAACTTCAGCAGCACGGCCCCTCAGAGAGGGTCAGAGATCGGCTCGGCAAACACACCACCACAGATGTGCGTTTCCAGCATGCAGGCCTACTGTGCCCACCACTCCACAGGCAGCTCTTGGGAGCCACTGTGAGACCCCACTGGTTGCAATATTATACAAACAAGGCTGCACTCCACAGCAATAGAAATACTGAATTCACTCTTTCTGAATAACTGCTCACAGACACTGTCACACAACTTCAGTGCCAGGGCCCCTCAGAGTACATCAGAGCTCCACATTGCAAACACACTGTGGGTACCTCTGTGAGCTGCCACTGGGAGTCCATGTATCCAACTACGGGAACAGCAGCAAAAACTTAGACTTCCCACCCAACAGCTGCAGAACTCTGGACACTACAGTCATGCTTTCCCAACGTGTGAGCCTCCTGAGCCCACTGCTTCACAGGCAGTTCTTGGGTGCTGCTGTGAGCTTCCCACTGGGCATGCTTTTATCCAAGAAAGGGTGCACTACCCCAGCAATAGAAATTCTGAATATCCTCGTTCTGGTTACCCGCCCACAGCCACCTTGATCGCTTGGTTTTAGCCAGGACCCTTCAGAGTATGTCAGTGTGCCATGCTGGCAAACACACCATGGGTGCCCCTATGAGTTGCCACTGGGTGTACATGTATCTAACCAACAAGATAGCAGCAAAAATTGAGACTTCCCATCTTACAGAACTCTGGACACCACAAGCCATGCCTTTACAGAATGCAGGTTGCTTGAGCCCCACCACCCCGAAAGACAGCTCTTGAGTACCTCCATGATCCCCCATTGGACACATGTGATTTCAACTAAGGATGCAAGTTGGCAAAAATCGGGACATCCACGTCCTGGCTGCTGACATATTGTCACAGCAGATGCGTCTTTCAAGCTCACAGGCCTGCATCAAGAAAATCCAAATAGTTCAAGTAAGGAGCTATGTTAGATTACCAAATCCAGGAGACCTGAGAGATCACACCAGGGGCACTATCCCCAAAAGAACCTGGGTATCAAAGCAGTCAGATATAAGACACAGAAACAATTAAAACATTACAGCAAATCATGGAGAGACAAAGCAATCTCCAAAGGAAAGTAAAAGAGAAAATCACCAGAAAGGAAGTTAGATGAAACAGAGGCAAGTAACATCTCAGAGAAAGAATTCAGAATAATGCTTATAAGGATGCTCAAAAGGCTGGATGACAAATACAAGCAACTCAATGAGAAATACGCACAACTCAATGAGAATTATAAGCAAATGAATGAGAATGTCACCAACATGAAAAGGAACCAAAAGGAAATGAAGAATGGCATAGATGCAATAAAGAACAAAATGGAAGCTTTAAACAGTAGACTAGAAATGGCTGAAGACTGCATCAGCAAGCTAGAAAACAAGGTAGGAAAAAAACACACAAACACAGCAGCAACCAGAAAGAAAATTTAAAAAGAAGGCGGAGAGCCTAAGTGAGCTTTGGGACAACACAAAACAAAGAACATTCATTTAATAAGGATACCAGAAGGAGAGGAAGAGAAACAAGGAATATAAAACCTGTTTGAAGAAATAATAACAGAAAACTTCCCAGATATTGGCAAGAAACAAAACTATGCAAGTCCAAGAAGCACATAGAGTCCTGAACAAGATTAACCCAAAAAGACCAACACAAAGACACATCATACTTAAACTGGCAAACATCAATGACAAACTAAGAATCTTAAAGACTGCCAGAGAGAGACAGAAAACTACCTACAAGGGATCTCCTTTAGAATATCAACAGATTTCTCAACAGAAACACTCCAGGTCAGAAGAGAATGGAATGAAATGTACAAAGTGATGAAAAGCAAGGGACTGAACGCAAGAATACTATATCCAGCAAGGCTATCATTCAAAATTGAAGCGGAGTCAGGAGCTTCAAAGACAAAAAAGGGCTAAGAGAGTTTATCACTACCAAGCCGGAAAAGCAAGAAATCCTAAAGGGACTGCTGTAAGAAGAAGAAACAGAAAGGCAAGAAGAAAAACAAATATTAGTAATAAAAATGATGACAAACAAGTACTTAATCAATATAACATTAAATGTAAATGGATTAAATGTCCCAATCAAAAGATATTACGTAGGTGAAAGAGTAAGAAAACTCAACCCATATATTTGCTGTCTGCAAGAGACCCACCTGATAGTGAAAAGATGGGAAAATTTTTTTCAGGCAATTGGAAATGAGAAAAAAGCTGGGGTTGCAATACTTATATCTAACAAAATAGACCTCAAAGTAAAGGCCATAACAATATATAAGGAAGGCCACTACATAATACTAAAGGGAATAATTCAACAAGAAGATAAAACACGGGTAAACATATATGCACCAATATAGGACTGCCCAAACACATAAAAAATCTTCTGGAAGAAATCAAAGGAGAGATCTATAGGAATACAGTCATAGTAGCGGACTTTAATACCCCACTGAAACCACTGGATAAATCCTCTGAACAAAAAATCATCTAGGAAACAGAAATCCTAAATGACTCACTAGATCAGATGGGCTTGATTAACATCTTGAGAACATTTCATCCCAGGGCCACAGAATATACATTCTTCTCCAGAGCACATGGAACATTTTCAAAGATAGACCACATATTAAGGAATAGGCAAAGTCTCTTCAAATTCAAGAGGAGAGAAATCATAACAAGCATCTTCTCAGATCACAATGGCATAAAACTAGAAATCAGCTACAACAAAAACAATGAAAAAATATAAAACACTTGGAGGATAAATAGCAAGCTATTAAACAAAGATTGGGTTACCAAACAGATCCAAAAGAAATAAAAAGCATCCTGGAAACAAATGACAATGAAAACACATAACCCAAAATCTATGGGACACAATAAAAGCAGTCCTGAGAGGGAAGTTCATAGCTCTACAAGTCTACCTTTAAAAAAAGGTAAAAATTATCTAACCCTGCAAATTAAAGAATTAAAAAGAAAAGCCCACAGTAAAGATCAGATGTCAACATAATAAAAGCCTTATATGACAAACCTACAGCCAACTTCATACTCAATGGGCAAAAAATAAAACAATTTCCCTTGAGAGAAACCAAGATGGTGGCATAGGTAAACACCTATTTTGCTGCCCCACACAACAATTCCAAAACTACAACTTAACCTCAGAACAAACATCATCCAGAATCACCAGAAAACTGGCTGCGTGAAAATTCCATAAATAAAAGTAAAGATAGGACACTGTGACTCAGAGGAGTGGCAGAGCACAGCCTTGAAGATACTCGCAGAGCCAGAGATTTGGAGCCATGCGCTCGTGAGCAGAAAAGGGTGGGCAGCTGCAAACCCAGCTGGTTTTCTACAACAAGGAGGGCAAAGGAGTCCCACTGCACTGACTCCCCAGTTCCAGGTGAGGTCTGAGGTCTGGGGAAGGCACGCTAAAACCCAGGTACAGAAGAGGTCTGCGAGCTTGAAGAGAGTGCACTTAAACTTGGAACAGCAGTTTGCACATAAACTTGGAGAAAGAAGTGCGTGACTGTGCAGAGAGGCCTCTTGACTTGCTCCCTTATTCGGGAAACTACCTGACTGCTTTATTTTACAACCCTGGGCAAGACTTTGGGTGTGCAGACTCATTTGGGGAGAGGCTGAGTTGTCTGGCTGTGGGTGGAGACTGGCGACGGCTTTCTCTCGGAGGTACATGCAGTCCTTACCACCCAGCACAGAGACCCACCCGCGACATAGGGCAGAGCTGACGCTGCCTGCTCAGCCCAGAGACTCCACCCATCCAACTTGAATACAGCTTTCCTTCACAGCCAATTGGCCTGGAGGTCCAACCCTCCTAGTGCTAACAACAATTAGCTGGGCTTAAATTCAACAATACTGTACAAACCATAAAGGATTGCAGTAAGAGTATCCACCTCAGGAAACTGGGGAGGCTGACCCACTGTACCTTAGAGGACTTCTACCACACAAAGTTAATTGACCAACTCAGGAAAGCAGCCACAATGCAGAGAAATGGAAAGAAATCAGGTGTGAAAGAAATGGAGAAAAAAGATGACTAGACATGGAGTTGAAAACCACAGTAATAAGGTTTTTCAAGAGGCTCCTAGAAAAGGCCGATGAACTTAATGAAAATTACGAGGAAATGAACAGGAAATAAGAGAAAATGAACAAGACCTACCAGGATATGAAAAAGCACCAACTAGAAATTAAGCATACACTGACTGAAATAAAAAATATTACACAAAGTCCTAAAAGCAGGCCAGAGGACTGCAAGATCCAAGTCAAAGATTTAAAATACAAAGAATCAAAATCCACTCAGCAGGAAAAGCAAGAAGCAAAAAGAATCCAGATAATTGAAAATAGTGTAAGGGGCCTCTGGGACAACCTCAAGCATGCCAAGATCCGAATTATGGGGGTGCCAGAAAAAGAGAGAGAGCAAGGCAATGAAAACCTACTTGAAGAAATAGTGACCAAAAACTTCTCCCACCTAGAGAAAGGAATTGACTTAAAAACCCAAGAAGTGCACAGAACCCCAAAATATAGGAATCTAAAGAGGACCACACTAAGACACATCATAATTAAAATGCCAAGAGCAAAAGATAAAGAGAGAATATTAAAAGCAGCAAGAGAAAAACAGTTAGTTACCTATAAGGGAGCACCCATACGATTGTCAGCGGATTTCTCAACAGAAACGATGCAGGCCAGTTGGGAGTGGCAAAAAATATTCTAAGTGATGAATAGCAAGAATCTACAACCAAGATTACTCTATCCAGCAAAGCTATCATTCAGAATTGAAGGTCAGATAAAGTGCTTCACAGACAAGAAAAAGCTAAAGGAGTTCATCACCACCAAACCAATATATGAAATGCTGAAAAATATTCTTTAAGAAGAGGAAGAAGAAAAAGGTAAAAATATAAATTATGAACAACAAATACACATCTATCAACAAATGAATCTAGAAATCAAGCGAATTAATAATCTGATGAATAGGATAAACTGGTGAATATAACAGAATCATGGACATAGAGAGGGAATGGACTGACAATTCTTGGGGAGAAAAGGGGTGTGTAAAGTGCAACAAAAGACTGGACAAAAATCATGCAAATATGGGAGAGGACAGTGGTGGGGAGGTGAGGGCAGAGGGTGGCATGGGTAACATGTGGAGGGGAGCTATAGGGGTGAAAAAAGGGGGAACAATGTAATTAATAAACTGAACAATAAAGATTAAAAAAAAACAATTTCCCTTAAGAACAGGAACAGGACAGGGTTGACTGCTTTCATCACTCCTGTTCAACATAGTATTGGAAGTGCTAGCCATTGTGATCAGACAAGAAGAAGAAATAAAGGGCAACCAAATTAGAAAAGAAGAAATAAAATTGTTATTATTTGCAGATGACATGATACGTAGATAGAAAACCTGAAAGACCCATCAAAACATTATTAGACTTCATAAATTAATTCAGCAATGTAGCAGGATACAAAATTAATGCCAAGAAGTTAATGGTATTTTTATACACCATCAGTGAGCCTACAGAAAGAGAGATATAAAAACAATCGCAGCCAGAACCAGTTTAGCTCAGTGGATAGAATGTAAGCCTGCAGACTGAGAGATCCCAGGTTCAATTCCGATCAAGGCAATGTACATTGGTTGTGCTATGGTTGATTGGGGTATTTATCTCCAATAAGGGTTTAATCTCCAATATTTACAGGGAATTCATACAACTCAACACACCCCCAGTGGGGGGTGTGCAGGAGGCAGCTGATCAATGTTTCTCTCTCATCAATGTTTCTAACTTTCTATCCCTCTCGCTTCCTCTCTAAAAAATCAATAAAATATATATTTTTTAAAAATCCCATTTACCATTGCACAAAAAAATAAGATACCTAGGAATAAACTTGACTAAGGAGGTAAAATACCTTTATTTAGAAAACTACAGAACGTTGAAAAAAGAGATAGAGGAAGACATAAGCAGATGGAAGAATGTACTGTGTTCATGGATTGGTAGAATCAGCATCATTAAAATGTCCATACTACCCAAAGCAATCTATAAATTCAATGAAATCCTCATTAAAATACCGAGGACATATTTCAAAGGCCTATAAGGAACTCTCCAAAAATTAATCTGGAATAAAAAAGGCCCCAAATAGCTGCAACAATCCTGAGAAAGAAGAACATAGGAGAAATCTCAATACCAGATATCAAGCTGTATTACAAAGCCACTGTTCTCGAAACAGCCTGGTACTGGCACAAGAATAGACATATAGACCAATGGAACAAAACAGAGAATCCAGAAATTGACCCAAGCCATTATACTCAATTAATATTTGAAAAAGGAGCAATAGCATATAATGGTGTCAACATAGTCTCTTCAATAAATGGTGCTGAGAAAATTGGACAGATATGTGCAAAAAAAAATGAAAGTAGAATACCAATTTTCACCATACACAAAAATAAATTCAAAATGGATAAAAAACTTAAATGTAAGATGGGAAAACATAAAAATACTAGAGGAATCTAAAGGCAACAAAATCTCAAACATATACCAAAGCAATTTCTTCACAAGTACCACTTCTAAGGTAATGGAAACTAGGGATAAAATAAACAAATGGGACTACATCAAAATCAAAATATTTTGCAGAGCAAAAGAAACCATCAACAAAACAACAGGAAAGCCCAATGTATGGGAGAACATATTTGCATATGGTATCTATAAGGGTTTAATCTCCAATATTTACAGGGAATTCATACAACTCAACAAAAGTAAGATAAATACCCCAATCAAAAAGTGGGCAAAGCACCTAAGTAGATACTTCATGAAAGAAGACAAAAGAAAAGCCAGGAGACATATGAAAACATGCTCAAAGTCTCTAATTATCAGAGAAATGCAAATCCAAATTACAATGAGGTACCATTGCACACAAGTCAGAATGGCTATCATTAACAAATCAACAAACGCATGGCCTCAAATGACAAGTGCAGGCAAGGATATGCTAGTAGGGAATGCAGACTGGTGCAGCCACTGTGGAGAACAGTTTGTTGTTTCCTCAAAAAACTAAAAATGGAACTCCCGTTTGAATCAGTGATCACACTGCTGGGAATATATCCCAAAAAACTACAAATATCAATCAGAAAGAATATATGCACCCCTATGCTTATAGCAGCACAATTTACACTAGCTAAGATTTGGAATCAGCCTAAGTGCCCAACAGCAGATGAGTGGATTAAAAAAATGTGGTACAGTCACACAATGGAATACTATGCTCTAAAAAGGAGGGAACTCCTACCATTTCCACCAGCATGGATGGAACTGGAGAGCATTATGCTAAGTGAAATAAGTCAATCAGAGAAAGATAAATATCACATGATCACACTCATTTGTGGATTATAATGAACAACATAAAGCAATGAACAAAAACAGATCCAAAGACAGAGAAACATCAATCAGATGCTCAAACCTCAGAGGGAAGGGAAGGGATGTGTGTGTAAGGGGGAGAGATCAATCAAGAGACTTGTATGCATGCATATAAGCATAACCAATGGAGGCAGACAACAGAGGGTGAGGGCAGGATTGAGGGGGGTGCGGTGCAATAGAGGAATAACCACACATTTGTAATACCTTAACAATAAAAAATTAAATAAGAGAAATAAGATGGCTGCCTAACAGAAGGAAGACTGCAAGATAGTGTGTCAGTGAGAAAACAAAGGGAGAGTGTGTGATCGCATGGGGAATGTTTGTTGGTGAGTTGAAGGACAGCTATACTCCAGGAGAGGGTGGGGGATGGCTGGAAGGAATTCCCCTGACCAGGCAGCCCCCATTGTTGCTGGGTTCCCTCTCAGAGCAACCAGCTAGGACCCAGAAACTGCACTATATTGAAGGGGAAAGTGGATGTTATCAGATGCCTGAAAAGCCCATGGAATCTACAACTATGGGACCCACCAAACAGCTGTGAACCTGAGAACATCGGTCCCTGAGTGGCAGAAGCACGTGGATTCAGAGGAGATCTACACTCCACGATGGAAAGGAGAGAGAGAACTACATAACCAGACACCTGGAGAAGAGAGATCATGTGGAGAAAAGAAACAGCCTGCATATGAGAGAAAAGCAAGCATCCCCAGAAAAGGAAGTAAATGAAATGGAGGCAAGCAACCTGTCAGAGAAAAAATTCACAGAAATGTTCATAAGGTGGATACAAAGAACAGAAGACAAATTCAACAATACGTGTAAGAACTAAAAGGAAATGAAGAACCAAGAAGAAATGAAAAATGACATCGCTTCTGTAAAGAACTCAGTGGAAAGCATCAAGAGTAGACCAGAAGAAGCATAGGACCACATCAGTGAGCCAGAAGACCAGGTAGGAAAAAATACCCAAATAGAGAAGCTTCTAGAAAAAAAAATTAAAAAGCACAAGGAAAGCCTAAGGGAACTTTGGGACAACACGAACAAAACAACATCTGCATAATAGGGGTGACAGAAGGAGAGGAAACTGAGCAAGGAATAGAAAACCTATTTGAAGAAATAATGACAGAAAACTTCTCTGATATAAGGGAGAAAAAAACATACACAAATCCAAAATTCTCACAGAGTCCCAAGCAAAATGAACCCCAAGAAACCAACGCCAAGGCACATTATAATTAAACTAGAGGCCCAGTGCATGAAATTTGTGCATGGGGGCAGGGGTGTTCCTCCATCCAGCCTGCACACTCTCCAATGTGGGACCCCTCAAGGGATGTCTGACTGCCCAATTAGGCCAGAACCCAGTAGGATTGGGCCTAAATGAGCAGTCGGAGATCCCTCTAACAATCCAGGACTGCTGGCTACCAACTGCTCGCCTGCCTGACTTCCTGATTGCCCATAACCACTTATTCCTGCCAGCCTGATCACTCCCTAACAACTCCCCTGCCAGCCTGATTAATGTCTCATTGTTCCCCTGCCAGCCTGTTTGACCCTCCCCTGCAAGCCTGGGTTCACCCAAATGTTGTTCCCTGAAGGCCCAGTCACCATCAACTTCTCTACTCCACCACCTGGTCACCCCTAACTGCCCTATCCTGCAGGTTTGATTGTCCCCCAACTGCCCTCCCTTGTAGGCCAGGTTCCTCCCAACAGCCCTCCTCTGCTGGCCATTTGTGGTGGTCATCTTTGACCATATGGGGGCAAGATATTTGACTACATGGAGACAGCCATCTTGTATGTTGGAGTGATGGTCAATCTGCATATTACTCTTTTATTAGATAGGATAGAGTCCTTATACATGGGTGGGGGCCAGCTAGTTTGCCCTCAGGGGTGTCTAAGATCAGGGTGGGCATTTCCTTGGAGAATGGAGTGGCCTGGGCGAGGGGCCTGTGGTGGTTTGCTGCCCTGCCACGCTCCCCAGCAACCCAAGCAGAGGCTCTGGTATCTGGAATTTATGTATCTTCTACAATTGAAACTTTATACTCTGGAGCAGAGCAAAGCCTCCTGCTTGCTCCATGGCCAAAGCTATTTCTCTTGGGTTATTTACCTTCTATAACTGAAACTGTGTAGTCTTAAGCAGAGGTCAAGGCAGGCCAGGGCAGTTGGAAAGCTTGTCTTCCTTCATAGCCAGGGGCAACCCTAGCCTCCTCCTCTCTCCAGCTCTGTGGCTGCCACCATTTCTGTTCGGATATATGTATCTTCTATAATTGAAAGTTTGTAGCATTGAGTGGAGGCCTGAGCTCGCCAAGGTTTGTGGAAAGCTTGGCTTCCTCCATCACAGGGGAAATCCAAGCCTCTCTCCTGCTCTCTGTGGCTGCAGCCATCTTTGTTGGGGATTTATTTACATATCGCTCCTGATTAGCTGGTGGGCGTGGCTAGTGGGCGTGGCTGGTGGGTGCAGCAGAGGTATGGTCAATTTGAATATTACTTTTTTATTAGACAGGATTGGCAAACACCAACAACAAAATATGAATAATAAAAGCAGCCAGAGAGAAACAGAAAGTTACCTACAAATGATCCCCCATAAGACTAGCGACTGTTTTCTCACTGGAAACACATCAGGCCAGAAGGGAATGGAATAAAATATACAAAGTCATGCAAAGGAAGGGTCTGGATCCAAAAATATTGTAACCAGAAATGCAATAAATCAAAATTGAAGGTGAAATCGGGAGATTCATAGGCAAAAATGGACTAAGGGAGTTTATTGTCACCAAACCAGCAATGCAAGAAATGATAAAGGGTCTGCTATAAAAACAAAATAAAACAAAACAGAAATAGGAAGCGAAGAAGGAACACAGGGATAAAGAAGAAAAATGATGACAAATAAGTACCTATCAATAATAACTTTAGGAGAACCAAGATGGCGGCATAGGTAAAACACCTATCTTGCTGTCATACTCAAGAATTTTATTACTACAACTTAACGAAAGAACAAAGACCTTCCAGAATCACCAGAAAGCTGGCCGAGTGAAAATTCCACAAATAAAAGTGAAAATAAGACACTGTGACTCGGAGGAGTGGCGGCGGACAGCGTTGAAAGATTCGCCTAGAGAGAAGTTTGGAGCGCACGCCAGCAGAGAGGGCGGGCGGCTGAAAACCGGACAGTTTTCTCGAACGGGGAGACAAAGATGTCCCACTGGACTGATTCTCCAGCTTTGGGGGAAGTCCAGGGAACCCACTATCACACGAGGTGAAAACTGGACAGTGGGAGAGCACACCGAAGCTCGGGTGCTGCAGGGGTCTCCCGGCTTAAGGAGAAGGCAGCTTGCGGGAACAGCTCAGCTGCGTGACGGCACAGAGAGCGCTCTGTGACTTGCTTTCTCATTCGGAAAACCATCAGACTGCTTTATTTTATGACCCTGGGTGAGACACTGGGCGTGCAGTCATTTGGGGAGAGTCTGAATTCCCCGGCAGCCAGTGGAACTCGGCAGCAGCTCTCTCTCAGAGGTGCTGGCAGCCATTGCCCCCAGCACAGAGTCCCTGGGGCCACATAGGGTGGAGCTAACGCTCTCTACTTGGCCTGGAGACTCCACCGAGACAATTGGCCTGGAGGTCAACCCCTCCAAGTGCTAACAACGATTAACCTGAGCTTAACTTCAGCAAGACTGTGCAACCCATATCCACCTCAGATAAGTGGGGAGGCTGAGCCACTGTCCCTAGTAGGAAGTCTACCACACAAAGCTAATTGACCAACTCAGGGAAGCAGCCACCATGCAGAGACATGGAAAGAAATCAGATGTGAAAGGAATGGAGGAAAAAAAAAACTGGACATGGAATTCAAAACCACGGTTATAGGGTTTTTCAAGAGGCTCCAACAAAAGGTCAAGGCCTATAAGGAATTAAGCAAGACTGCAAAGGAAATGAATGAGTCCTACAAGGAAATGAACGAGACCCTCAAGGATATGAATGAGACCTGCAAGGAAATGATCAAGACCAACGTGGAAATGAAGGAGACTCTCAAGGATATAAAGGAGACTCTCAAGGATATGAAAAAGGACCAACCACAAATTAAGCATACACTGACTGAAATAAAAAATATTATACAAAGACCTAAGAGTGCTCTGGAGCACCCCAAGAACCAAGTTAAAGATTTGAAATACAAGGAAGTAAAATCCACTCAACTGAAAAAGCAAGAAACCAAAAAAATCCAAAAAATTGAAGAGAGTGTAAGGGGCCTCTGGGACAACCTCAAGTATACCAACATCCGAATTATAGGGGTGCCAGAAAAAGAGAGAGAGCAAGGCAATGAAAACCTATTTGAAGAAATAGTGACCGAAAACTTCCCACACCTGGTGAAAGAAATTGACTTAGGAGTCCAAGAAGTGCACTGAACCCCAATATATAGGAACCCTAAGAGGACCACACCAAGGCACATCATAATTAAAATGCCAAGAGCAAAATACAAAGAGAGAATATTAAAAGCAGCAAGAGAGAAACAGTTGGTTACCTATAAGAGAGTACCCATACGATTGTCAGCGGATTTCTCAACAGAAACGATGCAGGCCAGATGGGAGTGGCAAGAAATATTCAAAGTGATGAACAGCAAGAATCTACAACCAAGATTACTCTATCCAGCAAAGTTATCATGCAGAATTGAAGGTCAGATGAAGTGCTTCACAGATAAGAAAAAGCTAAAGGAGTTCATCACCACCAAACCAATATTATATGAAATGCTGAAAGATATTCTTTAAGAAGAGGAAGAAGAAAAAGATAAAAGTGTAAATTAGGAACAACAAATACACATCTATCAACAAATGAATCTAAAAATCAAGTGAATTAATAAGCTGATGAACAGGATAAACTGGTGAATGTAACAGAATCACGGACATAGAGAGGGAATGGACTGACAACTGTTGGGGAAAAAGGGGGTGTGGGAAGTGCAGCAAGAGACTGGACAAAAATCATGCAACTATGGGAGAGGACAGTGGGGGGGGTGAGGGCGGAGGGTGGGATGGGTACCAGGTGGAGGGGAACTATAGGGGGAAAAAAGGGAACAATGTAATTAATATACTGAAAAATAAAGATTTAAAAAAATAACTTTAAATGTAAATGGATTAAATGCCCCAATCAAAAGACATAGGTTAACAGATTGGATAAGAAAACTTGATCTATATACCTACTGTCTACAAGAAACCCACCTTAGAAAAACATGCACCTGGACTGAGGTTGAAGGGATTAAAAAAGTTTTTCAAATGAATGGAAATGAAAAGAAAGCTGGGGTAGCAATACTTATATCTGACAAATTAGATCTCAAAGTGAAGTACATAAAAAGTGATAAAGGAAAGCCACTTCATACTACAAAAGGAAGCAAACCAAGAAAAAGAAATAACTCTGGTAAACATGTAAGCACCCAAATACATAAAACAATTCCTAGAGTATATCAAGGAAGAGATTGACAGCAATAAAATCATAGTAGGATACTTTAATAACCCACTATTACCAATGGACAAATCCTCTAAACAAAAAATCAGCCAAAAAACATCAATCCTAAATGACTCACTAGAACAGATGGAATTAATTGACATCTTCAGAACATTTCACCCCAAGGGCATAGAATATACAGTCTTATCAAATGCACATGGGTTATTTTCAAAGAAAGACTATATACAGGTCACAGGCAAAGTCTCTTCCAATTCAAGAAGATAGAAATCATATCAAGCATCTTCTCAGATCACAGTGACATAAAACTGGAAGTCAACTACAATAAAAACAATCCAGAAAATCCAAACACATTGAGACTAAATAGCATGATATTAAACAATGACTGGATTACCAGAGGGGTAATAAAAAACATCATGACAACAACCAACAATGAAAACACAACAATCCAAAATCTATGAACACAGTGAAAGTAGTCTTGAGAGGGAAGTCCATAGCTCTACAAGCCTACTGCAAAAAAACAAGTAACAATGGAAATAAATTACCGAACCCCCCAACTCAAAGAGTTAGAAAGAGAGAAACAAGAAAAGCCCAGTGTAAGCAGAAGGAAGGAAATAATAAAGATTAGAGCAGTGATAAATGACATAGAGACCAAAAAGACAATACAAAAGATCAACAAAAACAAGAGCTGGTTCTTTGAAAGGATAAACACGATTGATGAACCTCTCCATAGTCAGGTTCATCAAGTAGCAAAGAGAGAGAAACCAAATAAACAAAATAGGAAATGAAAGAGGAGAAATAACAACAGACACCACAAAAATACAAAGACTGTAAAAAAAAATACCATGAACAACTCTATTCCAACAAACTGGACAACTTGGAGGAAGTGGAGATATTCCTAGAAAAATATAACCTTCCAAAACTCAATATGGAAGAATCTAAACACCTCAATAGGCCAATCACTTTGGAAGGAATTGAAGCAGTCATCAAAAAGTTTCCAGCAAGCAAAAGCCCAGGGCCAGACGGCTTCACAGGGGAGTTTTACCAAACATTAAAGGAAGAAATAAAACCTATCCTCCTCAGACTATTTCAAAAAAAATCAAGAGGAAGGAACTTCTAAGCTCATTCTAGGAAGCCAGCATCACCCTAATACCAAAACCATATAAAGACAACACAAAGAAATAGAATTACAGGCCAATAGCCCTCATGAACATAAATGCCAAAATCCTCAAAAAAATTCTATCAAATCGGATCCAGCAGTACATCAGAAAGATCATACACCATGACCAGGTAGGTTTTATTCCAGGGATCCAAGGATGGTACAATATCTGCATATCAATAAATGTTATTTATCACATAAACCAATTGAGAGATAAAAATCACAGTCATATCAATTGATGCAGAAAAATCTTTCCTCAAAATCCAACACCTTTTCTTAATAAAAACTCTCAGCAAGGTTGAATAGAAGCATCATACCTCAACATAAAAAAGCTTTTTATTTTGTATACAACAAACCCACAGCCAACATCATACTCAATGGGCCAAAACTAAAATGATTTTCCAAAAGAACTGGAACAAGACAGGGATGCCCACTCTCACCACTCCTGTTCGACGTATTACTGGAAGTATTAGCCATTGCAACTAGATAAGAAGAAGAAATAAAAGGCATCCAAATTGGAAAAGAATAAATAAAGTTGTCCTTATTTGTAGATAACATGATATTGTACATAAAAGAAACCCAAAGACTACATCAAAAAACTATTAAACTTAATAAATGAATTCAGCAATGTAGCAAGATAAAAATTAATGCCAAGAAATCTATGGCATCTCTATACACCAATAGTGAACTTACAGAAAGAGAGACTAAAAACGCAATCTGATTTACCATCATACCAAAACATTAAGATATCTAGGAATAAACTTAACTAAGGAGGTAAAAGACCTATACGTGGAAAACTACAGAATACTGAAAAAAAAAAGATAGAGAAAGACTAAAACAGATGGAATAAAATACCATGTTCATGGATTGGTAGAATCAACATCATCAAAATGTCCATACTACCCAAAGCAATCTATAGATTCAATGCACTCCATATTAAAATATCAATGGCATATTTCACAGACCTAGAAAGAACTCTCAAAAAATTGATCTGTGATAAAAGAAAAAGACCCCGAATAGCCACAGCAATCCTGAGAAAAAAGAACAAAGTAGGTGGTTTCTCAATACCACATTTCAAGCTATATTCAAAGCCACTGTTCTCAAAACATTATGGTACTGGGACAAGAACAGATCTATAGACTAATGGACTAGAATATAGAACCCAGATATTGACCCAAACCACTATGCTCAATTAATATTTGACAAAGGAGGCATGAACACACAATGGAGTCAAAGCAATGTCTTCAATAAATGGTGTTGGGAAAATTGAACAGATACATGGGGGGAAAATGAACCTAGACCACCAACTTACACCATACACAAAAATAAACTCAAAATGGATAAAGGACTTAAACATAAGATGGGCAACCATAAAAATATTAGAGTAATCCAAAGGCAGAGACATCTCAGACATATGCCGAAGCAATTTCTTCACCAATACCACTCCTAGGGCAATGGAAACTAAAGAGAAATTAAACAAATGGGACTACCTAAAAATAAAAAGCTTTTGCGCAGAAAAGGAAACCACCAATGAAACAACAAGAAAGCCCACTGTAAGGGAGAACATATTTACAAATGTAATCACTGATAAAGATTTAATCTCCAACATTTACAGGAATTTATACAACTTTTAAAAAAGGAAGATAAATGATCCAATAAAAAAATGGTCAATGGACCTAAATACAATCTTTTCAAAAGAATACAGAAGGAAGGCTAAGAGACATATGAAAACATGCTCAAAGTCACTAATTATACAAGAGATGCAAATCAAAATGTCAATGCAGTATCATCTCACAACTGTCAGAATGGCAATCATCAACAAATCAACAAACAAGTGCTGGTGAGGATATGGAGAAATAGGAACCCTTAGGCACTGCTGGTGGGAATGCAGACTTGTGCAGCTACTGTGAAGAATGGTATGGAGTTTCTTCAAAAAACTAAAAATGGAACTTCCATTTGACTCAGTAATTCCACTTCTAGGAATATATCTTAAGAAACTAGAAACACCAGTCAGAAAGGATATATGCACGCCCATGTTCATAGCTGCATAATTCACCATAGCTAAGATCTGGAAACAGTCTAAATACCCATTAGCAGGTGAGTGGATTAGAAAACTATGGTACATCTACACAATGGAATACCACACTGCTATAAAAAAAGGAATTTTTACCATTTGCAGCAGCATGGATGGACCTGGAGAGCTTTATGTTAAATTAAATTAGCCAGGGAATGAAAGAAAAATGCCACATGATTCACTCATTTATGGAAAATAAAGAACATTATAACCTGATGAACAAAAAGATAGATACAGAGGCAGTAAAGCACTGAACAGACTGTCAAATTACAGCAGGAAGGCTGGGGAATGTTGGGGAGGCGGGGAAGTGATCGACCAAAGGACTTGTGTACATGCATATAAGCACATCAATGGATACAAGACACTGGGGTGTGGGATTAGGGCATGCAACAGAGGGTAGGGGAAGCTGGGGGGAAAAGGAGATATATGTACTACTATATGTAATACTTTAAACATTTCATATATATATATATAGATAGATAGATACATAGATACATAGATACATATATATCTATATATATTGTTTAAAGTATTACATATATATATTAGAGGCACTGTGCATAAAATTTGTGCACGGGTGTGTGTTCCTCAGCCCAGTCTGCACCCTCTCCAATCTGGGACCCCTCAAGGGATGTCCAACTACCTGATTAGGCCCAATCCTAGTTGGATTTGGCCTAAATACCAAAATGAATATGCTATTAGAGAAATGCAGTCTGCAATAAAGTTCACTCCATGGTAGGGTTGGGTCTAAAGGAGCAGTTGCACATCCCTCTCACAATCCAGGACTGCTGGCTCCCAATGCTCACCTGCCTGCCTTCCTGATTGTCCCTAACCACTTCTGCCTGCCAGCCTTATCACTCCCTAACCAGTCCCCTGCCAGTCTGATTGATGCCTAACTGCTCCCCTGCCAGCCAGGTCATCCCTAATTACCCTCCCCTGTAGGCCTGGTTCCCCCCAACTGTTCTCCCTTGTAGGCCTGGGACTCTCCCAACTGCCCTCCCCTGCTGGTCATCTTGTGTCCAAATGGGGGCAGCCATCTTTGACCACATGGGGCAGCCATCTTGAGTGTTGGAGTGATGGTCAATTTGTATATTACTCTTTTATTAGGTAGGATAGAGGGCCTGGTGCATGGGTGGGGGCCAGCTGGTTTGCCCTAAAGGGTGGCCTCGATCAAGGTGGGGGTTCTCTTGGGGCATGAGGTGCCCTAGATGAGGGGCCTGTGGTGGTTTGCAAGCCGGCCACACCCCCTGGTGACCCAAGTGGAGGCCCTGGTATCTGGAATTTATTTATCTTCTATAATTGAAATTTTGTAGCCTTGAGTGGAGCCAAGCCTTCTGTTTGCTCCGTGGCCACAGCTATTTTAGTTAGGGTTTATTAATCTTCTATAATTCAAACTTGGAAGCCTTGAGTGGAGGCCTTCGTTGGCCAGGGTGTGTGAAAAGCTTGGCTTCCTCCATTAGGGGGAAACCCAAGCCTCCTGCTTGCTTCATGGCTGCAGCCATCTTGTTTGGGTTAATTTACATACTGACTCCTGAGTGCCTTGCGGGTGTTGTGGAGTGATTGTTAATTTGCATATTACTCTTTTATTAGATAGGATATATATATATATAAAATGTATGATAAAAGTCTGGACTGAAAATCAGTGCGTAATAAATGCTCACTAACTAAATGAATGCATTGCTGGGAAAAATAATAATAATAATTTTTTTCAAAGAAACAAGACAAATCTGCCAAGCCAGATTCTAGCACTTTCTTCCGAGTTCCTGGTTTCTTATCACTAATCCTTCCTGTCACCAGTGTTTGTGAAAAATATCAAAACAACATCATCCTGTAAAATCTTTAAATTGCCTGCCGACTGTAAGACAGGTGCTAGAGCAGTCGATAGAGAACCTATCACAATAGGCATTTCTTATGTTTCCTAAAATACATGATTTTTTTTAGAGAAACAGATGGAGATTCATTTCAAGGGCCATGAAAAGAAAAAAAATACATTTGCTCAAATATCATGTTTTTTTCTGCAATGACTCAAGAACAGGCTCCCACCTCGTCCCCTGGGATCTGAGTAATGCACATATCTGGAGACCTGCCTCTCACACATCTGTTCAGCCCTTCATTGTAGGGAGAGAAAATTCAACTGTCAATTCCAGAAACATTTTCCAAGAATAACAGCATATCTGGCCCATTTGTATTGGTTTTACTTCCACTTGATGACAGAACAAGGCGACTGGGCATTCCCTTTTATTCACCCCTATCACTGAAGTTTGGCCAAGGCCCTTCTCTGGAAATAAAGGTTCACACACTTGGTTCTCGGAACCAAGAGGAGAGGCTGACAAAAGCAGGGAAGTGTGAGTGAAGAGAAATTAATACACTCCCTCCAGGAGGAACTCATTATATTGAAACTGTAACTCCAGCAATGCTAAGTGATGGGGCCACAACGATGGGGCAGCTGGTACCTGCCCTTAACACAGGCTTCAGTGCACCTTCTCCAGAGGCCTTCATGGTTTCTTGAGTATATGGGACCCTGCCAGAGAAATTATGAGGAGAAATTGAACTCCTTCAGAAAAGGTTCCAGACATGTAAAACTACCTGAACTAGAGCAATCTACATTTGCATCTCAAATCTGTTGTCACCGATTTACCAGGGGATATTTACCAGGCCATTTTGAGAGATAAATATCCATGGTAGAGACACAGAACATGAGCAGGTCAGAAAATCTAATGGGTCTGGTGGAAAATATATATATAAACTAGAGGCCCAATGCACGAAATTCATGCATGGACGGCGGGAGATGTTCCTTAGCCCAGCCTGCACTCTCTTCAATCTGGGACCCCTTGAGGGATGTCTGACTGCCCATTTAGGCCCTATCCCATTGGGATCATATTAGGATCGGGCCTAAACGGGCAGTCGGACATTCTTCTCACAATCCAGGACTGCTGGCTCCAAACTGCTCTCCTGCCTGCCTCCCTGATTGCCCCTAACTGCTTCTGCTTGCCAGCCTGATCACCCCCTAACCACTACCCTGCCAGTCTGATTGATGTCTAACTGCTCCCCTGCCAGCCTGTTTGCCCCCAACTTCCCTTCTCTACCAGCCTGGTCACCTCTAACTGCCCTCCCCTGATGGCCTGAATCCCCACAACTGCCCTCCCTTGTAGGCCTGGAACCTCCCAATAGGCCTCCCCTGCTGGCTATCTTGTGGTGGCCATCTTGTGTCCACATGGGGACAGAATCTTTGACCACATGGGGGCAACCTCTTGTGTGTTAGAGTAGTAGTCAATCTGCTTATTACTCTTTTATTAGATAGGATTGCAAGAAAACAGACCTTGTGATCATTTCATTTCAGTATACATTGAATTTTTGTTATATGGATCTCTTTAGTTACATTTAACAATATTTAAAAAATTGATTTTTAGAGAAAGATGAAGGTGAAGGAGAGAGAGAGAGAGAGAGAGAGAGAGAGAGAGAGAGAGATCTATGTGAGAGGGAAACACGGATAGGCTGCCTCTTGCAAGTTGCCTACCAGGGATCAAGCCCACATCCTAGGCATGTATCCTGACTAGGAATCAGACAGGCAATATTTTGGTTCATGGGATGACACCAAACCACTGATCCACACTGGCCAGGGCTCACTCTCACTCTCCCTGCCATCCTCTCCCGGGACACTCCAGGGAAGCCCCTCTGCTCAGGTGCCAGGTGCCAGGTGCCCACGAGGAGCCTGTCCCGCACCCACATGGCCTCAGCCCCACGGGACCATAGGGGCCAGTCAGTCTCCCCCTGGGTTGCTGCAGAAGCCAGTTTTCAAGTCCTGCTGGGAGAGAGCATGCTGCCCACCCGGCTCCCATGTGGCGCTTCTGGGTGGCCCAGAGGTCCATGCTGTGCCCCAGTCTGAAATGTCTGACCACTCTCATGGCATCCCTGCATCTCTGTGTGGGGATTTGGGCAGAGGGGGTTGCATGGGGCCTGGGGATCCAGGTGCTGCCCAGGGCCCAGAGGTCAGCTGGTACCTGCCCTTCCATGCCAGATGCTTGCACTTTGATCACTGGCCAGGGACTGCTCCAGTGCACAAATTTGTTGCACAAAGCCCCTAATAATAATAATAAAAGACCATGATTTCATCTTGCCTGCTCTCTGTCTTGCTCACTCACTATGAGAAAATCAGCTGTCATGTTGCAAGCTAAACTGTAGAGAGATTCACAGGCAAAAACAAATAAAACAAAAACAAAAACCAAGTCTCTGGCTAATAGCTACCAAGGAACTGAGAGATTTTTCTAACAGCCATGGAGTGTGGAAGCAGAGACAACTTCAGATAAACCCTTAGATGAATGAAGCAGTGGCCAATAGTCAATTATAGCCTACTAGTGGCCCGGTGCACAAAATTTGTGCATGAAGGGGGGGTTCCCTCAGTCCAGCCTGCACCCTCTCCAATCAGGAACCCCTTTGGGGATGTCTGACTGTTGGCACGCTGACTGTCGGCAGTCGGACATCCCTCTCACAATCTGGAACCACTGGCTCCTAACCGCTTACCTACCTGCCTGCCTGATGCCCCTAACCACCTCTGCCTGTCTGCCTGTTAGCCCCTAACTGCTCCCCTACCAGCCTGATCACACCTAAGTGCTCCCTTGCTGGCCGGATTGCCCTTAACTGCCTCTGCCTTGCCCCACACCTGGGACCCAGGCTTCCCTCCCTCTGGCCAGCTATGGGCACCCAGGACCCAGGCCAGTTTCACTCAAGCCGGCTGCAGCCACAGGCACCCAGGACCACAGGGCATGCGGCTTGTCCCTCTCCTGGGCCTCAGGCGCAGGTGCAGCTGCTGGAGCCCAGGACTGCGAGGCAGGCAGCTTGTCCCTCTCCTGGGCCAGAGAGGCAGGCACAGCTGTTGGCATCCGGCACCGTGGAGTGGGTGGCTTGTTCCTCTAGCAGTCTGTAGCCTATCTGGTCCCCGTTCCTCTCTCACCAGTTTTGAGTGTCTGAGCCATTATGGCATAATGGCATGAAGGTGCGATGAGTATTTGCATATTAGCTTTTCATTATAAAGGATTTTAACTTGTCACAGTCTATCTTCAAGTGGAAATTTTACCACTTCACATCTTGTATAGAAACTTCACTGTAACAAAATTTCATTTTTCCCAGGCAATCTTTGTGCTATTGTTGTTATGTATTTTACTTACACAGATGTTATAAAACTGACATTACATTATTATTTGTTTAAATAGTTACGGTAATTACCTTTAAATATATTTCTATTTATTTATTTATTTAAATTTATTTATTTATTTTTTGCAGTATAACTTAGATTTAATAGTAGTACATATTGACATGTACACATAAGGAACTATTTGACATTGAAACCTTTAAATATATTTCAATAATAAGAAATCTATTATATTTTTTCCTATGCATATAATGTCTTTGGTGTTTTCCATTTCTTGGTATAGATCATTATTTGTATCTGGCAAAATTTTATTTCTGCTTGCAGGACTTCTTTGAACATTTCTTACACTACAAATCTGCTGGTGATTAAAAAATTCAATCTTTTACACAAAAATATTTTAATTATTTCTAAAATAGCTTAAAATAGTTAAAATATATTTTGACTATTTTAAATTATTTTAAAAATATTTTCATTCAGTCTAGAATTATAAATTGAGAGTATTAATGATGTTGCTCTACTATCTTCTCCCTTGCACTGTTTCTGATGAGAAATATTTTGTAATCTTTATGTTTATTCCTGTGTATAGTGTGTCTCTTTTCTTCTGACTACAGGCCAGCCTGGCACCCGGCCATCACAGGGCCCTGCGATCGATCGATTTCTTAACATTTTATTTCAGATAGGAAAGGACAGGGAGAGAGGGATAGAAGCATCAATGATCAGGGAGTGGAAGCTGCTTCATGGTTTTGTTCTTGGTGCCTCCTCCGTGGATTTGTGTTAAAGTCTCTGTCAGACCATGCCACGTGGTCCCCTTACTTGTGGTGAATTCATCCTTCACGAAGGTGGGGGCTTTTATTTATTGGCTTCCTTAGCGCCCTGGGCCCACAGGTTTCCCAGGTGTCAGCTTGCGAGTTCTTCCTGAGTCAGACAGCCCAAGGCCTGGGGCTCGCTTTTGCCTCTGAGCTCACCCCTCTGTCTCCTGGATTTCTGGATGTTACAGGGCGGGAGGCCCAACGTCAGAACCAGCACTGGGGACAGCGACCAGGGCTCCTTCGCCCGGTGCTAGGGTCCAGTGCCTAGGCTGAGTGCGGCTCTGGATCCTGGGTCACAGAGGGCCCACGGACCCAGACCATCACCTTCCCGTAAGGGCGGGCAGTGAGCCTAGCTCCAGGGTCCTGTTCTGAGGGGAACTCTGGTCCTCTTACCCCAGGAATGGGGCCATGCACGCCTGGCAGAGTCCAGGCCTGTGTCTGCAGATGGTCTTGGTCCAGTGCCTTTCTGGCCCATGGAGACATCACAGCCGCTTGTGTGTTAGCTCTCGCCTTTCTCACTTCCTTTCACTCGCTGCCTCCATTCTGCACACAGGCCAGGCTGGGTTGTGTGGCTTGGTCTCCTCTGCCTCAGGGGCTGTGTCTCTGCCCCCACGGCTGGGACTCGCACTGAAGACTGGAAGCTTTGGTAGGCGGGAGCTGGGACATTCCCTTCCGCTGCCTTCCCCAGCCTCAGGACCTAGGGTAGACTTGGCAAGCATCACCATCCGCAGGTGGCATCATTTGGCAAGCCCAGTTGGGCACAGTAGAGAGGTAATGAGCTACGGGCAGAGACGCACCTGGATTCAACTCGTGACCCCGCCGCTCTCCAGCCAAGGGACCTCAAGCACATATCTCACTGGCTGCTTCGTGGCTCAGTGGGTGTTCATGTTCACAGGGCGGCTGGCTCACCCTTCCTCGCCTCCCTCAGCCAGGCCCGGCCTAACCCCAGGGCAGTAAAGGGCCTCCCTGAGATAGGCCCTTTCCGGACCTGGGCACCCTGGCATCATTTCAGGGCCCCGCGATCCATCCAATGGGGTCCCGCCATTGCTGGCTGGCCCCGCCCACAGCCCTGCAGGGCTAAGGGCCTCTTGCCCTGTGATTGGGTTGGTGGGCGTGGCTTGTGGGCATGGCTTATTGGGCATAGCAAAGATATGGTCAATTTACATATTACTCTTTTATTAGATAGGATGAACCCTAAGGCACCAGCTAAGCCACACCTAATTCCTGACATACAAAATCATGTGCTAATATATATTTGTGTATTTTTTTTAAAAGCTGTTGTCCTGGCTGGTGTAGCTCAGTTGACTGGGTAACATCCAATGTATTGAATTGTTACCAGTTCTATTCCTGTTCAGGGCAAATGCCAGGGTTGCAGGATCAAACATTGGTAGGCAGCAGCAGGAGACAATCCATTGATGTTTTGCTCTCACATCAAAGTCCCCCCCCCCCTTTCTCTCTCTCTCCATCTCCCTTCCTCTAACACTCTAAAAAATAAAAAAAAAATGAAAAAGCTGCCAAATTTGAGGTACTTTGTCACACAGCAATACATAACTAACACACGCCCATGCACACAAAATGTTCAGGGAATTGCAGGACATCCTAAATCTCACACCATTGCCTTTCTAAGTTAACTCCATTTTAAGAATCCCTAGATGAGTTCTTCCTTTTTTATAGTAGCATAATATTCCATTGTGTAGATGTACCACAGTTTTTTAATCCATTCATCTGCTGAAGGGCATTTAGGATGTTTCCAGATCTTAGCTATTGTAAGTTGTGGTGCTATCAACATATGGGTGCTTATATCCCTTCTGATCAGTGTTTCTGGTTTCTTGGGATATATCCCTAGAAGTGGGATTACTGGGTCAAATGGGAGTTCCATTTTTAACTTTTTGAGGAAACTCTATACTGCTTTCCACAGTGGCTGCACCAGTCTGCATTCCCACTAGCAGTGCACAGGGCTGCTTCTTCTTCTTCTTCTTCTTCTTCTTCTTCTTCTTCTTCTTTTTTTTTTTGCATCCTCGTCAGCACTTTTGATTTGTTGATAATAGACATTCTGACAGGTGTGAGATGGTACTGCATTGTCATTTTGATTTGCATCTCTCAGATGATTAGTGACTTTGAACATGTGTTCATATATCTCTTGGCCTTCCTATGTCTTCTTTCAAAAAGTGTCTATTTAGGTCCTTTGTCTATTTTTTTCATTAGGTTATATTCCTTTTGTTCAGCTGTATGAGTTCCCTGTAAATGTTGGAGATTAAACACTTATTGGAGAAAACATTGGCAAATATGTTCTCCCATGCACTGGGCTTTCTTGTTGTTTTGTTGATGGTTTCTTTTGCTGTGCAGAAGCTTTTTATTTTTTTATTATTTTTTAAAAATCTTTATTGTTCAGTTTATTAACTACATTGTTCCCCTTTTTTTATTCCCCTATAGCTCCCATCCACCCTGTACCCATTTCACCCTCCACCCTCCCCTACCCCTCCCCACTGTCCTCTCCCATTGTTGCAAGATTTTTGTCCAGTCTCTTGCTGTACTTCCCACATCCTTTTTCTCCCCAAAAATTGTCAGTCCATTCCCTATGTCCATGATTCTGTTATATTTACCAGTTTATCCTGTTCATCAGATTATTAATTCACTTGATTTTTGTATTCATTTGCTGATAGATGTGTATTTGTTGTTAATAATTTTTATTTTTACCTTTTTCTTCTTCCTCTTCTTAAAGAATATCTTTCAGCATTTTGTATAATATTGGTTTGGTGGTGATGAACTCCTTTAGCTTTTTCTTATCTGCAAAGCACTTTATCTGACCTTCAATTCTGAATGATAGCTTTGCTGGATAGCATAATCTTGGTTGTAGATTCTTGCTATTCATCACTTTGAATATTTTTTGCCACTCCCATCTGGCCTACATAATTTCTGTTGAGAAATCTGCTGACAATCGTATGGGTGCTCCCTTATAGGTAACTAACTGTTTTTCTCTTGCTGCTTTTAATATTCTCTCTTTATCTTGTGCTCTTGGCATTTTAATTATGATGTGCCTTGGTGTGGTCCTCTTAGGGTTCATATATTTTGGGGTTCGGTGCACTTCTTGGACTCCTAAGTCAATTTCTTTCACCGGGTGTGGGAAGTTTTCAGTCACTATTTCTTCAAATAGGTTTTCATTGTCTTGGCCTCTCGCTTTTTCTGGCACCCCTATAATTCGGATGTTGGTATGCTTGAGGTTGTCCCAGAGGCCCCTTACACTCTCTTCAATTTTTTGGATTCTTTTGGTTTATTGATTTTCCAGCTGAGTGGATTTTACCTCTTTGTATTTCAAATCTTTAACTTGGTTCTTGGGGTGCTCTAGAGTACTTTTAGGTCTTTGTATAATATTTTTTATTTCAGTCAGTGTATGCTTAATTTCTGGTTGGTCCTTTTTCATATCCTTGAGAGCCTCCTTCATATCCTTGAGTGTCTCCTTCATTTCCTTGTAGGACTCATTCATTTCCACGTTGGTCTTGTTCATTTCCTTGTAGGTCTTGCTTATTTCCTTATAGGTGTTGACCTTTTCTAGGAGCCTCTTGAAAAGCCTTATACCTGTGGTTTTGAACTCTATGTCTAGTCGTCTTTTTTCCTCTATTTCTTTCACACATGATTTGTTTCCATGTCTCTGCATGGTGGCTGCTTTATGTGGTAGATGACCTCTAAGGAACAGTGGTTCAGCCTCCCCAGTTACCTGAGGTGGATACTCTTACTGCAATCCTTTACGGGTTGTACAGTATTTTTGAATTTAAGGCCAGTTGGCTGTGAAGGGAGACTGTGTTCAGGTTGGATGGGTGGAGTCTCTGAGCTGAGCAGGCAGCCTCAGCGTTAGCTATATCCTATGCAGCGCTGGAGCGCGGGTCTCTGTTGGGTGGCAATTGTTGCAGCCACCTCCAAGAGAAAGCCGCTAGTCTCTACCCCTTGCCAGACAACTCTGCCTCTCCCCTAATGAGTCTGCACACCCAAAGTCTCACCCAGGGTTGTAAAACAAAGCAGTCTGGTGGTTTCCGGGACCAGGGGGCAAGTCGCCAGGGAGGAAGTCGCGCGTCTGTGCTGTCACACACTTTACGCGCGCTAAGTGCTTTTCCAAGCAACCTGTTTTCTCCTCAGACTAGGAGACCTCTGCCACGCCTGGCTTCCAGGGTGCGCCCCCCAGACCTCGGAGCTTGCCTGGCACTGGGGAATCCGTGCAGTGGGACGTCTCCACCCTCCCCATTGGAGAAATCCAGCTGGGGTTGTTGCTGCCAGCCCTACAGCCCACTCACGCGGCCACGTCTCCTAACCTCTATTTCCACGTGTATCTTCAAGGCTGCGCTCTGCCGCTCTTCTGAGTCTCAGTGTCCCACCTTTACTTTTATTTGTGGAGTTTTCACTCAGCCAGCTGTCCGGTGATTCTGGGTGATGTTTGTTTTGTTGTAGTTTTTGAATTGTTGTGTGGGCTAGAACAATAGGTATTTACCTATGCTGCCATCTTGGTTGCTCCTCCAGAAGCTTTTTATTTTGATGTAGTCCCATTTGTTTATTTTCTCCTTAGCTTCCATTGCCCTAGGAGCTGTATCTGTAAAAATATTACTATGATATATGTCTGCTATTTTGCTGCCTATGGATTCTCCTAAGATTTTTTATGGTTTCCCATCTTATGTTTTAGTCCTTTATTCATTTTGAGTTTATTTTTGTGTATGGTGTAAGTATGTTGGTGTTCCAGTTTCATTTTTTTTTACATGTATCTGACGAGTTTTCCCAATACCATTTATTTAAGAGACTGTCTTATCACTGTTGTATGCTCTTGCCTCCTTTGTCAAATAGTAATTGAGTATAATGCCTTGGGATGATTTCCAAGTTCTCTGTTCTGTTCCATTGGTCTATATGTCTGTTTTTTGCCAATACCAGGCAGTTTTGAGGACATTAGCTTTGTAATATAGCTTGATATCTGGTATTGTGATCCCTCCAACTTTGTTCTTTCTCAGAATTGCTACAGGTGTTCAGAATCTTTTCTTAGACCACACTAGAGGCCTGGTACATGGATTCGTGCACTATGAAGTCTCTCATCCTGGCCTGCAGAGATTTGGCAGAAACTGGCTCTCTGACATCCCCAGTGAGGCTTCAGATTGTGAGAGGGTGCAAGCCAGGCCTAGTGACCCCACCAGTGCATGATCAGTGGTGGGGAGGGACTGTGGTAGGGCTCCCAGGCATGTTTGGTCCTCTTGCTGAGTCCTGATTGGCCAGACCCTAGCAGCAAATTAACCTACTGGTTGGAGCATCTGTCCCCTGATGGTCAATGTGCATCACAGTGACTGGTCAAATGGTCAAACAAATGTTTGGACACTTAACATCTTAGGCTTTTATTATATAGGATGAATTTTTTGAGAGTTTGTTCTAGGTCTGTGAAATATGTTGTTGGTATTTTAATGGGGATTGCATTAAATTTATAGATTGCTTTGGGTAGTATGGACATTTTAATGATGTTGATTCTACAAATCCATGAACATGGATATATTCTCTTACTATTTGCAACAGCATAGATGAACATGGAGAGTATTATGCTAAATGAAATAAGCCAATTGTAGAAAGATAAATATCACATGATCTTACTCATTTGTGGAATATAATGAACAACATAAACTGATGAACACCAATAGATCCAGAGACATAGAAGTATCAAACTGACCGTCAAACTTCAGAGGGAAGGCAGGAAGTGGGTGGTAAAAGATCAACCAAAGGACTTCTATGCATGCATATAAGCATAACCAACGGACACAGACACTAGTGGGGTGTGTGAAAGCTTGTGCCGGGGGAATGGAGGTGGCTGGGAAGAAGTCAATGGGGGAAAAATAATTATATGTAATATTGTATGTAATACTTTAAACAATAAGGAATTTAAAATTTGAAAAAAAAAGAATCTCTAGACAAGTAATGACAAATAGCAACATAATAAGCCACACAAATATTTTAAATTTTTCTAGTAGTCACATTAAAAAAGTAAAAAGAAATAGATGAAAAAAATTTCAGTAATATATTTTAAATTAATATATTTCAAGTATTATTTCAACATGTAATCAATCTTATTATTTATAAAATTTTTCTAATTTTTTGTTGTCAATTTTGGAAATCAGATGTGTCTTTCAATGTACAACACATCTCAATTTGGTCTAGCAACAGTTCAAGTGCTCTATAGACACAGGTGGCCAGTGGCCTCTTTAGTGGATAATACAGTCCAAGACTAATATAAACTCAAATAATGAACAAACATTGGTTTCTCTGGCTACTATAGCACATGCCACCCTAAATACCTGGAACTGATGAAGAAGCTAACAGGACTTATTGCTGCTGAAAAAACCCAAGGAGCTAACCATGGTAATATTCTCCAAATTGATTTACAGATCCAAACTGTTCTTATACAAATACCAGCTATGTTTTTTGGGGGCAGAAATTGACAAGCTGATCTTAAAATTCATATAGAAATGCAATAATAGCTAAAACAATATTTTTAAAAAGAACCAAGTTAGTTGAATCACACTAACACATTTTAAAATTTACTACAAAGCAACAGTAAACAAAACAGTATGTTACTAGAATTGGATTGACATATAAATCAATGGAACAGAATTGAGAATCCAAAAATAAACTTATGCATTGATTTTTTACAAAGGTGTCAAGACCATTCACTGAAAAATAAAATAGCCTCTTCAATAAGTGGTGCTGGGACAACAGGATATTCACATGCAGAAAATGATATTGGACAACTACCTCACACCATATCCAATATTAACTCAAAAGGACTCAAAGACTTAAATGTGAGAGCTAAAATTCTAAGAAGAAAAGATAAGGATAAATCTTTATGACATTGGATTTGATAATGATTGGTTAGAACAAGTAACAAAAGAAAAAATAGATAAATTGGATATTATCAAAATTTAAAAGTTTGTGCTTCAAATAATACATCAAAAACATGAAAAAATAACCTACAGAATGGGAAAATATATTTTTAAATTATATGTCTGATAAGGGACATGCATATGAAATATGTAAAGAATTCTTACAACTCAAAGACAAATAATCCAATTTAAAAATGGGTGATGAATCGTAATAAGCATTTCTGTTAAGCTATACAAATGGCAAATGAATGTTTTAAAAAGTGCTCAACACCACCATTAGCCATTAGGGAAATGCAAATCAAAACCACAATGAGATACCACTTGACATAATAACAAATGATGGCAAGGGTGTAGAGAAATTTGATCTCCCCTACATTGCTGATGAGAATGTATAGTTGTGCAGCTGTTTGGGGGAAAAGTTCCTCAAAATGTTAAATATAGAGGTTTCATATGACCCAACAATTAGATTCCTAGGTATATACCTAAGAGAATTGAAAACATATGTCTGCATAAAAACTTGTCCATGGTTTGGCAGTTTCTCAAAAAGCTAAATATAGAATTGCTATATAACCCAATAATTCTCTTCTGAGTATATATTCAAAAGAGTTAAATATAGGGACTGAAACAGATACTTGTTCATCAATTTTTATTGCAGCTTTATTTACAATAGCCAAAGGATAGAAACAACCCAAATGACCATCAATGAATGAATCGATAAACACATGTGGTATACCCATAGGATGGAATATTGTTTAGGCATAAAAAAGAAATAAAGTACAGTTGTACCCCCTTATCTCTGGGGGATACATCCCAAGACCCCCAGTGAATATGTAAAACTTCACATAGTACCAAAACTTTATGTATACTATATTGTGAAAATACATGTATACCTATGTTAAAGTTTAATGTATAAATTAGACACAGTAAGAGATTAAGAATATTAATAATAAAATAGAATTATAGCAATATACTGTAATAAAAGTGATGGGAATATAGTTTCTCACTATTTCAAAATACTGTACTTTTTTTTGGCCCTTCTTGTTGTGATAATATGAGGTGACAAAATAAATATATGATGAGATGAAGTGAATGAGATATTATTAAGTAAAACTAGAGGCCCAACGCATGAAATTTGTGCACTGGGAGGGGAGTTCCTCAGCCCAGCCTACTCCCTATTGCAGTCCAGGAGCCCTCGGGGGATGTCCAACTGCTGGTTTAGGCCCACTTTGGGGAGTGGGCCTAAGCCGGCAATCAGACATCCTTAGCGCTGCTACGGAGGCAGGAGAGGCTCCTGCCACCACCACTGTGCTTGCCAGCTGTGAGCCCAGCTTCTGGCTGAGTGACACTCCCCCCTATGGGAGTGCACTGACCACCAGGGAGCAGTTTCTGCATTGAGCACCTGTCACCTGGTGGTCAGTTCTGCTGTTTGGTCAATTTGCATATTAGCCTTTTATTATATAGGAAGGAAAGGATAAGGGTTACTTAAACACAGTAGTCATCCTGTGACAGTCAATCTTATAACCAAGACATTTACTAAGTGACTAACAATAGGCTGGTAGCATATACAGTGTGGATATACTGGACAAAGGGATGATTAAAGTCTCAATCTGGACAGAGCAGGATGGCAGGAGATTTTATCACACCACTCACAAAAGGATGTAATCAAAAGCTTATGAATTGTTTATTTCTGACACTTGTCCATTTAATATTTTCAGACTGTCTTTTACTTCAGGCAATTGAAAATGTGGAAAGTGAAACTGTGGATAAAGAGGTATAATGTACTAATTCATGTTATAACTTGGGTGAACCTTATGCTAAGAGATAAAAGCCAGTCATAAAAGTCCATGTATTATTTGATTCCATTTTAATGAAATGCTCAGAACAAGGGACACCCATAAAGCCTGAAAGTAAATTAGTATTTACCTAGATCTAGGAGATAGGGAAAAAATGGAAACTAATGTGTATAGGTTTCTTTTGGATGGTGTTCAAAATTTTATAAAATTTAATAGTGGTGATGGTTGACAACTCTGAAAATACTAAAAATTACTGATCTGTGCACCTTAAAATGGGTAAAACTTATGGTACATAAAACATATCTCAATAAAGCTATATAAATAAGCTTTTGTGGCTATTTTGGGCAACCTCAGTGATAGTACATTACCTTCATTTTTTTCCAGAAACATTTGAAGAGGATGAATGGTGTAGGGAAGAGAGAGAAGGATGAAGACAATTAGAGCTATTGAGCCCACGCTATGTGCCTGTGCCAAAGGTTGTCATATATCCCTTCTCATTTCATCTGTACTCTAGTTATGCCAATTTCATGCACAAGGAAATTCATTTGGTCAGAACCATATGGTTAGGTAACGTGGTGGAGCCAGGATTTAAAAATAACCCACCCATCTCTGAGTTCACACTCTTTCCACTCTAATGTGCCAGTTTAGGAAATCAGCATTACCAATCAAGACAGGTTCCCTTTGTATGTATGCTTTGTACTCTGTGAGTTTCAGCTTCACATTTTTAGGTGGGCAATTTGAAATGGCAACAGTTGAAAACTCAAATGCCCAGTGGGTCCCAGCAGGCAATATAAATGCTTAAAGAAGGCCAGGCCAAGGAATGGTTATGGTGAATTGGAGAATACTTGACCCATCTAAAAGGAGAGGTGGTAGTAGATCCAGCTTCTTGTTGCCATAGGATAACAAGGGCCTGTGGTGATCAAATCCTGGTTTTCCACAAAAAGCTAAAACCATGGATTTTAAATGTTGGCCTCTAATTCAATTTTTTTAAAAACAACTCTTTAGGAAAAACAAAATATTTGTGTGGTGATTCCACCTGAGGGGCTACCAATTTGCAAATCTAAACTATAGAAACTCTGATGTTAATTCTGGCTTTCACATTCTCTGAATTTCTCTGCAACAAACCTGGTCCTGTCTGGCTCAGTGAGTGCAGGTTTCAAATGCTGGTTTTCTAGATGCCCTGGATATTATCCCTGTGGGAAATCAGACCACAGAAAGCAGCGACTCCAGGCCCAGACTCCTAGACTGCAAACGAAATTTCGGAATATGGAATGCACTTTTCCTTCTTGAAGTGGGTGTTACTTTTCCTCCTGTTCTGTGGGGCCAAATTGAGTGGTTGGATAAATACATGAGCTGCCAGCTGCACGTATGGTAAGTGGTTTTTGTGACTCCCAAGTTTTCTAAATAAGAGGCCTTGGCTGAATGTCTATTACAAAGCCCCAGTCAGCACTGTAAGATGGTGGCATTCTGAAACACCCACTCTTCATTTTCTCCAGAAGATAAGTGAGAGCCAGGAATATATAAAATTAGCTCTCTGAATTGTTAGGTTTTTGCCAAGGATAGTACCATGGGTTCTCTGATTTAGCCAATGAATGGGTGCTATCTTGTCTTTCTAGTAGTTTTGAAATAATAATGGATTAAACATGACATTAACATATGGCTTTTAAAAATGTTCATGGCTGAGAGGAGAGGGGAGAAAAGATGGCGGTGGAACAGAAGGATGCATAATCATTTGTGTACCGGGGTAGACAGAGGGAGCAGCTGAGGGTCAAGAGGGGAGTGTTTGTTGGAGAGTTGGGGGACAGCTGGGCTTTGGGAGAAGGAGGGGGACTGCTAGATTAGCCTCCCTTAACAGAGCGGCTCCGGTGCAGCTGGGTTCTCTCACGGAGCCACTGGCTCAGAGGCAGACTATGCCAGCCTGAAGGGGAAGAGCCTGAAAATTTTACAAATGCGGTACCCACTGGGTGGCTGAGACCCCCGCCCCAACATCGGTTCCTAGTTGGTGCAGAAGCGGATTCCGAGGAACCCTGTGCTCCGCCACAGGAAGGTCAGATTTCTAATGGGGTTAAGGGAGCTGGTAACACAGGGAGATTCGTGCCTGGGGGAAAACAAAAAGAGGAAAAGTCCGTGGCTGTTGGAGCCGGCAAACATGGAAGAGGGCCCTCGGAGCTGGCGGCAGGGGGGATACATAGAAAGCAACCCATTTGGACCTGACAGAGAAGGCCAGCCTAACAATTTTGGGAGGGAGCAGGCTGCCAAACCCAAGGGGGAAAGGGGCTTCGCGCAAACATATGAGCAGGACGTGAGTTCGTGTGCCTGCGTTTGTCCTCTCCAAATCCTAATTTCTCAGTGCTGAACCAGTAACGGGGGATCCCCTGGTGGGGGATAACCTGGAAGACCACAGGGGCAAGCTGTTTTGCTGAGGCTGGGGACCAGAACAGGTGCTCACCATTAGAGAGGCAGCTCTGGGGTAGCCTATTTCCACAAATCAGTAGTGAATACCATAGACATAGCGGGATTTTAGATCAGGCTAGAGAGGACCAATAGACCTGGAGGTCAATTCAGAAACACTACCACCTAGGAGCTGAATCACAATTTGACTCTTGTGTAACACAAATTAAGGAATCAATTTTATTTCTACTACTGTTTAAACTTTTTTTAAGTGCCATTTTATTTCATCTTTATTCTACTTAGAGATTAGTGTTATATAGTTTTTTTTCATCTACCCTTTAGTATCTTTTTATTCTACTTCAACTTCACCCTTATGCCAAGCGCTCTCTTGCTAACCTTTCCCTAGTTAGTGTCTTGTTCCCCTTATACTTTTTCTGGTTTAGATTTTCCTTATTCTCTCTTTTTACCCCCTGTTAAAATTTCACCCCACTTTTATATCCAATCTCCAACCACCTGCTCCAAGTCCATACACATCTATCGCTTCGCCGACTTCACTATCCTAAACTGTTTTTCTCTCAGTCCTGCTGATATTGTTTACCTGACTGTTGACTATATCAATATTTTATGCATGTTTATGAGATTGGTTTGGTTATTCTTTTCTTTTAATTTGTTCTGTGGGGGGGGGGAGTTTGGCATTGTTTTGTGTTTTGGTGATGTTTACACTGTTTTTTTTTTATATAGATTTAAGCTTCTGTGTTCCCTAACCTCCCTTGATATTAGTTGTTGTATGTAGTTTGTATCAATCTCCAGGTACTCGTTGCTGGCTTTTGCTGGGATTAGTGGTGGTCCTTTGGGAGTTTCCAAACCATATTTATAGTTTACTCCCTTTTCCTTACTTTTTCCTCCTTCCCCTTTTCCAAATTTTATTTTGGCATTTCTTTCTTTCTTTCTTTCTTTCTTTCTTTCTTTCTTTCTTTCTTTCTTTCTTTCTTTCTTCCTTTCTTCTTTTGTGTGTGTGAGGGTGTTTTCTCTTACTCTCTTTTTTTCCCACCTATGACCTAATTTACCTTCCTCTAGCAATCACCTTTAATTTGGAGTTACCAATACTGGGAATACATTCTTCTTCAGTGCCTCGTGTGCTGCACCTGGTTGTGTTGTAGTTTGAGCCTTTAAATCAACACAGGAGAATGAGAACTACATAACAAGACACACAGAGAAGAGAGACTATGGGGAGACAAAGAAATAGCGCACCAATGAAAGATAAAAAAGCCTCATCAGAAAAAGAGGTAAACGAAATGGAAGCAAGCAACTTGTCAGAGAGAGAGAGAGAGTTCAGAGAAATGGTCATAGGGTGGATGAAGAGAACAGAAGCCAATATGAGTAAGAACCATGAGGAATTGAAGAGGAATCAAGAGAAAATGAATAAGAGCCATGAAGAAATGAAGAACTATGAAGAAATGAAGAAGACCCAAGAGGAAATGAAGAAGACCCAAGAAGAAATGAAAAGTGACATTGCTAAGGTAAAGAACTCCATAGAAAGTATCAGAAGTAGAATAGATGAAGCAGAGGACTGCATCAGCGAGCTGGAAGACAAGGTAGGAAAAAATACCCAAGTAGAGCAGCTTCTAGGAAAAAAAATTAAAAAGCAGGAGGAGAACCTAAGGGAACTTTGGGACAACATGAAACAAAACAACATCCGCATACTAGGGCTTCCAGAGGGACAGAAAACTGAGCAAGGTATAGAAAATGTGTTGGAATAAATAATTACAGAAAACTTCCCTGATATAGGAAAGAAAAAACCCACACAAATCCAAGAAGCTCACAGAGTTCCAAGCAAATTAAACCCCAAAAAATCTACACCAGGGTACATTATAATTAAACTGGCAAACATCAACAACAAAGTGAGAATCTTAAAAGCTGCCAGAGAGAGACAAAAAGTCACCTACAAAGAAACCACCATCAAAAGTGATTTCTCAACAGAAACTTATCAGGCCAGAAGGGATTGGAATGAAATATACAAAGTCATGCAAAGAAAGGGTCTGCAACCTAGAATACTGTACCTAGCAAGGCTATCAATCAAAATTGAAGGTCAAATCAGGAGCTTCACAGACAAAAAAGGTCTAAGGGAACACATTACCACCAAACCAGCAATGCAAGAAAAGCTAAAGGGTCTGCTGCAAAAAGCAATAGGAAGCCAAGAAAGAACACAGGGTCAAAGAACAAAAATGGCTACAAGTAACTACCTATCAATAATAATTTTAAATGTAAATGGTTTAAATGTTCCAATCAAAAGACATAGGGTAATAGACTGGATAAGAAAACAAGACCCATATATCTGCTGTCTACAAGAAACCCACCTCCAAAAAAAAAAAAAAACGCACACAGACTGAGGGTGAAAGGATGGAAAAAGGTTCTTCAAGCGAATGGAAATGGAAGAAAAGCTGGGGTAGCAATACTTATATCTGACAAATTAGATCTCAAAGTGAAGGACATAACAAGAGATAAAGAAGGCCACTTCATAATACTAAAGGGAGCAGTCCAACAGGAAGAAATAACTGTGGTAAACATATATGCACCCAATACAGGAGCAATTAAATACATACAAAAAGTCCTAGATGATATCAAGGGAGAGATAGACAGCAATACAATCATAGTAGGAGACTTTAATACCCCACTATCATCATTGGACAAATCCTCTAAACAAAAATCAGTAAAGAAACATCAATCCTCAATGACTCATTAGACCATATGGAATTAATTGACATCTTCAGATCATTTCACCACAAAGCCACAGAATATACATTCTTTTCAAGTGCCCATGAGTCATTCTCAAACATAGACCATGTGTTGGGTCATAGGCAAAGTCTCTCCAAATTCAAGAAGATAGAAATCATATCAAGCATATTCTCAGATCACAGTGGCATAAAGCTGGAAATCAACTACAATAGAAACAATCCAAAGAAATCAAACACATGGAGACTAAACGGCATGCTATTAAACTATGATTGGGTTACTAGAGAGATCAAGGAAGAGATAGAAAACATCATGGAAACAAATGACAACAATAGCACAACAATCCAAAATCTATGGGACACAGTGAAAGCAGTTCTGAGAGGGAAGTTCATAGCTCTACAATCCTACTGCAAAAAACTAGAAACAATGGCAATAAATTATCTAACCCAACAACTCAAAGAGTTAGAAAGAAAACAACAAGAAAAGCCCAGTGTAAGCAGAAGGAAGGAAATAGTAAAGATCAGAGCAAAAATAAATGACATAGAGACCAAAGAAACAATATGGAAGATCAACAAAACCAAGAGCTGGTTCTTTAAAAGGATAAACAAGATGGATGCACCTCTAGCCAGACTCACGAAGAAGCAAAGAGAGAGGACCCTAATAAATAAAATCAGAAATGAAAGAGGTGAAATAACAACAGACCCCATTGAAATACAAAGGATTGTTAAAAAATACTATGAAAACTCCACTCCAACAAACTGGACAACGTGGAGGAAATGGATATATTTCTAGAAAAATATAACCTCCCAAAACTCAATCAGAAAGAATCTAAACAACTCAATAGACAAGTAACTGTGGAAGAAATTGAAGCAGTCATCATAAAGCTTACAGCAAACAAAAGCACAGTGCCAGACGGCTTCTCAGGGGAGTTTTACCGAACATTCAAGGAAGAACTAAAACCTATACTCCTCAGACTATTCCAGAAAATTCAAGAGGATGGAACACTTCCAAACTCCTTCTATGAAGCTGGCATCACCCTAATACCAAAACCAGATAAAGATGACACAATGAAAGAGAATTACAGGCCAATATACCTCATGAATATAGATGCCAAAGTCCTCAATAAAATTCTACCAAATCGGACCCAGCAGTACATCAGAAAAATCATACACCATGACCAAGTAAGATTTATGCCAGGAATGGAAGGATGGTACAATATCCAAAAATCAATAAATATGATACATCACATAAACAAATTGAGAGATAAAAATCACATAGTCATATCAATTGATGCAGAAAAAGCATTTGATAAAATACAACACCCTTTCTTGATAAAAACTCTCAACAAGGTAGGAATAGAAGGATCATACATCAACATAATAAAAGTTATATATGATAAACCCACAGCAAACATCATACACAATGGGCAAAACTTCAAGCATTTCCCCTAAGAACAGGAACAAGACAGGGTTGCCCACTCTCACTACTCCTGTTCAACATAGTACTGGAAGTATTAGCCATTGCAATGAGACAAGAAGAAGAAATAAAAGGCATCCAAATTGGAAAAGAAGAAGTAAAGCTATCTTTATTTGCAGATGACATGATATTGTACATAAAAAACCTGAAAGACTCTATAAAAAAGCTAATAGAATTAATAAATGAGTTCAGCAACATATCAAGCTAAAAAATTAATGCCAAGCAAGAAATCTATGGCCTTTCTATAAACTAATAGTGAACTTACAGAAAGAGAGACTAAAAAAGCGATCCCATTTACCATCACACCAAAAAAATTAAGATACCTAGGAATAAACTTAACAAAGGAGGTAAAAGACCTATTCATGGAAAACTACAGGACACTAAAAAAGAGACAGAGGAAGATGTAAACAGATGGAAGAACATACCATGTTCATGGATTGGGAGAATCAACATAATTAAAATGTCCATACTACCCAAAGCAATCTATAAATTTAATGCACTCCTCATTAAAATACCTATGGCATATTTCACAGACCTAGAAAGAACTATCCAAAAATTCATCTGGAATTTTAAAAAGGCCCCTAATAGCCACAGCAATCCTGAGAAAGAAGCACAAAGTCAGTGGGATTTCACTACCAGATTTCAAGCTGTATTACAAAGCTACTGTTCTCAAAACAGCTTGGTACTGGCACAAGAAAAGACATATAGACCAATGGAATAGAATAGAGAATCCAGATATCAACCCAAACCACTATGCTCAATTAATATTTGACAAAGGAGGCATGAACATAAAAGGGAGTTAAGACAGTCTCTTCAATAAATGGAATTGGGAAAATTGGATAGCTATATGCAAAAAAATGAAACTAGACCACCAACTTATACCATTCACAAAAATAAACTCAAAATGGATACAGGACTTAAATGTAAGATGGGAAGCCATAAAAACATTAGAGGAATCTACAGGGAAAAAATCTCAAACATATGCCAAAAGAACTTCTTTGATGATACTGCTCCTAGGGCTACAGAAGCTAAAGACAAAATAAACAAATGGGACTATATCAAAATAAAAAGCTTTTGCACAACTAAAGAAACCATCAACAAAACAACAAGAAAACCCACTGTATGGGAGAACATATTAGCAAATGTTATCAGTGATAAAGGTTTAATCTCAAGCATCTAGAGGCAACTCACACAACTCAATAAAAGGAGGACAAATGATCCAATAAAAAAATGCGCAACAGACCTAAATAGAATCTTTTCCAAAGAAGACAAAGGGAAGTCCCAGAGACATATGAACACTTGCTCACAGTTAGTAATTATCCGAGAGATGCAAATCAAAACGACTATGCGGTATCATCTCACACCTGTCAGAATGGCTTACATCAACAAATCAACAAATCAACAAATGACAAGTGCTGGCGAGGATGTGGAGAAAAAGGAACTCTCCTGCACTGCTGGTGGGATTGTACACTAGTGCAGCCACTGTGAAGAACAGTATGGAGTTTCCTCAAAAAACTAAAAATGGAGCTCCCATTCGACCCAGTGATGCCACTTCTAGGAATATACCCCAAGAAACAAGAAATGCGAATTAGAAAGGATATATGTACCCCTATGTTCATAGCAGCACAATTCACCATAGCTAAGATTTGGAAACAGCCTAAGTGCCCATCAGCAGATGAGTGGATAAAAAAAAACTATGGTACATCTACACAATGGAATACTACGCTGCAGTAAAAAAGAAGGAGCTCCTACCATTTGTAACAACATGGATGGATTTGGAGAACATTATGCTAAGTGAAATTAGCCAGGCAGAGAAAGACAAATATCACATGATCTCACTCATTTGAGGAATATAATGAATGACACAGAATGATGAACAAGAATGGATCCAGAGACTGAGAAAAGTCCAGCAGAATGTCAAACTTCAGGGTAAATGGCAGGTGTTGGGAGTAAGGGGGAAAGTCAATATATTTGAATGCTTGAACTAAGGTAAGTGATTTGTGTTTTTACATCCCCGACAAAGTTTATATGAAGTTATAAAAAATTGGCAGCTAGTTTGAGATTGAATTAACATGGCCTAGAGCTTGTCATCTCCTATGGACACCAGTCCTTAGGTTAGGCCCTCCTAAACCTCCCATGACACCATAATACCCTTACATGATATTATTCTACAATGTCATTATAATATTTGATATTTGACAACAGAATACTATACAATTATCCCAAATAAACTTACAAAATAATTCTTTGAATGTTTGGCAGCAATTTAAAAAAGGATAGGAAAAGAATTATTCCCTTTCAGAAGGAATTAAGGCACTGGGAAGGCACTGGGAAGGCACTCGAGCATTCTATATTGGCCCCTCTTGCCCTATTGCCAAGAGGGACCCTCTTCTTACTATCCAAATACACACAGGTGATGCCTGAGCTTTCAGTTCAAGCTGTGGCTGAAGCCTCTGGGCAGCTAGCACCATGGATCTGTCTCTCGACCAATGGTGTGAACTGGGCCCTCTCTGGAGAAGAAACCTGGGTCCCCCAAGATATGTGATCAGTACCGGGACCCTGCCAGCAGGCGAGGGGACCCCAAGGCAGGTGCTGGACGTGGAGGCCACGGGGGCATTGACTACAAAGGAGACAGAACTGAACCTCACATCACCCTGTTTGGTCCCGGAGGATGGCTGGTTAGCTAGAGGTGGGTAAGATTCCTCAGGGAAGGAACAACCTAAGACAGGCACAGTCACAGAGGGGCCAACAGGAGAGAACTAAAAGATCAACAGAGGATGGGGCACAGACCCTCATCCACAAACCTTGCAGGGGCTTGAATTCTCACCCCTCCTGAGGGAGGTCTCCTACCCCAACGGCGGCTTCGCCTCCCACACACAACTCAGACCAGGACCCAGGTGGCAGACAGAGACTCGGTCAGCAATAGCTGCTCTATATCTAAATTCAATCTATTACCAGGAATGCTCAGGACCTACTAAAAAATGCAAATATTCCTTTCCACTAGTATTTAGAGGGTAAACTAAGAATTCTGCTTGAGTAATAAAATTGACAGTAAAATAGTAATCAAGTTTTCAACTTAATTTAAAATGGCCAAGTGAAGTAAGTGAATACTCAAGAAAATTTAAGTGTACTGGAAAAAAGCTTTTCCTAAAACATTAACTAAAATATCTATTAGTGGTTGATCTCACTGTAAAATTGCCTATCATCCAAAGAACCTAAAGCAGTCATATTTGTGTGCAAAATTTAAAATTACCAAGACTGCAAGATAAAATTTCCAAAAGCCCCCATTAATCAAAAAAGGGGGGAGACAGTGGGGTAATATCATGTAAGGAAAAATATCCTGTAAGTAAAATACATCTAGAAAATTCTTACTACAGAAAAGTAAATTCATTTGTAAAACCAACTGCAGGACACCCATGAAAAAACACACATGGTGTCAAAATAAGCCAAAGGAAAATCATTTAGGCAAAAATAAAAAGAATCCCAAGTCTATTTTGCAGGGAGGATCCCTTTGTTATCTTTTGGTCGAGACTGTGTTTTTGTGTTTTCAGAGAACAACTCCAAGACCATGTGGGTTCCTGCAACTGTGAGGAACTGAGGGATCTGTTCCAGTCACGAGGATGGTCCAGAGATGGGGGACACTGACAACACCTTGCCATGCTAGCAGTTGGCAGCTGTGCATGGCTGCAGGCAGCCCAGAACCAAACCAGAGAGGATGGATCTTGCATTGCCACGATGTGTCCACCATCTGGATTCCATTGCTGATATGTACACATAAAGAACGATTTGACACTGAAACTGGGACTCAGAACAGTTGGACATTGAAACTGAGACTCAAACATTTTTTGTTCTTATACATTTATTTCTAGTATACAGAGGCAAGATATTTTTGAAGAAAAGAAACAGAGAAGAGTGATTGATATAGAGGCAGGGAGGCATTGAGCAGACTGTCAAGCTACAGGGGGAAGGCTTGGGAGGATGGGAGGTGAATGCCAGGGGAGATCAAACGAAGGACTTGTAAGCATGCATATGAGCATAGCCAATGGATGAAAGACACTGGGGCGGGGAGGGTGGTGGGTGGGGACATGTGCTGGGGGGTGGAGGAGGCTGGGGGGAGGAGAGTAGGGAGAGGGGAAAGGAAAACATGTACTACTATTAAATATAAGTTATACTGCAAAAAAAAAATGTTCATGGCTACAAGAGAGCCAAAATTAAAGAAAAAAATGTTTTGGCCAACAGGTCTCAGGGCATTATAGCAGTCACTGAAAGTATTATGAGGTCAAAAAATATAAAATGTTTTCATGGAATGTTTGATGCTGATTCCATCCTTTTTTAGTACAAAGAAATAAACCTTCCAGTAAAAATTAAAGAGTTGGAGTTAGAGAGAACTCTGATTTTTCATTCCCAAAGTTTTTCCCATCTTACAGCTCTTGACTGACCTTGGAGAAACTTAATTGGAGACCTGGGCATGCTCATGAACAGGGACCATGAGAACATTAGAAGGAATAGTCCTTTAGAACACTCAAGGGGAAGAAAGGAACAGTTGTGCAGACCTTTCAGTGGCATGAATGTTCAACTCTTCCTAAGGTCAAAGGCAAGATATAGATGTGGGGTTTAACCTTTCATCTACGTTTAGTAGAAGTGGATTCTACACTGCCATGTCTGTACACTCACATAGTCATATCAAGACTGCTTCTGAGAGGCTGATTCTTCTCAAGGGCCCCTTCTGAGGCTCATGGAAGCGTGTACCAGAAACAGGCATCAACCAAGCCATGAGGATAGCCTTCTTTCTCCATCCCATGTATGCAAACCCCCAACTGTTTACAGAATTACCACGACCAAACTTGTTACTCTTCATCTTGCCCCTCTGGCCATGAGATTTCCATCTGATTCTGTACATGAACTCTTCATCTAGGCTTTAACAACCTCTTTGGGGTATGCTCTTTGAGAGTACCAGACCACACTCTCAGCAATACCCATACTTGTCTCTAAGAGGTATTATAGGATGAAATATGTCCCCCTGAAAGACATCCACATCCTAATATCCCAAACCTGTTAATATTACTTCATATAGAAAAAGCATCTTTGCAAGTGTGGTTAATTAAGGATTTTGAAATAGGGAGATTATCCTGGATTTTTTTGGGTAGACTCTAAATGCACTTACAAATGACCTTAAAAGAAGTAGATAAATGACTCCAAAGAAGACATACTGGTAGCTAATAGACATATGAAAAAATGTTCAACATCACTAATCATCAGAGAAATGTGAATTAAAACCATAATGAGACGTCACCTCATGCCTGTCAGAATGGATGTCATCAATAAATCAACAAACAGCAAGTGCTGGAAAAGATGTGGAGAAAAAGGAACCCTAATTCATTGCTAGTAGGAATACAGATCAGTTCAGCCACTGTGGAAAACAGTATGAATTTTCCTCAAAAAATTAAAAATAGAACTGCCTTAACCCAGCAATATACTTCTTGGAACTTATCCGAAGAAACTTGAAGCACTAATTCAAAAGAATATATGCACCTCTATATTCATTGCAGTGTTATTTACAATAGCCAAGATTGGAAACAGCTCAAGTGTCCATCAGTAGATGAGTGAGTAAAACAGCTATGGTACATTTGCACAATGGAATACTACTTAGCCTTAAAAAGGAAGAAAATTTACCCTTTGTGATAGCATGGGTAAACCTGGAGAACATTATGCTAAGTGAAATAAGCCAGTCAGAGAAAGACCAGAACCATATTTTACTCATATGTAGAATCTAATGAACAAACTGAACTACCAAGCAAAATAGGGACAGATTCATAGATAGAGGGCAGGCAGACAGCTGTGGTATGTGTGTGTTGGGGGAGGGCATTGGGGGGAAGAGGAATTGAGCAAAACAGAAAAAAAATAGGAAGAATTTATGGACATGGACGACAGTGTGGTGATTTTGGGGGGTGGGTGGAGGTGGAAGAGGGTATGGAGGTGGAGTAAACAGTGATAAAAAATGAAGAAAAATAATAAAAACTAAATGTAAGAATAAGAAAAATATAAATGAGATTTGACAGATAAGAGGAAGAGGCAAGACTTGTCCTGGTTAGAAACTTCACCTGATCCCTAAGCCAAAGTTCATTTCCTTTGTGACATACCAAAGAGGAGAGATCAACAGGACCAACATAGGCTTCATTTCTTCAGGGTGACTTTGAAGGTCAGAAATCCTGGAGAACCATATGGAAGAAAGTAAATTACTTTATCTTAAGTCACAGAATTTTAGAACTTTCAGAAAACACAAGAGCGGAATATTTGTGACAAGAAAAAGATCTTCAACAGTCTCATTGACAAGTGTGAACTGAAGGGGATTAGATTCTGAAGCTTTCAAAATCTTTCTGGTAGGTGGTTTAGAAAGCTCTAACCTATAAGTATCTTGAAACTTCTTTATTATATACAAACTCTCTCTCCTGGCCCTAATTGAATCCTAGAATCACTTAGGGAACTTTTAAAATTTCCAATACAGCCGAGACCAGTTTTGCTCAGTGGATAGAGCGTCGGACTGTGGACTGAAGGGTCCCAGGTTCGATTCTAGTCAAAGACATGTACCTTGGCTGCGGGCACATCCCCAGTGGGTGGCGTGCAGAGGGCAGCTGATCGATGTTTCTCTCTCATTGATGTTTCTGACTTTCTATCCCTCTCCCTTCCGCTCTGTAAAAAATCAATAAAATATATTTTAAAAAATAAAAATAAATAAAATTTCCAATACACAAGCTGCAACCTAGACCAATTAATTCAGAATCTCTGGCAATAGGACCCAGGTAGTGGTATTTTTTAAAGCTCCCCCGATTGTCTCAATGTGCAGCCAAGTTTGAGGACTGCTGCATAAGCCATAACTCTCAGCTCATTTAAACTTCTTTTATAATGCAATCCTTTTAGAGTTCAGGACAGAAGAAGACAAATGAGGAGGATCTTTTAAGATCTAACCTCCATCTTGGCTGGAAAGAGGAAAAGAAAGGCACAAAGTAAGTGGAACAAAAAGCTCTCCTGAGGCCCTTCGGAACACCTTTAAATGAAAAGCCCAGGAGCATCCACGAACTGGATATCTTCACTCTGTGGCAGGAATTCCAGAAGAACCTATTGACAGGTTCATGGTTCCCTTGGATCAGAAGTTTCCCTGGGGTCCTGGGACTACTTGGTTTAAGATGGCACAAACTCTGAACCAGACAGGGGTATCTGTGGACTCAATTCTCCTTATAGAAAGTTGACTAATGGCAGCAGTGGATTTTTCTGCTGGGGAAAATTAGTCAGTGCAATGACTGTCCTTCAACAGGAAAGAAATAAGGACAAATTCTCCTTCCTTCTCTACTTCCAGAGCTTTCTTTCTAGACTAATAACTATGTTAAATTTGTAGAAATCTGACTAGTCACTGTCATTTCCACTAATAATCTGGACCAACATGGGCCTCATCCAGGCTTTAACATGCCTTGGTTATCATGCCTTGTAAAACCAAGTGTAAAAATGATCATGAGTCTTGATGAACTGTGTTGTAAGGCTTCATTGCAACACTAACCTCTGTTTAGCAGCCTTCAATCTGTTTATTCTTACAGTACTGTCACAGGTCCACAATCTTCAAACATCAGAGAAGAAAGTGCTACCCGGTTCTTAGCTTTCTTGAGTAATGGATGCTATCCAGTTAAGTAACCAGTGCTCAAAGCAGAGTTCTGTGTCTGAGGAATTTGTAACCTTAGAAAATACCAGTCAGGCCTCAAAGGTGAAGAAAATTGAGCCTTCAAGAAGACCTACCTGAATAAAACATGACCCAATTTGAACTTTCTTCATGTGTTTTACCTAATTCATGGTACCAATGGTGCTGATTTATCACAGAAAGTATAAATGCAGCAGATCAGCTGGGAGCCAGTATAAGGAAATGTGAATCTGCATTTTGTGTAGCCAGCCAGGAATTGGAACTGAAGCAATCCTCTGAGAGAAAAGGAACTCCACCAGCAATGTGTGGGAAAACAAACTACTCTGTGCCTCTCCAGCTGAACTTTGAAAAAGAGTGTCGAGAAAGACCAATTTCAAGACTCTCCCAAGGAATGCAGTGCAGGCCAACAGATTTGCTCTGAATTCATTGCCAAGAGGGCACATCAGGGTTTTGAAGATAGAATAGGACCTGGCTTGGCTCCATTCAGTCCCTGACTAGACATGGCAGGTAGAGCCATCTTGGGTCACTGCTGTGTCCTGAGAGAGATGGATGGGAGGAAGGGCTCATGCAGAAGATCAGGGGTTGGAGGAACTTGGGGGTGGTAAAGTAAGCAGAATGCTAAACAGCATTCAGATATTTTCGTTACAACTTAATGGCAATCCCCTCAGCTGAGGTAAGGGGGTTCCTGTTAGAAGCAGATGAACAGCGCCTGGAACGCTTATACAGCTACTGATTTTGTTGTATAAGAACATTTACGTTAATCAAAGAGTAAATTTTGTTCAGAGTTGGATCCTTTTAAAAATAAACATCTGATATTTCACTAGAAATCCACTATTGCTGTCTATGGGGAATCTATTGCAGATTTTTTTCTTTAAATGCCACATCAAATATATTTTATTTAGTGATTTTTACCATTCAAAAGGCATTTTATTTTTTAAAAAATCTAAACTTGCAGCCCCAAACCTATCATGATAAAAATCAAAGTGTTCCTGTCTTTGGTGGTGGCAGGTGGATCTCATGGAAGTTTCAGAGATATATTATGTTTGATCATCATTATTTTGCCTCCTGAAATTTGAGGTTTGAGGAGCTTATAGTGCTACATGTTTCCTTTGAAATTCAAAGGTATACATCTTAACAATAAATCTTCCCTCATAGACATAATCAATTTTAACTGATTTTTTCTGTACTCAAGAAAGAAAATTCAGCTCAAACTTCCCACAATTTAAATAAATTAGAGAGAAGTTGGGTTGGTATATGAATTTTTTTTAATGTTTCAATAACTATGGAAATATCTACAACATATTTCAAAATAACACTGAAAGAGGAGTGTATAATATGAATAAATTTGTACTTTTACTAGCAGTTCTAATACTATCTGAAACATTATAATAAAATTAATTGAGAATCAATGTTTACTAATTAGTAATTAATACAGCTCTTATACTGTGATACAGGATATTTAGTTCCATGGTTTCTTTTTCTGGTTCCATATTTTTTATTATACTAAGATTTTTTTATTATAAAAAGAGTGCCACCCCCATAAATGATGCTCCTTTACCTTTTGAATAGTTCTTATTGATTTTTGGGAATTTTTCCCCACTCTTGACTCAGCACAGGTCATTTTTCTTATTCTTTTGATGTTTTAGATATATTTACACTTGGACAAATGTACAAAATGCCAGGAGTGACTACAGGAAGACACACTTCTTTGAAAATATATTTCAGATGGGGATGTTTTAGAAAACACTAATATACAAATCAGTTCAGTCTAAGATGGAGCTTCATTAAGCCTCATCTCCAGTCTTAGACATAAACATCATGACAACAAAATTCCTGGCCCAAGTGAAGCCATCGGAGTTCCAAAATGCAACAAATTAGTTTCACACCGAGGCAAAGGTCATTTCTTTAATCCATGTGTTTGGAGAATGTACACAAATGTCATTCTTCTCAACTTACATAATTAAACAGTTTAAATGGTGTGGTCATTTACTGTTTATTTTCTCATTGGGTAATGGAAGGATGTTAGCATCAGATGACAAAGAGAAAATATAGAAAGTTGCAAATCTCTCTCTCTCTCTCTCTCTCTCTCTCTCTCTCTCTTCCTTCCTCCCTCCCTGCCAAGTCACTTTCTCTCTTTTAAAGGGTGGCCACTGGGTTTATTTCTGTGATAACCAACCACTAACCTCACAAATGCAGGCACTTCAGGCATAGGGCATTATTCAATGTTCAACTGGGAGGTACAACATATAGTGGGGTGGAGATAGAAAGCATAGGATTAGAAATCAGATACATCAGGTTATAGTCCTGGCTCTGGCACCATGTGACCTTGGACACATTTCTGCACCTTTCTAATGTTCAATTTCTATATCTATTAAATGGGGATAATAGCACATAATTCGTGTTTTTGTGAAACATGAAAGATTCTTAGTAAAGTCCTAGCAGGAAGTAATTGCACAACAAATGGGAATTCTTATCTCTATGTACAAGGGTAAACTCCAGTGGTTGCATTTAGGGGAAGAGGGAGGGCTATTATTGGGATGGGAAGCACGGAAGAACTTCTGGGGTAGCTGGCAAAGTTCAATTTCATGTCCTGGTGGTGGTTACAAGGGTATTCATGCTGTAGTCATTTACTGATCCATACGTTTGTTTTATGTAATTTTCTGAATATGAGTTTCATTTTGTAATTTAAACAATACAAGAAAGAAAATAAACGGGACAGAGAAAATGGTGGCTGAATAGGCAGCCAGGCCAGAAAAGCAACTAAATGGAAGAACATTCACCCTGAATTAACAAATTAGACACAGCTGAGGAGACAATTTTCAATAAGGAAGGGCAGGGGATGCCTAGAAAATTCTGCTTTCCAGACATAACCCCTGTGGAACCACTCCTGTCCCCCAGCAGTGAGTAGTACAGTACCTCCCAGCAGGCTCCCTGATGTCTTCAGGGAGAGTGCACCACCAGAGTGAACTCCCACACCAGGTCTCCTCACCAGCCTGCTGGGACCTGGCTTCCTAGGATTCATCTCCAAGACTCAGCAGTAATTGCAAACCAGGGGCAACCCTGTGCCCCACTCCTTCCCAGTACCCCAGAACTGTGCTGCTAACCTGACCTGAAGCCATGTGGCACCTGCTCTACTGCCAGCTCTGGGACCTGCTGCTGAGGGAATCCAGAGCAACCCAGAGCATGCCACAGGGGAGCTCTGACTGTGTGACCCAGAGTGACCTGTGCCCACTCCACCCTGAGCCCAAGGTCTTACTGCCAGGGAAACCAGCATGTGCCCCACTCAGGCCACAGTGGAACACAAAATGAGCAACCCAGGGCAACCCGCCCCCACTCCATACTGAGGAGAGACAAACTGGAGCAACATAGTGCACATATCACTCCTGGCTATAAGACACCAGGGACTGTGTAATCCAGGGCAAACTTCACTCGCTTCTCCCTGGCCCCAGGTACAGTCCTTCAGGGAGTACCTGAAGCAACCCAGCACATGCCTCACTCTGTGCAATAGGAAAGTGCTGCCAAGGTAACCTGGAACAAGCTGGTGTGCCCAGCCAGGGGCCACAGGACCATACCACAAGTGCACTGCCATAGGGACCTAGGGTCCCACCCTTCCACAGGTACTGGGGCTACACAGCAAATTGCATGCCAGAGGGCTCTGGGAACCCACAGGGAATCACACATCAGAGGAGCTGTGCACACACTCCCACCACCCCAAGCATCTGAAGCAGACAACTGAGGGATCAGGTCTGTGGGAGAAGGGGATACAACTCAGAGCAGGGACAATAAAGGTGTGAGACTCAAGGCAGACCCAGCTTCTGGGCCAACAATTTCCAGACCATTTCCCTGATAGGGTCTTGAACCTCTCAAGCCCCACACAGGGTGTCCAGGACCAGAAAGAGACAGGAAACTGGGGAGACAAAAAAAACAACCCCCCTAAGAAAGGAAAGAAGCAATCACCAAAATGCTAACTAAATGAAACAGAGGTATGCAATATGCCAGAAAAAGAATTCAGAGTAAGGGTCATACAGTTCATAAAACAGATGGGTCATACAGTTTATAAAACAGATGGGTGCAAAAATCAACAACTTGTGTAAGAATCAAGAAGAAATGGATAAAAAATCAGTAACATGTAGGAATCAAGAAGAAATGAAGAGTAATATAGCTGCAATAAAAAAAAAAACTCCATGGGAAGTTTCAACAGTATACTAGGAGAAGTGGAGGACCAAATTAGCGAATTAGAAGACAGGGAAGCAAAACATACACAAACTGAACAGCAATTGGAAAAAAAAATAAAAAACATGAGTAGAGCCTACGGGTGCTATAGGACAACATGAAATGAAGCAACATATGAAAAATAGGGGTGCCAGAACTACAGGAATAGGAATAAGGGTTAGAAAACCTATTTGAAAAGATAATGTCAGGAAACTTTCCTGATGTGGGGAAGAAAAAGTCAAACAAGCACAGAGAGTCCCAAACAAAATGAACCTGAAAAGACCCAAACCAAGATACATCATCATTATGATGGCAAATGTTCAGAATAGAGAGGGAATCTTAAAGGCTGCAAGAGAGACAGAAAGTTGCATACAAGGGACCTCCCATTAGATTATCAAATTATTTCTTAACAGAAATGCATCAGGATAGAAAGAAATGGAAGGAAATTTATAAAGTGATGCAAAGCAAGGCACTAATCAAAGAATACTCTATCCAGCAAGGCTATCATTCAAAATTAACAGGGAAATAAGGAGCTTCACTGACAAAACATGCTAAAGGAATTTATCACTACCAAGCCAGCAATGCAAGAAATGCTAACGGTACTGCTGTAAAAAGAAGAAATGAAAAAGTAAGATAGAACACATGCAGAAAAAATAAAAATGGCTACAAACAATTACCTTTCAATAATAACTTTAAATGTAAACAGACTAAATGCTCCAATCAAAAGACATTGAGTGAGTGAATGGTAAAAAAACAAAACAAACAAAAAAAAACCCAAAAAAACAAGCAAACAAACAAACAAAACAAAACAAAAAACACAAAAACAAAAACGAAAAAAAACAACAACATAACTCAAATACTGTATATGCTGTCTACAAGAGACCCAGCTCAGAACAAGGGACTCACACATACTGAAAGTGAAGGGATGGAAAGTATATTTCAGGCAAATAGAAATGAAAAAAACCTTGGGGTAGCAATACTTATATCTGACAAAATAGAATTCAAAGTAAAGGCCATACCAAGAGATAAGGTAGGCCACTTCACAGTACTGAAGGGATCAATACAACAAGAATATATGACACTGATGAACATATGCACCCAATGTAGGAGCACTCATATATATATATATATATATATATATATATATATATATATATATATCACCTTCTGGGGGAGATCAATAGCAATACCGTCATCATAGGGGACTTTAATACCCCACTAACACCACTGGATAAATCCTCTAAACAAAAAATCAACAAAGAAACAGCAATCCTAAATGACTCAACAGATCAAGTGGACTTAATTGACATCTTCAGAACATTTCACCCCAAAGCCACAGAATATACATTCTTCTCAAGTGCACATGGGACATTTTCAAAAATAGGCCACATATTGGGTCACAAGCAAAGTCTCCCCAAATTCAAGAAGAATTTAATCATATCAAGCATTTTCTCAGACCACAATGACATAATATTATAAATAAACTATAATAAAAACAGCCCCAAAACTCCAAACACTTGGAAGCTGGCTAGACAGCATGCTATTAAACAGTGATTGGTTTACCAAAGAGAGAAAAGAAATTAAAAACATCCTGGAAACCATTGACAATAAAAACACAACAACCCAAAATCGATGGGACACAATAAAAGCAGTCCTGAGAGGGAAGTTTATAGCACTACAGGCCTACCTCAATAAAACAAGAAAAAAATGAGAATAAATCATCTAACCCTACAACTCAAAGAATTAGAAAGAGAGCAACAAGAAAAGTCTGGAGTAAGCAGAAGTAAGGAGATAATAAAGATCATAGCAGAAATAAATTACACAGAGGGAAGAAAGAAAGAAAGAAAGAAAGAAAGAAAGAAAGAAAGAAAGAAAGAAAGAAAGAGAGAGAGAGAGAAAGAAAGAGAGAAAGAAAGAGAGAGAAAGAGAAAGAAAGAAAGAAAGAAAGAAAGAAAGAAAGAAAGAAAGAAAGAAAGAAAGAAAGAAAGAAAGAAAGAAGAGATCAATGAAACCAAGAGCTGGTTCTTTAAAAAGATAAACAAGATTGATGTACCTCTATCCAGGCTCACCAAGAAGCAGAGAGAGAGGATGCAAATAAACAAAATCAGAAATGAAAGAGGCAAAATAACAGAACCTACATTAATACAAAGGATTGTTAAAAAATACTATGAACAATGCTATTCTAACAATCTGGACAGCTGGGAGGAAATGGACACATTCCTAGAAAAATACAACCTTTCAAAACTCAATCAGGAAGATTCTAAAAATCTCAATAGGCTGAAAACTATGAAAGAAATTGAAGCAGTCATAAGAAAGCTTCCAGCAAACCATAGCCCGGGGGCAGATGGCTTCAAAGGCATGTTTTACCAGACATTCAAGGAAGAACTAAAACCTATCCTCCTCAGACTATTCCAAAAAATTCAAGAAGAAGGAACATTTCCAAGCTCATTTTATGAAGCCATCATCTCCATAATATCAAAACCAGATAAAGACAACACAATGAAAGAGAATTATAGGCCAATATCCTTCATGAACATAGATGCCAAAGTCCTCAAAAACATTCTAGCAAATCGGATTGAGAAGTACATCAGAAAGATCATACATCATGACCAAGTAGGATTTATTCTGGGGATGCAAGGATGGCATAATATCCAGAAATCAATAAATGCGATACATCACATAAACAAATGGAGAGATAAAAATCACATAGTCATATAAATTGTCACAAAATTATTTGACAAAATCCAACAACCTTTCTTGATAAAAACTCTCAGCAAGGTGGGAATAGAAGAACGATACCTCAGCATAATAAAAGCCATATATGGCAAACATACAGCCAACATCATACTCAATGGGCAAAAACTAAAACCATTTCCTCTAAGAACTGGAACAAGACAGGGATGTCCATTCTCACCACTCCTGTTCAACACAGTACTGAAAGTATTAGGCATTGCAATTAGATAATAAAAGATATCCAAATTGGAAAAGAAGCAAAACTGTCTTTATATGCAGATGATATGGTACTGTACATAGAAAACGCTAAGGACTCCATAAAAAATTTTTATACTTAATAAATGAATTCGGCAATGTAGCAGGATACAAAATTAATGCCAATAAATCTATGGCATTTCTACACACCAATAATGAACTTACAGAAAGAAAGACCAAAAAAGCAATCTGATTTACCATAACACCAAAAAAAAGATACCTAGAAATAAACTAGGAGGTAAAAGACCTATACACAGAAAACTACAGCACATTGAAAAAAAGAGGTAGAAGAGCAACCAAGATGGAGGCATAGGTAAACACCAATTGTTCTGCCCCACGCAACAATTCAAAAACTACAACAAAACAACAAAACAAACATCACCCAGAATCACCAGACAGCTGGCTGAGTGAAAACTCCACAAATAAAAGTAAAGGTGGGACACTGAGACTCAGAAGAGCAGCAGAGCTCAGCCTTGAAGATAAGCTTGGAAACAGAGGTTAGGAAATGTGGCTGTGTGCGCAGGCTGTAGGGCTGGCAGCAACAACCCCGGCTGGATTGTTCCAACGGGGAGGGTGGAGACGTCCCACTGCATGGATTTACCAGTGTCAGGCGAGGTCCGAGGTCCAGGGTATGCACCCTGGAAGCCGGGCGTGGCAGAGGACTCCTAGTCTGAGGAGAAACCGGGTTGCTTGGAAAACACGCGACTTGCTCCCTGGCGACTTGCCCCCTGGTCCCGGAAACCACCAGACTGCTTTGTTTTACAACCCTGGGCGAGAGTTTGGGGGTGCAGACTCATTTTGGGAGAGGCAGAGTTGTCTGGCAAGGGGTAGAGACTAGCGGCTTTCTCTTGGAGGTGGCTGCAACAATTGCCACCCAACAGAGACCCACAGCATGAGCACCGCATAGGACGTAGCTGACACTGAGGCTGCCTGCTCAGCTCAGAGACTCTGCCCATCCAACCTGAACACAGTCTCCCTTCACAGCCAATTGGCCTGGAGGTCAAACCCTCCTAGGGCTAACAACAACAAGCTGGCCTTAAATTCAAAAATACTGTACAACCCGTAAAGGATTGCAGTAAGAGTATCCACCTCAGGTAACTGGGGAGGCTGAACCACTGTCCCTTAGAGGTGATCTACCACATAAAGCAGCCACCATGCAGAGACATGGAAAGAAATAATGTGTGAAAGAAATGGAGGAAAAAAGACGACTAGACATAGAGTTCAAAACCACAGGTATAAGGCTTTTCAAGAGGCTCCTAGAAAAGGTCGACACCTATAAGGAAATAAGCAAGACCTACAAGGAAATGCACAAGACCTGCAAGGAAATGTTCAAGACCAACGTGGAAATGAAAGAGTCCTACAAGGAAATGAAGGAGACACTCAAGGATATGAAGGAGACTCTCAAGGATATAAAAAAGGACCAACCAGAAATTAAGCATACACTGACTGAAATAAAAAATATTATACAAAGACCTAAAAGTACTCTAGAGCACCCCAAGAACCAAGTTAAAGATTTGAAATACAAAGAGGTAAAATCCACTCAGCTGAAAAAGCAATAAAACAAAAGAATCCAAAAAATTGAAGAGAGTGTAAGGGGCCTCTGGGACAACCTCAAGCATACCAACATCCGAATTATAGGGGTGCCAAAAAAGAGAGAGAGCAAGACAATGAAAACCTATTTGAAGAAATAGTGACCGAACACTTCTCACACCTGGTGAAAGAAATTGACTTAGGAGTCCAAGAAGTGCACTGAACCCCAATATATAGGAACCCTAAGAGTACCACACCAAGGCACATCATAATTAAAATGCCAAGAGCACAAGAACACTTCTCACACCTGGTGAAAGAAATTGACTTAGGAGTCCAAGAAGTGCACTGAACCCCAATATATAGGAACCCTAAGAGTACCATACCAAGGCACATCATAATTAAAATGCCAAGAGCACAAGATAAAGAGAGAATATTAAAAGCAGCAAGAGAAAAACAGTTGGTTACCTATAAGGGAGCACCCATAGGATTGTCAGCATATTTCTCAACAGAAACGATGCAGGCCAGACGGGAGTGGCAAGAAATATTCAAAGTGATGAATAGCAAGAATCTACAACCAAGATTACTCTATCCAGCAAAGCTATCATTCAGAATTGAAGATCAGATAAAGTGCTTCGCAGATAAGAAAAAGCTAAAGGAGTTCATCACCACCAAACCAATACTATATGAAATGTTGAAAGATATTCTTTAAGAAGAGGAAGAAGAAAAAGGTAAAAATAAAAATTATTAACAACAAATACACATCTAGCAACAAATGAATACAAAAATCAAGTGAATTAATAATCTGATGAAAAGGATAAACTGGTAAATATAACAGAATCATGGACATAGGGAATGGACTGACAATTTTGGGGGAGGAAAAGGGTGTGGGAAGTACAGCAAGAGACTGTACAAAAATCTTGCAACAATGGGAGAGGACAGTGCGGAGGGGGAGGTGAAGGTGGAGGGTGGGATGGGTACAGGGTGGATGGGAGCTATAGGGGAATAAAAAAGGGGGAACAATGCAATTAATAAACTGAACAAAAAGATTAAAATAAAATAAAATTGATAACATACTATGCTATTGAGTTTGTAAAGGAAATATGTATTTTCCAACACTGTGGGTGAAACTGTAAATAAATAACAGCTTTTTAAAAAAGAAAAAAAGAAAAAAAGAGGTAGAGGAAGACATACGCAGATGGATGAACATAATGTGTTCATGAATTTGTAGAATCAACATCATTAAAATGCCTATACTACCAAAAGCAATCTATAGATTCAATGCAATCCCCATTAAAGTTCTAGCAGCATATTTTACAGACCTAGAAGGAACTTTCTTAAAAATTCATCTGGAATAAAAAAAAGTTCCCGAATAGCTATAACAATCCTGAAAAAAAAAAATAGAACAAAGTAGGTGGGATCTCAATATCAAGCTGTATTACAAAGCCACTGTTCTCAAAACAGCCTGGTACTCGCACAAGAACAGACATATAGATCAATGGAATAAAATTGAGAACCCAGAAATCGACCGAAGTCACTATGCTCAATTAATATTGAACAAAGGAAGAATGAACATACAATGAAGTCAAGACAGTCTCTTCAATAAATGGTGTTGGGAAAATTGGACGGTCATGCAAAAATATGAAACTAGACCACCAAATTACAACGTACAAAAAAATAAACTCAAAATAGATAAAGGACTTAAAAATAAGACAGAGAACCATAAAAATACTAGAGGAATCCACAAGCACCAAAACCTCAGGCATATGCCAAAGCAATTTCTTCACTGATACTGCACCTAGGGCAATGGAAACTAAAGAGAAAAATAAACAAATGGGACTACACCAAAATAAAGTTTTTTTGCACAGCAAAATAAACCATCAACAAAACAAGAAATCCCACTGCATGGGAAAACATATCTGCAATGTTATCACCAATTAGGGTTTAATCTCCAACATCTACAGGGAACTCATACAACTTAACAAAAGGAAGACAAACAACCCAATTAAAAAATGAAAAAAAAATAATAATAAAAAATGAGCAATGGACCTAAACAGATACTTTTTGAAAGAAGACAGAAGGAAGGCCAAGAGACATTTGAAAACATGTTCAAAGTCACTAATCATTTGAGAGATGCAAATCAAAACAACAATGCTGTGCCATATCACACTTCTCAGAATGGCTTTCATCAACAAATCAACAAACAACAAGTGCTGGCGAGGATGCACAGAAAAAGGAACTCTCGTGTACTGCTCTTTGGAATACAGACTGGTACAGCCAATGTGGAGAACAGTATGGAGTATCCTCAAAAAACTAAAAATGAAACTCCCATTTGACCCAGTGATCCCACTTCTAGGAATATGTCCCAAGAAACTAGAAACACAAATCATAAAGGATGTATGCACCCTTATATTCATAGCAGCACAATTTACCGTAGCTAATATTTGGAAACAGCCTACTTGCCCATCAGTAGATGAATGGATTAAAAAACTGTGGTACATCTACACAATGGAATACTACACTGTAGAAAAAAAGTTCTTACCATTTTCAACAGCATGGTTGGAACTGGAGAGCATTATACTAAATGAAATAAACCTGTTAGAGAAAGATAAGTATCACTGACCTCACTCATTTGTGGAACATAATCAACAAAATAAACTGATGCACAAAAATAAATTCAGAGACAGAGAAACATCAGTCAGAACATCAAACCTCAGGGAAGGTAAGGGGGTAAGAAGGGAGAGATAAATCAAAGGATTTATATGTATGCATATAAGTGTAAGTAATGGACACAGACAACAGGGGGTGTGGCATGAATGGGAAGTGGGAGTAATTGGGGAATAAGGACATATATGCAATTCCTTAATTAATAAAGAAAAAATGAGCAATGGACCTAAACAGATACTTTTTGAAAGAAGACGGAAGGCCAAGAGTCATATGAAAATATGTTCAAAGTCACTAATTATCTGAGAGATGCAAATCAAAGCAACAATGCGGTGCCATATCACACCTCTCAGAATGGCTATCATCAACAAATCAACAAATGACAAGTCCTGGTGAGGATGCGGAGAAAAAGGAACCCTGATGCACTGCTGGTGGGAATGCAGACTGGCACAGCCAATGTGGAGAATAGTATGTAGTTTCCTCAAAAAAGTAAAAATGAAACTCCCATTTGACCCAGTGACCCCACTTCTAGGAATATATCCCAAGAAACTAGGAACACCAGTTAGAAGGGGTATATGCATACATATATTCTTAGCAGCACAATTTACCATAGCTAAGATTTGGAAAAAGCCTAAGTGCCCATCAGCCGATGAGTGGATTGAAAAACTGTGGTACATCTATACAGTGGAATACTATGCTGCAGTAAAAAAGAAGTTCTTACCATTTGCAACAGCATGGATAGAACTGGAGAGCATTATGCTAAGTGAAATAAGCCAGTCAGAGAAAGATAAATATCACATGATCTGACGCATTTGTGGAATATTAGAAGCCTGGTGCACAACTTTTGTGCACTCGGTGGTTAGAGGGTCCCTCAGCCAGGCCTACACCCTTTTGCAGTCTGGGAGCCCTCGGGGGATATCTGACTGATGGAAGTAAGTAGTCAGTTGGACATCCTTAGCGCTGCCTCAAAGGCAGGTTGCTGTTCTTATCAGCCATCAGCCGAGCTCTGGCTGAGCATCATTCTCCCTGTGGGAGCACACTTACTACCAGTGAGCAGCTCCTTCATTGAATGTCTGCCCCCCGGTGGTCAGTGTGCATCATAGTGAGTGGTCTATTTGCATATTACCTTTTTATTATATAGAATAATGAACAACATAAACTGATGAACAAAAACAGATCCAGAGACAGAGAAACATTGATCAGACCATCAAACCTCAGAGGCAAGGTAGGGGAAGGGGTGAGTAAAGGAGAGAGATCAACTAAAGGACATGTATGCATCCATATAAGCCTAACCAATGGACACAGACAACAGGAGGGTGAGGGCATGAGTGGGGTGGATGGGGGGCTTAAAGGGGAAATAAGGACACATATGTAACACCTTAATCAATAAAGAAATTGAAAATGAATACCAAGTTGCAAAAACTTGTCAGATTCATGCAAAAAAATGAAACTAGAACACCAACTTACATCATACACAAAAATAAACTCAAAATGGATAAAGGTCTTAAACGTAAGATGGGAAAACCATAAACATCTTAGAAGAATCAATAGGCAGCAAAATAGCAGGCACTTGTCATAGCAATATCTTTACTGATATTGTTCCTAGGACAATAAAAACTAAAGAGAAAATAAACAAATGGGACTATATCAAAATAAAAAGCTTCTGCACAGCAAAAGAAACCATCAACAAAACAACAAGAAAGTCCACTGCATGAGAGAACATATTTGCTGATGTTATATCTGATAAGGTCCTAATCTCCAAAATTTATAGGGAACTCATAGATACATCTTAACAAAAACAAGTTAAACAATGCAATTAAAAAATGGGCAAAGGACTTAAATAGACACTTTTCTAAAGTGGACATAGAGAAGGCAAAGAGACATGAAAACATGTTCAAAGTCACTAATCATCAGAGAGATGCAAATCCAAAAGACAATGAGATACCATCTCACACCTGTCAGAATTGCCTGACAGGTCAATAAATTAACAAATGACAAGTACTGGCAAAGATGTGGAGAAAAATGAAACTTCGTGCACTGCTGGTGGGAATGCAAACTGGTGCAGCCACTGTGGAAAACAGTATGGAGTTTCCTCAAAAAGTCAAAAATGGAACTCCCATTTGACCCAGTGATCCCACTTCTATGAATATATCCCAAGAAGTGAGAAACAGAAATCAGAAAGGACATATGCACTCCCATGTTTATAGCAGCACAATTCACAATAGCTAAGATTTGGAAACAGCCTAAGTGCCCATCTGCAGATGAGTGGCTTAGAAAATTGTGACACATCTACACAATGGAATACTACACTTCTGTAAAAAAGAAAGCACTCTTACCATTCGCTATAGTATGGATGGACATGGAGAGCATTATTCTAAGTGAAATAATCCAGTCAGAGAAAGATAAATATCATGTGATCTCACTTATTTGTGGAATATAATGAACAACATAGATTGATGAACAATAATAGATCCAAGAGACAGAGAAGCATTGAACTGTCCATCAAATGTCAGAGGGAAGGCATATGAGGAGTAAGTAACAGATCAACCAAAGGCCTTGTATGTATGCATATAAGTATAACCAATGCACATTGACACTATTGAGATGAGGGAATGTACTGGAGGGTGTGGGTATCTAGGGAGAGGTCAATGTGGGGGGGGAGGAGACATATGTAACACTATATGTAATACTTAAACAGTAAAGAATTTTTTTTTAAAAAAATAAATATTTGTTCTAGGATGGAGGGGAAGGGCAGGAAGGAAGGAAGGAAGGAAGGAAGGAAGGAAGGAAGGAAGGAAGGAAGGAAGGAAGGAAGGAAGGAAGGAGGGAGGGAGGGAGGGAGGGAGGGAGGGAGGGAGGGAGGGAGGGAGGGAGGGAGGAAAGGTAGACCTGGCAACAGAAAGATGAGGGGATAAAAAATAGAGGAATAGAAAGGGACAAGCCACACCCAGTGTCCTGAGGTCAAACAGATAAGCAGCTTCAGGCAGGCATCTAATACCTGAAAGGTCCAGCTGGCTGGCTCCAGTTGTGAGTGCTCCCCCACGTCCCGCATGGTTCAGGGTTTGGTTTCAGGGTTCAAGCTCTGGAGGAGACCACACGCAAATGAAAGAGACTGGTCAAGAAAGTATACATTTGGGAATATTGGGGGCCAGGCGGGAGCCCAAGTCAAGGGAAAGGACTCCACTTTGCTCCAGCCTAATGATTCCTTTTACTCATATTGTGAAATACATTCATAGCCCTTAGACAGGCAATTCCAATAATTGCCAATCAGCAAGGATTTACATAAGACTAAAAGGTGGAAGTTGCTTTAGCTACCGTTGTCTCAATAAAACAGTAGGTGGTTGGCTCTGAACTTTCAGAGCTACAAGGTTGACCAGCTTTCCGAGTTTCTTGTCCACACCTCTCTGCTAGTGAAGACAATAGGCAGCTTCCAACAGCTACAAACAAATATTACACAATGCTGTCATAGAGCCAGCATAGTAAGAGATCCCCAATGCACAGTGGGCTGAAGACCAAGATTGCAGAAAAGCAGAGCCCAGTGTGATGGGTAAATTAGGTCACAAGAATAATGTGCCAAAGTACCAGGTGAGCAAAGCCTGAGCAAGGCAGTGGTGAGTTATGTGAGCTAGATAGTCTTCAACTGCCAGTGAACAAAGAGTAGAAGCATGTTCCCTCTGCTGAATCCTCCTTGGGTTCTGACTTAAGAACACAGATGACTTTAATTTTTATTGAATTTATGGGGGTGACATTGGTTAATAAAATTATATACCAATAGGTTTCAGGTGAGCAGTTCTATAGAACAAAATCTGTATATTGTATTGTGTGTTCATCACCCTAAGCTAAGTCTCCTTCCATCACCATTTGTCTCTACTTTTACCTCCCCACACATCTCTCCTCTGATAATCACTATGCTGTTGTTTGTGTTTTTTGAATTTATTTATTTATTTATTTATTTATTTATTTATTTATTTATTTTGCTTAATCCCTTCACCTTTTTCACCGAACCTTGCAAACCCTCTCCCCTCTGACAGCTGTCAATCTGTTCTCTATCCATGAGTCTGTTTCTATTACATTTGCTGGTATATTTTGTTCATTAGATTCCACATATGAGTGAAATCATCTTTCTCTGACTGGCTTATTTCATTTTCCAGGGTAAATATTATGGGTAAGATTTCCTTCTTTTATTACGGTTGAGTAGTATTCAACTATTTTACCCATTGAAAGGCCTCTTTTCACTCACCTATTCAACTTTGTCACTGCTGACTACACCTTCCTCATTCCTCCCCCTACTCAGGCCACTTTCCTTAATCTCCTCTTTCTCTGTTATCCCCTTAAAGATCAGTGCTTCCCAAGGTTTGAATCTAGGACTCTTATCTTTTCTGCCCCCTCTCCCTGATGAGCTCATCCACTCCCATGGTTTCTGTTGACACCTCTATGCCAGTGCTTGCCAGTGCTTGCTAATGCTAACTCTCTACCTCCAGTCCTGACCTCGTCCTATGTCTCAGACTCTATTTCTACCCACTTACTTTGGCTATCTTCACCTGGAATTTCAGAGATACAGGCTTAACATGTCCTCATGTTTTTTAGTTCCACCATAACTGTTACCCTCCTCACCTGCCTGTGAAGTTTTAAGCATGTTAACCAGATCTTGTTCCACAATGCCAGTACCCAGTTCCAGTGAGCTGGGCCCTCTACCACTTCACTCAGCCCAGATACAGTTCACTACCTGTAGAGAGTGCCTGGGAAGGCACATGGGCATTTCTTTAATTATTGTCAGCTGAATCCAATGGTGTCAGCAAAACTGCATCCTGGAAACACACTTTGCCAAAAGGCAGGAGAGTTGTCAGCTTGATCTTCAGCCCAGGTGCCAGTGGGTAGGTTTTGTTATTTAAATCCAGCCACACCCCAGGAATGAATATGACCCAGGCCCACCCTAGAATGCACATAATCTCCTTTGTCTTGACTTTTGGTAAAACATTCTGTTGTGTGTTTTTTTGTTTTTTGTTTTCTGTATAAAATAAACACTCTGTATTGGCTTGGGGTCACTGTCCCTGCTCCTGTCCATGTCAGAAGACCATGGTCCCACTTAGCCCCAGCTTTTTCCTTCTATTTCTGTATCTGTCTCTTTCTTTCATTTTCTCAATCCCCAGCCACGCCTACTCAGGAACCAGATCACTCTCTAGCCACATTGGACTTTGGAAAGAGAGAAATATTTACAATTACTACTTCATTCTGTTACAATTTCAATTCCGAGATTGTCCCCAACTTCCTGAAATCCTTTCTCTTGCCCTGATTCAGACCTCTCACTTACCCTGTAATGTTCAAGGCAGATGGTACTGGCTCCATATTATTATTATTATTATTATTATTATTATTATTATTATTATTTTATTTTATTTTTATTTTTTCCTTATTGTTCCGTTTATTAATTACAATGTTTCCCCTTTTTTATCCCCCTATATCTCCCCTCCACCCTGTACCTATCCCACCCTCACCTCCCCCTCCACTATGTCCTCTCCCATTGTTGCAAGATTTTTGTCCAATCTCGTGCTGTACTTCCCAGAACCCTTTTCTCCCCAAGAATTGTCAGTCCATTCCCTCTCTATGACCATGTTTCTGTTATAGTCACCAGTTTATCTTGTTCATCAGCCTATCAATTCACTTGAGTTTTATGTTCATTTGTTGATAGATGTGTATTTGTTGTTCATAATTTATATTTTTACCTTTTTCTTCTTCCTCTTCTTAAAGAATATCTTTCAGCATTTCATATAATACTGGTTTGGTGGTGATGAACTCCTTTAGCTTTTTCTTATCTGCGAAGCACTTTATCTGATCCTCAATTCTGAATGATAGCTTTGCTGGATAGAGTAATCTTGGTTGTAGATTCTTGCTCTTCATTATTTTGAATATTTCTTGCCGCTCGCGTCCGGCCTGCATCGTTTCTGTTGAGAAATCCGCTGACAATCGTATGGGTGCTCCCCTGTAGGTAACCAACTGTTTTTCTCTTGCTGCTTTTAATATTCTCTATCTTTTGCTCTTGGCATTTTAATTATGATATGTCTTGGTGTGGTCCTCTTTAGATTCCTATATTTTGGGGTTCTGTGTAGTTCTTGGGCTTTTAAGTCAGTTTCTTTTACCAGGTGGGTGAAGTTTTCAGTCACTATTTCTTCAAGCAGGTTTTCATTAACTTGCTCTCTCTCTTTTTCTGGCACCCCAATAATTCGGATGTTGGCATGCTTGAGGTTGTCCCAGAGGCCCCTTACGCTATCTTCAATTATCTGAATTCTTTTTGTTTCTTGCTTTTCCAGCTGAGTGGATTTTGCTTCTTTGTATTTCAAATTTTTGACTTGGTTCTTGTGGCCCTCTGGACTGCTTTTAGGACTTTGTGTATTATTTTTTATTTCAGTCTGTGTAAGCTTGATTTCTAGTTGGTCCTTTTTTTTAATCCGTGAGGGTCTGGTTCGTATCTTCAGAGGCCTTGTTCATTTCCTTGAGGGTCTCATTCATTTGCTTGAGGTTCTCATTCATTTCTTTGTAATTCTCATTCATTTGCTGGTTGGTCTTGTTTATTTCCTGGTAATTCTCATTAAGTTGATCGGCCTTTTGTAGGAGCCTCTTGAAAAGCCTTATAACCGTGGTTTTGAACTCTATGTCTTGTCGTCTTTTCTCCTCCATTTCTTTCACACCTGATTTCTTTCCATGTCTCTGCATGGTGGCTGCTTTATGTGGTGTATATCTTCAAAGGGACAGTGGCTCAGCCTCCCCAGTTACCTGAGGTGGGTGCTCTTACTGCAATCCTTTATGGGTTGTATTCAGTATTTTTGAATTTAAACCCAGCTTTTTGTTGTTAGCCCTAGGAGGGTTTGACCTCCAGGCCAATTGGCTGTGAAGGGAGACTGTGTTCAGGTTGGATGGGCGGAGTCTCTGAGCTGCGCAGGCAGCGTCAGTGTCAGCTGCGTCCTATGCATCGCTCGTGCGCGCGGGTCTCTGTTGGATGGGGATGGCTGCAGACTCCTCCAAGAGAAAGCCGCTAGTCTCTTCCCCTTGCCAGACCACTCCGCCTTTCCCCAAATGTGCCTGCACACCAAAAGTCTAGCCCAGGATTGTAAAAATAAATGGTTTCCAGAACCAGGAGACAAGTTTCCAGGGGGCAAGTCGCGGGTTTGCTTGACCCTTTCGCGGAAACTCGCATTTCAGGAGCCTCTGCCGCGCCCTGCTTCCAGGGTGCGTCCCCCGGACCTCGGCCGGACCTTGCCTGGTGCTGGGTGCTGGGGGATCCAGACAGTGGGACGGATCTCGCCTGGTGCTGGGAAATCCGGGCAGTGGGACGGTCGTTGCTGCTCCAGCCCCAGCCCGTGTGCGCGTGACCAGGATGGCTCCTAACCTGTTTCCATCTGAAAGACTGCGCTCCCGCTGCTTCTGAGTCTCAGTGTCCCACCTCCACTCCAGTTAGTGGAGTTTTCATTCAGCCAGCTTTCTGGCGATTCTGGGTGCTGTCTGTTCTGCTGTTATGTTGCAGTTCCTAAATCGTTGCGCGGGGCAGAACAATAGGTGTTCACCTATGCCGCCATCTTTGCTTCTCCTCTTACAAAGTTTTTAAATGGGAATTTTTAATACAGGAAACATCCTGATTCCTTATTGGGTATTCTTCAGACCACTCTCCTTCCTCCCTTGCTGAAGATGAGGCAGTTTCACAGTACTTTTCTCCTCCCCTTCCTAATCTTCAGGTGTAATGAGATTCATTTGCCACGGTTTTCACTGAAGCAAGGGATCATCCCAAGACGTTATGTTATGCCCTTTTGCAACAACCTGTGTAGAGAGTGCTTGGGAAAGGCCCTTGAGCTGACTGTTGTCTCCATATTATTATTAACAAGTTAATGGTTAATCCACATTATTAACTGGTTAATATTTAATCCATATTATTAAACAGTTAGTGGTTAGTCTGCATTATTAACTGGTAAATAATTAATCTACATTATTATCTGGTTAACAGTTAATTTATATTATTAATAGGTTAATACAGCTTTTGTAATCAAAGAAAACCTGATAATTTCAAGAAAAACATCAAAAGTGCTTTATTCAAAGTAATGTCCATTGCTAGCTACACATTTCCCCCATCTTTCAGGTAACTTGTGGGTACTGTCCCAATAGAACTTTTCTTGTTTTGAAGCAGACCATTCAGAGGCCCAATTTTCTACTTTGTACATTTTGAAATGCTGCTCAGAAAGTGCCTGTGCCATTGATCAGAACAAGTGGTAATCTGAAGGAGCAAAAAAACAAAATAGCATACATAGCAAATTGCATATATATCAACATATGTGTAACTCCATCTATTTAAAAAAAATCCACAATATTAACCAGTACACCTAGTAAACTGCCTAGTGCAGGCCCATTACGGGGATCAAGCCCAAAAGTCATGCATGTGCCCTTACTGGGAATCAGCTCAGTAACCCATTGGTACATGGGACAATGCCCAACCAAATAAGGAACAATAGTCAAGGTTCTCCTACCACTTCCTATTCTTTAAATTGCTTTATTGATTAAAGGGTTACATATGTGTCCTTATTCCCCTATTACTCCCCATCTCCCCCACTCATGCCCTCATCCCCCTATTGTCTGTGTCCATTGGTTAGGCATATATGCGTACATACAATTCCTTTGGTTGATCTCTCCCCCTCACTCCCACCCTCCCTTACCTTCCCTCTGAGGTTTGATGGTCGAATCGATGTTTCTCTGTCTCTGGATCTATTTTTGCTCATCAGTTTATGTTATTCATTATATTCCATAATAGAGTGAGATCATGTGATATTTATTTTTCTCTGATTGGCTTATTTCATTTAGCATAATGCTCTCCAGTTCCATCTATGCTGTTGAAAATGGTAAGAACTTTTTTTCTACAGTGTAGTATTCCATTGTGTAGATGTACCACGTTTTTTTAATCCATTCATCTGCTAATGGGCACTTAGGCTGTTTCCAAATATTAGCTATGGTAAATTGGGCTGCTATGAGCATAAGGGTGCATACATCCTTTCTTATTGGTGTTTCTAGTTTCTTGGGACATATTCCTAGAAGTGGGATCACTGGGTCAAATGGGAGTTTCATTTTTAGTTTTTTGAGGATACTCCATACTGTTCTCCCCATTGGCTGTACCAGTCTGTATTCCCACCAGCAGTACACGAGGGTTCCTTTTTCTGTGCATCCTCACCAGCACTTATTGTTTGTTGATTTGTTGATGAAAGCCATTCTGAGAGATTTGAGATGGTACCTCACTGTCGTTTTGATTTGCATCTCTTGGATGATTACTGACTTTGAACATGTTTTCATATGTCTCTTGGCCTTCCTTCTGTCTTCTTTCAAAAAGTGTCTATTTAGGTCTGTTGCCCATCCTACCACCTTCTTGCGTGCTGCTCTCTTTCTCACTCTCCTCCTTAATGAGCTCCTTCTATTATGTCTTCCCAATCCTCAAAATTGATTTTTCCTAGGGTTTTATCATAAGTGCTTTTTTGTTCTCAGTCCAGACACTGTCTTTGGGTGATCTCATTGCCCCATTGCTTCACCTCTGTTTCCAAGTTGGCAACTCCCAGATCTTCATTTATAGACATCATAGCTTTCTTTGGCTCCAGGCCTACACATCCAGCTGCCTCCTTAAGGATTCCACTTGGGTGTCTCATAGCACCTCATACAATCAACATGCCCAGATAGCTCTCACTCCACTCCCACCATTTCAGACCAATCCCTCTTTCAGTCACTCACACAGACCCACATTCTGGAGTCTTCTCTGGCTCCTCATTTAAAACTTTTAATCAGTCACAATAGCCTATAGATTCTGCTCTGTGAATATTTCCAAATATAACACAAGCCCAACAAAACTTAAGATAATTATTTTTTCTTCCCTAAAAATCTAGGTAATAAAGTACTTAAGTTGAGCATGCTTGTAAAACATTCTGAATTTGACTAAGTACTTTGAGTGGATATCTTTCCTAGGTCAGGCAAGAGACATGTGAACCATATTTCTTGGTTTAATTTTATGTCTTTCCATGCCTGCTATCCCTCCATAGTCCATGCTCTAGCTATGCCTCCTCCAGAATACTACATGAACCTCCTAATTGGTTTCCATGCTTCCAGTCTCTCCTACTCCTGAAATCTATTTTTACACTTTCATAAAGCACAGCTCTGATTAAGTTGCACCCATTTTTAAAAGCACTTTTCAGGGGTAGAACCAAGGTGGCGACATAAGTAAACACCTATCTGGCTACCATACACAGCAATTTTAAAACTACAGCTTAATGAAAAAACAAACATCATCCAGAATCACCGGAAAGCAGGCTGAGTGAAAATTCCACAAATAAAAGTGAAGATAGCACACGGTGACTCAGAGGAGTGGCGGAGGACAGATTTGAAGATACGCACACAGAGAGGTTTGGAGCCGTGCCTGCGCCAGCCCATAGGGCAGGCGGCTGAAAACCCAGCCAGTTTTCTTGAACAGGGGAGACAAAGACGTCCCATTGCACTGATGCCCCAGCTCCGGGCAAAGTACAGGGAACCCACAATCATACGGGGAAAAAGCTGGACAGTGGGGAGGCACACCAAACTCAGGCGCTGCAAGGGTCTTCAAGCTTGTGGAGAGGATGAGCTTGTGCAGAGTGCACGTGAACTTGGAAACAGCACAGCTGCATGACCGCGCAGAGAGGACTCTTGACTTACTCTCTGGTTCCGGAAACCACCAGATTATATTGTTTTACAACCCTGGGTGAGACGTTGGGTGTGCAGACTCATTTGGGGAGAGGCTGAATTGTCTGGCAGCAGGTGGAGCTCGGCAGCAGCTCTCTCTCTCAGAGGTGCTGGCAGCCATTGCCACCTGGCACAGAGTCCCTGAGTCCACACAGGGCAGAGCTGATGCTTCTGCTTGGCCCAGACACTCCACCCATCCAACCTGAGCACAGCTGAACTTCACAGACAATTGGCCTGGAGGTCAAACCTTCCTAGTGCTAACAACAATAATCTAGGCTTAACTTCAACAAGACTGTGCAACCCATATCCATCTCAGGTAACTGGGGAGGCTGAGCCACTGTCCCTTAGAGTACATCTACCACACAAAGCTAATCGACCAACTCAGGAAAGCAGCCATTATGCAGAGACATGGAAATAAATCAGATGTGAAAGAAATGGAGGAAAAAAACGACTGGACATAGAATTCAAAACCACAGTTATAAGCCTTTTCAAGAAGCTCCTAGAAAAGGCCAAGACCTACAAGGAAATGAACAAGACCTACAAGGAAATGAACGAGACCTATGAAGATATGAATGAGACCCTCAAGGATATGAAAAAGGACCAACTAGAAATTAAGCATAAACTGAAATAAAAAATATTATACAAAGACCTAAAAGTACTCCAGAGGACCACAAGAACAAAGTTAAAGATTTGAAATACAAAAAGGCAAAATTCACTCAGCTGGGAAAGCAAGAAACCAAAAGAATCCAAAAAAATTGAAGAAAGTGTAAGGGGCCTCTGGGACAACCTCAAGCATGCCAACATCCGAATTATAGGGGTGCTAGAAAAAGAGAGAGAGCAAGACAATGAAAACCTATCTGAAGAAATAGTGACCGAAAACTTCCCACACCTGGTGAAAGAAATTGACTTAGGAGTCCAAGAAGTGCACTGAACCCCAATATATAGGAACCCTAAGAGGACCACACCAAGGCACATCATAATTAAAATGCCAAGAGCAAAAGACAAAGAGAGAATATTAATAGCAGCAAGAGAAAAACAGTTAGGTACCTATAAGGGAGTACCCATACAATTGTCAGCGGATTTCTCAACAGAAACAACGCAGGCCAGACGGGAGTGGCAAGAAATATTCAAAGTGATGAATAGCAAGAATCTACAACCAAGATTACTCTACCCAGCAGAGCTGTCATTCAGAATTGAAGGTCAGACAAAGTGCTTCGCAGATAAGAAAAAGCTAAAGGAATTCATCACCACCAAACCAATATTATATGAAATGCTGAAAGATATTCTTTAAGAAGAGGAAGAAGAAAAAGGTAAAAATAAAAATTATGAACAACAAATACACATCTATCAACAAATGAATATAAAAATCAAGTGAATTAAAAATCTGATGAACAGGATAAACTGGTGAATATAATAGAATCATGGGCATAGAGAAGGAATGGACTGACAATTCTTGGGGAGAAAAGGGGTGTATGAGGTGCAGCAAGAGACTGGACAAAAATCATGCACCTATGGGAGAGGACAGTGGGGGGTTGAGGGCAGAGGGTGTGATGGGTACCAGGTCGTGGGGAACTATAGGGGGAAAAAGGGAGGGAACATTATAATTAATAAACTGAACAAAATAAAAATAAATAAATAAATAAATAAAAGCACTTTTTAATAGTTCCGCTTAGACTACACACATAGGTTGCAATCTAAACTCCTACACAAGTAATAAAGATCCTTTGTGATTTGGACCATACTGACTCTCCCAGACTCATTTATTGGCTCTCCAAATTACCTGCATGCCAAAAACACACTATACTTTATTACCCTCTTAACCTTTGCTCTTGTTCTTGTTCTCTCTAGGATGAGCCAGCTCTCCCTTCTTCCCTTCCTGCTCCACTCAGCCAACAAGTGACAAACTTTTATTCTCCAAGACCTTGTATGACTATAATCTTGCCTGTGAAGCTTTATTGAATTTTCCTGTGCAGGATAAGTCACTCAATTCCATTTCATTCAGCTAGCACACAGCTCCTGTTACATGCCATACAATGTTAGGCACATTTAACTGTGCATGTCCTGCGCTAGAAAAGCTCATAGTACAAAGGGGAAGGCCATGTTGAGAAAATACTGGAGCCCAAGCAGGTTTGACTCAGTGGATAGAGCTTCGGCCTGTGGACTGAATGGTCCCAGGTTTGGTTCTGGTCAAGGGCACATGGCCAGGTTGTAGGCTTGGTCCCCTCTAGGGGGCATGCAGGAAGCAGCTGATTAGTGGTTCTCTCTTTCATCATTGATGTTTCTATCTCTCTCTTCCTCTCCCTTCCTCTCTGAAATTAATAAAAATACAAATAAATAAATAAATAAATAAATAAATAAATAAATAAATAGGTAAGGTTCTTTTTAAATGGAAAGATTCTTTTTAAATGGAAAGAGCTGAAGTAACAGCTGACATCACAGAAATATAAAGGATTGTAAGAAAATACTGTGAATAATTATATGCCAACAAATTGGACAATCTGGGTGAAAACGATAAATTCCTACAAACATACAATCTGCTAAAACTGAATCAGGAAGAATCAGAAAACCTGAATAGAATGATTACAACTGGTGAAATAGAAGCAGTGATAAAAAAAAAAACCACAAAAAAACCTCCTAACAGCCCTGACTGGTGATGCTAAGTGAGGCTAGAGCCTCAGACCACACACCAAAGGGTCATGAGTTCAATCCTCAGTCAAGAGCACATACTGGCATTTCAGGTTCAATGTACAGCTCTGGTTAAGGTGTATGCGGGAGGCAACGAATTGATATGTCTTTTTCGCATATCTCTCTCTCTCTCTCTCTCTCTCTCTCTCTCTCTCTCTCTCTCTCCCTCCCTCCCTCCCTCCCTCCTTCCCTTCCTTACACTCTTTCTAAAAATCAATGGAAATATATCCTTGGACAAGAATTAAGAACAATAGCAACAACAAGAAAAAACTTCCAGCAGACAATAGTCCTGGAACAGGTGGCTTCACAAGGCAGTGTTACCAACCATACAAAGAACAACTAATACCTACTTTTCTAAATTAATCCAAAAAATTCAAAAGAAGGGAAGACATCTAAGCTCTTTTTATGAGGCCAGCATTATTCAAATTTCAAAACCAGATAAAGACACTACAAAAAAGAAAATTATAGGCCAATATTATTTATGAATATAGATGAAAAATCTTCAACAAAATATTAGCAAAGCAGATCCATCAAAAAGATCATACACCATGATCAAGTGGAATTTATTCCAGGAATGCAAAGTTGGTACAATGTTTGCAAATCAACAAATGTGATACATCACATAAACAAAATGAAAGATAAAAATCACATGATCATATCAATAGATGCAGAAAAGACATTATATAAAATCCAGCACCCATGTATGATAAAAACTCTCAGCAAAGTGGAAACACAAGGATCATATCTCAACATAATAAATGCCATATATGACAAACCTACAGCTAACAAAATACTCGATAGGCAAAAACTAAAAATGTTTCCCTTAAGATCAGAAACAGGAAAGGGATGTGAGCTTTCATCATTCTTATTCAACATAGTACTGGAAATCCTAGCTACAACAGTCAAGAAGAAATAAAAGTTATCCAAGTTGAAAAGGAAGAAGTAAAACTGTTATTATTCTCAGATGATATGTTTTTGTACAGAGAAAACCCTAAAGACTCCATCAAAAATACTACTAGACCTAATAAGTGAATTTAGCAAAGTATCAGGATACAATATTAATATTCAGAAGTTGGTGGCAGTTTTATACATCAATAATGAACTATCAAAAAAAAACAAAGAAAACAATTCCATTTACTATTGCAACAACAACAACAACAACAAAACAAAGTACCTCGAAATAAACTTAATCAAGGAGATAAAAGACTTGTACTCAGAAAATAATAGGACATTAAAGAAAGAAATTGAGAAAGATACAAATAAATGGTAGCATATACTATGTTCATGGATTGGATGAATTAACATAGTTAAAATGTCCATACTACCCAAAGCAATCTATAGATTCAATGTAATTCCTATTTACATACTAATGACATATTTCACAGATCTAGAACACATATTTAAAAAATTTATTTGGAAGCAAAAGAAGACCTTTAATAACATCAGCAATTTTTAAAAAGGAAGAGCAAAAGCAGAGGGATTACAATACCTGATATTAAACTACACTTCAAGGCCATTGTAATCAAATTAGCCTAGTATTAGCATAAGAATAGGCATATAGATCAATGGAACACAACAGAGATCCCAGAAATCAACTCATGCCTTTATAGTTAACTAGTGGCCCAGTGCATTAATTCATGCACATTGAAAAAAATTAACTATAAGAAATATTTTAATATTGTTATTTGCCCTTTCTCTATAATAGAAGTGTCAACCAAATTCACAGTTGACAATGACAGATGGAAACACACATGTGCAATTGGCATTAGTGAGAGCTTTATATATACTGTGCATGCACAAGTCAACTTAACCTTTTATAGGTATAGAATAAACTTGCTTAATTAGACCTGCTTTCTGATTTAGCTAAAATTTTCCAGCCCAGTGAAGCATCTCAACTTCTCTTTCAGGTAATTGTCAGCAACACAGCATTAAATATCAACATGAAGCAAATTATTATTGTAGGTCACACATGAAGAATAAAGGGTAAAATATTTAACTGCAGCAGTGTTTGACTATATTCTGCACAGTGAGAAAACCTGAAGTCATTTTCAAAGTCCATCATTTCTTACTACTTTTCAGTTGGGTGAAGTTACTAAGTTTTCTAAATCTCTGTTTTCTGGCTAATGAAAAGAAAATAGGATTCCACCGAGTCTCCTATCTACCTACTCCAGGACTTTTGTGAGGATCAAATGAAATGAGGCATGGGAAAACACTTCACAGACATTTGGTTCAAGTGTGAAATGTTTTCCCCTGGATATAAAACAAGTTGTGTTCCTGGGCTGAAGAAATTCTAAGGAGGCTAGTTGCTAGGGAGAGGAAACAGGCATTGGTATGTGACATCATTACTCGGAATGTTGGACACTTAGCATGTTATATATATATATATATATATATATATATATATATATATATATATATATATATATTCCTATCAAATAAAAGAGTACTATGCAAATTGACCATCACTCCAATATACAATATGGCCACCACCATGTGGTCAACGATGGCTGCCCAAATGTGACACAATATGGCCACCACAAGATGGCTGGCAGGGGAGGGCAGTTGTGGGTGATCAGGCCAGCAGGGGAGGGCAGTTGGGGGGACCAGGCCCCTGTAGGGGAGGGCAATTGGGGGGGACCAGGCCTGCAGGGGAGGACAGTTGGGGGGGCCAGGCCTACAGGGGAGGGCACTTAGGGTCAACCAGGCCTGGAGGGGAGGGCAGTTTGGGGTATTCGGGCCAGCAGGGGAGCAGTTAGTTGTTGATCAGGCTGGCAGGGGAATGGTTAGAAGGTGATCAGGCTGGCAAGCAGAAGTGGTTAGGAGCAATCAGGCAGGTAGGCAAGTGAGCAATTGGGAGCCAGCGGTCCTGGATTGTGAGAGGGATGTCTGACTGTCCGTTTAGGCCTGATTTCATCAGGATTGGGACTAAATGGGCAGTCGGACATCCCTCGAGGGGTCTCAGATTGGAGAGGGTGCAGGCTGGGTGGAGGAACACACACCACCACCCCTCCATGCATGAATTTCATGCACTGGGCCTCTAGTATGTTAATAGTTGACAAAGGAGGCAAGAGCATAAAATGGAATAAAAACATTCTTTTCAATTAATTGTGTTTGGAAAATTGGACAGGTACATTCAAAAAATGCAACCAGACCACTAACTTATACCATACACAGTATAAACTCAAAATGGATAAAAGACTTAAAGGTAAGTTGCAAAACAATTAAGATCCTAGAAGAAAACTTAGATAGTAAAATCCCAGGTATATATTTTTAGGCAAGGAAACAAAGGGAAACTAAATAAGACTGCATCAAACCAAAAAGCTTTTGCACACCAAAGAAAACCATCAACAAAATGAAATGGGAACCCACTGAATGGGAGAACGTATTTGCCAATAATACATCTGATCAGTGGTTAATTTCCAAAATATGTAAAGAATTTGTAAATGTCGAAGGAGGAACCAAGATGGTGGCATAGGCAAACACCTATACTGCTGCCCTGCACAACAATTTTGAAACTACAACTAAAAGACAAAACGGACATCATTCAGAACCACTGGAAAGCTAGCTGAGTGGAAATTATACAAATAGAAGAAAAGATAAAAGGACATTGAGACTCAGAGGAGCTGCAGAGGGCAGAGTTGTGGACACTGAAACAGAGGTGTGGAGATGTGCACACAAGCGGAAAGGGCAGACAGCTGAATACCCAGCTGGTTTTCTCGAACAGGGAGGTAGTCAAAGGCTCCCCACTGCACTGATTCCTAGTTCCAGGTGAGTCTCTGGGAACCCAGACTCATATGGGGTGAAACTGGACTGACAGGAGGATGCATACTGAAACTTAGGAGCTGCAGAGGGCATGTAGCTGGCTCTCTCGTTCAGGAGGAAAAAAACAAACCTCCAGACTGCATTGTTTGCCAGTTCTGGGTGAGACTTTGGGTATCCAGACTCAGTTGGATAGAAGCGGACTGTCTGGCAGCAGATAAAACTTGAGGGCAGCTTTCTCTCAGAGGTGCATGCAGCCATTGCCGTGGGACACCAAAACCCAGGCGCTGCTTAGGGCAGGGCTGATGGGAAACCAAGGCTGACTGCTCAGCCCTGGGACTCTGAGCCATCCAAGCTGAGCACAGAGGCTCTTTCAGTGTAGACATAGCTGACTCTTACAGCCAATTAGCTGGAGGTCAACCGCTCCCAGTGATACCAACAATAATCAGGACTTAACTACAAGAGTATGTAGCCCCTAAAGGGGTTCACCAAGAGTATCCACCTCAGGTAACCAGGGAGGCTGAGCCACTGTCTTCTAGAGGACACCTACCACAGAAAGCTACTCGACCAACTCAGGGAAGCAGCCAAAATGCAGAGACAAGGAAACAAATCACATTTGAAAGAAATGTAGGGGGAAAAAAATGACTGGACATAGAGTTCAAAACCACCGTTATAAGGTTTTTCAAGAGGTTCCTAGAAAAGGCTGATAAATTTAATGAGACCCTCGAGGATATGAAAAAGGACCAACTAGAAATTAAGCATACACTGACTGAAATAAAAAAAATATTATACAGAGACCTAAAAGCAGACTAGAGGATCACAAGAAACAAGTCAATGATATAAAATACAAAGAAGCAAAACCACTCAGCCAGAAAGCAAACAGTAAAAAGATTCCAAAAAATTGAAGATAGTGTAAGGGGCCTCTGGGACAACCTCAAGCATACCAACATCCAAATTATGGGGGTTCCAGAAAAAGAGAGAGAGCGAGATACTGAAAACCTATTTGAAGAAATAGTGACCTAAAACTTCCCCACCTGGTGAAAGAAATAGACTTAAAAGTCCATGAAGTGCACAGAACCCCAAACAAAAGGAATCCAAAGAGGACCACACCAAGACACATCATGATTAAAATGCCAAGAGCAAAAGACAAAGAGAGAATATTAAAAGCAGCAAGAGAAAAACAGATACCTACCTACAAGGGAGCACCCATACAATTGTCAGCTGATTTCTCAACAGAAACGATGCAGGCCAGATGGGAGTGGCAAGACATATTCAAAGTGATGAATAACAAGAACCTACAACCAAGATTACTCTACCCAGCAAAGCTATCATTCAGAATGGAAGGTCAGATAAAGTGTTTCACAATAAGAAAAAGCTAAAGGAGTTCATCACCACCAAACCAGTATAATATGAAGTGCTGAAAGGTGTTCTTTAAGAAGAGGAAGAAGAAGAAAAAGGTAAAGATAAAAATTATGAACAAAAAAATACATATTTATCAACAAATTAATCTAAAAATCAAGTGAATTAAAAATCTGATGAACAGAATAAACTGGTGAATATAATAGAATCAGGGACAAAGAAAGGGAATGGACTGCAATTCTTGGGGGGAAGGGGTGTGGGAGGTGCAGGAAGAGACTGGACAAAAATTGTACATCTATGGATGAAGACAGTGCGGAGGAGGTAAGGGCAGATGGTGGGATGGGTACCAGGTGGAGGGGAGCTATGGGGGGGGGGAGGAACATTTTAATAATTTGAACAATAAAGATTTATTAAATTAAAAAAAAAGAATTTATAAACCTCAATGCCAGGAAAACAAATAATCTAATTTGAAAATGGGAAAAGGGGCCTGAATAGATACTTCTCCAAAGAGGATATACAGAAGGCCAATAGACAAATGAAAAAATGCTGACTAATCATCAGAGGGATGCAAATTAACATGACAATGAGGTATCACCTCACACCTGTCAGGATGACTACCATCAATAAATCAACAAGTGCTGGTGAGGATGAGGAGAAAAGGGAATCCTAGCATACTGCTGGTGGGAATGTAAACTGGTTCAGCCACTGTGGGACATCTATGGAGTTTCCTCAAAAAATTAAAAATGGACCTACCTTTTGACCCAAGGATTCCACGTCTGGGAATATATCCTAAGAATCTCAAAATACTAATCAGGAAGAATATATGCACTTCTATGTTCATAGCAGCATAATTTACAATAATTACAATCTGGAAGCAACCCAAATGCCCATTAGTAGATGAATGGGTAAAAAACTTTGGTACATTTACACAATGAAATGCTCTCTGGCTATAAAAGGAGGAATTTCTTACCCTTTGCCACAGCATGGATGGACCTGGAGATTATTATGATAAGCAAAGTAAGGCAGTCAGATAAAGACAAATATCACAATACTTCACTTATATGTGAAATCTAATTAGAAAAATTAAATGATGAAGAAATTAGGTTCAGAGTCAATTCTGAAGAGGCACCTAGGAGGATGGCATTGAGGGAGAGAATGAGGGATCAAAAGGGGAATGAGAGAGAGAGAGAGAGAGAGAGAGAGAGAGAGAGAGAGAGAGAGCGCTAGGGACAGTTACATCCTGCAGTACTTTCAGGAGCTGGCAGACCAGGCAGTCTTAGACTGTGAGACCCTTCTGCTGCTGCAAACACTCCATGATGGTTGGTCCTGGTACAGAAACCACACAATCTTGAAAAGCAGAACTGCTGTGACTAGGATCCCAGGCTCACCACCACCCAGACTGGCCTCAGACACAAACCGGGACTCTACAGCCACTCTAGACAAAGACCTGCTACCACAGCTGCAGAAAGAAAAACAAATTTGGAGGGATCTTAATACCAGATATCAAGCTATATTACAAAGCCACGGTTCTCAAAACTGCCTGGTAGTGGCACAAAAAGAGACATATAGACCAATGGAACAGAACAGAGAACCCAGAAAACAACCCAAGCCATAATGCTCAATTAATATTTGACAAAGGAGGCAAGAGCGTACAATGGAGTCAATACAATCTCTTCGATAAATGGTGTTGGGACAATTACATAGATACATAAAAATAAATTAGAACACCAACTTACACCATACATAAAAATAAACTCAAAATGAATAAAGCACTTAAATATAAGACAGGAAACCATAAAAATCTTAGAAGAAGCCATATGCAGCAAAATAGCAGACATTTGTCATAGTATTATCTTTACAAATACAGCTCCTAGGACAATGGAAACTAAGGAGAAAATAAACAAATGGAACTACATCAAAATAAAAAGCTTCTGCACAGCAAAGGAAACCATTTACAAAACAACAAGAAAGCCCACTACCTGGGAGAACATATTTGCCAGTGTTATCTCTGATAAGGTTTAATCTCCAAAATTTACAGGGAACTCATACAACTTAAGAAAAGGAAGATTAAAAATCCATTAAAAATTGACACAGTACCTAAATAGACACTTTTTGAAAGAGGACATACAGAAGGCCAAGAGACATAAGAAAACATGTTCAAAGTCACTAATCTTTTGAGAGATCCAAGTGAAAATGACAATGGGGTACCATCTCACACCTGTCAGAATGGCTATCATCAACAAACTAACAAACAACAAATTCTGGCAAGAATGTGGAAAAAAAGGAACCTTCGTGCACTGCTGGTGGGAATGCAGGCTGGTGCAGCCACTGTGGAGAACAGTATGGAGTTTCCTCAAAAAGGTAAAAATGAAACTCCCTGCCTTAACTGGTTTGGCTCAGTAGATAGAGCATTGGCCTGCGGACTCAGGAGTCCCAGTTTCGATTCCGGTCAAGGGCATGTACCTTGGTTGTGGCACATCCCCAATGGGGGTATGCAAGAGGCATGTGATTGATGTTTTTCTCTCTTCTATGTTTCTGACTCTCCCTCTCCCTTCTTCTCTGTAAAAAATCAATAAAATATATATTAAAAAAATGAAACTCCCATTTGACCTGGTGATCCCACTTCTAGGACTATATCCCAAGAAATCAGAAACACCAATCAGAAAGGATGTATGCACCCCTATGTTCATAGTAGCACAATGTACAATAGTTAAGGTTTATAAACAGCCAAAGTGCCTATCAGCAGATGAGTGGATTAGAAAATTCTCGTACATCTATACAATGGAATACTGTGCTGCTGTAAGAAAGAAGGAATTCTTACCATTTGCAGCAGCATGGATGGACATGGACAGCATTATGCTAAGTGAAATAAACCAGTCGGAGAAGATAAATATCGCATGATCTCATTCATTTATGGAATATAAAGAACATCATAAACTGATGAACAAAAATAGATACAGAGACAGAGAAGCATGGAACAGACTGTCAAACTTCAGTAGGAAGGCAGGGAGGGTTGGGGGTGGGTTAAGGAATCAACCTAAGGACCTGTGTGCATGCATATGAGCATAACCAATGGACACAGACACAAGGTGGGTGAGCCCATATGCTGGGGGTTGGGGAAGGCCATAGGGAGGTCAATGGCGGGGAGAAAGTAGACATTGTACTACTATTTGTAATACTTTAAACAATAAAAAAAATTGGTCCAGAGTCATGGATACATGGAACAGACTGACAGATGGCAGAGAGGTGGGGGTTGAAGGTGATGGGAAGAGATTAACCAAAGAACATATATGCATATATGAATTATCTATGGACTCAGTCAATAATGTGGTGAAGGCCTGAGGTGTGGTGAGGGTTGGGTGGAAGGGAGAAAAGGGGGTGATGAGGGACATCTAATACTGCCAATGATAAAAATAAATAAATAAGTAAGAGCTACTGAGAAAATTTTTCTCAATCAAAATTTTAAAGTTAATAATGCCTACTAGAATGTACTTAATAAATATTTGTTTAATTTTTTTAATTGTGGTACCTTTACACAATGGAATATGCAGTTGGAAAAAGAAGGAAATTTTACCTTTTGCAAGAGCATGGATAAACCTAGAGCTTATTGTGCTAAGTGAAATAAATTAGTCAGAGAAAGACAAATACCATACTATCTCACTTATATGTGGAGTCTTATGAATAAAAACTGACAACATTAAAACAGAGTCATGGAAACATGGAATAGACTGACAACTGTCAGAGGAAAGAGGAGAGTTGGGGGCTGTATGAAAGAAGGTGAAGGGATTAGCCTAAAAACTTATATACCTAACACATAGACACAGACAACATTGTGGTGATAAGAAGAGGGATAGGGGGTAGGTGGAGGTGGAGGTGGGGAAAGGAAGCAGAAATGGGGATGGAAAGAGACTTTGCTTGGGGTGATAGGCTCATGATGCTATATGTATGTTATTTTATTTAGTTGTGTATTTGAAACCTATATGGTTTTGCAAAGCAATGTCATATTAATAAATTTAATTTTTCAAAATTAAAAAAAATAATTTGAAGATAGTATAGTAAATGTTGTGAATAGAAGTTTATACAAAGGATAATGGAAATACCTAGGAGGCAATCCATAAACCTGCCTGGAAGGGTAAGAAAAAGATACAGTGAAGAGATGAATTGTGAACTGTGTCTCAAAAGATGCAGAAGGAGTGAGCTTTAGAAAAATAATTCTGAATTTTGTTTAAAACATGTTGAGTTTGAAGGAACTTGTAGAGCATCAAGGAGGAGACATTGACTGATACTTGGAAACACTAAGTATCTGCATCTCAGAAGAGTTGTGAGTTGGTGATGTGGATTCAGGAGATGTCAGCACTTAGTGGTAGTAGAAACCTTGGGAGTGGATGGGAGGTAAAGCTGGGAAGGAGGCTGATTACATAACTGTCTCCCTTACCATGGACTGTTGTGTTCTCACATATGACCCATTCTGTGTAACTCAACTACTAGGTTGAGTGAAATTCAAATGGAGAGATTGATGCTTGCTTATGTCAGCATTTCTACATCTTCCCCAGGACCTATTTACTAGTATTGCCACTAGATTTGGCACCCAATACCTGTTTTCTGAATACTTGAATAATAGTCACTAAGACGAGTGGTGGGTATCAAGTGGCTATAGCTGTGAGAGAGGAGGACAGGGCACTAACATTAGTATTTGTTTTCAGTGATCTTGTTAAGGATCTCAGAACCTTTGGATGGAACACAGAACCTTTTTGAGGGAAAGAGCTGAGCAGAGAGAGGGCATCAAAAAACAGAGGTAGGAGTTCCCCTCAAAAGCATGCAAGCAATTAAGGTCAACACTGTCCCTTTGCCACCAGCCTCATGTTGGAATCAGTTTTGGCATGATCAGATAAAGGCTAGAGAAGAACATGTTCCTGGAAAAGGATGACAAAGTAGGATTTGGGAAAAATGAGATGTTTATTTCACTCTTATCCCTTACCATGTTGAAGTCAGGCAGGTTGCAGGGAGTGAGATCCAAAGGATACAGACCTCATATGCTTTCATGGTTAACATTTGGCAATTGGATAAGGAGAAGACTAAGAAGAAAAAATGTACCTGACATTGTCCAGGAGTCTCTCAACTTATGGCCAATGCACTGAACTACACTGTCTTTGACAAATTCAGACTGTGGGAAGCAGAGAAATGTTCTGGCAACTAGATTAAGGCTCATCAGGACCAAATGTCTTCTCACTTGGTTTGGGAAAGTCATCACTCAGTGCCTGAGTGGAATGGTAATGAGGAGAAGAAAAGACATTGTCTTGGGTATGATGAGCCTTTAAGCCACCCAGGTGACAGCTCTGATTTTAGTTAACATGTTGATATATTTGATTTACAACATATTTTATCCACTTATCCATCCATCAGCACATCCATGAATCCATCTTATTTTTTTATTCTTTCCAAAATAAGCTTAAGACTGAGTAGACTCTACTCCTAAACACTTAGCATTTATATAATTAACTAGAGGTCAGCCGAAACCGGTTTGGCTCAGTGGTAGAGCGGCGGCCTTTGGACTGCAAGGTCCCGGGTTCGATTCCGGTCAAGGGCATGTACCTTGGCTGCGGGCACATCTCCAGTAGGGGGTGCGCAAGAGGCAGCTTATCAATGTTTCTCTCATCGATGTTTCTGACTTTCTATCCCTCTCTCTCCTTCTCTTTGAAAAATCAATAAAATATATTTAACTAACTAGAGGTCAAATTGTGCTTATTGTTCTTTCACTGAGGTAGAATTTACACACAGGAAATGTACAAAACATTTTTAACCACCGTGTTTTTATTTATTTTAGAGTGAGGGGAAGGGAGAGACAAAGAGAAATATGGACCTGTTGTTCCACCTATCCATTAATTCATTTGTTGATTCTTGCATGTGTCCTGACTAGGGATTGAACTTACAACTTTGGCATATTGGGGTGATGCTATAACCAACTGAGTTTCTTGGCTGGGGCAAATGTACAAAACTTAAATGTACAATTTAATGAGTTTTATTTTGATGAGTGTACTCCTGCACATCACAAACTCCTATCATAATCAGAAACTTGAGTTACTACCGCTCCCCTTGACAGGTTCTGCTGCTGACTATATTCTTAATTCATCTGATTGAGGAGCTAGAACATTTTTGGTGGATGCTAAGGTGACATTTGTAAATGGAGCAGACACTAAAGTACAAAGAGCTAGTGAACTTTATTGATTACAATAGAATTCTAAATGCTAAAAGAACCCACCAGTCCTTATAAGAATGTTCAGTTATAGAAAACCTCAGAGAGTGAAAGCAAACCTCAAAGGTTTGGGAATAGGAGTAGAGAAAAGGATCTGGAAGAAATCAGGTTGAAATTCAAGTGAATACTGTACAGTCATGCTTCATTTCCATTCCATTAAATCTAGAATTGTAGTAGTTTCAACCTTTGCATTCTATATGGGAAAGTAGGAATAGACCAGCAAAAGAATGGCTTCATATTTGGAGGGTCACCAGAAGGAAATTCTCCAGCCTGGGGACAACCAGGGCTTTGTGAAGTCCTCGGTACCCAGCCTTCCAGTGCTGCTTACTCAGAATGTGCTCAGTGCTCTAAGTCTATTCATTTATGTAATGCTCTTACTAATGAGGATCTTTTTTAATGAGTATCTGAAGTTTGGATTTTTTTTACAAAGTACAAGTGCCCTTCCTTTCCCATTTTAATGATTCAAGGAGGTCGATGGCTTGGGCATCACAGAAGGAGTTCTGTCTTAGATAAAACTAAAGGCTGAAATGTGTTTAAGGTCAGTGCTTTATATAGCAAGCAAGGCACTCCCTTCTCTCCCCACAGGCTCAAATTCCAAGCTACAAATAAGATGCCCTCACCGAGGCTAACTATCTTTAGCAATGCCCCACTGACAGCCTGAGCCAACCAAGTGGGTCAGATGCCACAGTCAAGGGTAGGGAACCTCTCCTCCATGGTGACTATTGACCCACAAAACAAATGTCAATTGTAGGTCACACACAATTATACAAAACAACTTCTTTTCGCAATGACTGCTTCTTAAGGAAGGGTAAGGTGTTTGGGGCTTTGTTTCAACCTTCAAGCAACCCACACCAGATAATTAATAAAATGGACCATAACACCTGATTCAAAATTGCGTTCTATTTCACAAATATGCTTCATTCATTCTGGTGGCATTTTAAGAAAGAAAGAAGGCACATAACAGAGTGGGGATGTAACAGAACTGGAAGTATCAGGTCCACTAGGATGGCTCGGAAGGAAAATAAAAATGTAAGATGACTAAAAATGAGAAAGGGGAAAGAGAGACAAAGGCTGGTCTCACTCAGTAAGGGACTGAAAAAAACAAAAGCAAAATAAAATGGCAGCTAAGGTAAATGGATGTAGTGCAAAAAAGAGAGATAAAAAAATACAAAAAGGGAGAGAAAATACCGGTATTATCCAGGCTTACCCCTTAATTTCATGGAGGGGAAAACTGAGGCCCAGAGAAGGGAAAGGATTTTCCCAAAGTTTTCCTGCTCATTAATGCTTGAGCTGAGGTTAGAACTTTGGTCTCCTGACTCCGAGTTCAGGAACACATCTATCATAACACAGGCAGTCTACATTCCAGACTTTCTGAGAAAGAACGGTATCATTTATTCTGGCAAGAATTTACATAATGAAGTTGAATCTATGGAGGAAATCAGAAAGCCCCAGATCCCACCAGACCAAGTTTAGGCAACTGAGAGAGACAGCATCATCAGAACTGGAAATATCAGGTCCACTAGGTACTGAAGAATGGTGGGGCACCTAGAAGGTACTTGCTGGAGTCATCAGCTCCCTGAAATTGCCTATGTATGGATTTTCTTATCTAGGAGGAACCAAAACCAAAAGTTGGATATCTGTTCCTCTTCAGAACACATCTACACAGTCACTACAAGTTCTAAGCATAGAGATAGAAATCCGAAAACACCATAAGTTCCTGGGAAATTGGAGACAAGGTATAAGTGAAGTTTCCCATGCCATAAGTTGAATCTTGGCTCACTCTGGGCTGTACTTATCTGGCTCATCCCACTATGCCAATCCAGACTAAAAGAGAGATCTGGGAAAACCAACACGGAAATGGTGACATAAATGACATGCTGGGTCAGATGGATTTAGTTGATATTCACAGAACATTTTATCCCAAAACAGTAGAATATACATTCTTCTCAAGTGCACATGGAACATTCTCAAAGATATATCACATGTTAGGATATAAAATAAGTCTTAACAAATCCAAGAAGATTAAAACCATACCAAGCATCATCTCATATCAAAATAGCATGAAATCAACTACAATTAAAAAAAACTCAAAAACACTATGGAGGCTAAATAGTATGTTATTAAACAATGAATGGGTTACCAAGGAAATAAAGGAAGAAATTTAAAAATTACATGAAAATAAACAGACAGCAACCCCAAATCTAAAGGACAGAAAAAAAGCAGTCCTGAAAGGGACGTTCATAGCATTACAGGTCTACCTCAAGAAGCAAGAAAAACCTCTAGCAAACAATTTAACCCAAAACTTAAAAGAACTTGAAAAAGAACAACTAATAAAACTCAAAATAAGTAGAAGAAATGGCATAACAACGATCAGAGCAGAAATAAAGGACAGATTTTTAAAAAATATATAAAAGATCAATGAAACCAAGACATGTGCTAGGACTTTCAGCACTATCTATATATATAAAAGGCAAATATGTTTATGAGGTAATCAAGTTGATGACCCTTTAGCCAAACTCACCAAGAAACAAGAGAGTCCCCATGTAAATAAAATCAGAAATGAAAGAGGGGAAGTAACAACTGACATCACAACAATACAAAGGATTGTAAGAAAAAACTGTGAACAATTGTATGTCAACAATTGGACAACCTGGGCAAAACAGACAAATTCCTATAGACATGTAATACTTTAATCAATATAAAATATTGGAAAAAAAGAATCTGGCAGAATTGGAAAACCTGAATAGATTGATAACAATTAATGAAATTGAAGCAGTAATAATAAATAAATAAATAAACTACCAGCAAGCAAAAGTCTTTGACCAGATGGCTTCACAGATGAAATTATCACACCTTAAAGAAAAGCTAACAACTACCTTTCTCAAATCATTCCAAAAAATTCAAGAGGATGAAAAAACTTTTTCTGAGATCAGCATTATCCTAATTCCAAAACCAGATAAAGACATTACAAAGAAAGAAAACTATAGGCCAATATCCCTGATGAATTTAGATGCTAAAATCCTCAACAAAATATTAGCAAACCGGATCCAGCAATACATGAAAAAGATCATACACCATGAACAATTGAGATTCATTCCAGGCATGCAAGGCTGGTACAATATCTACACATCAATACATGTTAGACATTACATAAACAAAATGAAGTAGTAAAATCACAAAATCATATCAATAAATGCAGAAAAGGCATTTGATAAAAGCCAGCACTCATTTATGACGAAAACTATCAATAAAGTAGTAATAGAGGGGTCATACTTCAAAATGATAAAGACCAAACATGACAAACCTATAGCCAAAAACATATTCAATGGGCAAAAAACTAAAATTTGTTTCCCTTAAGATCAGAAACAAAAAAGGGATGTCGGCTTTCATCACTCTTATTCAATACTAGGAGCCCAATGCACAAAATTCATACATGAGTAGGGTACCTAGGCCTAGTCAGTGATCAGGGCTGATCAGATTCGCCATCTCCCCACCTCCCCACATCCCCACATCCCTGCCTCCTTCTTCTCTCAATGCCCACCTGCGTGCCACCACCATGTGGTCCTCCCCCACAACACTACCTCCCTGCCTCCTCCTTCCCTCACTCCCTGAGTGCCCCTCCGCTGCCGCTGGTCACCCGCCATCTTCCATGCTGCCTTCCTGGTGGTCAGCACATGTCATAGTGTCCCTTGGAACTCCTGGTCTCCCAGGCAAACTCCCCAGGGGATACTTTGCATATTAGCCATATATATATATATATATATATATATATATATATATATATATATATATATACACACACACACACACACACACACTAGTGGCCAGGTGCACAAAATTTGTGCACATTAAAAGGGTATTAATTAGAGGAAATAATTTAATATTGTTATTTGCTCTTTTTCTATAATAGAAGTATCAGAAACTAAAGAAAATTAGTAAAATGTGTGAAAACCTTCCTCCTGTCAGAGTCTGGGGCACACCACGGGACCCAGAGTCAAGTCAAGTTACTCACATGTGCCTCAAAATCACATGAGACTCAGACACCACCCCCCTGCATTGGGGTAGATCCAGACCCGGCCAGTGCTACCCTTGTCAAGCCCCGCAGGGCAGGGAGCGTCCTTGGGTCCCCTGGCCTAGCACCAGGATGGGGGGTGTGGCCTGAGGTTCCCCATCAAGTCCCACCAGGTGGGAGACACAACCTGAGATCCCCTGTCAAGCCCCACTGGGTAGGAGGCATGGCCTGAGGTCCCCCATCAAGCTCCACCAAGCAGAGGAGCACAGACTCAGGTCCTCCGGCCCAGCACCGGGAGGGAGGAACAGCCTCAGGTCCCCCATCAATTCCCACTGGCACGGGGGCGCAGGTCCCCTGTGAAGCCCAGCTGGGTGAGGGGCACAGCCTGAGGTCCCCTGTCAAGCCCAGCCAGGTAGGAGGGGCACAGCCTCAGGTTCCCTGGCCTGGTGCTGGAGTGGAGGATATGGTCTGAGGTCCCCCAGCCTGGTTCCAGGGTGAGGGTGTGGCTTGAGGTCCTCTGTCAAGCCCTGCCAGGTAGGGGTGCAGCCTGAGGTCCCCTGTCAATCCCTGCTGGGTGGAGAGAACAGTCTGAGGTCCCCTAACCCCGCACCAGGATGGGAAGTGCACCTTGACATCCCCTGTCAAGCCCTGCCGGGTTGGGAGTGTGTCCTGCAGTCCCCTGTCAAGCTGCACCAGGTGGGAGGCATGGCCTGAGGTCCCACAGCCTGGCGCTGGGGCAGGGGGAGCAGCCTGAGGTACCCTAGCCCAGCACCAGGGTGGGAAGCACACCTTGAGGTTCCCTGTCAAGCCCTGCTGGGCAGGGGGGCGGTAGCCAGAGGTCCCCTAGCCCAGCACCAGGATGGGAAGTGCACCTTGAGGTTCCCTATCAAGCCCCACCAGGTGGAGGACGTGGCCTGAGGTCCCCTGGCCTGGTGCCAGGGCGGAGGTCGAGGCCTAAGGTCCCCTGTCAAGCCCCTCTGGATTGGGGGAGGGTGTAGGCCTCCCATCCTGCTCGCAGTGGCCAAGACCCCTGCCAGCCTCCCGTCCGTCTGGCTGCCACGACCACCTCACGCTCTCGTGAGCAGGTATGCATAGGGAAGGCTGGGCCAGGATAATTGGGAGGGGGTAATAGTGGGCCAGCATCCTGAGTGAGCTGGGCCTCACAGCCTCTCTGCTTCAGTTCCCAGCACCCCAGACCTAAGGATTAGTGATTTCACAGCGGCCCGGCAGGCACTGGATATGATGATGCCTTAAAAACAGAAGAAGCCCTCTTTAACTCTGGCTGGAAGCGCATTGGGAACTTATGGTCAAGAGGAAGCAGCCCAACATCAGGGCTGAAATAAGACCTTAGGTAGCCTTCAGAGGGGTGACTTCAGTCCTTCACCGGGGCCATGTCCCCCGCTCCGCCCTTCCACATGCTGCGCTGCCCCACCCTCCCATCCTCCTGCACTGTGCTGCCCTGCCCTCCCGCTCCTGATTGGCTGGTAGCAGAGTGAAGGTACAGTAATTTGCATGTTTCTCTTTTATTAGATAAGATAGATAGTGCTAGAAGTCCTAGCACAGTGATCAGATCAGAAGAAAAAAAAATAAAAGTATCCAAACTGAAATAGAGGAATAAAACTGTCATCATTCTCTGATGATATGATACTGTACAGAGAATACCCTAAAAATGCCACCAAAATCTACCAAACCTAATAAATGAATTTAGCAAAGTAGCAGGATACAAAATTAATATTCATAAATTGTTGGCAGTTTTATACACCAATAATGAACTATTAGAAAGTGAAACAAAGAAAACAATACCATATACTATTGCAACAACAACAAAGTTACGTAGGAATAAAATTAATCAAGGAGGTAAAAGACCTGTATTCAGAAAACTATAGGATATTCAAGAAAGAAATAGAGTAAGATACAAACAAGTGGTAGCATATACCATGTTCATGGATTGGAAGAATTAATATGATTAAAATGTCCAAACCACCCAAAGCAATCTATAGATTCAATGAAATTCCTATTAAATTCCAATGGCATATATTACAGATCTAGAACTATTATTTCAAAAATTTATATGGAACCAAAGAATAGCATCAGCAATCTTGAGAAAGAAGAACAAAGTTAGAGGGGTCACAATATCAGATATTAAACTATACTACAAAGCCACTGTAATTAAAGCAGATTGGTACTGGCATAAGAACAGTCATATAGATCAATGGAATGGAACAGAGATCCTAGAAATCAACTCATGCCAATATGGTCAATTAATATTTGACAAAAGAGGAAAAGTACACAATGAAATGCTAACAGTCTCTTTAATAAATGGTGTTGGGGAAATCCCCACAACCAAGATGGTGGCATAGGTAAACACCCATACTGCTGCCCCATACAACAAATTCAAAACTACAACTAAAGACAAAACGGACATCATTCAGAACCACCAGAGGGCTGGCTGAGTAGACATTCCACAAACAGAAGGAAAAATAAAAGAACACTGAGACTTGGGGGAGCTGAGGAGGACAGAGTTGTGGATACGCACAGAGTCAGAGGTTCAGAGCTGTGCGTGAATGGAAAGGGCGGATGGCTGCAAACCCAGCTGGTTTTCTTGAACTGGGAGGGAGACAAAGGTGTCCCACTGCACTGAGCCCTGGTGCTGGGCGAGTCTCAGGGAACCCAGACCAATACAGCGTGAAACTGAACTGTAAGGAGGAAACACACTGAAACTCGGGTGCTGCAAAGGGGCGCGAGCTATTGGAGAGGGCTCGTGGCTGGCTCTAACATTCAGGATGAGAAAAAATAAAAAACAAAACAAAACAAAAACCCGCCAGACTGCTTTGTTTTGCCGTTTTGGTGAGTCTTTGGGTGTGCAGAATCATTTGGGGAGAAATTAGACTGTCCGGCAGTGGACAGGGCTCTGGGCAGCTTTCTCTCAGAGGTGTGTGCAACCGCTGCTGTGGGGCACAGAGACCCAGGAGCCGTTTAGGGCAGAACTGACCGGAAACCAGGGCTGCCTGCCCAGCCCAGGGAGACTGCCCCATCCAGGCTGAACACAGCTCATCCTCACAGCCAATTGGCCTGGAGGTCAACCCCTCCCAGTGATACCAGCAACAATCTAGGCTTAACTAAAACAAGAATGTGTAACCCATAAAGAGGTGCACCAAGGGTATCCACCTCAGGTAACTGGGAAGGCTGAGCCACTGTCCCCTAGAGGACACCTACCACACAAACCTACTCAACCAACTCAGGAAAGCAGCCAAAATGCAAAGACACAGTAACAAATTACATGTGAAAGAAATGGAGGGAAAAAAATTGAACATAGAGTTCAAAACCACAGTTATAAGGTTTTTCAAGAGGCTCCTAGAAAAGGCTGATAAATTGAATGAGACCCTCGAGGATATGAGCGAGTCCCTCGAGGATATGAATGAGACTATGGAGGATATGAAAAAGAACCAACTAGAAATTAAACATACACTGACTGAAATAAAAAAAAATTATACAAATACCCAAAAGCAGATTAGAGGACTGCAAGAATCAAGTCAAAGATTTGAAAAACAAAGAAGCAAAAATCACTAAGCCTGAAAAGCAAGAAGCAGAAAGAGTCCAAAAGATTGAAGACAGTGTAAATAGCCTCTGGGACAACCTCAAGCATACCAACATCTGAATTATGGGGGTGCCAAAAAAGAGAGAGAGCAAGATACCGAAAACATATTTGAAGAAATAGTGACTGAGAACTTCCTTCACCTGGTGAAAGAACTAGACTTACAAGTCCAGGAAGCGCACCGAACCCCAAACAAAAGGTATCCAAAGAGGACCACACCAAGACACATCATAATTAAAGTGCCAAGAGCAAAAGATAAAGAGAGAATATTAAAAGCAGCAAGAGAAAAACAGTTAGTTACCTACAAGGAAGCACCCATATTATTGATTGTCAGCTGATTTCTCAACAGAAACTATGCAGGCCAGACGGGAGTGGCAAGAAATATTTAAAGTGATGAATAGCAGGAAACTACAACCAAGATTACTCTCTCCAGCAAAGCTATCATTCAGATTTAAAGGTCAGATAAAGTGCTTCACAAATAAGCAAAAGCTAAAGGAGTTCATCAACACCAAACCAATATTATATGAAATGCTGAAAGGTGTTCTTTAAGAAGAGGAAGAAGAAGAAAAAGGTAAAGATAAAAATTATGAACAACAAATACACATCTATCAACAAGTGGATCTAAAAATCAAGTGAATTAAAAATCCGATGAACAGAATAAACTGGTGGATATAATAGAATCAGGGACATAGAAAAGGACTGGACTGATGATTCTGGAGGGAAAAGGGTGTGGGGGGTAGGAAGAGACTGGCCTATGGATGTGGGGGGAGGGGAGCTATGGGAGGGAAAAAAGAGCAACATTGTAATAATCTCAACAATAAAGATTTATTAAATTTAAAAAAATGAATGGTGTTGGGGAATTGGGTAGGTACATCCAAAAAATGCAACCAGACCATCAACTTACACCATACATAAGAATAAAACAAAATGGATAAAAAATTAAATTTAAGTCATGAAACCATAAAAATTCTAAAAGAAAACATATATATATAAAAGTCTAAGCAACCAACCGACCATTTGACTGTTCAACTGGTAGCTATGAATTGCACTGACCACCAGGAGCAAACACTCAATGCAAAGGCATGGAAACATGGAACAGACTGATGAATCTCAGAATAAAGGGGGGTGCAGGAGGAGATTAACCAAATATCTTATATGCATACTAGAGGCCCAGTGCATAGATTCATGCACCAGTGGGGTTCCTCAGCCTGGCCTGGAGGGATCAGGCCAAAACTGGCAGTCTGATATCCACCAACGGGTCCCAGATTGTAAGAAGGCACAGGCCAGGCCGAGGGACCACACCAGTGCATGTATCTGTGCACTGAGCCTCTAGTAGACAATAAAATCTCAGCCACCTCTCAGAGAAATATTGTGGCCGAAATGTCTCCACATTTCGGGAAACACAGGAAAAAATAAGCAAATGGGATGACATCAAACTAAAAAGCTTTTATATGGGAGAATATATTTGCTAATGATTCATCTGATAAAGGGTTAATCTCTAAAATATATAAAGTACTTATACAATTCAACATCAGGATGACAGACAATCCAATTTAAAAATGGGCAAAGGACCTGAATAGACACTTTTCCAGGTATGACCCACAGATAACCAAGAGACATGAAAAAATGCTCAAGGTCACTAATCATCAGGAAGATGCAAATTAAAACTACAATGAGGTATAACCTCACAACTGTCATTATGGCTACTATTAATAAATCAACAACAACAAGTGCTGGTGGAGAAAAGGGAACCCAGGTACACTGCTAGTGGAAATGCAGACTAGTACAGCCACTGTGGGAAATCGCTATGGAGTTTCCTAAAAAAAAATTAGAAGTGGAACTGCCTTTTGACCCAGCCATATCACTTCTGAGAACATAGCCTAAGAATCCTGAAACAGTAATCAGAAAGAATACATGCACCCCTACGTTCATAGCAGCATTATTTACAATAGCCAAGATCTGGAAACAGCCCAAATGCCCATCAGTAGATGAGTGGATTAAAAAAGCTGCAGTACATTTACACAATGGAATACTACACAGCAATAAAAAATAAGGAGCTCTTTCGTTTTGTGACAGCATTGATGGATCTGGAGATTACAATTATACTGTGAAATAAGCCAGTCAGAGAAAGACAAATACCATATGATATCACTACTATATGAAATCTAATGAATAAAATATATTGATGAACAAAATAAAACCGAAGGGATGGATACATGGAACAGGCTGACAGCTGTCAGAGGTGGGGTGAGGGGAGACTGAATAAAGAAGGTAAAGGGATTGCGTAAAGGAATTAGCTAAAGAACATATATGCAAAGCCCATGGACGCAGGCAATAGTTTGAGGAGGGCCAAAGGAGGGGAAGCAGGGGCTGGGTGGAAGTAGGCAAAGGCAGGGATGTGGGACATCTACAATAGTGTCGACAATAAAAAATTTAAATAAATAAAAGAGAGAGAACCAAGCCAACTTCAGCTTTGTCTTTATATTAAGGCCCTTAAAGCTTGATTGCTACAAAAGTACTTCATGATTGCCTCAAAGTACTTGGCAATTCACTAGGAAGCACAGTCTAACCTTTCTGCCGCAGATGCACAAACTTTCTGATATGGGAACCTAGTTTTGACTGAATTTTGCCAGGGCAGGATATAATTAGGCATGGGACCAGAGGTTCCCATAGTCTGCCATATGCCTACATATATACACATATGCATGTGTAGAAAACGCTTTCGATGCATTCTTTAAAAACCCTCCTCTAAGGAGCATTTATCTTCTTATAGGGTAAATCTAGATTTAATTCCCACTCAGATTCATCAATCCATACAGTTAAATAGCCTCAATCTCATAGTGTTCTGGTCGAAAACCACTGTGTGTCTTCCTTTAGTTCAACCCAAGCATCTGGGCTTAGGGTGAAATGATCTGGGAGGCTGTGGTGAATGTGACAAAGTGTAAATGCTGTGGATAAGTACTAAAATGTCCTAGGTGGCAGAAATATCTGAGTTTAATGACCAGAACATACTAAATACTCAATAAATATTTGCTTTGATATCAGTTAACCCAATGTCATTTTACTAAAGATCAGAGAGACTAAATGATTTGTCCAGGATCACATAGCTGGTCAGTGATAGAGCCTCCACTAACTCACTGGTGGTTTCTTTTATATCAAAAAGGGATTTTTAAATATATGATCTTTCTAGAATCATCATATCTTTGTCAAAGCGATCTCCATGGACCTAGTGCCCAATGCTGAGCTCTACATGCTAGTAATTTCCATCCACTGGTTTTTTACTACTCTCTAGTACAACAAAGAAGAAGCCAAATCCTTCTACATGATAGGGAATTGATGACAGTCAACACCACCTTTTCAAATACCTGGTTTCTTCAACTGTTCTCTATGTGACACTCTTTCCAACAACAGTGATGCCCAGAGGTGGGGGCCACACTCTGAAGGAGACTATTGGGCTACTTTCTCCTTCCTCTACTGTTATCAGATTGTGTCAGCTGTTTTAGCAGTCATGTGGCACTGTCTACCCTTATTTAACTTGTGGTCAGCTCAAACCCCCAAGGTCTTTTTCATATGAACTATTGTTATCTCCTGTCTCCTTCCTATAGTCTGTGTATTTTTAAAGTACACACAGCACTTTGTGTATGCTCCACTTTCTAAGTTCTGATCATTGAAGGATGATGCCAAATTCTTCTAGGTCACAAAGCCTATGTTTAAATGTTGAACCTTTAGCTAAATGTTTTTCTACAACATTAACTTTTTTTCTACTCAACATATTTTGATCTATATGAAAACTAAATGGAAATAATTTCTAAAAACTGTTGGGGTTTAATGGTTTAAAAGATAGCAGGTATGCCCTGGGGAGAGTGGCGTTTATTAAGTGACTATTGCATGCCAGGCATCATTAAGTGCTTTATATACATTAGCTCATTCCCTCTGAGAGAGGTAGGATTATTATTCCTGATTTATAGACAAGAAAACTGAGGCTTAAGAGATTCCATTGTTATTAAGAAGAAGAGCTAGGATTTGAACCTAGTTCTGACTAACTCCAAAGGCCATTTTCTTTCATTTACACTTGTAGTTCTTAATCTTGGCTCCACATTAGAATCATCTAGGGAACTCAAAAGTTACCCAATGCCCAGGCCCCATCCCAGACCAATTACAGCAAGAGTTCCTGGAGGTGGATCTAGACATGAACAGGTTTAAAAGTTCCCTAAATGATTCTCATATATAGCAGACAAACCACAGCTTTCTACCATTTTATTTCCTAGGTACATTAGTCTGCCATAGATGTGAATCCAACTATTAGGCTCTCTATATTTTTAGCATTGGTTGCTTCAAAATGCAAGAATAAGTTATTTAAGACACTAGCATAAAACAAATGGTAATGGAGAGACCTAAACTGGCAGCTTCCTGTTTTGATGGAGAAGTGAGGGCAGCCACCTAAACTCTGTTCTAACTTTGACCCCTTGAAATTTCCACAGTTCATTTCTCTGAACCATGTGCTTTCCCCTGACTATCTTTAGTTCTAAAGACAGGCCTGGCATACCTACTGGGTGAAGAATCTACAGGTGTTTCCTAAACATTCTTAGTTGTGGCCGGGCATTCCTGTGTTCCTTCGACTTATCAGGACAAAAGTATTGGGATACATTTTCTTTGGAGCAGGCTGCCCAAGACGGTGTCTGATAGGTTTTCTTTAGGTATTGAGACTCTGTAGGTTCCTTCCTGTATTCCTCTAGCTGGTCTTTACATGAGAGAGCTCCTTATAAAATTTTTTTCTAAATTGGAAACAAATGTAACACAATTAAGAAAATAATTTGTATATTAGAAAGAGGTGCAAATCCCTTAAGAGTCCATCGGAAAAATAAGAAATTCCAGGTCAATGGGAAGTTGTAAAACCTAGCACTCTGAGAACAAAGAGCCTAACCATATGGAATAGCTTATCATTCACAGGGGAATAGGGCCCATGTGAGAACAGTTCAGACTGCAGAGAGAGACACCTAGATCTGTTCAAGGAGAAGTCAGAAAGTATTGGAAATGTTGAAAAAGCCTAAAGATATGATTAAAGTAAATCTTCCAAAGATTGGAGAGTTAGTCTGAAGTGGCTTCTACCTGTTCTTAATATGCTTTCTATTTTTCCTGAAGTTAGCTGAGTGCACTCTGGTTAATTTGATTATTGCCCATGGCTCCCTGCTCTTTCTCCCATGTTGGAGTGGATTCTTTTGTCTGCAAATCTTGGATGTGTTTTCCTCTTTACCAGTAGTCAGGGTTATGTGAATAAAAATTATATCTCTCAGAAACCATAAAATTATCCTAGAGTCAAAACACCCCCTTCTCATAGCTTTCCCAGAGCCTCAACTGGGAAATAACCACTAATTAGAAAGGGCTTCACTGGGGTTGTTTCTACATAAACCTATGTAGTAACATAAACCTATGTAGAAACCTATGTAGAAACCTGAGGAGAATTCGAGCAGTTAAATACCTAATTTAGGCGAAATATACATGTTGCCTTGAATTATGAAGAAAAATGGGACCAACTCATGTTCTTCTTCTCTCTCTCTCTCTCTCTCTCTCTCTCTCTCTCTCTCTCTCTCTCTCTCTCTCTCTCTCTTACTTTTGGCCTTCAAGGAGCCAGGTAATCTAATCTCCACATACCTCCATTTCTCCTCACTTGGCATGGGCGAACACCATCAAGAGAATCTTTGAATATAAACATGATGTGCCAACACATTCAAAATGTTTCCTTCACATAGATCTCAAATCACACTTCTTTCTAGCATTGAAGCCACGCGACAGTTCCATGGGAAGAAAGTTTCAAAATAGCAAGTAGTAAACAGAGCCAGGGAGCCTGATGCAGCTTTGCTCTGTGCCAGCCCTCACTCTGCTTCCCCGGGGGGGAGCCAACACTTTCCATCCTCATACAGCTAAACCAGGCTATGTGCTTAGATAATCAATGGCAGGTGTCATGTCCCATAATAAACCTGAAGGAAACAGAAGATCATACAGAAAACTCAAGGTTTGATCGCTCAAGGAGAAGTGCTGGCTGGCACATTACAAAGAAGCCCTGCACGTAGGACTGGATCGTTAAATCCCAAGTGCCCATGGATAGGCAAGGAAAGTGAGAGGCAGAAAGAAAGGGGCCCCAGGAACTGTCAGACTCGGGAGGCTCCATCCAGGAATGACTGGGCTGAGACAACGGTAATGTTTATTCAACTAACAGCTTTCATTTTCCTAAGTTATTTAAATGAGTTAAAGGAATAAAAAAACTATTCTACTGGATTGAGTCCATCACTAAATATTTGGGACACACACTGAAAGGTTAGAAGCAAACTCCTGCAAAGAAATGATTGCTGGAATGAGGGAGCTGGCTACCAGAGGAGGCCTGGGATAAAGGCCAACAATGACCCAAGAGAGAATTGAGAGCAGTGAAATGATCCATGAAGTTTCTTGGCATTTTCAAGTACTCCTGGAAAGAGAGTGGCTCATCAACTTCACTGAAGAATCTCTAAACAAATAGCTCAACTGTCTCCATGTTTCTCAGCATCAGAAAACACAAATGAAAGTTGTGAAATTAATGTTCCAAGTCTGGTGTCTGGGGTTTTGTACTGCAGTTTTGGGTGCTACAGACACAGTTGCCTAATGTTCAAGATTACATGAGGGCCAGGTGTGTCCCAGGAGTACAGTTTTTCTCAGCTCTATCTGGACCTACACTATCTCTCAGCCCCAATTGTTGTATAGGAATGGATTTAAGTTTATTATCTCCTTTGCCTCAAAACCAAAACCTACCCAAAAATACTCCAACTGGGAATTGACTGATTTTCCAGCAGAAACTTCACAAAGGAAAGAGGATAGGAACCAATACAATCAGCATTCCATTATATTGAATTTAGCCCAAAGCTAGAAAAATTATCACAAGCAAATTTCCAATTTTGGAGACCTGGACCACTTCTTCTCTTCATTCTGTGCACTAGTTCTCAACTGGAGCCCAGGGCTGAGAGGCCAGTGGGAGAAAGTGGTAAGGATAGCTGTGGAAGTCCTCCTCCAGTAATCAGTGACCCAAATGTCAATCAGAATTTAAGCATCACCAACCAGTGGTCCGCAGACCACTGGTAGTCCATGAGGTCCAAAAGGTTGGCGACCACTGGACGGAATGGACTGGGGCTGGTATAAGGAGGGGGGCAAAGAAAGGGGTCCAGGGATGGAACAGATCTTGACTCCCAGTGTAAGCAACACCTTAGGCCTTGGGCCAGAAGGTGTGCCAGAAGCAAAGCCAGAAAGACTCCAGAGACAATGGTACCTTTACCCAAGGCTCTGCTTCTGGGACCCCTACCCCTCTCCATTGAGAAAAAGGTGAAGGATACACTCTGCTTTTGGATAATAACATCACCAACATATTATTACATTTGGTCAGTCCTGAAGTATATAATCTTGCCCCCAGAAAGAGATCATAGTTTAATTTGAGGAAGTGTAACCCAAAAGCATCCAACACCAGACTAGTAACAGAGAGGCAGAAACAAAGGCCTATTCACCAACATTCTGTAGAGCAGAGTTCAGCATTACTATGGGATATTTTCATGTCAAAAAGCTCTTGTGCACATTATATCCTGTAGAAGCAAAATGAAATGCCTTTTAATACTGTTCTGAATCCATTCTTAAAAGTTATTTTAAATGTTTCATGATAAGGAATACAAGGTCTTACTTAGCACACTTACTAAAGGAATTCTTCTACTGAACCAATTTGTAAATGTTTCAATGTGTTAGAAATATGAGCTTTAACAAATAATAATAATAATAATAATAATAATCCCATCTAATAAAAGAGTAATATGCAAATTTGACCATACCTTCGCTACACCCACCAGCCACACCCAGAAGCCACGCCCACCAGCCAATCAGGAGTGTAGGGGAATGGCCGAGGCGGCCCAGGCCTTGGGGAGGCCTGGGGGGCGTGGCCAAGGTGGCCGGAAACTGGGGGTGTGTGGCCGAGGCAGCCCAGGCCGCAGGGGGCTTGGCCAAGGTGGCCTGGGTCTGGGGGGGTCTGGGGGGCCTAGAGGGGCATGTCCTAGGTGGCCAGGGTCTGGGGGGGTGTCCGAGGTGGCCCGTGCCATGGGGTGGCGTGGCCAAGGCGGCTCGGCCCTGGGGTGGGGGGTCCGGGGTGGGGGGTGTCCCAGGCAGCCAGGGCCTGGGCAGGTGGGGCTGAGGCCTGTTCTAGCTGGGGTCGAGCTGGCTGGGGCTAAGGCCTTGGCTGGAGGTGTGGGGCTGGGATGGAGCCAGCCATCTGCCCAATTGCAGGGTGATGGCTGGGTGCCCAAGGCCTAAAGCCTCGGCCAGAGGGCTCCCAGTATATGTGAGGGGGCAGGTTGGGCTGAGGGATCACCCACCCTCAGTGCACAAATTTTGTGCACCAGGCCCCTAGTAGTAGTAGTAATAATAATAATGATGATAATAATAATAATAATCAATTGTGTTTTTAAGTCCCAATTAGCATGGAGCTGGACAAATTTAATGGGAAGGGAAGGTTTCTCACTTACTGAGTTTAACCAAGAGTTTGTTACTTTGAATTGGGAAACCCTTAGCAACAAGGTTTTGAAGGTTTATACCAAAATACTCTTGGGAACAGATTACTCACTTTGGCATTCTGCTGTGTGTTGACAAGGATGGGTTAGAGAATGATCAGTGGATTCATGAAGTTGAATGAGCATGGGCAGGTCACACTCTGACCTCTCTGGGTCATAGCCTCCTTGGATATAAACTAAGAGAGTTTAACCAGAGCAGGAGTCAGCAAACTTTTTCTAAGAAAAAACACATAGTAAATAAATTAGGTAATGCAGACCACATATGGTCTCTAGCATGTTCTTTTTTTTTTTTCACTTTAGTAGCTTTATTGAGATACTAAGGGCCCGGTGCACAGAATTCGTGCACTGGGGGTGGGTGGTCCCTCAACCCAACCTGTTACCTCTCACATACTGGGAGCCCTCAGGGGATGTCCAACTGATGGCTCACCCCCAGCCTGCCCAGCCTGCCTAAAGCCTCAGGCACCCAGCCATTGCCCTGCTCAGCTCAGCCCCAGCTGCCCGTGACCACCCGGCCCTCGGGGCTTGGCACTTGCCACCACTTGGACCTCCCTGCCGCTGCCACGGCCGCTGCTGCTGCTGCTGCTTCCCTGCACAGCACCCGGGGGCTGGGTGCTAGCCACCACCAGCCATTTCATCTCCACCCCCAGGGCCCGGCGCTTGTGCCACTTGGCCCCACCCCCACCCCTGATTGGCTGGTAGCATAGCCAATCAGGAGCAAAGGTATGGTCAAATTTGCATGTTTCTCTTTTATTATATAGGATAATTTGTATATCAAAAACTTTACCCATTTGAAGTATTTTACTGGGGGCTTTGTACATTAACTATGTTGTGCAACAATCACTATAATAAATTTTAAAAATATTACCACTAAAAAAAAAAACCCTCTACCCATTAGCAGTCATTCCCATTTCCCTCCCCAACCAGTCCTAGGCAACCACTAATATACTTTCTATCTCTATATTTTTTATTGGTTTAATTTCAAAGAAATGTAATCATAAAATATGTGGTGTTTTGTGAATGGCTTATTTTACTTAGCATACTGTTTCAATGTAAATACATGGGGTAGCATGTATCAGTAATTCATTCCTTTTTATAACCAAACAACAGTCTATTGTATGGATATAACATATTTCCTTATCATTTTATCAATCAATGGGCATTTGGGTTGTTTCCACCTCTGGACTATTATGACTAATACTGCTATGAGTATTCATGTACAAGGTTCATGTGGACCTCAGTGTGTTTAATTCTTTTCCCCCCCTTTATTGATTTTTAGAGAGAGAGGAAAGGGGAAGAATAGAGAGAGAGAAAAATCAATGAGAGTAAAACATCATTGATCTGTAGCCTCCTGCAGGTCTTCTACTGAGGATTGAGCCTGCAACCTGGGCATGTGTCCTGACTGGAAATTAAAAGTGATCTCTTGGTTCTTGGGTCAATGCTCAACTACTGAGCCACATCAGCCAGGCATGTTCAATTCCTTTGTGTCATATGGGTCATATGGAAACTTTATTTTTAATATTTTGAGGAACTGCCAGACTGTTTTATAAATTGATGGCACCATTTGCCCCTCCTACTAGCAATGTATGAGTGTTCCAATCGCTCTATGTCCTCACCAACACTTGTTATTATCTCTCCCTTTGGTTAAAGCCATCCTAGTGAGGGTGAAGTGGTATCTCAATGAGGCTTTGGTTTTCAGTTCCCTAATGATTTACGATGCTGAACATGTTTTCAAGGATTTATTTGCTGTTTGTATATCTTATTTGAAAAAAAGTATATTCAAATCATTTGTCTATTTTTAAATTGGGTTATTTGTCATATTTTTGTTCAGTTGTAAATGTTCTTTAATATTATTGATACAATTTCCTTATCAAACATATGATTTGCAAATATTTTATTCCATTCTTTAGGTTTTCAAAAAACATTCTTTAAAAGTGTATAAATTACTCAGGCCTTAAAAAACAGACCACTGGCAAGATTTGACCAACAGACTATAGTTTGCTGAGTCCTAAACTAGATTGTGGATTCTCAAGCTTTTTTTCACTGCTTGTAGTGAACATCTATTGTTTTACCTTCCTAGGAACATATTTCTCTGGTAATTGATTTCAGAGAGAAAGGGAAAGGGAGAAAAGAGAGATAGGAACATTGATGATGACAGTGAACTATTGATCTGCTACATTCTGCACAACCCCACTGGGGATCAAGCATGCAACCAGGGCCTGTGCTCTGACCAGGAACCAAACCATGACCTTCTGGTTTATAGGTCAACTTTCAACCACTGAGCCACTCTTGCTGGGCTGGATTTTCTTTTGAGGAGCTACGTCTCTCTAATTTCATGTTGTCTTGGTGAGAATGTCAATAAAGCTTTGTTGCCTTCCTCTGAACCAAGCTAAGCCAGTCTCTCTCCAAACACTATTGATGTGGAACAAAGTAAAGTAACAAAGTAGAGAAGAACAGTAGGATCTGATTCACCTAGCAGAAATAGCCTGATAAAACTGTCCCTGAGTTCCCACATCTAAGATCCCCAGAGCTGCCCTGTTTCTATTCTTTCTGATACTTGGTAGATTAGCTTTTACTGAAGCCACTCCAATTTCCTTCCAAAAAATGTTATCCCTCATTCCTTTCGCTTGTTATCCAGAGACAATCTCTATTGCCTGGAACCTAAATGACACAGCAATCAACCCCCTCTCCAAGCAAAACCATACATTAAGCCCCAAACTATAAATGAGAAAAAAGTTGGATAACTTTGGTGGAACAGGGATGGAGACCAAATATCTTCCTGTAAAGCCCCACTAATTATAGTCCTTGAGGCATCTCCATGTCACCATGGAACAGTATATTATCATCTAGATGAAATGCCACTAAGCCACCTTCCAACTCTGATATACCAGTATTAAGATTTGATGATTCTAAGAATGTATGAGAGGTGACAAATTGGAGGGCAAAATAAGTCTGATTAGTCAGAAGTAGTTATACCAAAGGATCTCTAAGAGAAGATAAAATCCAACAATGCAGAAAGAGACAGGCAGTGTTTAGATGGTTTCCAAACCAAATGAAGCTGCTAAAGGAGGAAACTACAAGTAAATTAGAATCCAAAAGCATGTACTATAGATAAGAGTATGAGCAAAAGATTTCTCTTCAGAGAGGAAAAGGAAGCATCAACAGTACTTGTTAAGTACTTAGTGGAAAAAAATCCTACAAAACTTATCTTGAGTTTAACTTTCTCTCCACTAATGATTCTAAAGAAGTATCATCTTTGTCCAGAAATAAGTCCTTACATCTATAGTCAATTGATTTTTGTTTAGGATGCCAAGACCACTCAATGGAGAAAGAATAGTCTATTTAACAAATGACTCCAAATTATATAAAGAACTTATATAACTCCACAATAGGAAAACAAATAATCCAATTTAAAAATGGGCAAAGGACCTGAAGAGACACTTTTCCAAAGAGTACAATAAAGATGGCCAATAAACATGAAAAATTGCTCAATATCATTAATCATCAGAGAGATGCAAATTAAAACCACAATGAAATTGCACTTCACACCTGCCAGAATGGCTATCATCAATAAATCAACAAACAAGTGCTGGCTAAGATGTGCAGAAAAGGGAACCATAGTGAAATGCTGGTGGGAATGCAGATTTGTGCAGCCACTGTGAAAAATAGTATGGAGTTTCCTCAAAAAATTAAAACATGGCCCTAACCGGTTTGGCTCAGTGGATAGAGCATGGGTCTGCGGACTCAAGGGTCCCAGGTTCGATTCCAGTCAAGGGCATGTACCTTAGTTTCGGGCACATCCCCAGTAGGGAGCGTGCAGGAGGCAGCTGATGATTGATGTTTCTCTCTCATTGATGTTTCTAACTCTCCCTTCCTCTCTGTAAAAAATCAATAAAATATGTTTTAAAAAATTAAAAAATTAAACTGCCTTTTTACCCAGTGATTCCACTTATGGGAATATATACTAAGAATCTTAAAACACTAATCAGAAAGAACTATGTTCATAGCAACAGTATTCATAATAGCCAAGATCTGGAAACAGCCCAACTGCCCATCAGTAGATGAATGGATAAAAAAAAAAGCTATACTACATTTACACATGGAATACTACAAGGCCATAAAAATGGAGCTCTTACCCTTTGCTACAGCATGAATGGACCTGGAGATTATTATGCTAAGCCAGAAAAAGACAAATGCCTTATGATCTCACTAATATATGGAATCTAATCATAGTTTTTTTTGCAAGTAAAAAAAAGGTTTAATCACACAGCATTTTATATAGGTTGTAAGCAGTAGCATCCACATCTCCATACGAACGGCCACGGAAGCAGGCCACCAGCCACTGCGTGATCCCCACATAGGGTGCGCTGGGCGCCCTCCCCCGTGGCCGCGCCCCCAAAGTGAGGAGCCAGCGTGTGACGGACAAAATAAACTGACAAACAAAATAGAAACAGAGGTATGGGTACATGGAACAGACTGACAGCTTTCAGAGAGAAGGGGGATGAGGAGGCTGGGTGAAAGAAGGTGAAGGGATTAGCCAAAGAACATACTGTATATGCATGTCAGACAGACATAAACAACGTTGTGGTGATGGCCAGAGGGAAGTGAGGCTGGGGGCTGGGTGGATGGGGACAAAAAGGGGAAATGGATAACATTTGTAATAGTGTCAAAAATCAAAATTTAAAAATACAAATGGTGCTGGGAAAACTGGGTATCCACATGCAAAAGACCAAAGTTAGATCCTTAACTTACATCATATGTGAAAAATTAACTTAAACAGATCAAAGATCTAAATTTAGGAGCTAAAAACACTTAGAATAAAACATAGAAGAATTCTGCATAATCTTGGAGTTAGCAATAGATTCTTTAAAAATGATGCCAAAATTACAAGCATCAAAAGAAAAATATAGATTAATTGAACTTCATCAACCATAAATGGGAGAAAATATGTGTAATTCATGTATCTAAAAAGGGTTTAAAAGACAGAAGAATATAAGGAACCCCTATGACCAACAACAAAAAGACAAACATCCCTTTTAATATAGACAAAGGACTTGAGACATATATTGCTCCAAAGAATATTAAAAAATGGCTTACAAATACATGAAAAGATATTCAACATCTTCAGTCATCAGGAAAATAGAATGTAAAGCCACAGGAGATATTACATCACAGCCAGTATGACTATAATTTTAAAAGGGGGAAATAAATGTTTTTAATGATGTAGAGAAATCAAAATCCTCATACATTGCTGGTAGGAAAGCAAAATGGTGTAGCTTTGGTGGAAAAGAGTTTGGTGGTTTCTCAAATGTTAAATATAATATTACCATATAATCCAACAATTTCATTGCCAGATATATATCCCCAAGAATTGAAAACAGGAACTCAAAGAGATATTTGTATGCACCTATTCATAGCAGCATTATTCATAATAGCCCAAAGGTGAAGACAACACAAGTGTTCATCAAAAGGTGAATAAATAAACAAAAGCAATAAAATGGAATGTTATTCAACCTCAAGGAGAAATGAAATTCTAATATATGGTACAACTTTGATGAACTTTGAAAACATTATGTAGAATAGGCAAATTCATAGGGACAGAAAACATATTAGAAGTTACCAGGGAGTAGAAGGAGTGAGGATGGGGTATGATTGCTTAGTGGGTACAGAGTTTCTGTTTGGGATGATAAAATAGCTTGGAAATGATAGTGGTGATAGTTGTACAACATTGTGAATGTAACTGATGCTACTGAATGTAACATTTAAAATGACAAAAATGGCCGAATCCGGTTTGGCTCAGTGGATAGAGCGTCGGCCTGTGGATTGGGGAGTCCCGGGTTTGATTCCGGTCAAGGGCATGTACCTTGGTTGTGGGCACATACCTTGGTTGTAGGCACGTACCTTGGTTGTGGGCACATCCCCAGTGGGGAGTGTGCAGGAGGCAGCTCATCAATGTTTCTAACTCTCTATCTCTCTCCTTTCTTCTCTGTAAAAAAATCAATAAAATATATTTTAAAAAATTAAAATAAATAAATGACAAAAATGGCAACATTTATGTTATTTTTTATCACAATAAGAATAACCATATTTTCTGGTGTATAAGACGACTGGAACTGATGATGATAGGAGGAAGATAATAAACAATAGAGAGAGAGCAAGTACTAGGCAAGTCCCTGGCGAGTTAGCAATGCCCATCATAACAGCAAGCTACGGTATTTTTACACCTGGCGTATAAGACAACCCCCGACTTTTGAGATTTTCCTGGGTTAAAAAGTCGTCTTATTCACCAGAAAATATGGGTAGTAAAAAAGTAGTATTAGCTTTAACCCACATGTAGTGAATGTAATGGTGAAAAAAATTTGAGGAGTTAATGAGAAAGTCCCTGGGTAAATTGGATTAAGAATTTCTGAACAAAAAAAAAATGGAAACGTGGTCCTAATTATGAAGAGTATATATTAGAAAGACAAGAATTCCATCTATAGTATGAAAAGAACAGAAGCCATGGCTTTTCTGGGAACACCACTGACCATCAATTTGAAGGACTTCAAGTACACCCAACACAGTAAGAATCCCTCAAATGTTCCCAGTTCATTAGCTGAGGACCTTGCCCTTAGTTTTGTTGACAGAGGGGCTCTGCAATGCTTAATAGTTAAAGCTACCATTAAACCCAAATAAGCTTTTGAGGCCAAACCAGTAAAAGGTGACTGAGAGCTATTCTTAATCATCTGGGAGATCACTCTTATATGATCTTAGGAGCCACACAAGAAAGCATTGGCAGGAGATATAGTGAGGCAACTGAATTGCAGAGAACACAAAATTATATGGCTACCAAAGAGGAATCTGAACCACTCAGGACCCATTGAGAAGTCTAAGAGTTAGACAACAAAATATGAGACTAAGTGGAGCTCAGAGTTATATGCTATACTAAGGCACAGTGCACAAGTTTTTGCCCCATTGGGGTCCCTCAGCCTGGCCTGCAGGATCAGGCTGAAACTGGCTCTCCAACACCCCCCCCCCCAAGGGATCCCGGATTGTGAGAGGGCACAGGCCAGGCCAAGGGACCCCACAGGTGCACAATCAGGGCCGGGGAGGGACTTGGGAAGTTGGCCAGCCGGAGGGCTCCAGGGCATGTCTGGCTGTCTTACTCAGGCTGTCTTGCTCAGTCCCAATTGGCCAGACTCCAGCAGCAAGCTAACCTACTGGTCAGAGCATCTGCCCCTTGTGGTCAGTGCACATCATAGCAACTAGTTGACGGGTCAAGTGTTTCCCCCAGTGGTCAGTGCATGTCATAATGAGCTGTTGAGCGGCCTTAACATATCATTAGCATATTATGCTTTGATTGGTTGAATGGACAAATGGATGACTGGACACTTAGCATATTATGCTTTTATTATATAAGATGCCCTAAGTATGTATTGAGTCTATTAGTGCATAAACCAGCACCATTGCCAGTGGGTCTTTTGTGAACATGTTTGACATGTGGTTACCACTCAGGACCTGGACTGCCCTATGGTCTAAAATAACCTGGACAAATAAGAGTTACTGTATTCATTTTAATCTCAGATAAATAATAGTCCCTCAGTTTCACTTAATAAGTTACCACTTATCTATTTGCACCTGCTTGTATGGGGCTGTCCACATCCCAGGACTGATTATTGTAATACTAGGGAATATAACAAACTTTTGGACAAAACTGATACTTGGACTACATTCTCTAATAATTCTCTTATAATTTTAGCCTTGTGTTTGCTGAGTGAAATGCCTACCTGGATCCCTAATCTTCTTGCTTATGGTACCTTATGTTACCCAGGGAACTACTTTCCACTTCCTTCTCCTTTTCAATTTTGGGAAGTTCCCATATGCCCCCCTGTTCTCAGTCTCACTGCTTACCTTGCCACCAGGCTGATATGGACTCTGATCTGCATTCTCTGAGCTTTGTCCCACTGTATACATATTGTCCTGGGTATCTTCACTCCATTTCACTCACCTGCTTCAGACCATGAGCTCCAATTCAACTGAAAGTTTCATCTCTCCCAACCCATTCAATGATCAGCAGTTTCCTATGGTCCTAGCTATGATAGAAGATACCTTCTTATTTCTAGTGTCAATGAAACCAAGTTTAAGTTTAGTCCTTTTAAAGGTTGTTCAGGAAGCCTCAAATTACAGTGATGATTAACATAGCAAGAACACATTTTCCTCCTAATTACTTTTGAAGCTAAACATGGTCATAAAATATTCATTGGAAACATCAATGGTTTATCTCAAAGACAAATTTAACTCATGCTTAGGACTTCTGTGAAGTTAGGCACCTCAGAAAATTAGTTGAAAGCATCTAGGATCTCTAAAAGATTTTATAAAGCCCTGGCTGGGCACTTTCTTATGGAGTTCTATGGATTCCCCATAGGCACTTTGGGGGCCACCTTGGCAGTAGGGACAAGGGAGGGAAAAGATTTAGTTCTAAAATTAGTCGGGTTCAGGTTGTAACATTTGCTTCAGGAGTTATCTTGGGCAGAAAGGCTTAAAATTGAAATTCAAAGGTAAAGTAAGGCTAAGACTAACAGACATCTAGGTTCAGGTTTCAGCAAGTCATAGAAAGGCAACTTAAGTTCAAAGAACAGGCATTTGGCTCTATTTTATTCTTTTTATAAAGAGCTTTTATGAAAAGAAAGTTAATTTCTGTGACTCATAAACAGAAGATCTCCAAAGCTCCATAATGTTTCTGTGCAATCATGTCAGAAAAACTTGATGAGAAAATAAATAATTCCATGCTTGCTAAAAGTGTATCCATGTACACAATGTGCACTCCATAAGAACAAGGTTAAGGAACTGGTTGTTAAGGGAAAAGGGAGTGAGTTCATTCTGATTAATAACTAGAGCCTTTCCATGTGCAACAGGGCACCCCAACTTTACTTTCTCTGTGATTATTTGTTAGCCACATGGCAAGAGAATTTGTGATATTGCCACACACCTAGGAAACAAAAACTCATTCTCCAACCCATAGATACCAAATTGGGCTGCTAGGAAATTATAAGAGGTAAGTCATTGGGAGTTTTCTGGGTGTGTAAAAACCAAGTGACCTGACCTTCTGCATTAGGAATGACTGAGAATAGGTAGTGCTCAATGGGACCTCACAGCACCATGATACAAAATGGAGATTCAGAAAAGAAGACAGGCAAATGTTCAAGAAAGACTCCCGTATTAATACATTATTTTACATGAATACTATATGTTGTTACAGTACCACAGCAAATAAATCCCTTCTGCAAACATGAGAAATATGACCTCCAAAAAAGGTATTAATTATACATATAGGTTCAAGGAATACACTAATTGCAGTATCCCCAGCATTTTACTTCTATGAGTTGTTTCCAAAGATAGTGAGCCTGAGGGAGCTCTAGGTTGACTACAAACACCCTCCACCCAGCTTTGGAGTCCAGCCTTCTCCTTCTCTCCTAGGGCTTCCTAACAGAAAAGCACATGTGAGAGGGACCTAAAGTTGGACAACTCTGAGCAGCCAAGGTAACATACAGAAACTAGAACCTGAGGAATACAGACCAAGATAGGCCAAGAGAACAAAAATGGAGAGGAAAAAAAATCAACTTCACCTATTAAGGATGGGTCATGTACCAAGGTCCAACTCCAGCCCTGAGAACAGAAGTAAAGGGGAAGAGCTTCAAGCTAGCTAGGACTCTGCCTCCACATAGCTGTCTGAACCCCTATCCTTAGCCCATCAAAGGCCACCTCAGGCCTCTCCTATTAATTCCAAGCTCATATATTCAACTTGCTTGTTAACTTTTCCATTTAGATGTCAGATAAGTTGCTTAAAGTTAACATGGCAAAACCCAAAGTTTTGATCTTTGTCTACCTTCTTCCCCAAGCCCACCCACAATCTTCTCAATCTCTCTTAATGAAGCTCTGTGCTTCCAATTGCATAGATCAAAGACCTTTGCATTATTCTTAACTCCTCTTTTACTCTTAAATCCCAGGTTCCATAAATCAGCAAATACTCTTTGCTCCACCTTCAAACCATATCCAGAATCTAACCAATTCTCATCTCCTCCACCTCTACTACTTTAGCCTGAATTACCATCATCTCTAGCCCAGATTATGGCAATATCTCCCTCCATACATCTACCTTTATTCTTCTACATTAATTTTATTTATATATTTTTAACTTTTAAAATTTATTTTATTTTTACCTTCAACTTTTATCCCTTCTATACCCTCTACCATCTCCACCCTATATTTTTAACACAGCAGCCAGACTATCCCATTTAAATTGTAGGTCAAATCATGTCACTCCTCTGCTCAGCACCCAGTCATGGTTGTCCATTTTATTCAGAGTAAAAGTCAAAGTCCTAATCATGACCTGGCCTCCATAGTATAACTATGCCACGTTATACTGCTACCCACCTCATATATTCCACTCCAGTCTTTAGTTCAGACTGTTGTTCCCTCTTTCTGGAATTTTCTCCCCTTCCCCAAATTTGCATGGCTTGCCCTGTTTCCTCCTTCAGTTCTCCACTAAAATGTACTCTTATTTAAATGATTCTCTGACTTTTCTGTTTAAATTCATAACCCTCTCTCCAAGATTCCATTTCCCTGCTTTATTTTTCTCCACAGTGACTATCATTTATTATTTAGTTTAACTTTTATTCCTCTAGTGTGTTTAGAACTTCAGATGGGAAAAGTTATGCTTCCTTCTCTGCAAAAGGCACTTATGGCCACATCAAACAGGAAGTAGGAGAAGGAAACCTACATTTCTCCAAAATATTCCTTAAGTTCAGGTATATGCTTTAAAGTCAGCCCTGCCAAGAAGTTTGAGGTTGGGTGAGGTTTGGCTACTGCTATTTAGGACAAATCACAACTGAGAAGGACTGAGATGAACAACTTTTGGGTCCCCATTCAGTGGATTCTTAGGTTTGGGTGGGACAACTCTAGACTCCAACACTATTGCCTTACCTCCAAATCTGTTTTGTTGTCTATTACTATGAGTCTGTAAATTCTGTTGAAGAAGGATCCTTCTCTGGTTTGTTCACTGCTGTATCCCTAGCACTTAGATCAGTGCTAAAAACATACTAAATGCTCAATAAATATGTGTTCTATGAATGAAAGGACCAATTAAATGACCAAGGACAATAGAGTGAACTTACTATTTGCTTATTCCCTAATCACATCTTTTCCTACATATTTCTCCCCTATCCTGTTGGTTCTCCCTGGCTTGTCTCCTTCAACTTCCTTCTGTCTTTTGTTCTGCCTTATACTGTACTTTGTCATGTCTCCTTCTTATTATCAGCTCTAAGCCTAAGCCATGCCAAGATTTCCAACACTGTTGTATATGAGTATCTTGACAATAGCCCTCATATAGTGATAACTTGAGTACCTACTACATGTCAGGTGCCATACAAAATGCATTATACATATTTTATTTAACCTATAGACCAGCACATGGATAGATATCTCCAAACAAATCCAGATACTCTCTATATGCCCTCAGATTGGACTTCCATCTGCAGAACAAAGGAGAGGTGCTTTCTCTGCTCTTTGTGCAATGAATGTTGAGCTGGCCAACTGTCCAACCTTGGCCCTACATTCCATGGTACCATTCAGATGCATTCATGAGAAAACCTCCCAGAGTCCAATTCACTCCATTAATTTATACTAACCAAGCTCTGATTTCCCAGAATACCTTGCGCTGAGCACACCTCAGTAATGACCCACAGAAGAACTGAGCCCTAGATTTTAGCTGCTAATTATAGCTAATTTTTCCAGAACTCAAACTCGTATCTTGTTTTCTTATAATCCATCCCAAAGGACCCATGTCACTGTGTAGTGCATTTTATGTACATATTCTCTCTAACCAAAGATATAAAAATCCTTGCCTGGGAATGGAGTCAAAAGCATTTTTGGAAATATTCAAAACATGCATCTCTGTTCCTCAATGAGAACCAAAGCTGAGGATGTGACGTTTATAGGACATGTCAGTGGAAAAGATTACTTTTCTTAAAATACATTTGTTAAATGATAGGTAAAACAGCAAACGGATGAGAACCTACAACTGGGAGATATCACAGGAAGAGGGAAATATGATTTTTATTATAAACATATGCACTTTATTATTTCTCCCTGTGAGGATCAAGATTGGGAATCTGCAGCTGTGAAAGGGCAAGGAAAGAGCAGTATTTTTAGAACTGTCACTTTAAAATATACCTTCTCTGCTATGCTGAAGCATTTCTCTAAACAAGGCCCTCTTGGAGCCTGAGCACAGCCAAAGATGAATATACAAACGAAAAAATGGCTAGGAGGCAGTTCCTCTTGCCTTCACAAATGCTAACTAAAATAGAGCTTGGCTTGTCACTGTCCCATCCAGGCTCAGGTATTTGGGCCACTGTTGTTCCTATGTTGAACCATGTTGAGCCATGGAAAATCATCAGTGAGTTCCTCATCTCCCACAACTCTATTCCTACCTGGTACCAAATCCTGTTGGCTCTTAAAGTCTCTTCCAGTGAGTACAAACATGAGACAGTACTGCTTAGTGTGGTTGCCTATGTGTTATAGACACTTTTTCTTTCATCTAGTCACTTTCCCATAAGGCGAGCAAAAGGATTACCCCCAGTTTACAGAGAAGTAAACTGAGGCTCAAAGAGGTGAGGTTTTTTGCTCAAGCTTACACAGTTCATAAGCGGTGAATGGGAGTATTTTAACCCAGGTGTGTCTGGCTCCAAAGCTCTTGCCTGTGCTATCTCTCCATTCCCCAGTAGGAGCATAGGCTAAGTGCTAACCATTGAATGTCTGTAATGCTACAACATCCTCAGCCCAATAATTCCAACTCCTGCACACAGAGCCACTGGCATCTTCTTTGACATCCCTGTCTTTCTATGGTATTCTGTATTGCCTGGCGAAGTCCTTATTATGGCTTTGAACAACTTCCCTGAGTCTCACTTTACATCTTTTCTCCAAAAATTATCCTCCCTCACTTCATCTTCATTTACCCTGAACTGGCCATGCTCATTTTTGCTTTAGCATCTTTGCTCATGCTCTAATCCTCTACTTGGTATGCATTTTACCCTCTTTTTCTCTTTCCCAAACCTTTACCAATGACTCCACAGAGATATGAGCCCTCTTCCAACATAAAATCCACTACTTGAGTTTATACTCTGTCATTACATTTTTTAATTGTGTTGTGTGTCTCTTTTTTCCCCCACTACAAAGTAATGGTTCTCCTCTGGTACCTGGCACCATGATGAGTACAGAATAGGTGGCCAAAAGTCTCTGTCTTGTTTTGACATGATTCTCTAAAGTGCCATTATAATGGGAATTCCCAAATAGGAGGGCTTTATGGGAAGGGATGTGACTCATACAAAAGCAACTACATTTTCCACAGCAAAGATAGCATCTCAACAACAGAGAGAGCTGGATGTTCAGAGAGCTGAATGCGCTAGATCATACCTCTCAATCAAGTGATTTTGTCTGTTTCATTAAGTAAAGCAGTCCCTTCTTTGTGGCATCCATAACCAAAGGCCTGGCACCGGTGGGAGTGACAGGCACTTCACTATTGACATGTCATCACCTACATGGGACTGCTCTGCCAACAAGAGGGAGATTTCTCCAGCCACTTTGCAAATAAATGAATTATGGGTTTACTCAATCTTTCATGCTGCCAGGCTCAACATTTTTGTTTACTCCTCTAGTTACCTTTGGCATGGTTTCCACATTGGGGAAGGCAGAACTCTCCCAGGCTCACATCTCCCAAGGAACTCTAAATTTACTTTAAATTTAAGATTTTCTTTGGTTCACAGGAACTTCTATCTCGACCCCTGCCCACCTGCCCAAACCATTGTTAGGGTCTTGGGCCTCCAGAGAACATTGGAGTCCATGTCTACATCTTGGTCCTTGTTTTCAAAACTTTTCCTAGTGAAATATCATCATTTTGGGAAAGAAGTCTGTCATTTCAGGCAAAAATCACAACCATAGCACACAAATAACAAACAGCTTGCAAACTATTTCAATGAGACTCCAAGAACTGCCATTTGGAAGGGAGGTCAGGAAGTGAAGCATAAACATCTGGTGTTCTAAAGGGCTGGCATGGGGGCTATGTGCAGATGTGAAAAGCCATGACCTGACCTCTGAGTACCTTCTTTTTCTTTCTTTTTTTTCAGAACTGATTTTTTGGCCACCAGGGCATTGAGTCATCCAGATCTTGAATAACACTGGAAATACTACTTAAACAGATTGACTATTTATCAACGTGATGGTTCATTTTCACTTACTACTTCGAGTATTTTTTAATTAGCCAAAGTGCTAATGTGCTTAGCATTTCTCGGCATAACTGGTGCTGAGTGGTCTTTGCATCTTCAAATGGTTCCCTTTGTCACTCATTTTACAATTCATGCTGGCTCCTGGGCACTTTGCAGAAATATAGTCCAACATCTTTCTTTCCTAAAACTACTGTGAAAACAAGCACTTTGACTCCTGAAGTGTCTCAAAAAGATGTTAACAATAGAAGACTATTCTCAACGCACATTTCATTGAAAGAGCACAGTGTGTTTCACAAAATTAGCTACTTAAATCTTCCAACACACCTGCATCGTGAATAAAAGCCATCCACATAGCTCTCCCTGGATGAAATGTAGTCCCAACTAGAGTAAAATTCCTATGCGGAAACTATAATTGCTAGAGTTGCAAATTGATGGACAGTCTTTGGTTAACATCCAAAATTTTGCTAACAATGTAATGAAATCTTCATTGGAGGTCCCATGAATCAAAATATTTCTCTTTTCCCCCACCTAATTGGAAAGATAATGCTTCCAGTCCTCTGCTTCTCAAGTGTAACCTATGGTCTATAAGGTGCCTTCACTTTACCACTGTCTAATTTTAAATGTAAGAACAGGATATGCTAATGGCTGAGTGAGGATTCCAGCCCACACAAAAAGCAAATAAAAGTTGGAGGCAAAGGCTAACTGAATTCATTGTGACTTCACTGCTAAAAATTCCCCAGGTGTCAACTAAGAGAATTGGGAGTTCTACTATATCATTGCTCTCACTAACCTGAGCAAAAAGTGATGTGGCTGGATCCCAAGACCTAATACAAGGTAAGAGAATGTAGCCCCAAGTATAAGAAGGAAGAAGTGACCAGAGGGGGATTACTGATGAGAAATCTAGCTGAAGGATATGCTATCTGACATGGCTTCATTTCTCATTCCCATCACTCAATTAATAATACATTAAGAATTCTCCCAGTCTGCTTTATAACCCACCTAAAGGCACTTTCTCCTGACACCTCTTCAAAAAAAAATGGTAAGGCTAGGGAAGCTCAACATGAAGTGGATTGCTAGGGTGTTGGCTCTAAGGGCGTTGCTTGTTTGTTTGTTTTTTAATATGTTTTTTATTGATTTCAGAGAGAGGAAGGAAGCGGGAGAGAGATAGAAACATCAATGAAGAGAGTGATGAATCAGCTATAAACTGTGGCCACGAATCAAACTGTGACCTCCTGGTTCATGTGTTGGTGCTCAACCATCGAGCAACATGTGCCGGGCTGTTTGTTTTCACCATGGCTCTCCTTCCCTTAGAGAATCTTGACTTAATTGGTAGCTAGCCTTCATAAAGACTTCAATGCTGCTGTGCAATCATATTTTTAATATATTTGTATTGATTTCAAAGAAGAAGGGGGAAGGAGAGAGAGATAGAAACATCAATGATGAGATAATCATTAATAGGCTCCCTCCTGCATTGCCCCCCCCCCTCCCGGACTGGGGATGGAACCCACAACTGGGGCATGTGCCCTGATCAGGAATGGAACCATGACCTCCTGATTCATAGATCAATGCTCAACCACTGAGCCATGCTGCAATCATATTTTTGCATCTAATCACCAATGCCTCCCATTTACTACAATGACTGATATAAGCCTTACTACTCTTCAACTACCCCCACCTTAGCCTCCCTCACTCTTAGGAGGATGCCTTGCAGATGTCCTTACAGAGATACATACCATCAAGTGTGAACTCTTCACTTCACTCTCCTGTCTTTAAACATACATCTGCCGTGTCTTAATGCCAATTTCTCTCCACTTTTTTGTCCTTGCTACAAAGCTCATCATATCTACCACTGAGGTACTTAACCTTTATCTCTTTGCTTGCTTCTCCCCTCTATTCCGAAACCAATAATTATTCTTAAATCTAATTTTGGGGGTTGTCATCTTTTTCTACTTGCCCTTTAAATGCAGGATTAGATGGTTTGTTGTTCTAAGCTGGTTCATAGCCTCCTTATTGATCTCATGTATTCTCGTTGGTCAAATAACACCCCCCCCCCCAAAAAAAAACAAAGAGGACATTTGTAGTACTTTCAACAATAAATATAATTAAAAAAATAACTCCTAAACACCAACTATCCTTCAAATAATATCCATAGTTCTCTCCCAGCATTTTGTTATGAGCTCCAGACTCATATTTCCAAATGCTTACTAGATAACCCATAGGTCTTTTAAACTCAGAATGCCCAAATTGAAGACATCTTTTCCACCTCCCACTCTCAATCTGTTTCTTTACCTATTTTCTCTCCCTCAGTTGATGACAATAGAATTCACCCAGATACCTGGGTCTAAAACCTGGGAGTCATCATTGATAGCTCTCTGATTTTCCACCTTGTATTTGATGCCTACCTATTCATTCTATTTCCTTAGTATCACAATCTGGCAATTCCATTCTTTCTCTCAATATTTTATTTTATTTTATTAAGATTTTTAATTAACTTTTTTAGAGAGAGGAAGGGAGAGAAACATTGATGTGATAGTGAAATATTGATCAGCTGCCTCCAGCATGCTTCCTACTGGAGATCAAGTGCACAATCTGGGCATGTGCACTGACTGGGAATCAAACCTGGCAAACTTTTAGTGCATAGGACAATGCCCAACCTACTTAGCCACACTGGCTGGTGTTTCTCTCTATATTTTAATAGTCATTTAGTTATGTCAGTTCTATTTGTGTAACAATTTCAGGGTTTGTTCTTTATTCACCTCCCAATAGTGTTATTTTAATAATCTCCTAACCGGTCTCCTTGCTTCCTCTAGGCTCCTCTAATCTGTGTCATCCCTTACTATATACTCCTTCCTCTGGTCTAATCTAGCACACTATCTCTCCTCTACCATAAGTCAATACTTAATAATAGCACATATCACATATTATAATCTTCTCTTTACATTTCAGTGAGTATCCCACTGGAATTAGAGCTGCTTGAGGGCAGGCTTACTCTTTAATTGGACTCATTTAAAATATTTTTTTTTCATTTGTTTCAAAGAGGAAGGGAGAGGGAGATAGAAACAACAATGATGAGAGAGAATCATTGATTGGATGCCTTCTGCACACCTCCTACTGGGGTTGGATCAAGCCTGCAACCTGGGCATGTGCACTTTACTAGAATCGAACCAGGGACCTTTTAGTCTACAGGCCAATGAATGCTCTGTCCACTGAGCCACACCAGTTAGGGGTGTACTCATTTTTTAACTCAGAGTAAATAAATGCATGTGATTCTGTTTGGATGAATCTAATAGAGAGAAGGACAGCAAGAAAACACTCACTATAACTATCAAAATGGCTAAAATTTTAAAAAGCAGATAAAACCAAGCATTGGAAAAACTGGAATTCTATTACATTACTAAGTAGATTATGTTAGTACAAGCACAATAAAAAAAACTACTTGAAAGTGTCATAGATGGATAAATAAAGATAGATAGATGATAGATAATAGATAGATAGATAGATAGATAGATAGATAATTGATAGACATATCCTGTGGACAAGTGAATTTCACTCTTAGATATATTCCCAATCTAAATGTTTACACCTGTGTTCTAAAGAAAAACCATAGACAAGAGCATTGATGCAGCACTGTTCACAATAATCCCCAACTGGAAAAAAGGCAAATGTCCATTAACAATAGAACTAATACTATACAGCATTGAGAAGAAAAGAACTATTCCTATTTAAAAATCATAGTAGAATCTCACATAATGTTGAGTGAAAGAAGTCAGACACAAAAGAGTACGTATTACAGAATTCCATTCAGATAAAGTTAAAAGGCAAAATAAATTCTTATCTTTAGTTGTCAGATGAGTGACTACCGTTATAGAGAAATAAATTACTAGGAGCGGGCATTTCCATTGCTGTTAATGCTGTTTCTTAATCTAGGTAATAGCTACATAGATGTGTTCAGATTATGAAAATTCATCAACCTGACCCTTATGATGAATGCAGCTTCTATGTGTATATTGTATAATTCATTAAAAAGTTTACCTTAACAGAAGTATTATCTTGAACATTGTCCTTCTTTTCAAGTTTTAAGAGTTTCTCTGCTTGTTGTCCTGGCTGAGGAGCTCAGTTGGTTAGAGCATCATCCCAATACACCAAGGTTTTGGGTTCAATTGCCATCAGGGCACATACAAGAATCAGCCAATGAATGCATAAATAAGTAGAAAAACAAATACCTCTCTCTCTTTCTCGTCTCTTGCTTCTTTTCTAAAAATCAATAAATAAAAATTTTTAAAAAGAGAACATACTGAGTTTGAAGTCAGTGACTAACAAAATTAGGTGGAAGAGCCACATCTAAAGATCTAAACAAAGAGTCAGCATACTGGGGGAGGGGAGAATGGAGAAATAGGGAAGAGTAGTGAATACATCAGCCGATACCTATACAAAGGGAGACTGATTCTAAAAATAGAGTGAATTCTCAACAGGTAATTTGAATCAGAAGGAAATTACCCCCTACTATAGTTGATAACATCTGAAAATTCAAATCATTACAGCAATTATTAGCTACTAGTGGCCTGGTGCATGAAATTCGTGCACAATTAGAGGAAATAATTTATTATTGCTATTTGCTCTTTCTTTATAATAGAAGTATCAGAGCCTAAAGGAAATTAGTAAAATGTATATGAAAACCTTTCTCCTGTCAGAGTCTGGGGTGCGCCACGGGACCCAGAGTCAAGTCCCCACTCATTCACATGTGCCTCTAAATCACATGAGACCCAGACCCAGCCTTGCCCGCCGCCATGCATTGGGATAGATCCAGACCTGGCCAGTCCCACCCTTGTCAAGCCCCACAGGGCAGAGGGCGTCCTCAGGTCCCCTGGCCTAGCACTAGGATGGGGGCATGGCCTGAAGTCCCCCATCAAGTCCCACCAGTTGGGAGATACAACCTGAGATCCCCTGTCAAGCCCCGCTGGGTAGGGGGCACAGCCTCAGGTCCCCTGGCCTGGTGCTGGGGCAGAGGGTATGGTCTGAGGTCCCCTAGCCTGGTGCCAGTTGGGGGTGTGGCTTGAGGTCCCTTGTCAAGCCCTACCAGGTGGGGGCACAGCCTGAGGTCCCCTGTCAAGCTCTGCCGGGTGGAGAGAACAGTCTGAGGTCCCCTAACCCAGCACCAGGATGGGAAGAGCACCTTGAGGTCCTTTGTCAAGCCCTGCCGGGTTGGGAGTGTGTCCTGCAGTCCCCTGTCAAGCTGAAACAGGTGGGAGGCACGGCCTGAGGTCCCCCGGCCTGGAACTGGGGCAGGGGGAGCAGCCGGAGGCCCCTAGCCCAGCACCAGGATGGGAAGTACACTTTGAGGTCTCCCGTCAAGCCCCACTGGGTGGAGGACATAGTCTCAGGTCCCCTGGCCTGGTGCCAGGGCAGGGGTCAAGGCCTGAGGTCTCCTGTCAAACCCATCTGGATTTGGGTAGGGTGTAGGCCTCCCATCCTGCTCACTGGGGCCACGCTCCCCGCCAGCCTCCAGTCCTGCTGCCAAAACCACCTCATGCTCTCCGTGAGCAGGTATGCATAGGAAGGCTGGGCCAGGATAATTGGGAGGGAGTGATGGGGGGCCAGCTCTCAGCACCCCAGACCTAAGGAGTGGTGCTTTCACAGGGGCCTGGCAGGCACTGGATATGGCGATGCCTTAAAAACAGAAGAAGCCTCCTTTAACTCTGGCTGGAAGTGCATTGGGAACTTATGGTCGGGGGAAGCCGCCCAACATCAGGGCTGAAATAAGACCTTGGGTAGCCTCTGGAGGGGGCAAACCAACAGTAAAAGGCATCTTTGAAACAAAGACATTTGAATGTTCAGTGGATATTAGGTGATAATAAGGAATTACCTTAACTTTTCAAGGTGTGACAATGGCTGAATATTTACTTCTTTTTTAAAGATACTCATCAGAGGATATTTAAGTGGGAAACAACTTTCTTTGAAAGTATGGTGTTGTCCTGGCCCAGCCCTCCCTGCACCACGGATGCCTCAAAGACTGAGCCTCTCCCGCTCGCTGGCTAGGCCCTCGAAAATACCCTGTGCAGAGGAGTGGTCCCTGCTTCGTTCCCTGCCCCTGCCAGCATGAAGCGAAGCATTCCCAGCTGGTGCTGGCGTGAAGCGTTTCGTTCCCGCCTGCCCCCGTGTGAAGCGAAGTGTTCCCCTCAGGCGTGAAGCACTTGAGGTGCCAGTATGAAGGGAAGCGTTCATGAAGGGAAGTATTCACTGGCATCCAGGCAAGTCATGGCCACGCCCCCAGTCACGCCCCCCACTCCTGATTGGCTGGTAGCATAGCCAGTCAGGAGCCAAGGTATGGTCACATTTGCATGTTACTTTTTTATTAGATAGGATGCTCCACTAACTCAGCTTCCCACTCCTCGCCTCTTTCATATGCATTTAGTAGTAGTCCTGCAGAGCTACTTGTGTGGCCTGCCTAATCCACTGCAGACTCTAGGGCTAGGACTTCCTCCCATCAGTCTCTAATAGCCAGTAGTTAGCAGAAGAAAACAGTCTCTATCATAAATCCTCAGCTTCTTTCCAGATATTTCCTGCTGAAAAGACACACTGTATCCTCTACTCTATAATGCTAGCAAGTGCAGTGTTTTGAGGCTTTTCTGTGACCTTCACCCTCAAAGATACTACCTCTCAACACCATCCCCTTTTGGATCCAAGCTCTCATTTTCTAATCCTTCAGTAAGCTTTCCAACTCTTTATTCTTAAACCCAGAATAGCTCTTTTTCAGTGTTTATTATATATTGCTAAATTGGGTTGAGTAGAGAAGTAGGTTATAATATATCTATAATATGTTCTTATTTTAGTTATTTATTTATGTATATACACACATATACTTATATAAGCACATTTGGATATATATATATATACACATTTTCATATATATATATATATATATATATATATATATCTGAAAAAAAAACTGGAAGGAAATATACCAAAATGTTAACAGCATATATGTCTTTCAGAAATAAGATTACGTGTATTTTATTTTCTTCTTTTTATTTTTAATGTTATATCATTTTAAATGCATATATATATATGTATATATATATATTAATTTTTTAACAAAGGGTAAATCTCCCAATGTTTTTTTTATTCAAAAATAGTAAAGTGTTTCCATTTCCAGTATGGTGCAATAAGCTGTTAACAATTACAAAGGTAGCAACTACAAATTCTGAGGAAAATTAAAAAATAAAAAACTTGCAGATTCTGGAAAGTGAAAAATATACAAGCAGATTTTGTATGGGAACTAAAACTGGAAAGAAAGAACTAGCATGGGGTGAGTTTTCATTTTTACAGCTATAACCTGAGCAGAGAGTACTGTTGCAGCATGGCACAAGACAGCTAAAATTCCGATAGAAAACTTGCCATTTGTCTAGTTTGAAGACCAGGGATATAAGAACCCAGAGAAACTACATCCACTTGAGAATGCTGAAGGAATCCTGGAAATGACAAAAGCAGAGCAAGAAATTGGATATATTCTGTGCACAGACTTAGACAAGATCTCTTGCTGACCCCTGGGCCCTTGTACCATGCATGCCTGAGGTAGAATCAAATCACATTACAGCTAAGGCTAAAAGAGTTTAACTGATAATTGAGCTGATGTCCTCTATAGGTGAGACAGAGTTTACAGTCCATGGCTAAGCAAGTTAGTTGCTTGCTAAAACAGAGTGTTGGGTGTCAACACTTTTTGGAGAAATATAGTAGAATCCAGAGTCTCCACAACCTAACAATTATAGTACCCAGTACACAATTCAAAATTAACCAACATACAAAAATAAATAAAACAGGAAAATATGACCCAGGCATTCTAAAAAGACAAACAATTGAGTTCAACACAGATATAAACTAGACCTAGAATTATAAGACAATGTATTTAAAGAGCTATGATAACTGTAGTCAATGACACAAAGAAAAATATGCTTGTATTGAATGGGACAAAGTAGGATATCTCAAGAAAGAAAATATAAATTATTTAAAAATTAATGAATTCTAAAACTGAAAATAAAATATTTTGGAAGGGAAAACACCCTGAATGGATGCAAGAGCAGGATGGAAAAGACAGAGAGTCAGTAAACATAAAGGTAGATTAATAGATATCCTCCAATAAAAAGAAGATAGGAAACAAAGAACAGAAAATAAAATGAGCAGAGCCTCAGAGATCTGTCTCACAATATCAAAAGATCTAACACACAGGTAACTATCACGGAAGGAGAAAAGAGAGAAGAAAAAATTAATAATGACTAAAAACTTCCAAAATTGGGTGAACCCCAACGGGATAAATATGAAGAAAACCATGTATAATAAATCATAGTCAAATGAATGAAACCAAGGATAGAATATTAATTTTGTAGGTAGCCAGAGAGAAATGAAATATTATATATAGGAGAATAGTGATTGAAATTACCATGATCTTCTTATCAAAAACCACGAAAGCCAGAAGACAGTAGAACAACGTCCTTAAAGTGCCAAAAGAAAAATTGTCAACCCCAAATTCTGTCAACAGTGATATAATCTTTAAAAGTGAAGATGAAACAGATATTTTCAGTTAAAAGAAAACTCATTGTCAGTAGAACTGCATTATAAGTAATAAGTTGTTTGGAAAGAAGGACAATAATATCAGAGGGAAACTCAAATATTCAGTAAAGAATAAAGATCATCAATAATAACACTCAAATATAAACTCAGTAGTATTTATGTAGTTAAATATCTAGATATAAAATATGGAAAATGGATTGAAGGGCTTCAAAAAGGTAGCAGAAGAATTTATTGACAAGAGAGACAGAGCTCACACAATATCAGCAAAGCCATAAAACAGTTCTCTACTATAGAAGGCATAGTTAGATTCCCTTCTTCTTTACTATAAATATGTAGAGGCTCTAACTAGTGTGGCTAAAGGAGTTATTTCAGAGCTAGTCCAAAGTGGATCATTTCATAATGTGCTTCAGGGGGGTCTTGCTCATGATGTGTGGTCTGTAATAGGATGGCAACTTCTCTCTTCAGGGCCTTTTTTTTTTTTTACTAAATATTAAATTTTGCTTATATACCTATCCATGGAGGGTATACATACAAACCTGGACACCTATAGACCTCTTGGTTTTGCAGTATGAATTACATATAGAACTCAAATTAAATGTGTTCATTAAATTTTATTGAATTTAAATGAAAGAAACAAAAGATGGGATAACAGTTTTAAGCAATTACAAAATAATTTTAAAACACGGTATTGACAGAATTGTGGTTAAAATGTTACATGTATACAATGTTAATGCAAATAGGTTTAACCTTCTTGAGAAACAAAATATTATCAAGAACTAAAAAAAAAATGTTCATCCCACAATTAGAAAGTTCATTCATTGGAAAAACTCACAAGAAACATGTCATCTGAAGGTATTCAATTCAATATAACTGAATAGTGTGAGGCTGAAAACCATTTCTAGTAAGAGGGGAATGATTAAGCAAATGGGCTGTCCATTAATGGAATAGAACATTAGGAAGTTATTGAAATATATTATGTGAAAAATAATATGCATACTTTGATGCTCAGTAACAAAAGCAAATCACAAAATTACTTTCATATTATGATTATGACTATGCACATATATGTATTAGTTAGAGAAACCTATGTACCGGTTGTTGTACTATGTATAATAGACACAAAGGTGAGAATATCTGGTCCCCTGTTCTGAAAAAGGTTCAGTCTAAGTAGAAGTCATAAAAACAAACCAAAAGTTGTAATTCAAAAAATGCTTTTGGAGGACAGTAGGAACATTAAACCTGCTGAAGAAGTGAGGAAAGACTTCACAAAGGGACATGACATGTGTGGACAATAATGAAAACGAACATGAAGAAATCAGTTGTATTGGAGCGGGGAGGTTAGGAGTCATTTATCTTTGCACTTTCAACTTTCTTATAAAGTTAAATGTTTTTATAATAAAAATTGAAGATGTAAAAATGAAACTTTTTATATCTAGCCACTGTAGGAAAGCTTTATATAAAACAAACCACAAATATGTTGTAAAAACAAAGAAAAAATTAGGGAAAATAAAAAAAGGTTCTCTGGACATTCTTACCCCTTCTTGCTTCTCTTAGAGAGGAGGCAGTCAACTCCCCTGAGTGGAAACCAACATCTTCTGGTGTCCCAGCATGACACCACACTTAAGAAAGGGGGTTGGAGGCAGGAAGAGATTAACCAAATAATTTATATGCATATATGCATTGCCCATGGACACAGACAATAGTGTGGTGAAGTTGGGGGGAAGGAGTCAATGGGGAAAAAAGAAGACATCCATAATACTTTCAATAATAAAGATAAATTTAAAAATATGCATATTGCTAACCCAGATTGTGGCTGATTTAGCCCTTGCAATTGGATTATTACTGAGTCTTTTCTAACCTGAAGGTAGGAAGTGGCCATACTAGCAGAATTCCTCATATCCTCATGGAGGACACTGGTGGATTAAATAGTAGTCCCTCAAAAATATGTGTCCATGTCCTAATATCCAGGAACTATAATTGTGACTTTATTTGGAAAAAAATGTTCTTTGCAGATGTTATTGGGTTAAGGATCTTGAGATGAGATCATCCTAACTTTAGGTTAGGCCCCAAATCCAACAATCCATGGCTTTATAAGAGAAAGGCAGAGGGAGATTTGAGTCACAGACACATAGGGGAGAAAATATGTGAAGATGGAAGCAGAGTTTAGAATATGCAATCCTGAGATTAAAAAAAAAAAAGCCTAAAACCACCAGAAGCTGAAAGAGATAAGGAAGGTATGATAGTTAATTTTTTGTGTCAACTTGGTTGGGATAGAGGATGCCCATATAAATTGATAAAACATTATTTTAGATATGTCTGTGAGGGTGTTTTGGCTAAGATTAACATTTAAATCAGTGGACTTCGAGTAAAGCAGAGTGCCTTCCATAATGCAGTTAGGTATCATCCAATCAGTTGATAGCCTGTATAGAACAAAAAGACTGGCCTTCCCACTCACACCTCCTCAACCCCACCCCTCCTCCACCCCAGCAAGAGAAAATTCTGCCTTGAACTGAGATTTTGGCTCTTCCTTGTTTTGTATCAGATGGAACACTGACTCCCCTGAGTCTCCAGCTTCCAGCCTACCAGAGTTTGGAGTTGCCAGCCTCCATATTCCTTATCATCTCTCTCTCTCTCTCTCTCTCTCTCTCTCTCTCTCTCTCTCTCTCTCTCTCTCTCTCTCTCTCTCTTTCTCTCTCTCTCTCTCTCTCTCTCTCTCATTTTTGATATGCATTTCTTATTGGTTCTGTTTCTGTGGAGAAGGCTGACTACACAGGAAAATTCTCCCCTAGAGGCTTCAAAGGGAGCATGGTCCTGCCAATACCTTGATTTCAAGACTCCTGCCCTCCAGAACGGTGAGAAAATACATGTTCATTGTTTTAAACCATCTAGTTTGTGGTAATTTCTTTTGGTAATCCTAGGAAACTAGGACAGTTACTGTGGCCTCTGACATTACAAGGACCTGGGACAGGTGGCCTTTGTAACATTTTCAGAAATGGGTGTCCCTGGGTATTTTTAAGCCCAACATATGTGTCAGGGACATGTGTAGAAGTAAGAAAACACAGTGTCCTGGATTCATATTCTGGTTCTAGCACTTACCGCCTAGATAGACTAAAAAATCTTACTTAACCTCTACAAAGCTATTTCTTCATCAAAGCAATGAGGATATCGCTTATATTTCTGGAGTCCTTTGAAGAATAGAGATAATGTAGGTAAAGTGCTTGGCCCACAGCAGTGATGACAAATTGTGTCTCTTTTTCTCTCCCTTTCACCTCCCCCTACTTTCCTATCATATGAAAGTTCTGTAGATAATTCTTCCAATCCTACCTGACCTGACATCCCTTGACACCAACCAGAAGCCTTCATCCATTTTTCCCAAAATGTGTAGTTAGCATGTCATTACTGTCTCAGTGTTTTGCACCTCTTTACCCTACCTACCAAAACCTATTCCTCCTGAAAGGCACATCTCATACTCCCCCGCTCCAAAAAGTCTTCTGTCAGCACTTAGCCCATGGTCCACCCTCCCTCCTCTGAGCTCCTATAACACATATTCTCTAAACAGTTACTCCATTAGTGAGTACAGTACTGCCTTACATTGCTTCTACTATGTAGTCAGTTCCCAGCATACAATGAGACACTGTTTGGGAACTGGAAACCATTTCCTATGGACACAATGTTATGGATGAAAGACTAAAAGTGTGCTCAATATTCTATTCAGCTTTCATCTTCTGGAGAGCAGTTCCTACATACATTCTAAATATTATAATTATGCATCAGGAAAACAATATAAATGGTGCCCCTCTGTTTTGGCTTAATTTTCTTGTACAGTTGCCTCTTCAGCTAATATTCATGGGCCCAGAAAAGCTGCCTGTCACCCAGGTTCATGTGGCCTTCTGGGAATCTGACTCATTGTGCTGGAAGGGGCTTCATAGAGTGACCAGGGCCAGCACCCTGATGTCAGGCAGATCCAGGAACAAACTACCCAGTCAGATGGTAACAGGTGTCAATAAAGAAGCCACCAGCCCAGCTGGGCACCTAGCCCAGAGATATGTGAGCCTGAGAGGCTAGAGCAGTGGTTTGCAAACTGTGGCTCTTGAGCCATATGGCTCACGCGCCACAGTTTGCTGCTCTGTTGACTAATGAATTTGCTGACCACTGGGCTAGAAGGACTTCCCCAGATCCAAGAGGAATGAGTGGGCTTTTTTGCCCTTGTTTGTAGCCTGCTGCTCATGGTAGTGGTGGCAAGCTACAGAGAGGCTAGAAGAAGAGGAGGTCTAGCACACATCTTTCCTGGAACAGGTTGCCTTCCCAGCCCAAGACTAAACAATCATTTGCTCTCCGCTGGGAAAGCTTAGGGCTGTGGGTTCTTCTTCTGGCCCACATGGAGACAAAGAGCAGCTCAGCACTTTGCCTGGGGCAGGGTAGATGAGACTGAGCTCTATTAGTTCTTTTAACTCCTCAAAATCTGCTACCAAATCCTCAAACTAACAAGATTGGCATCCCCTGGGAGCTTAATAGAAATGCAGACTCTCAGCCCCCACCCCTACACCTACTCCTTCAAAATTTGCATTTTAATGAGCTCCCTAGGTGATTCCTAAGTGCATTAAAGTTTGAGAAGCACTGCCTTAATTGTTAAAGGCGGAATGGAATGAAGCCTAGATTTTCAATATGATGAATTGGGAAAGCAATGGTGGATTACAGCCTGGTCAAAACATAAAAAGTTCAGAGGCAAGGCAGGTACGGATGAATGTCTCATCCTCTGCAGCCTAACCCAGGCTTCTCAAACTCAAAGTTCGAGTTTCTTTTCATCATGAGTATTCATAAATCAGGCACTGCCTCTGTGTGTGTGTTTGTCTTTATCTTCTCAACTAGACTGTAAAGCTTAAAAGGACAGGAATCATATTGTATATGTATGAGTGTATATATTATGGAAGAAAAATGATATATAATAACTGAGCACAAGTTCTGAAGTAGACAGACCTGCCTTCTGGGCCCAGAATTTCCACTGATTTATTGTGTGTTCTTAGCCATTATGTATGGTCTTTTGGAGGCTCAGTTTCTTCATTCATATTGTTAGTGCTAGTGAAAACCTACCTCTCAGCACTGTTGGAGAATGAAATGAGTAAATAGCAGAAATGTACCTGGTACATAACAGGCCCTCAATGAAACAGTCACACCTTTCCTTTTGAATCTACACACACCACCACCACCACCACCACCACTACCACCAGGGCCTAGCTCCAGCATAGCAAACTTTATTTTACTTTATTTTATTTTTTATCTTTATTGTTGAGAGTATTACGGATATCTCTCATTTTCCCCCTCCACCCAGTTCCTACACTGTCCCAGGCCTTCACCACACTATTGTCTGTGTATATGGGTTATGCATATATGCATATAAGTTCTTTGGTTAAACTCTTCCTTTCCTCCCTCCTCCTTCTCTCTGAGATCCTTCAGTAGGTTCCATGCTTGCATGCCTCCAGGCCTAATTTGTTCATCATTTTATTTTGTCCTTAGATTCCACATATAAGTGAGATCATGTGATACTTGTCTTTCTCCGACTCAAACTCATTTTAAATGCTAAATAAAAATATGCTAGGTGATTGATCTTCTTGACAATCATGACTAAAATGCATTTTAAGTAAGCAACACTGAATGTTTTCTTACTGTTTTTTCCAAATATCAAAGCAAATCATTCTTGTTATGGAAATGTTTGAAAAACATAGGAAAGTACATGTAACTTTAGAACTTCCCTTTCTGCCACAAAGTGGTTGGGGGATAATGCTCAGGTGCATTCAAGATTATGTTCCATTTTGTACTTCTTATTGGTAGTTACAAACAGTCATAGGGATATAAAGTACAGCACAGGGAATATAGTTGAGCTGTTGGATTCATTGTCTTGAGAAGTCAATGAATGAATTCATGGATAAGGGAAGGTAAGCAAAGGTAAGCAAAGGAAAGCAAAGTTTATTACAGAGAAAGTAACAAAGCTCTTGGCAACTGAGAGGAGTTGCTGCAAAAGCTCACCAGTCTAGGAGTTTCTATTTTCCTGCTCTTGCCCTCTATTGGCTCTTTCAAAAACAAAACAAAACAAAACAAACAAACAAACAAAAACACCAGCTAATCTCCTTTTATCCTCATCTCCCTACTTTTTAGTTCCAGCTCTTGGGTTCAGTGGGAAGGATAGCTCTGTGGTTGACTGGTACATTTAACCTACTGTGCTCACATCCTGACCATCTGGCTCATCTCTTCTTTATCTACCATCTTCCCTCCCTTGGACCCTTACCCTAAACTGCCTGATCCAATCTAACTCCTCATAGTCAATAAAATTTAAAGTTATCAAGACTGCATTATAAAATTTATAAAAGCCTCCATTAATTAAAAAAGGGGGGATAGTAGGGTAATATCATGTAAGTAAATTACATCTAGAAAATTTTTAGTTTACAAAAATTAATTTTCATTTATAATGCTAACAGCAAGACACCAACAAAAAGCACACATGATGTCAAAATAAGCCAAAGGAAAATCATTTGGGCAAAAATAAAAAAGATCCCAAGTTAATTTTATAGAAAAGATTCCTTTATTAACTTTTGGTCAGGAATATGTTGGTATATTTTCAGAAAACAACTCCAAGACAATGTGGATTCCTGCAACAGAGAGGAATTGACAGGTCTGCTCCAACCATAAAGACAAGAAAAGAAAGAGCCCAGATATAGAAGACGCCAAAAACACCTTGCCATGCTAGCAGCCAGCAGCTGTGTGTTGCTGCAGGTTGCCTAGGACCAAACCAGAGAGGGTCAGACCTGCGTTCCCACCATGTGTCCACCATCTAGATATCATTGCTTACATGTACACATAAGGAACTGTTTGACATTGAAACTCAGACTCGGAACTGTTGAACATTGAAATTGGGGCTCAAACATTTTTTATATGTTTATTTCTAGTCTGCAGAGGCAAGACTTTTTAAAGAAAAGGAATGGGGAAAAATAAATACAGAGGCAAAGAAGCATTGAACAGACTGTCAAACTACAGTGGGAAGGCAGAGGAGGTTGGGGGGGGTTGCTGAAAGAGATCAACCAAAGGACTTGTCCACATGCATATAAGCATAACCAATGGATACAAGACACTGGGGGAGGGGCAGGTGAGGTCATGTGAAAGGGGATAGGGGAGGCCAGGGAGAGGTTAATGGGGGGGGGGGGGAGGAGACATATGTACTACTATTTGTAATACTGTAAACAATAAAACCTTAAAAAAGAAAAATAAATAAATAAATATAAAAGAAACATGCAAATTGACCATACCTCTGCTACACACTCAAGCCATGCCCACCAGCCAATCAGGAGCAAGTATGAAAATTAACCCAAACAAGATAGCCATGGCCATGAAGCTGGAGCAAGCAAGAGACTTGGGTTGCCCCAGGCAATGGAGAAAGCCAAGCTTCCCTCACCCTTACTTGCTCTGGCCTCCTCTCAAGGCTACAAAGTTTCAATTATAGAAGTTAAATAAATCCCAGATACCTGCTTCCAGCCTATGCTTGGGTCGCCAGTTGGGTGGCTAGCCTGAAAATCACCACAGGCCCCTCCCACAGGTTGTCCCACACCCCAAGGGAACTCCTACCCTGATCCAGGACATCCTTCAGGGCAAACCAGCCAGCCCCCACCCATGTACCAGGCCTCTATCCTATCTAATAAAAGAGTAATATGCAAATTGAATGTCCCTCCAAAACACAAGATGGCTGTCTCCATGTGGTCAAAGATGGCTGCCCCCATGTGGACCCAAGATGGCTAACAGGGGAGGGCAGTTGGGGGGGGGGGACCAGGCCTGCAAAGGAGGGCAGTTGGGGCCAATCAAGCCTGCAGGGGAGGGCAGTTATGGGTGACCCAGTCCTGCAGGGGAGGGCAGTTGGGGAGGACCAGACCTGCAGGAGAGGGCAGTCAGGGGTTACCAGGTTGGCAGGGGTGGGCAGTTGGGGTAACCAGGCTGGCTGGGGAGGGCAGTTAGGTATCAATCAAGCTGGAAGGGGAGTGGTTAGGGGTTGATTAGGCTGGCAGGCACAAGTGGTTAGGGGCAATCTGGAAAACAGGCAGGCGAGCAGTTGGGAGCCACCAGTCCTGGATTGTGAGAGGGACATCTGACTGCCCATTTAAATGGGCAGTCGGACATCCCTTGAGGGGTCCCATATTGGTAAGGGTAGAGGTTGGGCTGAGTGACACACACCCCCATGCACGAATTTTGTGCACTGGGCCTCCAGCATTGTAATAATGATGTATGGTGCTAGATGGGTATTGGGGGGAACACATTGTAAAATATTTGATTGTCTAACCACTATGCTGTTTTCCTGAAATTAATACAAAATAACATTGACTGTAAGCTGTGGTTGAAAAATAAAATTTATAAAAAATCCTACTTCACTTCTAACCCACCACCATGGCTGAGGAAGGCACTGTTGCTAGAGGTAATAATGGATGTTAGTACTAATTTACAAGCTGTACTGAACACCAGAATCATCCACAGGGGCCTACCATGAAAAATTTGCCAAGTTGCCAAAGCCTGAGACCAGTGCCAAGCCCATATGTCTGTGTTTGCAACCATCCAACTTCAGTGAGACTATGTATGTCAAGTTGGTGGAGACCCTTTGTGCTGAACACCAAATCAACCTAATTAAGGTTGGTGACAACAAGAAACTAGGAGAGTGAGTAGGCTTCTGTAAAACTGACAGAGAGGGAAACCTCCATAAACTGGTTGGCTGTGGTTGTATGATAGTTAAGGACTATGACCAAAAATCTTAGATCAAGGATGTCATCCAGGAGTACTTCAAATGCAAGAAATGAACAAATAAAATATTTGGCTCTTGTTTCTAAAAAAAGAAAAAAGTCTAAAAAATAGTCCATAATATATTCACCCAGCAATATAGGATGATACTAACATTTTGGAGAATTTGGACCATAATAGTTATCTGTTATTCCTGTCTCTGAAGATAATAGGCCAGCTGGGTTTCCATCCTTGCTGAGTACTAGTCTGGGGCTTCTGGATACCTGCACCTTTAAACCAGCCAAACTAAGACATTTTCCTTGTTCCATGACTCACCTCTGTTACTCCAATTTCTAAATGTGTACCACACAAACACATTTTTGAAGATTCTATACAGAACAGATAGTGGTAAAATAAGAACACATTTGTACTGGTGACCAGTCAAACATAATCTATATTTTAAACCCAACATTTTTTTTTAGTGAAATTATGAGTTGAAATAGGGGGGCTAAGAGAAAATTTAACTTTGGCTTTGTCTACTACAAACCCTCCAAGCTTGGCAGTTTCCACTTTAAAAATATATATTTATATATTTAAATATATATATATATATATATATATATATATATATATATATATTTCTATTTCTTGATTTCAGAGAAAAAGGGGGAGGGAGGGAGGGAGATATAGAAACATCAATGATGAGAAAAATCACTGATCAGCTGCCTCCTGAACACCCCCCACTTGAGATCGAGCCCACAACCTGGAATCCAACTGTGACCTCTTGGCTGATAGGCCGATGCTCAACCACTGAACCACACCAGCCAGGCCAGAGTTTCCACTTTAATTGGGTGAGAGGAGGTACTGGAAATTGATCAGGAGACACATTATTTCATTAATCTAGGGGAGAGTAAATCATATTTAGCCAAACAGAAATCCTTGAAATTTCACAATCACTATGCTAGTCCAAAGAGGAGTTGATATCCTGAGGAGGCAGTGGTGAAGATCGAAGACACTAGGCCTTCAAATAGCTGAGGATTTAGGAGTCAGAATTCTTGTTAGGCCTTGATCAGCAGCCTTCAGGGACAACCTGTTCAGATTCAGATTGGGAGTCTGGGGACTTTCAGTCCCACCTCCCAAAATAATTTGTGTATATGGGCCATTGGTCTCTCTAGTCTTTCTAGGCCTGACCCCCAGACTTTCTTGCTCTGGATAAATGCTGTTTCTGTTCCTCCTTCAACCAAATCTTGTTCTTGATCCTGAAGGTACTAGACTTAAAGTATGAAGACATAGTTTTGAATCTCCCTCTCTGCTACTTGTAATACATATTACAAGTGAGCCCTTGGCTGCAACACTGAACCCCTCATATTGTCAGTTTTCATATCTGTAAAATGAGTATAGGGATATAATAAATCTCCGTCAGTTATTGTGAGGATTTATTGAGATAGCCTCCAAAAAGTGTCTGAGCACAGGGAAAGTGTTCAATAAATATGTCAGAATAGAGGATTCCCTTCCCCTGTACCTGATAGACTGTCATTTCTTTAACCCAAAGTTCACTTATCTTTCATCTCTTTGCCAAATCCTTGATGCTGATTTCATGTCTGGAGTCAGCCTCTTTTGCTTTCAATTCGTCTGAACCACTGCTTCTAAATACATCTTACTCACACCTGCAGCTTAGACCATATCAAGGGGCTTGGTTCCACTATTTAGCTCTTCTGAAAGTCATCCCCTATTCCCCTTTCTTTTTCTTTCCATAGAGAATTTTCATGCATTTCTTCCAATTCACCACTTGTTCTTTAACCTCATTACAGGTAAAACCTCCCAGTTTTTATTCACTAAGCCCTCTTTCTTCATTCAAATTCCACTCACTTCAAAAGGCTTGCTTAAAAAACAAAACAAAAAAAAATAGTTATCAAAGTCAAGGGGGGAAAAAGTGTTCTCGCTGTAAATCAAAGCATAGTTACCCTGAGAAAAACCAGCAACCAACATTTTTAAACAGATGACAGCCTGTGCTGGGAAGGGTATGATAAAAGGACACTCTGACCGGCTGCAGGTAAGAGTGTATATTGGTTCAACCGTTTGGGAAGCATTTGGGCAAGATTTATGGAACCATAAATATGTTCACACTCATTAACCTCATATTTCAATTTCTAGATGACTTAAGGTAATAGTAAAAAATTTGGGTGAAAAGGCATTATGCTAATATATATTCATTGCAGTGTTAATTACAATGGACACATTGGAACCACCTACATGGCCAAAAGAAAATTATAAAATAAGTGAAGCTAAATCCAGTAGGTGTTGTCTGCAGTTATTAAAATAATAAGAACTAAGAACTATGAAGTACGGGGGGAATGGGAGATATCTGTAATACTATCAACAATAAAAATATATTTTTAAAAAACTATGAAATAACTACCTAGAAAAGTTTACAGTGTGAAAAGCAAGGTACCCAAAAGTGTGTGTAGTAAAACAAACAAAGCAAACACTGGGAAAGGACTAAGGGGCAAAAATCCACCAAAATACTACCAGTTAAGAGTAGGGAGATTTTTTTGTTCTTTTCTCTACTTTTCAAAGATTCTGTAATGTGATTATATTACTGTTATAAATATATATATCTGAAGCCTGCCTGGAATTAAGGAGTTCCCTTCACAAAGAAGGACCACCGCGCAGCAGCCCTCTATCCGAAGCATGGTAATCAAACCTTCAAAAAACCAACCCCCCAAGGGAACCTATTTTGGGACCCACTAATCCCAAAGCCAGAGTCTGGAAAATGCGCTGGGCATGTGCCCTTTCTACACGGGAAACACTTGCTAAATCTAAGGTTTGCAACGAAACACCTGGAGGAGCGGAAATAGGAAGCTGAGAAGAACTGTCCCGGGGCAGTCCTCCTCCCCCTAAGCTTGCTCCGCCACCGTGGGGGGCAGGGAGGAAGTTAAGTAGAATTAGAGAAGAAAAAACAACTGTGGCTACACACTAAGAGACAGTGAATTGGGGCAAATACTTCTCAGGAAGAAAGTTATAGTGGCAATTTGGAAAACAGAAAGAAACAATTCAGGTGTGTGTGCTCCTGCAGTGACTGGGAATTAGGAATTTTTCTAAAACGTGGACTGGATTATGGAAACAAAGGAATGGGATTGGGGCCAGAGTGTTTTAGGGCTGTAAGAGACTAAAGAAGCCAGAGAGAAACTCAAGTTTCCTGAGTGCTGCCTACTGTGTTCCAGACACTTGAAAAACAGTATCCCTTTAATGCTCAGTATAGTTTAGGCAGGAACGTATTATTGTCCTTGATTTTACAGCGAATAACTGTCCAAGGTTATACACACTGGTCAGTGGCAGACCCATGAGGCAGAACTTCAGCCTGTCCTAGGCCAAACCTCAACTTTGCCAGGAGGTGCTGCTTCTGCGAAGTTCCCCTTTATGGAGCAACTTGTGGGTTGTTGAGAAGCTCAGGTTGATGTCTCTCTGGGTTCTTTGCAATTTGCGAATCATTGTTATTGACGTCATTATTATTTTTACTTCATCTGATTGCTCACTTCTATATTTCCTCCCAAGCTGAGAGTATTTGTGGAAAAACATTATCTGTGAAGTAAAGAACATGTAACCGAATACATAAAAGCTGTTTGCCCTGGGGCTTTATGTTGGAAACTGAAGTCGGCATAACCATGGAGTGTATTATCTGGATGATATCTAATACCACCACTTTAGAGTGTGAGAATAAACCCTTTTCTTAAAAGAAAAATATCAGAAAAGAATATTGACCTTCCTAATGTTTCCTAGCACAAAGACATCCATCTACTGTAGATTCCAAGACAGACCAGACCAATATGTTGACATGCTGGGCTCAGATTTCATTCCTGAAAATCTGGAACCTTATGCTATATAAATAACCTGATCTTTTCCTTCGTTTGAAGCAAGGGGAAGAACAATTGCTGGCAGACCTCAGAGTTTTCCCTCCCCGCAACTGTCCCCACAAGTCCGAACTTGCTACCCACAAGTCATGACTCGCATATTTTCATTTGAAGAGTTTTGAAATGTTCTGGAAATCGTATGGGGAAAGAGAACTGCATCCTCCTAAAAAAGAGAATTAGGGGAAATTTTGATTTAAAAATAGAGAGAACATAAACAGAAATGTCTTGCATATAGTAATGTATATTGAAACAGTTAATGGGATTTGAATAATAAATTTTCTAGCCATAGACTTGTCAGATATAGAAGCACTGTTAAAGCTAGCCTCAATTTTCAGAAGAACAAACTGGTGTACAGAGAAGAGATATACCCAAGGCCACAGAGAAACTGGATAACTTGTACTTCTGTTCACAGTCTGACTTCTCTGGGCCAATCAGAAGATCTAGATATCACATTCATCACATTCTAGTCTTGGTAGAACACATTTCTGCCTAACTCATATCATTTCCTGGTAAAAAAAAACATTTGTATTACTAAAGTTATTATTAGAAGTCATTATGATTATAAATATGTTTAGATGTCTTAGAGTAGTGTTGCATTCACTACTGTTTAAATTATAGTCAAACCCTCTGATATATTTCTCAATTATTCAAAAAGCAGGAGAGTTGAGAGCAGTGGCCATTTTCTTTATATTTTCCAGAGTGTTTAGCACTCTGCCTTGCACCTTGTTCCATTCATACTGTTATGGCAAAGTAACCAAAAGAGGGGAAACAAACCAGGCAAGCACTCGGGACGTGCAGAAGTTCACCTTTATTCCCAACGCAGTGCTGCTGGCTCAGGGAAATCAGTTTTCCAAAAGCTGAGCAACCTTATTCTCCTGAACCCCGATATATATATATTCCCCAAATTCTGTTTTTTGGGGAGTGGGGGGGGTAGTTAAAAGCTATTCTGCTGAAAAGTATGTCATAAAAAATCTTCTAGCTGACACTTTGTTGCCACTCACTAGCTGCAAACATGTATACCTTGGTTTTAGTTCAAGCCTCTGAAAACTTATTATTCTACAATGTGGTTTTGCTCCATGCAGGGCTAGACTGATTATAGATAAGCAAGTATTCTGTCTCTCCTGGGGGCTGGATAAAGCTGTCTTTACCCTGTTTCTATAATCACCTATATGCTGTCCTTATCCATTACAATCCCCCCTCTTGATCCTCAAGCTGACTTTCAGCTTTGGGAATTATAAGGAAAACTTAGGCTGAAGAATGGAAACAAGTCCTTTGTTTTTTCTTAACTACTTCCTGCTGAATGGGGGTGATGTCATGGGGTCAGTAGCCTGTGTCTTCTCTATCAAGAGGGTTGTAATGACAGTTAGGGTTTCTGGTCTGGAGTACATCTGGAGCTTCAGAGTCTCTTCTCCAGACAATGAGGGAAGTATGTTTAGTACTAAAGATACACGGAAAAACAATGAGTAGAAGGAGTGGAATCATCCTACTTTCTTTTTTTTTTAATCTTTATTGTTCAATTTATTAATTACATTGTTCCCCCCCTTTTTTTTTCACCCTATAGTTCCCTCCACCTGGTACCCATCCCACCCTCCGCCCTCCCCACCTCCACAGTCCACTCCCATAGTTGCATGATTTTTGTCCAGTCTCTTGCTGCACTTCCCACACCCCCTTCTTCCTCAAGAGTTGTCAGTCCATTCCCTCTCTGTGTCCGGGATTCTGTTACATTCACCAGTTTATCCTGTTCATCAGCTTATTAATTCACTTGATTTTTAGATTCATTTGTTGATAGATGTGTATTTGTTGTTCCTAATTTACACTTTTATCTTTTTCTTCTTCCTCTTCTTAAAGAATATCTTTCAGCATTTCATATAATATTGGTTTGGTGGTGATGAACTCCTTTAGCTTTTTCTTGTCCGCGAAGCACTTTGTCTGACCTTCAATTCTGAATGATAGCTTTGCTGGATAGAGTAATCTTGGCTGTAGATTCTTGCTGTTCATCACTTTGAATATTTCTTGCCATTCCCATCTGGCCTGCATCGTTTCTGTTGAGAAATCCGCTGACAATCCTATGGGTGCTCCCTTATAGGTAACCATCTGTTTTTCTCTTGCTGCTTTTAATATTCTCTCTTTGTCTTTTGCTCTTGGCATTTTAATTATGATGTGCCTTGGTGTGGTCCTCTTAGGGTTCCTATATATTGGGGTTCAGTGCACTTTTTGGATACCTAAGTCAATTTCTTTCACCAGGTGTGGGAAGTTTTCGGTCACTATTTCTTCAGATAGGTTTTCATTGTCTTGCTCTCTCTATTTTTCTGGCACCCCTATAATTCGGATGTTGGTATGCTTGAGGTTGTCCCAGAGGCCCCTTACACTATCTTCAATTTTTTGGATTCTTTTGGATTCTTGCTTTTTCAGCTGAGTGGATTTTACCTCTTTGTATTTCAAATCTTAAACTTGGTTCTTGGGGTGCTCCAGAGCACTTTTAGGTCTTTGTATAATATTTTTTATTTCAGTCAGTGTATGCTTAATTTCTGGTTGGTCCTTTTTCATATCCTTGAGAGTCCCCTTTATATCCTTGAGGGTCTCCTTCATTTCCTTGTAGGAGTCATTCATTTCCTTTGCGGTCTTGCTTATTTCCTTATAGGCCTCGACCTTTTGTTGGAGCCTCTTGAAAAACCCTATAACCGTGGTTTTGAATTCCATGTCCAGTCATTGTTTTTCCTCCATTTCTTTCACATCTGATTTCTTTCCATGTTTCTGCATGGTGGCTGCTTCCCTGGTTGGTCAATTAGCTTTGTGTGGTAGACTTCCTACTAGGGACAGTGGCTCAGCCTCCCCAGTTACCTGAGGTGGATATGGGTTGCACAGTCTTGCTGAAGTTAAGCTCAGGTTAACTGTTGTTAGCACTTGGAGGGGTTGACCTCTAGGCCAATTGTCTGTGAAGTTCAGCTGTGCTCAGGTTGGATGGGCGGAGTCTCTGGGCCAAGCAGACAGTGTTAGCTCCGCCCTATGCGGCCCCAGGGACTCTGTGTTGGTGGAAATGGCTGCCAGCACCTCTGAGAGAGAGCAGCTGCCAAGCTCCACCAGCTGCTGCGGAATTCAGACTCTCCCCAAATGAGTCTGCACACCCAATGTCTCACCCAGGGTCGTAAAACAAAGCAGTCTGACGGTTTCCCGAACGAGAGGGCAAGTCGCAGAGAGCTCTCTGTGTGGTCACGCAGCTGAGCTGTTCGCGCAAGCTGCCTTCTCCACAAGCTGGGAGACCCTTACAGCACCCGAGCTTCGGCGTGCCCTCCCACTGTCCAGTTTTCACCCCGTGTGATAGTGGGTTCCCTGGACTTCGCCCAGAGCTGGAGAATCTTTGTCTCCCCGTTCGAGAAAACTGGCCGGTTTTCAGCCGCCTGCCCTCTCCACTGGTGCGCGCTCCAAACCTCTCTCTGCGTGAATCTTTCAACGCTGTCTGCTGCCACTCCTCCGAGTCACAGTATCTTATTTTCACTTTTATTTGTGGAATTTTCACTCGGCCAGCTTTCTGGTGATTCTGGAAGATGTTTGTTCTTTCGTTAAGTTGTAGTATTAAAATTGCTGAGCATGATGGCAAGATAGGTGTTTTACCTATGCCGCCATCTTGGTTCCCCCCATCCTACTTTCTTGTTCCTTGGGGCAGGTGCAGCAGTAAACTAGAAAGGCAAAAAACTAGATAATGAATATTGCTAGTAGAAGGAGATAGCCTAAAATATTAGTGCAGGGATTAGTCCAACAGAGTGTTATCTAGATCCCTATGCAGGTTGAGTAGCCAAGTCCACTGGCTCCTTGAGGGTGATCCGCAGTGGGTATTCCCAGTCAGAGATCACCTTTCACTCAGGCTGGGATCACTTGACTGGTGGGCTGCTTTCACTCGGGAGTAGTGGATCCAGGTGTTCAGTCCTGTGACCTTGAGAGCTGTGGGAGTGGTTAGTATGACTGGATAGGGTCCTTCCCAAGTTGGCTTAAGGGGTTCCTTTTTCCAATCTGTTACCCAAACCTGATTTCCAGGCTTATGAGGGTGCACAGCTGTTCCTAGAGAAATGGGCAATTGGTCAGTAACCCACCAGTAGACTTCAGTGATAGTTTTCCCAAGTCCTTGTAGTTGCTTTTGAATTTCTAAGTTTTATATTTTCCCCAAATCTCCCTCCAGAGAATTAAGGGAGGGGGCCTGCTGTAGAGAATTTCAAAGGGAGAGAAACCTTTCCTGAATCTTGAGGTACAATGCACCCACAGGAGTGCAAAAGGCAAGATATCTGTTCAGGGTAAGGTTGTCTCCTGTCATAACTTAGCCATAGCCTGATTCATGCATTCCACTTTCTCTGAATTCTGGGGCATGTAGGATGTATGTAAATTCCACTTAATTTCTAAAGCCTTAACTACCTGCTGTACTACTGCTACAAAGACTGGGTTTTTATTGACCCTATGGTTACAGGCATTCCATACCACAAATTATGTCCTTCAAGAATGCCTTAGTGACTTCTCTTGTCTTCTCTGTGTGAGTAAGATATGCCTCAACCTAGCCTGAAAAGGTGCAGACACAAACTAAAATATATTTATTCCCTTTGCTAGGTCCCACCTTTGTAAAATATACCTCTAAGTCTTCAAAGGGAGTTTGCCCACAGCAATGAACTTTGGTTGGTCCTACAGGACCATGTTTAGCATTTTTTGTATACAGAAGAGGCAGTGCTGGGAAACTGAAGCACACAAGGAGGGGAGATGGGTAATTAGGTAGTATCGGCTTAACGAAGCTTTTAGGGCAGTTTTCCTTAAATTGGTGAGTTCATGCTGCTGGAGTATTATTCTGTGGGCTAACTGTTCGGGACATAGACCCTATGATCTGGGATCATCCACCAACCTTCATTTGTCTTTTTACCCCTTTCTTGCTGGGCCTATTCCTCTTCTGTGGAGTGTATTTTGGAGGTTCAGGTAACTCAGGCGCCAACAGGATCCGCGATGACTCTACGGATTCCTTTGCAGCTAGCCTGGCTTCTGTGTCTGCATGGCAGTTTCCTTCTGACACTGAGTCCTTTCATTTTTGGTGCCCTTTACAGTGGATGACCGCAACCTCCTTAGGCTCAATGAACAGTACCAGGTCAGGATTCTGCAGAGGCCTGTCTGTTAGCTATGGCTGGCTGGAGTAAACCTCTAGGACTTCTAAGCAATCATACTCAGGGGCTCCTTTAGCAATGGGTAAGAAGGTGGTCTCATATAGAAGTCCTTGATATTGAGTCATTTGAGCATGAGTTAGCCAGTGTTGTCCCCTCAATTACATTAGGGTGACTGCAACAGGAGGTACTTTAGAGAAGCTTAGCCGGATCTGAAAACCTTAGAATCCAGATTTGACAAAACCCTGCTGCTCCCAGAAATTTCCAAATCTGCCACTGGGTGCTGGGGACTGAAATAGCACATACTGCCTGCTTCCTTTCAATCTCTAGTCTTCGTTTTCTTCAGAGAATTCAGAAACCTCTCTCTGACAGATTTGAGCCTTTGTTTTGGACACCCAGTAACCTGTTTCAGTTAAAAGTCTCAGAAGGGCTCGTGTTCCTTCCCAACACTGAGTCCACATGGAGCTAGCCAGTAGGAAGTCATCCACATATTGGAGTAGAATGCACCCACAAATCCTGTACTGAGAATGTGGACATATCAAATGCTAGTGCTCTGCTAAAGAGAGTCAGGGAGTTCTTGAACCCTTGTATCAATCTAGTCCAGGTAAACTGCTCCTTGGCCCTCATGGTTGGGTTTTCCAACTCAAAGGCAAATAGGGGCTACTGGACTTTCATCTGGCTTATGAAAAACCTCTGAGGTCTTGGCCATATCGGTGGGTTTCTTGGCCTCAATCCTGAGCCCCCGGAGGAAGGCTACTCAGTATCACTCCAGCCTGACCCTTATGTCTCCTGAATTTAGGTCCCATTTAGATACCATTTGGGTTCCTTGTCTGGGAGGGCTTCCTTGGCCCATCTGTCAGTGTCCATGACTCCTGTTGGGGCCTGGGTCTGAAGCCATTTCCTAGCCTCTATCATTATTCTCATACATTCATCAGTGTTAAAGAGAGTGAGAAGAAACTGGTTGTAATCAACCCAGGTGGGCCTATGGGTCTGGAAGATGGATTCTAGGAGGTCAATCATTACCTAGAGCTTCTCAGAATAAGTAGGAGTGTGACACTTCCAGTTCAGGAGGTCAGTCATGGCAAAAGGCTGGTAGTAAAAGACTGAACCCTCCTCTTGTAGGGTCCTGTCTTCCTCGAGACCTGGGGACCCTGAGTCTCTCTGAGCGGCATCTGGAAGGCTGGGGGTGGTCTGGGTCCCTGGTCTGCTGAACACAAGCACCATCCAACTGCCTCTGGACTGTTTGGCCAAGGAGAGATGTAAGAAAGTGGTGTATATAAACTTTCCTGACAGGCAATGGGGGCATTGAGTGCCACCAGGGGGGGACATATGGAGGTGGTGGAGGCTGAGGAAGGGCATCCTCTGGGTCACCCTGGAGAATGAGCAGATTCTAGTCCTTTCTAATCAGTCCTTCCTTTTCCTGAGTAACTAAAACCTTATACTTTCCCTGACCAGTCACACAGAGCCAAACCCAAGCCGGCCTAGTTTGAGCTATTTCTAATTATTGAGCTATGTAAGAAAACTGATCAGGATGACCAGTGTCACCCGTGATGATGTCAAAGAGGGTCCTGACAGTTGGGACATCTAGGGTTCTCTCTGAGGGCCAACCTACACCATAGGCTGGCCATTCTGATTCACAAACTACTTCCAGGGAACTAGTTTCACACTATAATCCCCAGCAAATCCTTTCTGGAAAACCTAATATTCTATAATATTATAACTAATAATTATTAGTTATAACTGTATTTGACAAATGTTCCTATGTACCTTCAGTATAAAATTTCCCTTCATGAGAGAGAAAACAAACATTTGAGGCATTTCAGAGCCTATTGGGATGATCTAAAGCCAATTCTAGGTCAAGAAAAAGTTTCTTAAAATTTAAACCCTTGAAGGATTGTCAAACTTGATTTTACCAAAAGGTTATATATCACAGTGTATTAGACCCAAATATTCTTATAACTTTCAAAAATAACCAGGGTTAGGAACTACCTTTTTTCTCCTTCAAAATGGATTTTTATGCCTTATGCTTTCTCTATTGCACCAAAGCCATACTTTCCTTCTAATTAGAAATCTTAACCTTAATTTTTAGGTGATATGTAAGTAATTAATATTTCTCAGACTAGCAATACATTTATATTTTAAGAGAGATTTCAAATAAAATTCAAGACTTATTTATTAACAGATTCAACTTCATCCTCTAGATTCTCCAAAGGGGGTAAACTTAGATTAATTAATGTTTCAGTATTTAACCTAGCAATGCTCCAAAGCCTTTAAGTTATCAATGACTTTGGAAAATTACATAAAGACCTATATTTATAAACCAGGAAAGAGTAAACTAAAGTGCCTAAAAGATTACATTACAGATATACAGACAGAAATCTCACTAGCTTAAACGAGACTTTCTTATGGCTGAAACATTAGTAGGAAGAGCAAGGAGAGTCCCCAAGATCAAACATACTTGGCAGCTGCTGGGACTTTCCTGCTTTCTCTGTCATGTATTCAGCCTTACTACACATAACTGGGGTTCCCAAATTAGGCCTTGCCCCATCTTCAAACAAATTAAACAAACAACAAAAAGACATAGAATTTCAACATAAACACTCCTTTCCTCTAGCCACTCTCCTGAGGGAGACGAAGGTGCCTCTTGGGATTAATGATCATGGAGCATGGGCTTTATATTCACATTCCCACACCAGTCAGTCCGAATTTTACTTCCTCCCTGGGAAGTACCAAAACAGAGGCAGATAAACTGCCTAGGAGAGGGTAACGTTCCATTTTCTGTGTTCCCACAGCACCCTGTACATGTCTGTACTTAGCACCTACCACACTGGGTTGAAATACATTGCTTAGATGTTTGTGTCCCCTGCTAAAGTGTGATCTACTTAAGGAAAGGGATTAGACCTTGCTCATTTCAAGCCCATGGTGCCTATCACAGGGCTAGACCTCAGTATCTTGGCCCATTTAGTGATGTTTAAACTGCCCTGAGACATGTTAATGGCTTTATTTATGCTGTCCAACATAGTAGCCATTAGCACACATGGCTGCTAAATACTTGGAATGTGGCTAGTGCAATTGATGAAGTATATTTTAACTTTTTATTAACTTTAATTAATTTATATTTAAATAGCAATGTGTGGCTAGTGGTTATCATATTTAACAGTACTATTTCAAAGTAAACCTCAGCCCAGTCAAGATCCCAACACCTTGCCATCTCCTGGAAAACTTTCTTTTAGCAAAGACATTTTTAGGGAAAAAATATATAAACCCCTTCCTTAAAAGTTAGAAAATAAGGAGAAGGGGGAAAGTCATTATCCCTAATCTCATGATTGTTAAAACCATTGGTGCATTTTGGGGCATTTCCACCCCTCTGTCCAGCTTGCTCATTAGGATCTTGGGCCTTTAGTCAGTCAGAAGGTCTTTGTAAGAAAACATATTTGTGCTCTACAGTGGGTCCCAGGGATCATCTAGGCAGCCATTTGCTGGTCATCTGTGGCCTCAAAGGAATGTTTAAGGAGCAGTGACCATTCAGGGTAAGGTTACTCATCATGGTAGCAGCAACCATGATGATATTTCAGTGGTTTTTAAAATTTGTTTACTATTGGCATGGTGCACAAAATTTGTGCACATTAAAAGGATGTTAATTAGAGGAAATAATTTAATATTGCTATTTTCCCTTTCTCTATAAAAGAAGTGTCAGAGATGAAAGAGAATTGGTAAAATGTATATGAAAATCTTCCTTCTGTCAGAGTCTGGCGTGCACCACGGGCCCCAGATTCAAATCCCTACCCACTCACGTGTGCCTCAAAATCGCATGAGACCCAGGCCTGGCCAGTCCCATCCTTGTCAAGTCCTGCTGGGCAGGGGATGCAGCCTCAGGTCCCCTGGCCTGTTGCTGGGGTGGGAGGCATGGCCTGAGGTCCCCCATCAAGCCCTGCTGGGTGGGGAACGTGGCCTAATGTTCCCCATCAAGCACTGCTGGGCAGGGAGCTCAGCCTCAGGTCCCCTGTCAAGACCCGCTGGGCAGGGGATGCAGCCTGAGGTCCCCTGACCTAGCACTGGGGCAAGGGGTGCACCTTGAAGTCCCTGATCAAGTCCCACCAGAAAGGGGGCATGGATGCAGGTGTCCCAGCTTGATGCTGTTGTAGGGTAGGTCCCTTGGTGCAGTGCTGGGATGGGGGCCGTGGTCTGAGGTTCCTCATCAAGCCCTGTGAGGTAGGGGGCACAGCCTGAGGTCCCCTGGCCTGGTGCCAAGGTGGGGTGCATGGACTCAGGTCCCCTGTCAAGTCACACAGGGTTTGGGAGGCACAGCCTCAGGTCTCTGCTAATTGCTCATTAAGGCTCATTAGAGGAACTTGGCCTCCGTTATGGGTGCAGCCATCTTGTGTTATGGAAACCCCTGCCTCCACTGTGGGCTCTGCCATCTTTGTATCAGAGTGGTGGTCAATTTGCATATTCCCTCTTTATTATATAGGATTTCAAAGAGGGAGAGAAACTTAGATTTGTTCTATTTTTTTTATATGTTCACTAGAGGCCCGGTGCATAAAACTCACACACAAGTATTGGAAGGTCCCTCAGCCCAGCCTGCACTCTCTCCAATCCAGGACCCCTCGGGGAATGTCCTAATGTGGGATCAGGCCTAAACTGGCAGTCAGACATCCCTCTCGCAATTCAGGACCACTGGCTCCTAACCATTCACCTCCCTGCCTGCCTGATCACCTCTAATCCCTCTGCTTGCCTGATCACCTCTAACCCCTCTACCTGCCTGCCTTCCTGATCACCCCTAACTGCTTCTGCCTGCCTGCCTGATTGCCCCTAAACTCTCTGCCTGCCTGATAGCCCCTAATAGCTCTGCCTGCCTGCTTAATTGCCCCTAACCACCTCTGTCTGCCTACCTGATGCCCCTAACTGCCCCTCTGCTAGCCTGATCACCCCTAATTGCTCTCCCCTGCCAGCCTAATAACCCCTAACTGCTCTCCTCTGCCAGCCTGAACACCCCTAAACACCTCTGCCTCAACCCCCACTACCATCGCTTTGTCCAGAAGGATGTCTGGTCTATCCAGTCTAATTAGCACATTACCCTTTTGTTAGCATAGATTGCTTGATTCTTGTATGTGCCCTGATGGGAGTTTGAACCCACAACCTTGCCATACTGGGATGATGCTCTAACCCAGTGGTCAGCAAACTCATTAGTCAAAAGAGCCAAACATCAACAGTGCAATGATTGAAATTTCTTTTGAGAGCCAAATTTTTCTAAAATATATTTTATTGATTTTTATAGAGAGGAAGGGAGAGGGATAGAAAGTTAGAAACATTGATGAGAGAGAAACATCTATCAGCTGCTTCCTGCACACTCCCCACTGGGGACATGCCTGCATCCAAGGAACATGCCCTTGACTGGAATTGAACTCGGGACCCCTCATTCCACAGGCCAACCCTCTTTCCACTAAGCCAAACTCGTTTCGGCGAGAGCAAAATTTTTTAAATTTAAACTTCTTCTAATGCCATTTCTTCAAAATAGACTCTCCCAGGCTGTGGTATTTTGTGGAAGAGCCACACTCAAGGGGCCAAAGAGCCGCATGTGGCTTGCAAGCCACAGGTTGCCGACCAGGGCTCTAATCAACTGAACTACCCAGCCAGGGTAGCATCCCAGTTTTAATTCACCAGGGGAAAGGGTCCTCTGTGGAGTCCAGTCTCATGTCCTGTCCTATCTTTTAGCTTCTAAAAACTCTTCTTAGGAAGTAAAATCTGGAATATTGGAGCTGGAAAGGTCCCCAGCAGTGATCTAGTCCAACCCACCTATAGTATAGATGAAGAAAGATACAGTGCCAGGGACAGAAAGATAATTGGATCATTGACTCTTGACTCACAGGCCAGTGCTCCTTCTCCTCAATCACTCCTTCCAGCCACCTCCCAGATCCAGTGATCAGGGTCCACTCCTCTCCTCCTTCTGGTACAGTTACTGACCAAAGGCAGGAGAGGGGCAAATGTGAGGCAATAATTCTCTGCCCAAAAAATAAGAGCAAGTGCCTATAACTAAACTTGGCCTATATCTTTCTGGCAACCCCTGCCAAATAGGGAGGCCAACATTGCCTCTCCACATTGCCATCTGCCATTATAAAAGGCCCTGGTTGCCTATTTCCACCATTCTCTTCTTTCTAGGCTTTCTCAGAATCACCAGGTTGAAGCCTGAGCCCAGTTCTTTACCACACAGGTAAGAAAGTTTCCTATATGAAGGTATTCTTCTGAAAGGCTCCCATGGCATGCCAAAGGGAAGGCCACATTCCTCCAGAAGGCCAGTTTGTCTACACTGTACTGCCCATTATGGGGACCCCTCTAGCTAGGGCACACACACATAACTATCCTTTCTATGCTCTCTGAGTTTCTCTAAGAGCCCTTGTCCTGGCCAGTGTTGCTCAGTAATTGGATGTTGTCCAGTGCACTGAAATGTTGCTGGTTTGATTCCTGGTCAGGGCACATGCCCAGGTTGTGGGCTCAATCCCTGATAGGGGGTGTGCAGGAGGCAGCTGAATAATGTTCCACTCTCACCTCGATGTTTCTCTCTTTATCTTCCTCTCTCTCTAAAAATCCATTAAAAATCTTTAAAGAATAATAAGAAGAAAGGGCCTTAGCCAACATGTGGTCTCCAGTAACTTGAAAGTCGGGACCTTACTGCTACCTTCCCAATTATCTAGCCTATTTGCTCCCAGTGAATTTAAACAACTGCACGAAAAGGTCTAAACTCCCCTTTGTGCTATAATTAGGCTGGAACAAGGCTCACCCCAGGACAGAAATACTGTATAGGGCGGGTTATAGACTGCCGCTGGTGCCCACAGTAGGGAAGTAGCAACCTTTTGAATAGAAGGATTAACACATTAGCACATAGATTCCTGTTTCCGGGGAGGGTTAAATTCTAGGATAAGAACTCTGGCTTGTAGGAGAGGGGGGCGGGAAAGAGGAGAGACATTTACACTGAAGACTGTGTGTTCCTAGGGTTCCTGGGGGAGTCAATAGGGAAAGAGGCCAACAGACACCAGAGGAGTAGAGCAGCTCCAAACCCTTCCCAGGCACAGTGTTGCACATAGAAACTGCAGAAACCCAGAAAGGAAAAGCATCTCCTGTTATCTCTTATCTATTCCTTCTTCCCCATCAGGTAGTGTTGGGGGTAGCTGGCATACTGCAGCAAAACCCCAAGAACGTGAGCACTGAATTTAGATGCATAGGAGTACTTGGAGAGCCAGCTGTGTGACCTTGGGCAGGTGCCTGCACCTCTCAGGGCCTTTGTTTCTTCATTTGAACAATAGGGTATAGTAACATCTATCTCATGAAATTGATAACAGGATTAAATGAGATAACATAAGAAAGTTCATAGGAACAAATAAGTAACACCTTAACTAGCCCTCAATCTCTAACATCCTGGTCTGCCACCCACGTTGGCAAGAATTTCCTCAGTAGATTTGACACTGATTCTCATCTTTGACTATTTCCAGCTATGTCTTGAGACAGTTGTCCTAATACTGTCCCTTCTCCATGCCCATTAGTATATATGGGGCAGAGTAGAGGTGGTTGAGGCCACCCTCCCAGCTTTCCTTCAAAGGGTTCAGCCCTGGAATATAATTGGCCCAAGTTGGCAATCAGTTCAGCTCTGCTTCTCTCACAGGAACTCCTGGAAAGGAAGCTCTTTATATCTTTTATTTTATTTTATTTTATTTTATTTTATTTTATTTTATTTTATTTTATTCTTTAAAGTATTACAAATAGTAGTACATATGTTTTCTTCTTCCCTCCCCATCTTTATATATTGAAGGGCCATAGGTGATGTGGTAGTGGCTGGGACAAGACCCCCAGGGTCTTTATACCCACTCATGGAAATGCATTGAAATGGGCCCTGAGCCAGCCAGAGAGGAGGTAAACAATAAAGTGGTAGGTTTATTTAAAAGACAGAGAAGTTGGGATGTCACCAGCTTTAGAGTCTTTCCTCTTAACCAAAACAAAACAAAAAGAAAAGAAGGGGGAAAAACTTTTAAAACAACACATCAAAAACAAACAAAAAAAACCTCACAATTATAAAATATTTCTCAAATCTAGCAAAATAGACAAGAAACTCAGGAAAATATTTGGATTGTTGAGTTACTAAAATAATGAAAAATGTTTCTTTTACCTCTGTGGTAAGATTTGAAGGTGGTAGAAGACATTTCAGACTCTAAATTTTCCAAACCTGTGGGGTCACAGCTATAACTCTACAGCTCAGATACAGGCAGGGTGCAAAGCAATATGAAGTGATTGAGGATAAGCCTCACTTGTCCCCCAATATATCTGCCTTATACAGAACAGGAGGGAGGTCAATTAATTTTCATGGTTTCTGCTTTCTCTGTTTAGCTCAAGATTGGCAGATGACCCAAGATGATAAGTCATTGAACATCTGTAGGCCTCAGTTTCCTCATCTGTAAACTGAGGATGGGTGACAATACCTAATCTACCTGCACCCCAATGGCACAGTGACATCTGAGTTTTCAGTTTCGACCTTAACATTCCTTGATCACATGTTTCTGGGTGTGCTCTTTGCTCCTTTAAGGGTAGGACAGGTTCTGGAAAATACTTTGTAAATGGATCCCCCCAATGTAATGTATTATTATTGAAAATGGCACTCAAAGGTCTTATATGCTTTCTTTAAAATGAATATTCTATTAAGAGAGGAATAAACTTAAAACTTAAATAGAACTGAGTTCTAAATTTACCTCTTAAAGGACACATCTCCCAATTGACTGTCTCAGGCCTGAATGATTGAATTCTGTTTTGGAATAGCCATTCTTTCAGCTGAATAATGATTTGTATAGAGTCAAAGGTCAAGAACCCTAATTTCATGTCTTTTACTCTTCCAGTACCTTTAGAGGACTGGCAAACTAGTGAAAAATGGTTTAGTGTTTGTAAATGTCTTGTATTTACTTGCCAAGCTTGCTTGATGGCAGCTCTTCCTTGGATCAGAAGAAAGGACTTGTCTCAAAGAGTGGCTGAACAGGTGGGATGCTACAGCTGTGCCTGGCTTGGCTGGCCCAGCCCCAAGGGCCTGCCTGGAACCCAGAAAACCCAACAACAGAAAGAAAACCCAACCCCTGGAGCACCCAAAGCAGAAGCATCTTAACTCACTCCAGGAAATGCTTGGTTTGGAGCCACATCCCCTCTAGAGGACCTGCCTGGGGGAATCTACCATGATTTCCAGAGGATGAAATCCTCATTGTACCAAGTGGGACTGTCAGTGGCACTGGACCTAACGACTACTAAGGTTAGGATGCCAGTGTCTCATATTTAGTCATTTTGAGTCTTGGACAGTTTAGGGCCTTTGTTTTGCAAGTTTGGGCAAAGGACCAGGATATGTGGTTAGGAGGAGTAAATCAAAAACTTAAATACGTAACCACATGGAGCACTCATTACCTAAGCAGGCAATCCAGTTAGAAAGTTTTGCTTTATATTGAGTTGAAATCTGCCTTCTTGTAGCTTCTACCTTTTGTTCCCAGTTCCTGCATTAAATCTGCTCTTTTCCCCATAACAGGCCTTATGAATTTTGTTCCCTGACTCTCAGATTAGGCTGGGTACCAACTATAGTGATATTCAGTTGTTTAGATGCTTTTCTGTGTTATGATTTCATGTGAGGAAGAAACTAATCCTATTTTAGGAGGCATGACAGTCTTACATTACATAATATCTCAGTGGTTCCATTAAGACTGTTTCTGATTCCAGGTGTGATCTACCCCTTGGAGACAAAAAACTGCTCTGAATTTCCATTGTCAACCAAATGTTGTGTTTGGCATATATGGTCAATGAATTCTTAGCCAACAGAAGAAAATATCACACAAAACCCCATAGAGCTAATGCTATTTCTGTGGTGGCGGTAATAAAACCAAAGTATCAGATGTTTACTGATTAAATATAACTTAAAAGGTCACGTTTTTCAATCCCCCACAACTCCCCCTTCCATTTGGCTTCCATCACTTTTAACAGGCAGTTTGCTGTCAGACTTAATTCCACAGAAGGTAATCTGGGCACATGCTATAGGGGTAATTATATCCAGTCTACTGAAAAAGATGAGAAAACCAGCCCCCTTGGCCATCTTTCACACCCACTCTGCTCATGGCCTGGTTTTCCTGACTGCACTGCCCTTGGCATACTTGACCTTTGTGCATCCTTTTGCTCTGGCTGTGCCAGCAACCAGCCAGGCAAGCCACTGGTGAATGCCACTTAACACAACTCAAGCTGAGGCTTCTAACTAGACTGTTGACCAAGTCTCCAAGGTCAGACAGTCAACAACTTCTATTGAGGCTGCACCATGTGCTGAGTACTGTTCTAGTCTCTGTGAGAGGGAGAGGGAAACAAAAGAAATAAAAGGCAGGGGCCCTTGGCTCCTATGGGTTTACTGGCCTAATTAGTAATCTCTAAGTGACTCTCTTGAGAAAAGACTTAAGGACACTTCACAAAACAACACACAAGTGGGTTTAATAAGGAAAGTAATGATCCAAGAAGAGATTCTAAGTTCCTTGAGGGGAGGGCCCTGCCTTTGTGTCCCCCAACTCTCCCAGGAAGGGCCTCTCCACATTCTCATTATCTTTTGTCTGGAACAATTAAAAATAACTTTAAGCTGAACAGCCTCCTTTTACTCTCTGGTCTCAGGCTCAAGGATCAAGTTGACAACTATGGAGACTTCATTGACTTCAGAAAGGGTATGTCAATATCTTGCTGAGATGACTGTATAGGCCTTTGACTTAATGTATATCTATTTAGAACTTAGCGTTTCTGTGAATTATAAAGTTCTCCTCTTGAATGTCTTCCCCTTATCATTTCCTACTTAATAATAATAATAATAATAATAATAATAATAATGGAAGTAATAATAATAATATTGGCAGCTGTTGCTAATTATTGAATATCTATACTGTCAGATAGAAATGATTAAGTTAAATAAAAGCAATTAGTACTATTGGTCTTTTATTTGTTCAGAAACATTAATCTGCAAAAACAAGAAGGTGTTCTTCCACTTTACTTGGCAGTGTTGAAAGTGTACCCAGAGGCATGGGTCCAAGCTGGAGTTCTGCAGGATGGTGAAAAACAAATCTTATGATGACATGAAAAAAAGAAAAGACCAAAGGAATAAAAATTTCCTTATATACAGATGAGATCCTAATATAAAACATGTCATCACAGTCGCATTTCCTTATAGCAAGAGGCTGGCCAAGCCTCTAGTCAGTGGTACATTTATTTAAAGCAATATTTAGATCAATAGAAATTGAAATAGATTTTTCATGTTACTTGAAATGGATTTTTAGAATCAGTATGGTATATTGGAATAAAAAAAGAAAGGAAATAATATTTGCCATCTGTATGTTATGTTCAAGATACCTTTAATCTTCACAACCACCCTTTCACAAAGGCACTATTTTTCTTTTTACTTTCACCTAGTTGTTTTTCTTTTTTTTTCCTTTTGTAATATTTTTATTGATTAAGGTATTAGATGTGTCCATATATCCCCATTGCCCTCCACTCCCATACATGTCCTCACCTCCAAGTGTCTTGCATCCACTGGTTATATTTATATGAATGCATACAAGTCTTTCAGTTGATCTATTACCTCCCTTCCCCATCCCCAGCCACAAAGGCACTATTTCTATTCCCATTTTCCAATTGAGGAAACTGAAGCCTAGAAAAATTAAATAATTTCCCCAAGATCACTATATGAGAAAAGTCACCAAGGAAAACTTAAAAGATAAGATTGCACAATTCCAAATCTAAGATTCTTTCCATTACATCATATAGTATATTCTAGTAATGAATGTATTAATCTATACCAGAGGTCAGCAAACTCATTATTCAACAGAGCCAAATATCAACAGTACAACGATTGAAATTTCTTTTGAGAGCCAAATTTTTAAAACTTAAACATCTTCTAACGCCACTTCTTCAAAATAGACTAGCACAGGCCATGGTATTTTGTGGAAGAGCCACACTCAAGGAGCCAAAGAGCCACATGTGGCCCATGAGCCACAGTTTGCCGACCATGGAACTAGACCATGAAACAACAGAGGACAAACCTCAGTCTTGTCTATCCAATGCCACACAAAGAGCAGCTCATGGGCCCAGCAAAGCTGCCTGTGTCTCCCTGTGAGTCAGAGGAAGAGTCCCCAGCCTTATCTCTGTGCCTCACTCCAGTGAAAGGACAAATGATTGTCCAGGCTTGGGTAATGGCTGAAAAGATAGCCCTGTCCTACCTAGAAAAGATGCCTGGGTTGCTTTGGACTTCATGTGGACCAGTCTTATTTCTTTTCCATCCCTCTGCCTGCTTTCATGTGGGCCAGGCCTACTGCAGCTTACCACTACCAGGCCACAAATAAGGACAAGAAGGCCCACTCATTGCTCTTAGATCTGGGGAAGTCCTTCTTGCCTCTCAGGCTCATTTAGCTCTGAGCCAGGTGCCCAGCTGGGCTGGTGGCCTCTTTCTTGACACCTGTTATCATCTGACTGTGTAGTTTGCTCCTGGACCTGCCTGGCATCAGGGGGCTGGCCTAAGTCACTCTCTGAAGCCCCTTCCAGCACAATGAATCAGAATCCTAGAAGGCCACATGAACTTGGGTGACAGGCAACTTTGCTGGGCTCATGAATATTAGCTGAAGAGGCAACTATACAAGAAGATTAAGCCAGAACAGAGGGGCACCGTTTATATTGCTCCTCTTGATGCATAAAATATCATAATTATAATACTTGGAATATATGTGGAGCCTACTTTCCAGAAGCTCAAAGCCTCAGAGACTAGTTTAATTTCTTAGTCTCTCACACACAGAGGCACGTACACACACAATTTAAAGAGCAGGCCAAAAAAGTGTTATAAATAAAATTCTAGAACATGAGTGGGAGGAATAAACAGGAAAATTTCACGGTAAGAGATGAAAATGTACCAACTCCATGCAGGGTGACTTCACTTTGACAACCCACAATTATGTTATTAATCAGAAACTGAATTAGATATATTGTTGCTTTGCTCAGGCCTTTGTTAATACATGTTAGAGATGGTATAAATACTGTTGATTTTAGGGTAAGACTAACAGTTAAGAGAAAGAAAATAATTTCATGATACAGTAAGAGAACATATCCTAATGGGTCACACTGTCAAAAGCATACTTTTTTCCAGTCAGACAGGGTTGCCAACCCCATAGCTTCAGCTCACTTACTCCTCCCTATGTCTGTTTCCACTCTTCCCTCAAGTTGAAATGTCTCCCACTCTCCTCTCTCTGCCTAGTCTCCAATGTTCCTCATCTTGTAGGCCTTTATTCAAGGTATTCTATTTATCTGGCATGCTCTCTGCCCTCCTTCTATCCCCTTGATCTCTCTGGTGTGGATATCTTTCCTTGCCTGGATCCTTGCCAGTGACCTCACCCTCTTCTGATCATGAGAACCACCAGCTATCTGCATCTAACACACACTGCCTGTCTTGTGAGTTAATGTTTTGGTCTCTGCCAACAGTGGACTCCTGGAGGACAGGAGAACAGGGCTTTGGGTTATTCCCTGTTCATAAAATACACCTGATATGTGACTTTTTCCAAAACCTTAAAAGCAGAGGAGTTGCCCAGGAGATGGTCCTTATTTTAATGACTTTAATAAAAGCTTTATTTACTTTATTAAATGGTTATATACATGATTCATAAGTCCTGTGAAAATTCTTCTATCAGTTCATTCTTTTCTTATTTCTTTCTGTCCTCCACACAAATCTCTTCTCCCTAACTCCAGCTTTTGGCTTGGCATTTGTAATGGTTGAATAATTTATATTTTCAGGCTAAGGTAATACAAGCACCAGTCCTGGATGGTTTGGTTCGGTGGGTAGAGCCCCAGACTGCGGACTGAGGTGTCCTAGGTTCGATTACGGTCAAGGGCACATGCCTGGGTTGCAGGCTCGATCCTCAGTAGAGGCGCATGCAGGAGGCAGCCAATCAATGCTTCTCTCTCATCATTGATGTCTCTATCTCTCCTCTGAAGTCAATAAAAATATGTATATTTTTAAAAAGCCAGATCCATAGTTCTAGAACTACTTTCTGCTCTTATATTCTCTAAGCTCAGGAAATATACACATAAAGGTTGCTAGGAACTAGATAGACTTTTTTGTTGAGCCTCCACAAATAAGAAATAAGAGAGTCCATGGAAAAAGATTGGCTCTGAAAGGCTGAGAAAAACTCGTAGAGAATTTGCTAAATAATATTTTTGTCTGCTGTTTGTAAATGTGACTTGCTTTGAAACCATCTGTCATGCAGTCCTTTGGAGAGAGCTGAGAAGCATTTAAATCTGTGAAAATGAGTATATTTTTGTATATACCAAAGCAAGTTTTAATGGGTCCCTAATGCATGTTGTCCAGAGTGTTCTTTGAAATATGATATTATCCAATTGTCAAGTAACATTTAAAATAGAATTCAAAGAAGGGACATGGAAATGAATGGAGAGGCTGAGACGCAGTTTATTGTTGTGTTTCTTCACAGAATGAATGGAGAAACTGCAATGAAGGTGGTAGAACATTGTTTTATTCATGGGTCTGGGGTAGAGTTGGAGTTTTTGCTGCTCTTCAAATGTGGACAACTGCTCCTTATTTTCTAGTAAAGATTGGATTTGTGCAGCCAGAATTTGGCATCTCTGACAGCTCAGCACTTCAACCATTATAACATTTCTCTTTTCACATTTCTGCCCTTGGTTCTGCAGGTAATATCCTGCTTGAGCAGTGCCCAAGACATCTAAATTAACAGCAGCAGCAGCAGCAGTTACAGTAAGAAATTTGAAAATTATCAGAAAGGCTTCCTTCCTCATGTTGAGTGGAGAAAGTGAACTCAAAGGAAAACTTCTTTCTCTAAACACCTGTAAGACTACTGACTGGTGTTTCATACATATGCTGTTGTGAGTCATCAATTGTCTCTTGGGGAACATGTCTGCCCAAGTAAAATGTGTTTAGAGGGCCAGAATCTTGTCTAGGTTAAAAATTAAGGGTCAAGGCTAGAAGGAACTCCAGAGCTCAAATATCAGAGATGAGAAAATTAGAGTCAAGATACTGTTGAGTGATAGAGTTAGGATTCAGTCAGAGGCTTCCAGATTCACAGCCCAATGATGTCTTACAATGCCATTCTCAAAAATCTGCCAAAGACAGACTACTCAACTACTGCTACACAGAGGGCAACCATTTAGAGCCTTCTTTTCTAATACCTGTCATAATCCATGGTAAAGAAATATGTCAATATCCAAAAGAATTGGAAACTGGTACTCAAATACATGTGCATACATATTCATAGCAGCATTATTCAATAGCTTTATACAATAGCTAAAAGGTGGGGAAAGCCCAAATATCCATCAGAGGATAAATAAACAAATTATGGTATATATGTACAATGAATATCCTTATAGCTAATTATTTATGCATTTCCTTGGTTATTTCCTTAGGATAAATTTCTGAGCATGCAAAACATAGAAATAATACCAATGTCCATCAACTGATAAAATTGATAAAATACATATATCTATACAATGGAGTATTTATTCAGCCATAAAAAGAAATGAAGTATTGATACATTTTACAAAATTGGTGAACCTCAAACATTATACTAAGTGAAATAAGCCAGACACAAAAGGAACAATATTATATGATTTCACTTAAATGAATAGGCAAATTTATAGAGACAGGAAGTAGAATAGAGGTTACCCAGGGCTGGGAGAAGAAGGAAATATGGACTGATTGCTTAATGGGTACAGAGTTTCTTTTGTGTATGATGAAAAGTTTTGGACCAAATTAGAGGTGGTAGTTGTACAACATTGTGAATGCACCAAATGCCACTCAATTGCTCCCTTTAAAATGGTTAATTTTATGTGCCTTTTAAGTCAACTTAAAAAAAAAGAAGGAAATAAAGCATTTTATCATCTTAGCTAATGTGTCTAGGCCCGTGGTCGGCAAACTGCGGCTCACCAGCCACATGCAGTTCTTTGGCCCCTTTGAGTGTGGCTCTTCCACAAAATACCACGGCCTGGGCAAGTCTATTTTGAAGAAGTGGTGTTAGAAGAAGTTTAAGTTTTAAAAAATTGGCTCTCAAAAGAAATTTTAATCGTTGTACTGCTGATATTTGGCTCCATTGACTAATGAGTTTGCCAACCACTGGTCTAGGCTATGACTGAATGCTGGCTGCCCCAACACCAAACAGTGTCTCTCACTGGGATGCAAATAATCTTGTATGGCAAACATGGTGATCAAGAGCATGGGCTTTATTATCAAAATTGGCACAACTCTCAGCTCTGCCACTAATCATCTAGGTGCCCTTGGCCATGTGATTTAATTTCTCTGAGCTACTGTTTCTTCATCTGTGGAATGGAGATAACCTTAGAACCTAACTCATGGGATTGCCACAAAAATTAAAGAACATATAATAAGTGCTTAAAAGGTGGTAAATCATATTTTCAGGGAAGATGTATAGATGAGAAGAGCTCAATAAATAGTAGCTATTATTTAGGGCAGGGCAGCAGTCTGAAAGAAAAAAAAAGCCAAGCAATTATTGGAACTTAAAAGTGCAGCATATAATGGTATTCAGTTTAGAGTATGTGACAATCTTATTCTATTACCTTTACATAGTCTGACATCCCGGCACCCAGATTCTCCTGATTAACAAAGATGGGCCATACTCCTAGACATAATTTGTAGTTGTTACCCTTGACTTTCCTCACTGGTTTCCAACCAAGTTTTGTACTTCTGTACTTTTCACCTGGTTTTTCATTTGGGCTCTGTATTTTGTAATGCTACCAGTTCAGCCTTGTGGTGGTTGTGTATATACAGTAATTTCTCATCCTTCATCTTCAGCTCTCCCTTCAAGATTTGGTTGCATGCGTGCTTCCAGCTCTTCCAGCTTCTGAGCATCCTGGGCAGGCTTTGATAACTCAGCACTGCATTGTAATTATCACACATACCCATGCCACCTGAGAGCCCCAAGGTGATAAATTTGGAGAGAAGCTGTTTGGTAAATGTTTGAGAATAATGTAACAAGAAAGAAGACCTTCATTTCTGTGAGGTAAAATATGATGTATTTTATAGGGAACATTAGGGAGGAAAGAAAAAAAGCAAGTAAAAAAGAGTTTCTCTTCATTAGGACAGTGATGTTCATTTAAAATATTTATTATTTTTGAGAATGTAAAAGTAACATATATTTACTATAAAATGCAGAAAAATCTTCAAATTATATACATATGCATGTGTATGTACAAAACACTCCCATATATACATACACTGTGTGTGTATGCACTGTGTGTATATACACTACTCCTAACCCATCCCCGAAAAAAAATTGTGGTCATCGTCTGTTGTATCCCCCCTTTTGTATAATATACATACAATGAAATGCATAAATCAGATGAATATTTACATATGTATACACTCATGTAACAACCCCCTGGGGTCAACATATAGAAATAGCACTCCCAGAAGGTTTTCTGAAAATCCTTTCTTTATATTAACTAAAATAATGACTAAAACCAGCAAATTTTCAAAATCATATTATCTTATATAATAAAAGAGAAACATGCAAATTTGACCGTACTTTAGCTCTTGATTGGTTATGCTACCAGCCAATCAGAAGTGGGGGTGGGGCCAAGTGGCGTGAGCCCCAGGCCCAGGGGTAGAGATGAAATGGCGGTGGCAGCGAGCGCCCAGCCCCAGGCACTGTGAGGGGAAGCAGCAGCAGCAGTGGTGATGGTGGCAGCAGGGAGTGCCCAGCCCCGGGGCTGGGTGGTCACAGGCAGCCAGGGCTGAGCTGAGCAGGGCGATGGCTGGGTGCCTGGGTGAACCATCAGTTGGACATCCCCTGAGGGCTCCCTGTATGTGAGAGGGGACAGGTTGGGTTGAGGGACCATCCACCCCCAGTGCACGAATTTCATGCACCGGGCCCCTAGTTTGTATATATTTATTAAAGATAGACAAACTCATATGACTCCATACTTTCAAAGGAAATATACTTAGGAGTCACAGAAATTAGATTCAATTGTTTAAAATAAAAAAAATTGACTTATGGAAACAAATTTTTCTTTATACATTTTCAACTGTCTCCTTACCTTGACCCCGAGAAGTTAAGGGAAGAAAGACAGCGTTCTCTTGGGGATGATAGAAGTGGAAGAGCAGGGAAGAGCATCTTTTTCATTTATGCCAACTTTTGTGCATTCTCTCTTGTCCCTCACAAGCCTCTTGCATGCTGGAATACAGCATTGTGTACTCTGAGCATTAAGAAAATGTTAGCGCCTGGCCAGTGTGGCTTGGTGGTTGAGTGTCAACCTATTTACCAGGAGGTTGTGGTTTGATTCCAACTCAGTGCACATGCCTGGGTTTTGTGCCCAATTCCCAGTAGGGGTTATGCAGGAGGCAGCTGATCAATGATTCTGTCTCATCATTGTTCTCTCTCTCTCTCTCTCTCTCTCTCTCTCTCTCTCTCTCTCTCTCTCATAAATCAATAAAAACATATCTTAAAGAATATGTCACTTTACAACTTAAAATTACACTTAAAAAACAAAGAAGAAAATGTCAGAATTATGAAAGTCAGTCTTGGTAAGAGAAGCTCGTATGTGTCAGCAGAGAGGGACATGGGAAAGGCCAAGCCTCCTGTGCTGTGTGTGCAGCCTGGATTCAACTAGATGCATGGAATGTCTGACCAGGTTTAATAGTTTTCTTGGTCATTTGAATGCTTTATTGTTATAGTATCAGTAACAGCAGCAGTTCCATAGACACCACCCATCAGTGGCTAAAAATGACAAATGTCAAACTATGTCTGACCCTGACTCTCTTCAACTCTTTATCTTTGGTATCTCTTTGGAATAAAAATGACTACTCCCTGCTGGGTCTTCTTAAAAATGCACACTGTCTCCTCACATAAAGGCAGAGACGATGGTACTATGGAGGAAGAATAGAGAGAAGAGGAGGAGGAGAAAAAAGGAATTCATTGTGACTTCTCAGGTTTGAAGTGCAAGTCTAAAACCTGTTGGGCTAAATTAATACTTCATTAAGAACTTTCTTATGTTACTTAAAACATTGTATTGCTTTTTTTTAACTGGACCTTGATTTTGCAGCTCAGTTTCCTGATCATCACAGAGGAGGAATAGGTTTCATAATGTTAAGGGCCAGAGGTGGGGAGGGTACCCTTCAGCTACTTGGAGCCCTTTGAGAGTGAATCTAACACCAGATAGCTTGTTTGTTTTTCCAAACAAGGTGGAAAATGAATATAAAATACAATATTCAGTAACACATGTCACTAGGTGTCCTTCCATCACAATATGCCTGATACCTAGGAGACCTTGTTATCAGGTAAAATCCCGAGTAGAAGCATCAAGGTTGAAAAAACACCATTACTAGTGTTACAATTATAGTTAGAACCTATGTTTTGCCTCTGACAGTATTTCACAGGCTTGACATTTCAAACAAAATAAGAAAGGTCAAAGTTAAGGTGGATTGACTAGACAAATGCCAAGGTCTCTTCTAGATTTCATATTCTAGTAGCCTCTGTTCAGACAGTGCTGGGTTACCTACCTCCACCCTGTCTTTCAGCCTTTGTGATTTTTTTCATTACCTGGGTGAGAAGTGGAAGAGTATTACAAAAACATTTTTTGAAAAATGAATGTTCCAGAAGTGGCTTCTTGGTGTAAGTACAAACACAAATAATCAGTGCTATTATTTAATCAAAAGCATATGAAGAAATAATTTTCTTTCCATGAATGAACCATTTATGTCCAATGGGTAAATTAGAGAAGAAATGCTCTTCCAATTAAATTGAGATTCACCTTTTACATCTAATGCTGTAGGTCAAATAATGTGCAACAAGCTAGAGTAATGCCTATCTCTGGCAACTGTTTACCATCACATGGAAGTATAATCACTAGGGCTTTTTTTTAGTAATTAGAAATACTCTTTATAAATCCAACTATAGAAAGAAGCTTAGGTATAGAAAAGACTAACCAACTTTCTTCTCATTAGACTTTGGTCTTGGTTCTCATTTTGAGACATGACTTTTAATTTTTATAAAAGCTACATATTTCATGAAACCTTTGTCCCAGCAGTAAAGTCTGAGAAATTATCGATAACAGTAGATATGTAATTATTGTATAAGAATATCCATGTTACTTTTTGGGCCTCAGATATGGCATCAGGGAAATGGGAATAAAAAACACCTTGCCTGTAGTGAGAGAACCATATTATATGAAAATAACTCAGATTCTTCTCTGTTTCACAACTTTTATAATTCAATTGTGAACCAATACAGATATAATTCATATGTTCCATTATTAGACCACTGTACTATCATATAAAGGGCATTCCAATACTGGTAGGATTGAGTTTGAGCAAATGGTAAAGAAGATGGGATTTCTAATACTATGATAATAACAGTATTAGTTAATATTTCTTGAGTCCCAACTTTTGGGTTCAGTGTGAGAAGAGGCATGTTTTTTTTTATTCATAACTATACTTCTAAAACCTAAAAGAGTATTGATCCTCAATAATTACTTGTTGAATGAAGGAATGAGTGAATGGATAAATAAATGAATGCTCTGTACTAGGCAGTATGCTAAATGCTTTATTTCAATATGTATGTATTGTCCACTCCATGCCTCGTGCTGAGAGCACAAAAAGAAATTCGACATGCTCCAGGCAAAGAAGAATGCTTTTCATATATTTTCTCTTGTAATCCTCACAGTATAATTGTGACACATGAGAAAAGTGAGGCTCAGAGAGGGTAAGTTATTTATCTAAGGACATACACACAGTAGTAAATGGCAGAGCCAGAATTTAAATCTCAGTCTGCTTGACCCCATTGCCTAGCCTCTTTCTCTGATAAACATTGCCTTTCTTCTTTCTGAATAGCTTTAATTTACTTGCTTTCTGATCTTCATACAGAATGCTTGTACGAAGAAATGTTGGGCCCTTATCACTTTATTGAGAAAACTGCAGTGGCTTTCCTTATCTCTTTAGTCCATCCTATGCCTCCTCACTTTACCAGGTCATTCTTTCTAATGCATTACTTTCATCTTTTCACTCTCTGCTTATAAATTTTCAGCATTGATAGGATCAAGATGATACTATTATCACCCCCATTATCTGACACCTTACTGCATGATAGTCTCCCAGATGAACGTGTACTCAGTCAAAACAGTGTCTTCATAAATCCCACACTTCTCTTATCCTTCATGGCCCTAAGAAAGTCCTACCTTCTCCACTCTTTTACCCATCACACTTGTGCCATCTTCAAAGTTTTCCTTGGTATGTTTTGAGCTTGGGACATAGTGAGAAGTGGTTGTGTCACTGAACTTGGATTCAGAGGACTTCAATTTAAGACTCTGCACCAGTTTTCTCATCCGTAAATTATGTAAAATAATACATATTAAGATAATACATGCGGAAGCAATTCCTAAACTCTGCAGTACTAAGCAAATGTCAGTAATTATTGTAATACTGTTTTCTCATGGAAGACTTTTAAAGCAAGGATTATGATATATACAAATGATGCTATAGGAAGATTGATTTTGTGATAGTCCCTTGGGGGATGGATGGAGAGAGAGATGTTGGAGGCCAAGAGACCTATGAGGAGGCTGGCTCTACAGTCCAGACAAGAGGAACCTGAGCAAGGGTTGATTGTCATGCAGTGAAATGGAGAACTAAGTTGGTCCAGTTGATTAACGAAAAGAGAGGGAGTATGGCAACTGGAAAATTAGTAGACAATACTGGTATAAACAGGAAAAGAATGGTGGCTGGGTACCAGAGTTGGCAGTCACAACTGTAAAAGCAGATGAGCTCTCTGAGGAAGAAGGAAATGTAAATCAAACTTTAGGGATTAGAGAAAGAATGCTGGAGGGAGGTAAGAAACTAGGAGATAGGAACAGACTACACAAATCAATTCCTTCGAAGTGACTGTTCCTTGAATCACTGGAACTTCTGTAAATTCCTAGAGGGACCAAGAGGAGACTGGCAATGTGAAGCAAAGAGCACATTGGGATGACTGTCATGGGGGATATGCATTGACTTGTGTTATCTTTGCCAGTGCCTTTCTCCATACAGATATGGATTCTACCTCTCCTGGCAGTTTGTCAAATCCTCAAATATCTCTTGTATTTCAATTTTCCAGAGCCTTCACAGAGCCAATCTTTGTGCATAGAAAGTGGTCAGAAGACACTACCTGCTTGAAAGGATAGGTGTGCAGTAAAAGAGGAAAGTGACTTGGTAAAATCTAGGCTGAAGATAGGTTGAGTTTATCCAGTAAGCTTTTAAGTGTTCTGAAGTAATCACTAACATTTAAAAACCAGGAGATTACATATATAACTCCAAGTCTTTTATTCCCTTGGTAAACTGTCTACTGGGCAAACCTATACTTTGGCAAGCAATAGACATTCAAATAAAAATAAAGTCTAGTAGAGTTGTTGGAGGCAGGGGTAGAGGAATCCTCAGAGAAAGCAAAATCTCTGCTGAGTGGCAAGTGTGGTAGTCATTTTGTGTAGATAGTGCTTTGGAGGCCTACAAGAAGGAGCCAATAGCTCTGCTTGGGAAATCCAGGAAGGATTTCCAGAAGAGGTGATATCTCAGCTAAGTCTTGATGGATGAGTATAAAGGAGTGGAGAGGAATAAAAAGATATTCTTAGCAGGGGCATGGTAAGGTTGCAAGAAATGTCTGGCATTATGGAAAATGGTGTTCTTGTGGGGCCAAACACAAGATACAGGGTTGGGAAGGACGAGTAAGAAAGCTATAATGTAGACTATGGCCGATAGCAAAGATCCAGATCTATTGAATGACTTGGGAATTGATCTGGAAAGCAATGGAATACCATGGAGGTGGGAGGAACACTGTTCAGGTGATGTTGTCAAAGGCTTATTCTGATGGCTGTGGAAGGGATAGGCTGGGTAGGGAGACCAGAGAGCTATAGGACAATCACCTCTCCTAAGGGGAGAAGTCGAATTCTATTTCTTATTCCCATTATTGGCTAAGATAACTCCTCAGCAGACCAAGAGAAGTGCTCCCAAAGCTGAGAGAGAGGACCTGACTCAACTAGTTCTTGGCTTGGAGGACAGCAGCAATGAGTGCATACTTTGGTCTGTTTGCCCAGTTATACTGTAAATGCATTCTACTTGAGCAAGCCTTTATATATAGGTCTTACCCAGTGCATTAAACTCTAAACTCCTTTTGGCTTGTACTTCTTCCTTCCTAGGTTGAGCAGCCTCTGGTTCATAATAAGTGCTCAATGAACACTTATTAATCTAAAACTGGGACATTTCTACAGGATCTGGGTAGTTGCACATTCACTGCTAACCCTAAATGAGACCCAGAGTACTGTGTTTTCTAACAAAAAATGAATGGAATTTAGTCAGAGGCCTTACATTTTTCAGTCTTGGTTCAGCCAGTTAACAGCCCTGTGGCTGTGAACAAGCCACATACATGCCTAGACTCAATTTGCTTATCTATTTTAAAAAACACTAAAACATTTCTAAAAGCATGAGAGGACACCTGGAAAAACTTTGCAAACTGTAAAGTACTATATGATCCAAAGTGGTCTATCCATAAAATGGAATACTAGTCATCTATAGAAAGGAAATATTAATACATGCTATCACATGGATGGATCTTAAAAACATGATGCTAGGTGAAAGAAGCCAGACATGAAAGTTCACATGTTGCATGATTCAATTTATATAAAATGTCCAGAGCAGGCAAATCAATAGATACAGAAAGAAGATTAGGTGTTGGCCAGGTAGTTCAATTGGTTAGAGAACCATCCTGATATGCCAAAGTTGTGGGTTCAATGCCCAGTCAAGAATCAACCAATGAATGCATAAATAAGTGGAACAACAAATCAATGTTTCTCTCTCCCTTCCTCCATCTCTCACTCTCTCTCAAATCAATAAATACAGTTTTTTTTTTAAAAAAAGAAAGATTAGTGGGGATAAGGGAAGCAACTTTGCTGAATAGGTATAAGGTTTCCTTTTGGGATGATGAAATGTTCTAGAACTAGAGAGTGGTGACGGTTGCATACTATTGTGTAGGTACTAAATGCTACTGAACTGTACAATTTAAAATGGTAAATTTTATATTTGCATGTTTCACCACAATAAAAAAGCAAAAAAGTGCTATATGAAGGTTAATCATCCTGAGAAGTTGTTGATTCTTGCATTCAACATGCAGTCCCAACCCCAATTTTGGTGTTGAACAGAGAATTTATAGAGTGGGTGCATCTCCACTAAGGAGCCACTTTGGAAGAGAGAAGCTGGGGGTGGTTGGAGGAGGGGATGGGGAACTACAGGCCATCTGAAAAGAGAACCTGGATGGTATTTGTTTCTCAGATTGCCAGTTGTTCACCCTGTTTGTATTTAAATGAAAGGAGGCTTTGAAGTGGGAGCCATCCCTGAGCAGAGCTGGGGTTCCTGCCCTGTGTGGTAAAGTTTAGACTTGTCCAGATCCGTTTTTAGTCAAAGGTTACTGTTTCTGGTGGAAAAGGCTTAAGTTTTGGTTACTAGTATATGAACGTGAAGAGAAGGAGTAAATTGGAAGGAAAGGAATGACTTCTCCCTGGTCTTGGTATGAAAAAAAGCTTTCTGATTGGGGCTTCATGGTTTGGGAGTGTCTTTTTCTCACTTATGGTCTCTGGATTTCATTTTACTTTAATTTTTAAATAATGTATTTTTCTCTAATAATGTACTCTTTTAATTTATTGATTTTAGAGGGGAAGGAGAAGAAAGAAATATCGATATAAATAAGTCATTCCACTTATATATGTTTTCATTGGTTGCTCCTGTATGTGGTATCCAACCAGCAACCTTGGTGTATGTGGGTGACACTCTAAACAACTGAGATACCCAGCAAGATCTGGATTTCATTTTACCAATATGGGCTTCATGTCAGGTTACATCCTCTTGGGTAAAGAACATCTTTAAGTAAATGCATCAATCAATGGAAGTTAAAAGTGCTGATCTAAGCTCTAACAATGCCTTGAGGACCTGATGGTTATCAGTTTAAGGAAAATCTGTACTATTTGAAGGTCCCTGGGAAATGGCTGGAAATTCAATTGCATTTGAGATTTCATATTTAGAAAAACTTCTCTCTTAGTTGCAGAGTTAATTGTTCTGTCAACTAACAGAAATTTTAAGTTCCACTTATAGTCTATATGTTTAGGCTGATGATCAACAAGAGCTAATAAAATATAGAAGATTCTGCAGTGGGCATTCAAAACAACATATATGCTAGATTTTTTTTTTCCTACAGCTCCTCATAGCCAAACCTGTCAACGTGGTTTGCAAACAACAGTGGAGGAAGTCTCAACAAACCCTAGGAGGGTTTTAATTGTAATGATGGTTCATATCTTCACCCTATGTAATTTTATGGGAATTGAGAGTCTAGCCAAATAATAAGTTCCAGCCTCTTTTATCTGCCCAGTTCCCAGCACACTCCCGAGGTGTCTGAGACACTTTTCACTGTAACTCTTTAAGCAGATTGTAACAACACCAGTAATGACAAGTTCCCAATCTGCACAGTTCCCTTCATTAAAGGAGACATGGGAGTTTCAAAAACACTGCTTAATGAAATCTGACAAAGCTTGGAAGGAGGAAAGACTCGCCTATTTACAGTTTTCTGACAGCTAAAGGGATCCTGGGTCCCAGAGAGGTGAAGGTAGAGAAAAATTGGGGGTCTTGGGCTACCTTTAGTCCATGTCACCCCGGGAGTTAAGTCCAGAGTTCTGGACCCACCCCACCTAGCTGCAGGCTATTAGCAAGGTGCTTCCCTTCTCTGTGCCTCAGTTTCCTTCGTGCAGAGGAGGGTTTGGACCAGATTTAAAAGGTCAACCCTGATTTTGTCCCATAGCCTCTTAGTTTTTTTTTTTTTTCTTCCACACTTCAGGGTTTTGTTAGACAGAACCAGATGTGGTGGAGAGGGGTGGAGGTGGAGAGGTGAATGGAGCAAGATGATGTTCCACGAGCACCATTTGATGGGAGGCAGGTATGAAGAGCCCAGGTGAGGAGGCTTTAGGGCCAGTTCTGAGTCTCAGGTACCCCTGATGCCTGCAGAGAAGCAAATTCGAGTAATGCCAGTGCCTTTCCCTCCTGGCCCAGGAACTGGGTGGTTAGGAGCGTCCTCTAGCGGGGCCGCTGCGCGGGGGCGGGGAGGGGGCAGGTATGCAGGCCAGATGGCTTCGCCTGGTTATGGACTGCGGGTACTGAATCAGGTGGCCGCGCTTTGGGACTAGCCCCCACCTGTTCGGTACCCCAGGGCTTGGGCCCTTAATCCTGGAGAAGTTAGCCTTTCCTCCATGGACTGGGGCGGTGGGCAAGTTCTCCGCCTCCCCGGAGGAGGGGAGGAAGGAGGAGCCCAGCGGGGCGTGTCTCTGGAGGGAGCGCTGCGCGCCCGGTGCGGCCCCCTAGGAAGTGGATTTAGCTGCTCCGGATCCAACCCCGCTTCCAGGTTTTCTCCCATCCCGCCCCTACCAGCTCCCGCCTGTCTCCGGCACCCCTTTACCCCCGCCCCCCCATCGCCCGCCCCTACCCCTAGTGCCGCCCGCTGGGCCAAGTTTGCCTTGCGTCGCAGTGCACGCCGGCTGGTCAATCAGCGGCGGAGCTGAGGAGGGCACAACCGTGAGGCCGAGGGCAGAGTGAACGAGCCGAGTGGAGTCAGGAGAGCGGAGCAGCGCCGGGCAGCCCGAGCCACGCGCAGCGAGCGCCAGCCGCCGCGGCTCACACCCTCCGCGGCCCCCGCGGCGTCTGCCACCTTCCACTCCTTCCGTGCGACCCTGACTCGCCGGCGGCCAACTCGCCCCAATCACTGTCTTCGCGGAGCCCCGAGGTCACCGGTCCGCGCCTCCACTCCGCACCGCCTCTCCTCCCTCCTACTCCTTCCCCAGCCGGCACTGGGGACCGTTGACTGACGCGCGAGGCCCAGCTCCACTTTTCGCCCCGCGTCTCCTCCTGCCGATCTCCTCCTCCAACTTCTCCAACTCCCTCGCTCCACTCACGAGACTCCGGCTCCGCTCCTCACGGCCCGCGCCTGCCACTTTTCGTCCAGTCCCGAAGGTGGGAGCGCGTCAGTCCTGTCCGCACCATGGCACGGTTCGGCTTAGCCGCCCTTCTCTGCACCCTGGCCGTGCTCAGCGCCGCGCTCCTGGCTGCTGAGCTCAAGTCGAAAAGTTGCTCGGAAGTGCGGCGTCTCTACGTGTCCAAAGGCTTCAACAAGAACGATGCCCCTATGCATGAGATCAATGGTAGGTTGGGAGGTTTGGAGGGCGAGCGCAGCGACGGGCACCAGAGAAAAGGGGCCATAGAAGCCCTGCAGTCCCCCACGCCGGGCGCAGGTAGCCAACAGGGAGAACTCGAGAGTGTGTCCCGGTGGCGTAGAAAGTTCCCGTTGACGCGGCGCCCCCGACTTGCCCGTTGCTACTCTGGCACTCTGACCCTTCGCCCCACACTCCCAGGAAGTCCCAGAGGACTCTGGTCCATAGAGTGCGCGCCACCCGCTCCTTGGCCTTTTCCGGGTTGAACTTATTACAGGGCTCCCCGCTTTGTTGTGTGGGTGACAAGAGGCCGGGTCGGGGTGGACGTAGCCAGTGGGGGTGGTGATGGGGAACCTTCTAGAGTTTGCCCGACTACTGGGAGCTCAAAACGCGGGGCTTGAATTGATGTTTCATTGATGTTGTTTAAAAAACCTTTGCCCACCTCTTCCCCACTGCCGAGACAGATTCGTTTTAGTAGCTACAACGGCTTTAGTAGTCGCCTTTAAAAAGCAATAAGACTCTCCAGCCCTCCAAATAATAACTTTTGGGAACTCTTCTGTTTTCCTCAAGGTGTTGGGCGAGATTTCCCCCTTTCTTTCTTTCTCACCTCATTTTAAGGGTTAATTGTACGTTGAATTGCAAACCTTTGAAAAGGCTGATTAAGGGAAACCAGAATCTGAGATGGTTATGCAAATAGAGACTGCTTAGCCGGTGAGAAAGTTCCCCGGATTTTGGCGCTTGGGGGTACTTGGAGGTATTTGTGAAAGCCCTTCTTGGAGCGCCTGGGAGGCAGTTTTCAGGCCTGCGCCCGTCACCCCTCCCAAGGCCGGCAATGGCCGGGCGAATCCCCTTTTGGTTGCACTCTCATTCTGAGAGGCCAACTGTTGCGTGCAGCCCCGCGGGCCGCGCTGCTGCCAGAGGCGGCACAGGTAGCCCGTTTGTCCGGAGGGTTCAGAAAGAAATACGAATCTCGCTGGCTGGTGGCCAGAATAACCTAACGGAGAAGTGAGCGATTTGAGCTCAGGGGCCAAGCCTTCATTCCGAACCTTTCATGGAAGTAAGCAGAGCGCGCCTTTGCCTCTAGGTTTTGGTCACTCGGGTGGGGCGGGCAGGGGGCCGGCAGTTGGCAAGGGAAATACTGTAATTTCAACCAGGCACTCCCAAAGGCTTAGGAATACTTGGGGGTTATTTTGTGGAAGGACTATTAATAACCTTGGAGATTAAGTGCAGTGATCGATTACATATAAATTACAAAGGTAATTGAGGGAAGTTTCTGGGCACTCCGAATGTAATCAGCAACTGTCTAGAAATAGAACCCAAGAAGTTGTTGAAGCAGCGTGGAAGTCCACTGCACCTTGGCAGTTATCAAATAACTCACACACTGCTGATTAGAGACTGTTCGCCCTTGAGCTGCCTGTGTTTTGGGGAGCTCAAGTATGTCCTCACAGTGGCACGATTTCATTGGTGGTAGAGCTCTAAAAAGCCCTCTTTCTTTCCACTCTCCCTCCTTCCCAGGCAGAAAAAGTGAAGTGAACCAGCAGCCACTGAAGCTTGGGGGCTCCACAGGTCAGACCTGAGGTCTTTGTGCCCTGCATGGTTTGGGCTTGGGCCCAGCGGAGATGATTGGCGTGAAGGTTACAGTTGTCATTCCCACATTTTGAAGGGATAGATGCAGTGATGCACTTAATGGGAGTGTGACAAGTTTTCATCTTCTTATCATGCAAACAATATGTGCCTTTGAGATAGACTGAAGGTATTCAGGGAGTGAGTGGGTTGTGAAATGGCCCTCCCCACTTTCTCCAACTTTGCTCTGTGCAATGTCACAGCTGCAGGACATCTTTCCCAGGCAGTATCTCAGGAAAAAGGAAGTTTGATGAGTGCTCAGAGACTGTACCAGGTGTTCCATTTGATTGTCATGATCCCCAGAAAACACCTGAGGAATACTTTTGCTCAAATGTCTATCTGGACATTTTCCCTCCAAAGATAGGAGAGTTATTAGTGACCAGCAGCAGGAAATGGAAGCTAATGTGCTCACACCCAAAACATTTTATTCTTTTTGTCTTGTCCGTCATCTCCCTCCCAGGGCTGCTGCTTTTATTTCCCCTTTTGAATGACCTACTGGACTGCATTCTCCTGAGGAACAAAGGAAGTGCCTTTTTAGCTGGAATCCTTGGAAGACCACCAAGGATTTTAGTTCATGCAGTGCAATTTCGCACCACTTTCAACAATAACAAAAATGCATGACTGAATGGCTCAAAAATGTGGAGTGTTAGAGGCATTCATTTGAGTCTAGGACACTGTCACAACACAGACAGACCCAAATAAATACCTTTAGACGGCCAGTATAGAAACAGGGTAATCTTTACCATCAGCCAGCCTGGCCTCTCCAGATGCATACATTAGCCTTGTCTTCCTTGGGCTATACTCATATAATTTTGGTCATTTTTGGGAGTAAAGTCAGTATAATGACTTGTATTCAGCTTATGTTTGAATGAATTAATTGTTGGGCACTTTCCCTGGTGTGTGGTGGTGGGGTATGTATGTGTATTTAAATACAAAAGCCCAGGGGCACAATGTCTGAGTGCCTAGCCCAAGGTTAAGGTTTTGTTCCCAAGGGCCTTGCACTTGCATTCTAGAGGTTTGAACAGGCTATACGAATGCTCCATGTTCTTAAAGTACTCTGTCTTTTTAGATCATAAGTAAGATAATTTGATATGCTCTCAAGGGTGTCCGGGAATACAACATGCTGACAGGGCTTCCAACTGAAGTATTCCATGTGCCCTTATACTTACCAAGTAATGGATAGCTAAGATGCCACGATCACAAGGTATCTTTAACACAAAGGATATGTCTTTGGTTAGCTTTCAATGGGTATATCCTTTGTAGTGCCTACTATGTGCAATATTTTGTGCTTGGCATAGTGGAAGAAAGAAGGGCAGGAAGGGCCTCTACCACCAAAGCCTTTCCTGATAGTAGAGAGAAGCCATGCACACATGTAGTTGGAATAAAACAGTATGTGTTAAGTACTATGTGAGTGGTACAGATGAGGAGAAAGGAGTGCCCAGGAAGTTGCAAGGGAGAAGAGATTGGGACTCAAGTGTTAGCTAGGTAATGCTAGTTCACTAATAAAAAATAATATTAAGAAGAAGTTTTAAAATCTGTTTTCAGTGTGCCTTCCTCCATAAAGATGGGATAAAGGATATGCAACAATTGGTATTTTATTACTAATCTAATCTTTGTTGAAATTGTCTTTAAGAGTGAGACATTTAGAAACATTCGTAAGTTTGCCAGAAGTCTCTTCCATAGTACATTGAATGATGTCAACAAGAATTTTGTGTCATAGTTGTGATTTTTAGAATTTTTGTTTCTTCCATCTATGTTCATAAACAATACATCTGTGAGTGTGCTGGTGGCCACACACATACACAAATGTATGCCCTAAAGCAGGGGTGGGGAATATCCGGCCTTGGGGCAAAACTATTTGGTCTGATCCCACCAAAGCTTTAGGGGTGAGTTAATGAAATGTTTGACCAAATATAGCAGGTTAATTTTAAATTGATAATTTTCTATGGCCTGTGAATGATGTTGTAAATATTCAAATGGTCCTTGGCAGAAAAAAGGTTACCCACCCCTGTCTTAAAGGATTCTGGGAACTATATAAGCTATGTTAGGATTATATGAAATAAAAGTATGTGTGAGGGGAGAGTTAGGAATACTTTTTGCTACTGAGTTGATTATTATACGTAAGACACAAAATATGTCTTCAAGATATGTATTCTCTTAATATTCACTTGAGAAGAGGGTCTAATTGAGCCACAGGGCCTGGCAGTATAGAAATTGTCCCAGGTAGTATAGGAACTACTTCCTGGACATGCTCATTAAAAAAACTTAGTAAAAATACTGTATTATGCAGCTCTATCTCTCATTAGAACATACAAATATAAAATGTTTTATTCAGCTTAATTACTGTTTTCCTTTTTTTTTTTAATCATGTTGGATTGCATGCAATTTCAGGATTAGCTAGAGACTAGACTGAGAAATGAAAAAGGACATTTTTGTTTTTACAAGGGAAACAACTTCAATGCTAACCTAATTAGTTGGAAGTGAGTCTCTGGCACCCCAATAACAGTAACTGTTTTATCACTGATGTTGTTTACGAGTCAGAATTATTACTTTCATCATCCCCATTTTATAGACAAGGATACTGAGATCCAAAGGGACTTCTAAATATATTCAGTCTCACAGCTAGGGAAATGGGAGAGGTAGGATTTCAATCTAGGACTTATCTGACCCAGAGTATGGTCTGTGCTATGTTCTACAAATAGTAAGATAAGAGTGTACCTTTGCAACTCCCATGAGGACTTAGTTTTAGAAATATAAGCTGTGAGGGGATCATCAGTTAACTAGTAAATGATCCATCACCACAGCACTACTGTGATGCTATAGTGGAGAGGAACCAATCCTGTCCTTTGTAGACAACTTGTTATACCCAGACACAGATAGTCTATTGTTAATAATAGAAGCAATATAAATTGAAATTCCTGGGCCATGTGGAACCCGTGATGGTTTCTGAGAAGGTAAATGTCATTAATCAAGCTGTTTCAGGAAGATAGCTAGTGGCATAAAGGCAGAGAGAGCTGTTAAGGAGCTATTTTAAATAATTCTTAACTGCTTTACCTGCCATTGTCTTGTTACTCTCCCATTCCACCCTGAACATTGCCAGCTTCATTTCTTTACAGCAGTGTTTTGAATGGAATAATTTCTCTGTTTTGAGTTTCAGTGGCTTCAAGTATCTCAAATGATACATTTATTGATTCACTTCTGAGTTCCTCTTTCCCCTAATTCTCTTGAATTGGTCCCAAGGTCTTTGCATACAGTTATCTTGTATTATAGTTAATAGTATGTGCAGACATACATGTGTCTTTGCAACTGTAAGCAACCTGAGGACAGAGATGGTAGCTCCTGGTGTTTTGTGTGCCCAACAGAACCATGTGCAATAGTTAAAACAAGTGGGGAGGGTGTGGAATGGCAGACAATTCCACATTCATTTCTAGGACACCAGTGTGATGATGGGATTATACTGCCTTGATAATAGATTGTCATCCCAAGGTCTCTTGCACTCCTGAAAATCTGTTGGATCTCAGCTTCTGAAGAGAAATTTAGGGTTAAATCTCCATGATATTTATACTAATAAAAGACAAGCATGCAAATTGACCACTCCGCTATTAGAGCGAGTATGCAAATTAACCCAACAAAGATGGCAGTTAATTTGGAGTGAAGACTGAAGACAGAATAAAAGAAAGATGTAGGGAAAGCAGAAAGCAGGGTGGTGATGGCCACAGAAGGGAAAGCGCAGGATGGCGGCAGCGGGCTTCACTCCCTTCTCTGCTTTGCTTAGGAAGCCCTATTCTTGCAGGAATAGGCCCAAGGAAGCCTTATTCTTACAGGAATCTTCCTGCACAGGCCTCTGGTCTACTAATAAAAGAGAAAGATGCAAATTGATGGTCATGGGCATCCTTGGGACCCAGGTCGCTTTGAGCCTGTAGGGCCGCTCATAGGCCAGAGAGGCCGAGGTCCCAGAATAACCCCCGACCACTCCAGGCTTATGCACGCAGGTGCTGAGCAGCCCAGAGCAGAGCAGGAACATCCCCGGAACCAGGCGCTCAGAGCCAGCTCGCACAAGTGGACAGGGGCAGGGCGCAAGCGGCCAGGGGTGGGGTGGGAACGTCCCCCACAGCGAGAGAGCAGACAGCAGGGCCCTGCTTGCCCCCGGCCCTGGTGGCAAAGGTCAGTTTCCCACAGAGAGCAGACACCAGGGCCTGCAGTGGTAGCAAGCAGGCAGGTCTGCAAAGAGCAGAGAACCACAGGAAGTAGGCCTAAGCCATCAGTAGGACATCCCCTGAGTACTCCCAGATTGGAGAAGGTGCAGGTGGGGCTGAGGGACACCCCCCATACACAAATTTCATGCACCGGACCCCTAGTGTTGGTATAATGTAAATAATAATTATATTCTTTTGGGGAAGTACTTGTCTTTACCACTTCATCAATAACCAAGTGTTACAGGAATTTTTCAAAAAGATTCAGAATTGCATTTTTCTTCCCACTTTGAGTTATATAATATATATTGATTTCAGAGAGGAAGGGAGAGGGAAAGAGAGAGATAGAAACATCAGTGATAAAAGAGAATCATTGATTGGCTGCCTCCTGCATGCCTCAAAGGGGATCAAGCCCACAGCCCAGGCATGTGCCCTGACCAGGAATTGAACCTTGACCTCCTGGTTCATAGGTCGACGCTCAACTACTGAGCCACACCCACTGGTTGAGTTATATACTTCTTTAAGTAACAAACAATCAAGACTTCTGTGATTAGGCAATTTAGAACAAATTTATAAGTATAATTTTTTTGTAGTTTTTTTTAAATCTTTTTGTTCAGTTTATTAATTGCATTGTTCCCCCTTTTTTATTCCCCTATAGCTCCCATCCACCCTGTACCCATCCCACCCTCCACCTTCACCTCCCCCTCCCCACTGTCCTCTCCCATTGTTGCAAGATTTTTGTCCAGTCTCTTGCGGTACTTCCCACACCCTTTTCCTCCCCCAAAATTGTCAGTCCATTCCCTATGTCCATGATTCTGTTATATTTACCAGTTTATCCTGTTCATCAGATTATTAATTCACTTGATTTTTGTATTCATTTGTTGATAGATGTGTATTTGTTGTTCATAATTTTTATTTTTACCTTTTTCTTCTTCCTCTTCTTAAAGAATATCTTTCAACATTTCATATAGTATTGGTTTGGTGGTGATGAACTCCTTTAGCTTTTTCTTGTCTGCGAAGCACTTTATCTGACCTTCAATTCTGCATGATAGCTTTGCTGGATAGAGTAATCTTGGTTGTAGATTCTTGCTATTCATCACTTTGAATATTTCTTGCCACTCCCGTCTGGCCTGCATTTTCTCTGTTGAGAAATCTACTGACGATCGTATGGGTACTCCCTTATAGGTAACTAACTGTTTTTCTCTTGCTGCTTTTAATATTCTCTCTTTATCTTGTGCTCTTGGCATTTTAATTATGATGTGCCTTTGTGTGGTCCTCTTAGGGTTCCTATATATTGGGGTTTGGTGTGCTTCTTGGACTCCTAAGTCAATTTCTTTCACCAGGTGGGGGAAGTTTTCAGTCACTATTTCTTCAGATAGGTTTTCATTGTCTTGCTCTCTCTCTTTTTCTGGCACCCCTATAATTCGGATGTTGGTATGCTTGAGGTTGTCCCAGAGGCCCTTTACACTATCTTCAATTTTTTGGATTCTTTTGGTTTCTTGCTTTTTCAGCTGAGTGGATTTTACCTCTTTGTATTTCAAATCTTTAACTTGGTTCTTGGGGTGCTCTAGAGTACTTTTAGGTCTTTGTATAATATTTTTTATTTCAGTCAGTGTATGCTTAATTTCTGGTTGGTCCTTTTTCATATCCTTGAGACTCTCCTTCATATCCTTGAGGGTCTCGTTCATTTCCTTGTAGGACTCATTCATTTCCACGTTGGTCTTGATCATTTCCTTGCAGGTCTCATTCATATCCTTGAGGGTCTGGTTCATTTACTTGTCGGTCTTGCTTATTTCCTTATAGGTCTCGACCTTTTCTAGGAGCCTCTTGAGAAACCCTATTACCCTGGTTTTGAATTCCATGTCCAGTTGTTTTTTCCTCTCCATTTCTTTCACATCTGATTTCTTTCCATGTCTCTGCATGGTGGCTGCTTCCCTGAGTTGGTCAATTAGCTTTGTGTGGTAGATGTCCTACAAGGAACAGTGGCTCAGCTTCTCCAGTTACCTGAGGTGGATATGGGTTGCACAGTCTTGCTGAAGTTAAGCTCAGGTTAATTGTTGTTAGCACTTGGAGGGGTTGACCTCCAGGCCAATTGTCTATGAAGTTCAGCTGTGCTCAGGTTGGATGGGCGGAGTCTCCGGGCTAAGCAGACAGCGTTAGCTCCACCCTATGTGGCCCCAGGGACTCTATGCCGGGGACAATGGCTGCCAGCACCTCTGAGAGAGAGCTGCTGCTGAGCTCCACCCACTGCCGGGGAATTTAGACTCTCCCCAAATGAGTCTGCACACCCAAGGTCTCACCCAGGTTCGTAAAACAAAGCAGTCTGATGGTTTCCCGAATGAGAGAGCAAGTTGCGAGTGCTCTCTACGTGGTCACGGTCACGCAGCTGCGCTGTTCCCAAGTTCACGTGCACTCCGCACAAGCTTGCTTTCTCCACAAGCTGGCAGACCCCTGCAGCACCCGAGCTTTGGCGTGCCCTCCCACTGTCCAGTTTTTACCCTGTATGATAGTGGGTTCCCTGGACTTCGCCCAGAGCTGGAGAATCAATCTAGTGCGACGTCTTTTTCTCCCCGTTCGAGAAAACTGGCTGGTTTTCAGCTGCCCGCCCTATCCGCTGGCGCTCGCTCCTCCAAACCTCTCTCCGCGCATATCTTCAACGCTGTCCTCAGCAGCTCCTCTGAGTCACAGTGTCTTATCTTCACTTTTATTTGTGGAATTTTCACTCGGCCAGCTTTCCAGTGATTCTGGAAGGTGTTTGTTCTTTCGTTATGTTGTAGTTTTAAAATTGCTGTGTATGATGGCAAGATAGGTGTTTTACCTATGCCACCATCTTGTTTCCCCCCCAGAAGTATAATTTAACACATTAGATTTAAGATAGGGAGCTGTTCAATGCACATTGGTTAACTTTTTAAAAATAAAACTTGACTTTATTTTCATAACTGAACAGGAACAGACTTAAAGATACCACAATTTTTTATATAGGGAAACATACTAAAATCCGAACAAGTAAGAACTAGCATTTTTAGTTCCTCTTGGTTAAACATCTGTTGCTTACTATAGAGAACATGAAAGTGCAGAAAATTCATGAAGCGATTCCATCCTGGAGGTAATTTGAAATATTATATTTAAATTCTGATGCATTTAATTCAGCAATCTGGTGGGAAAGGAAAATCAAAGAGATCTATCAGCCAGGTATTCAATTTTGGAAAAAGAAACTCTAACAAAAGTTAGAAACTAGGAAAAAAAATTGAATGGAAGAGTTTAAAAAGTCAATAACCTCCAGGAAGCCTGGAAACTATGTAAAAACATCTTATTGGAAGCCCAGATAAATGTGTGCCAGACATCAAAAAGACCAGCTGCTTGGGGGAAGAAAAAAAGAACCCTGCATGACTAACTGGCAGAGTAAAAGAGGCTGCTTCAGGGAAAAAGGCATCTTTCACAAAATGGAAAGAGTTTAAGCCAAGAGAAGATAGAAGTCCATAAAGTATGGCAGGGCAGGTACAAACTAGAAGTTAAGTGAGCCAAAAGAGAATTGGAGGTGATAGAACTTAAGTAGGCTGAAAGAGAATTGTAGGTAAACCTGGCAAGGGATTTGAAGAAGGCCATGTGACGATAATGGTGAAAAGGATGGGCTGAATCTAACTTATCAGAGGAAAAGTAATGGCTTTAAAGGGAACCATGCCTGATTAAACTCCCAAAGTCTTCTGAGAAAAAAGAAGGGATACTATAGGGAAACAGACATATATAGTTTAGGTTTTCAAGAATTATGCAATAGGATTCCAAGGCAAAGAATATTCAGAAAATGCATTTACTTTGGGGTAAGTGGGGATGTTGGTTTAGTGAGGATAGAAGAGAGAGAAGAGAAACCCCACTGTCCTAGATAGAGTACCGAATTTTCTGGCGTATAAGACGACCTTTTAACCCAGGAAAATCTTCTCAAAAGTCAGGGGTCGAAATCAAATCTGATGTTTTTTTAAATTTTTATTTGGTGTGCTTTGGAGGAAGGGTAGTCTTATACAGCGAGTATATCCCAAACTCTATATTTTAACTGGAAAAGTTGGGGGTCGTCTTATACGCCCAGTCTTATACGCCGGAAAATATGGTAGTTTACATGGAGAGGACATGGTTTCTTGGAAAGAAAGAGCAGTTCTAACTTACCTCTGTGACAAATTAGTTGTTTGATACCTTTGGTGAGGTTTTTTCTCCTTTGAAAAAAATGTGAGTGGGGTATTAGAATGCTGAATTAGGTCAGGAATTCTTAACCCTAGCTACACATTAGAACCACCTGGAGAGCTTTTAAAATCCTATGTCTGGGCACCACCCCAGACTAATTAAATCATACATTCTGGCAGTGTAACTAGGTCATGGTAATTTTTTAACAGCTCCCTAGTGGTTCTGATGAGCAGCCATACTTATAGCCACTACCCTAGATTATCTCTGATGTCCCATCTCTGAGATTGTGATTCTAAATTTTCCAATGAAATTCATCACAAAGTGTTATCTCAGTATAGAGCTTTAATTTAGACTCAGTGCATGCTTGTGTTAATTTTGACTAACTTGGAGTTAAGAGGAAGGCTTGTTAACTTGGAAAAACATATTTTTAATCAAGATTTAGTATATGCCATAACCAGTGGTGATTTGCTGAGGGTAGAGAAATAAGACTAGGGTATATTGGAAGTGCTTTGGAGAGAATTAGATAGAACGGAATCCAGCCTTGTCATGTATTGATTAGGTGTCAGTGTGCTGGGTGATATTTTTCTCCTTTTTCTTTATTGGTAAAATAAAAAAAAATCTCTTTATCCCTTACTTTAATGTCCTCTTTGCCATGTGTTTATTCTCTTCAAGTATCTTATCAAGAAATAGAAGTACGGTAAATCCCTAGGCTTGTGGCCGGCACAGCCATCCAGAACACAGCTGGGAATGTGGAAGTAAGCAGGAAAGCTAAATGATGGAAACAGCTGTCATGAAGCCCTTGCATTCTATCTATTTGGAAAAAGCCTTCAGAAATTTATCATCTGCAATCATTGAATGAAGAGCTCTTCATCAATAGCAGGATGCTAGGTGCTGGGGATTCAAAGAGGTTTAAAACAGGAAACAAGCTTATCAGATACTTACATTCAAATTAGGTAGATAGGGTTTAAAAAGGGAAGATAAAGTTTAGGTTATATAGATTCTCGTGTCATGGCTGGTTAGAAGTAACAAGTAGTGCTGGTTGGGGAGTAGAGGAGTAAGAGGAAGGTATGCTTTATTTATTTATTTATTTTAAATATTTATTGTTGATTTCAGAGAGGAAGGAAGAGGGAGATATAGAAACATCAATGATGAGAGACAATAATTGATTGGCTGCCTTCTGCACGCCTTACACTGGGGATCCAGCCCACAGCCCAGGCATGTGCCAGGACCTCCTGGTTCATAGGTTGACACTCAACCACTGAGCCAGCTGGATGAGGAAGGTATGCTTTTAGAGGCGGGCAAGGTGACATATAGGAGAAGTGACCAATGCCAATGTGAAACAGAGTGGGGAGACCTGTCATACTAAGCAGTATGACAATTTTAAAAGATGGTTTCATATCTTTCAAATTGGAAGACAAATGAAGAGGTGAAAAATAGACGCAGAACTTACTGATTTTGGCAATTTGAGACATTTTAGGAGGGGTTAATGCTTTGAGGGACCTCTAAACCTTGAGGGCACTAGTATTTTTCAGGATAGTATTAATGTTTGGATATTCTGATTTCAAAGTTTAGAGAGTTTTATTTAGGAAGAGGGGGCATATTTAAAACACAAAAATTGTTCTTCAAAGAGGAAAGTTAAGTAAACTTACACATTTACTGGTACTTGTTTTTAGAGCACCCAGTTTCCCAATAGTGCCAAATCAATAAGAAGTGAATTCTATGTGCTACTTTGCCCTTTCTGTAAAAAGTAGGTTAAAGGCCATATATTATTAATTCAAAGGCCTATTCACTTCAGAAATTTTGGTTGGTGATTTTTTCCCTTAGTGCCTTCTCTTCTAAACCATTTGGGTTATATGTAGTTCCTAATACTGTTTGCTGCACTCGGCTTGGGAAACTGACATTCTGACCTGAAGTCACAAGAGGCAAGAGATGGTTTTTAGTTACACGTGACATGTTTAAATATTTGAATATTGGTTTCCCTTTCAAACATTTACCAAACTAAGTAAATGTATAATCATAATTAAAGAAACACTAGGATAGGTGTGCTGTATTAAAAGTGAGGCTATATTTGATGGTCCTTGTCTCTGACCTTATGGTTATTTGAACACTAAAAAAAAGCTCTTCTTGTCCACTCATGCCTGATCTGAGGGGCCATATATCTCTAATTTATATCACATGGCATGACACATGGTAGGTGTTTGAGAAATGTTTTCAATTCAAAAAAGGTTTAAGCATGATTCTTAAATTTTGTATTTATTTTAAGAATGGATATTTTTATTCAATCCCCTTTTAATTTAATTAATTTAAGCTATATAGTTTCTTGTACATTTTTTGAATACATTCAGTCTTGGATGCCTAAGAAAGGGAAAGTAATCTTTTTAAAAAACAAACAAACAAACAAACAAACCCTAGAATATAGTGTTATTTATTCCTTGGCTTGCTTAGAAGTAGGATCTGAGTATTTCATGTGATTTGTTTTATTCCTGGTAGACATGGTTTCTTCTTACATTGTCTATACTAGACATTAACAGGAACTTAGCTATACCTGCAGAGGTGCTTGTAGGAAAAGAGAGGCTGCATTGGCTCCTATTCCTTGTTTCAGCTTTTCTACCAGGTGCTCACTTCCCTCTTCTCCAGGAAGCTTAGGTCAGGCCCCAGCCAGGATTGCTGTCTTTGTCTAGTCTAGCCCAAGGTCACCTGGTCTCAGCTTCATCCCAGCCATTCTTTTTATGCTAGTCCTTTATTCTCATGGCTATTTTGTCAGTTGATTTTCTATAGCCTCTTCCAGCCTGGCTTCATTCTTGTATGTTGGGCTTCTGTCTACAGGAGTAGACTGGAAGTGGTTTCTTTTGGACTGCAGAGGTTTTCTTAGTTCTCCAAACCCTTGACGTAGGCATTCCAGCAAGTATTAGCCACAGAATTTTTTCCCCTTCAGTTATTGTTTCTTTCCACCACATGGTTTGTCTCCATTGAGTTTTCAGTTTGGTGTTTGGGTAAAGAGGAAAACAAAGCACTGTGTCCTTGCAAACTGTAGTGTAAAGCATGTGGTTAACAGTTACTACTTGCAGTGGTCCAGTCTGAGTGGGAGTATCATTTTTCTTGGCAGTCACTTCACAGCAAGTCCTGCTTCTTTGGTGCCAGAATAAGCAGTCATTACATTCCTTACAATTTATAGTCAAATTATTGTCTACTATTGTTAAAATTGCCTTAATTATAGAATATTTCCCCATGCTAAGATTTTAAAAAGCAAAAAGGACAGCTTTTAACTGGTGTACTTTAGAAATAGTCCTTAAAAATCACTCCCTGCCTGGGATGTTGAAGGCTATGATGAGGAATAGTTTTTTGTGTGCATTTATGGGGAGAATTTTTTTAAAGGTTAGGTGTGTAGTGGGATCACTTTAAACTGAATTTGAACTAAATGTCACCAGATGGCTGGATGGCTAATATTCTACTTTGTTTATCCCCAGTTCATAATTAACTTTTTCCTCCTGTCCCTTTGGGTCCCATGAGCCTGTGCACACTCTGGGAAGAAGATTCTACTGGCGGTATGATCACTAAGCAGTATGACAATTTTAAAAGATGGTTTCATATCTTTCAAATTGGAAGACAAATGAAGAAATCACCATTTTCCCAAATAAGGGATTGTGTCAGTTTTCTTGTGATATGAACAAAGATTTGGAAATGTTCTGTTTAGACAATCTCATAATGTCTGCCTTTGGGCTCTGCTTTCAAGATAATATCCAGAATCTGTCTTCCTGTTCCCACCTTGACAATTACTAGCCTGATCTCATTCCCCATAATCTCTTGCCTGGATTATTGCTGTGGCCGCTAGCTAGTCTCTGCTCTGGCTCTTGTTCCACTCACCCCAGGCTATTCTCAACACACCAGCCAGTACCATCCAACTCTGTTAAATCTTACTCCAAATCATATAATTTCTCTGCTCAAAATGCTCCAACTGCCCCTCTTGCCATCCAGAGTGAATGCCAAAGTTTACGAGGCTTTACACAATCTACCCATTGCCCCCTCCCATGAAAGTTTACACCATATTCTCCCCTGTCTCTGTTCCTCAAGCACACCACGCACACTCAGAGGGGCCTGTGCACTTATTTTCAGTAGCGAGAACACTGCTTCCATATAGGAAGCAGCATGGCTCATTCACATGTTTCAGGGATTTGCTTACCTATCACCTTAATGAAGTCTTTCTGACCTCTACATGAAGTTGAATGCTCCACAATACACTTTGCCCTGCTCTTTCTCTGCTTTATTCTTTGCAGTTCTTAACCATCTGACCTGAGGGCGGGGACTCTGCCTCTTTTATTCATTGCCCTTATACCCAATGTCCAGCACTCCCTCTGACACTTAAAAATGTTTGTTGAATGAATACATAAAACAGTACTCTTTGCAAATAGAACATTCTTAGTAGAAGCTTTCCGAGGGCACAGTTGTCTCTTTAGGACTTAATTAGTGTGAGGCTATACATTTGAACCTCCATCTGTAAAAAGAGCCTGTCTAGTAAATAGTTGCTGAATTCATTTAGCAATTGTTTACTAAATGCCTACTAATTGCCAAGGATAATGCTAGGCACTGGAGATAATGCAGTAATCAAAAAGCACACTAGGCCAGGCCTCACACTTTTGGAGCTCACAATCTAAATAGGGAGACATAATATTGACTCAGGAATTCTTCAAATAATTAATTACTTTGTTACAGTTGTGATAACAACTCCCAAGGAGCAGCACTTGATGAGTGAAATCAGGGTGCAAAGTAGTGTTCTTGAACATGTAGAGTCTGCATTTGGGCCCATGTAGCTCTTCTCATTTCCTAGGAGTAGTGCTTTTTATGTGACACTTGAATGGCCAGCACCTGTTTCTCACAGTGGGTACAGGTTAATTCTAGAGTACTTAGTGGAGCAGTGTAGGGGAGATGGGCCTAAGTTAGTGAGGTTAACATGGAGTACTCTTCAGTGGTTATAGACCTTGGCCATCATTTTAGGAATTGGGCTTACACCAGAAAGTGAAAGTGAATTGTTGTGTCACTTTGCACTATTGTTCTCTCTTCTCAGAGTGGTCTGCATAGGAGCAACCACAGTACTATAAGTATAAAAGCCTTCTGGCTTATCCTGGCTGGGTAGCTTAGTTGGTTACAGCATCACCCCAATACACCAGTGTCAAATTGATGTTTCTCTCCCTCTCTCCCTCCTCTCAAATCAATCAATAAAATTTAAAAATTTAAAAAACCTCCTGGCTTTTGTGAAAGGTCAATACCTACTCTAATTTCCATAGAGACCACAGAAATACTTTTTCCAATGGTGACAGGCTCAAAACGAAACCCTCTAGCCCAGCAATGATTGATACAGGAGAAGTTTGGTTCAGGGACAGATGAAACAGATGCATCTGTCAATTGGTAGCAGGATTCCTTCTCTTCCCCAAGCCTTTATTAATTAGAGGCCTGATACACAAAATTTGTGCAAGGGGCTCGGCCCTCACAGCCCTGGCTTTGTCCAGAAGATCATCAGGAAGGATAGCCAGTCTAATTAGCATATTATGCTTTTATTATTATAGATGGTGACCAAATGTACAGGTTGCCAAAAGGAGAGGAGGACCCTGCCTGTGGGGAACAAGTACAGAAGCTGCCAAGGAGATAGGATTGTAAGCAAATGCAGTCTGAATGATAAGCGTTTGCAGTTATAAAAGGGGGTGGGAAAGGAGCCTTCCTTGCTATACACTGAGGCTCTGAGAACAGGGTTTTCCCTATTTCAAGTAAGATTATTTTTTTGGAATTTTATTTTATTGTTAATGGAAATATAATGGATGATTTCCAGAATTTTAGATGAATATTGTAGATAAAACTAGGGCCCTGTTTTTGTTAATTTGTTCAGAAATTTAAAGTTCTGATGAGGTACTCTGAGGGTGCAATATATGTAGGTACCACCTTGTGTGCCTGGCAGTTTTACCTAGAGGTATATGAGTACTCCTGAGATCCTGGTATTCTCAGTGTTTCCTGATTACAACCCAGGTTTTTGGGGTTTTTTTTTAGCCATCTTCTAATCTAGGCCCCTTGGGTTACACCAAGAGTAGATTACATAACACTGCAATGACAGAGGTTGGAACACCAGGTTTTCCACTTAATGCAGTGAATTGACTTCATCGTAGTGAATTGGGTGCACAGTTTGTGTGCAGGGATCAAGTCTTACTTAGATATGGAGATTTAGGTGTGCCTGTTATGAAGATTGTGGCATATGCCATGATTTAAATACTATTATTATAAGGATAAATCACCTGATTAAGAATAGAAATAAGCATTTTGTTTCCTGTTGTCTAATCGATCTAATGATCCATATACTATGAGGGAGTCATGGTGTGGACTAAGATATGTGAATTCATGAAAGGACAAACCAATCCTTAACTATCTAAACATAGCTTTAACTTTAGGGGGAAGTGATTAATTTGTCTTTGCTTTTAGTTTTAAAAGACACAGCATGTACCATTTTCACCAGTAACCTTTTTTTTAAAAAAAATATATATTTTTGATTTTTTACAGAGAGGAAGGGAGAGAAATAGAAAGTTAGAAACATCGATCAGCTGCCTCCTGCACACCCCCTACTGGGGATGTGCCTGCAACCAAGTTACATGTCCTTGACCAGAATCGAACCTGGGACCTTTCAGTCTGCAGGCCGACACTTTATCCACTGAGCCAAACCGGTTTTGGCACCATTTCATTTTTTTAAAAAACATTTTATATTTTTATTGATTTCAGAGAGGAAGAGAAAGGGAGAGTGAGAGAGATAGACACATCAATGATGAGACTCATTGATCTGCTGCCTTCTGCAGGCCCTACACTGGAGAGCAAGCCCATATAACCCAGGCATGTGCCATGACCAGGGAATTCAACCGTGACCTTCTGGTTCATAGGTCTGTGCTCAACCACTGAGTCATGCTGACCAGGCAGGAACAGCAATTTTAATTCAAACCATTGCCTTAATTATAAATGTGTATTTTTATTAAAGTAGGTCTCTAAATTAATTTAGTTGACAATACTTCCCTGGTGTGTGTGTGTGTGTGTATGTGTATATGTGTGAAATTTGTATGAAAGTGATGTTTGCATTTCTTTATTCCTTCCTGTTAGTCAAACTTATAGATGATTTTTCTGTAATTGACCATATTAACATGAGAGACTAATTAATGGCAGCTATGCTGTTAGTAATAAAATTTTTGAAGTCCCAACCACTGTTGTATCCTCATATTTTGTAGAAACGAAAAAACAAACCCACACACACCAAAATTGAGATGTGTTCTTAATATGAAAGGAATGCCAACTGATCGTTTAAAATAAAGGGAAATGATTACATTTGGTGTGGTTATTAATTTCAGAAATGCCTTTGAATATGTTACATGCTTGACTGTTATGCCAATGTTTTGTGGTTTCCGGGGGTGACATTTAAGAAATGTAGATTTAGAGCCTACATTGTGCCAAATATTAATTGACTCAAGTATTAAGTATTTTTCTTAACAAAAATTGGCAGTAAAGGAGTTTTCCACCATTTTCAACAGTTACTTGATGTCTGATCAGAGTTATGTCAAACCTTAAAAGTTTAGTAGTATATGCTCTTGAAGAAAATATATCCTCAATTGCAGACAGTTTTCAAGGGACCATTACAATGTACTTAAAGTATTTTAATTGTGATAATCATTCTTTGAAAAATAAAGGTAACTTTTTATCATTAATTTAAATAAGGAATAATAGCAGGACATTTTACTCAGGTAAATGTAAAATGTTGGAGATTTCTCCAATACTATATACCTTAAGTACGTTTCTTCGTTGTATTGAATTTTGTCCACTGCAGCATTGGACTTTATGCTCAGGTTTCTTTTTAAACAATTTATTATGACCTTGACCAGATCTTTCTCATCTTCTCTCTCTTCCTTTCCCAATATTTATCTGGTTTAATCAGTCAATATTGATATTTTTTCACTAAAAAAGAAACAACCAATAAGTGACTAACTTGGTTATTTCTTCAGCCTTCTAATTGCTTTACTAATGGAAATCTGTTGATCCCTTAAGGGTGCCGTTTTAAAAGGAACTAGGGACTAAGTTTTCAACTATAATGCCTTGAATTCTTAATCCTGATACTTTACCAAGTCACATCATTTTCTTCCAATGCTTTAAAAATGTAATTATAATATAAACCCTACTTAATTAAAATATTTAATCCATATTTGGTAAGATCTCTAAAATCATAAAAATAATTGTTACTAATTATTATTTTAATAACAATACATAGCATTTAGTGACCGCTCACAATGGGTCTTTTTTGAATTCGTTATGTAGATTAACCCATTTATATAAACAGAAAAAGGCTCATGGAAGAAGGGTGGGATAAAGAATTTTAAAAAGCAAGCTATTACAGTGAATGAGCCATCATTTGTTCAGTAGTCATCCAGATAACGGAGATAAAACAGGATACCAAACTGGTTTGGCTATGCATTTCCCACTTATCTGATAAAAAGAAAGAACAGTTCTTCAGGCAAGACATTTTCTTATTGATGCTAAATCTGGAAAGAATTTATTATATAGGTTCTTATGTAAAAGACATTATTAAACAGTATAATAAGGTCATCAAAATTATTTCATTTCTTGTACTGTTCTACCATAAAACCCAAAGAAATAATGTTTGAGAAATTCAGTCAGGATTTTTATGTGCATGGGATTGTCTTCAAGTGTAAAGAATCAAACTCCTCCTACTTTCTTTTTATGTATATGAATTCATATCTCTTGGTATCTGATTATGAACTCTCCTGATAAGTAGCTCAAAAAACCATAACAGCAAATACAGCTACCTGCAATGGCCAGAAAACCAGGAAGACTTACATAACAATGGACTTGAGAGCCTGTGGGCTGACTCCCTTTCAGATCTTGGAATTGAAACCAGTTTCAGATCTTGGAATTGAAACCATTTTGGCGCTCTGGAAGGCACCTGTGCTTCTTCAGCCATTTTTATTCTTTCTGCCTTAACTCTGCTATCAGGACTTTGTACCTGGGACTAAGAATTGTCACAGTGTCATTTGACTTCCACAGATATTGGTTTCTGGTAGGTTAATTTTTTTCTTTTTTCTTTTTTTTTGATTTTTAAAAAATATATGTTTTTATTGATTTCAGGGAGGAAGGGAGAGGGAGAGAGAGATAGAAACATCAATAATGAGCGAGAATCATTGATCCCACACTGGGGATCCAGCCCACACCTGGGCATGTGCACTGACTGGGAATTGAACCATGACCTTCTGGTTCCTAGGTCAACGCTCAACCAATGAGCCATACCAGCTGGGCCTGTGTCACTGATTTTAATATTATATTTTATCAACTCCATATGTCAAAAGGTCTTTACTAGTACATCTAAACATGAAATAAAAATCAACAATTATCAGTGAGATATTTTGTTACTTTCTCATATTAGATCTTAAAATCCAGTGTGTATTGTATATTTACACCTTATCTCTATTTCGGTGCTAATTTTCACTAAAAATACTTGATCTCTATTTATGTTTTAGAAATTTTTACAGTGGAACAAGTAGATTCACAGACTCCAGGTGAATCTGCTTACAAGTTTTCCAATAACTGAATCGAATATCTGCTGTTTCCATTGCCATTTAAATTACTTACAATTTTAGGCCCTGGCTGGGTAGCTTAGTTGGTTAGAGCATCGTCCCAATATGCCAAGGTTGTGAGTTTGATCTCCAATCAGGGCACAGACAAGAAGCAATTAGTGAATGCATAAATCAGTGAAACAACAAATAGTCTTTCTCTCCCTCCCTTCCTCCTCTCTCTCTCTCTCTGAAAATCAACAAATAAAATTAAAAACAAAATTTTTAAAGTTAAAGAGTCAGTTCTATAGTGGCCACATTTTAAATGCTCTGTAGCCACAGCTAGTCAGTAGCTACCACATTGGACGGTACAGATATAGAATGTATATATCATAGAGAATTCCTTTTTTTGTTTGTTTGTTTTTTTATTTTTATTTCTTTATTATTTTTTGCAGTATAACTTAGATTTAATAGTAGTACATATGTTTTCCTTTTTCCTCCGATTATCCTCCCCCCAGCTTCCCCTACCCCCCAGCACATGTCCCCACCTGCCCCCCTCCGCCCCAGTGTCTTTCATTCATTGGTTATGCTCATATGCATGCATACAAGTCCTTTGGTTGATCTCCCCCAGCACCTGCCCCCCACCCTCCCCAGCCTTCCCCCTGTAGCATGACAGCCTGTTCAATGCCTCCCTGCCTCTATATCAATCACTCTCTCCTGTTTCTTTTCTTCAAAAATATCTTGCCTCTGCATACTAGAAGTAAATGTATTAGAACAAAAAATGTTTGAGTCTCAGATTCAATGTCCAACTGTTCTGAGTCCCAGTTTCAATGTCAAATAGTTCTTTATGTGTACATGTCAGCAGTGGTATCCAGATGGTGGACACATGGTGGTAATGCAAGTTCCATCCTCTCTGATTTGGTCCTGGGCCACCTGCAGCATCGCACAGCTGCCAACTGCTAGCATGGCAAGGTGTCGTCAGCGTCCGCCATCTCTGGACCGTCCTCGTGGATGGAACAGGCCCGTCAGTTCCTCACTGTCGTAGGAACCCACATGGTCGTGGAGTTGTTCTCTGCAAACACACAAACACATTCTCAACTGAAAGTTAACAAAGGGATCCTCTCTGCAAATTAGATTTGGGATTCTTTTTATTTTTGCTCAAATGATTTTCCATTGGCTTATTTTGACACCATGTGTGTTTTTCAAGGGTGTCCTGCTGTTGGAATTACAAATGGAAGTTACTTTTTTGGAGTAAGAATTTTCTAGATGTATTTTACTTGCAGGATATTTTTCCTTACATGATATTACCCCACTATCTCCCCCCTTTTTGATTAATGGGGGGCTTTTGGAAATTTTATCTTGCAATCTTGGTAATTTCAAATTTTAATTTTTGCACACAAATATGACTGCTTTAGATTCTTTGGATGTTAGGCCATGTACAGTGAGATGAACTACTAATAGATATTTTACTTAATGTTTTAGGAATAGCTTTTTGTCCAGTACACTTAATTTTTCTTGAGTATTAATTTATTTCACTTGGCCAATTTAAATTAAACTGAAAACATGATTACTATTTTACTGTCAATTTTAATACTCAAGCGAAAACCTTAGTTTACCCTGTAAATATTACTGGAAAGGATTATTTGAATTCTTGAGTAGGCCCTGAGCATTCCTGGTAGTAGACTGCATTTAGATATAGAGCAGCTGTTGCTGGCCTAGTCTCTTTCTGCAACCTGGGTCCTAATCTGAGCTGTGCATGGGAGGCGAAGCAGCCATGGGGGCAGGAGACCTCCTCCAGAAGGGGTGAGAGTTCAGGCCCCTGCAAGGTTTGTGGGTGAGGGTCTGTGCCCCACCTCTGTTGACCTTTTAGTTCTCTCCTGTTGGCCCCTCTGCGACTGTGCCTGTCTTAGGTTGTTCCTTCCCTGAGGAATCTTACCCATCTCTGGCTAACCAGCCATCCCTCCGGGGCCAGGCAGGGTGATGTGAGGTTCAGTTCTGTCTTCTTTGTAGTCCATGCCCCCATGGCCTCCATGCCCAGAACCTGCCTTGGGGAACCCTTGCCTGCTGGCGGAGTCCCGGTACTGATTACATATATCGGGGGACCCAGGTTTCTTCTCCAGGGAGGGCCCAGCTCACACCATTGGGCAAGAGACAGATCCATGGTGCCAGCCACCCAGAGGCTTCAACTGCAGCTTGAACTGAAAGCTCAGGCAACAGCTGTGTGCACTTGGATTGTGACAAGAGTGGCCAATATAGAATGCTCGAGTGTATTCCCAGGCCTTACTTCCTTCTGAAAGGGATTAATTCTTTTCCTATCCTTTTTTAAATTGCTGCCAAACATTCAAAGAATTGGTTTGTAAGGTTCTTTGGGATAATTGTACAATATGCTGTTGTCACATATCAAAAAATTTAATGACATTGTAGAATAATATCATTCAAGGGTATTATGGTGTCACAGGAGGTTGGGGGGGGGGGCTAGCCTAAGGACTAGTGTCCATTGGAGATGACAACCTCTAGGCCATGTCAATTCAATCTCAAACTAGCTGCCAATTTTTTAAATAACTTTATATGAACTTTGTCAGGGATGTAAAAACACAAATTACTTACCTTAGTTAAAGAGGTCAAATATATTGACTTTCCCCCTTACTCCCACTACCTCCCACTTACCCTGAGGTTTGACATTCTGACAGACTTTTCTCAGTCTCTGGATCCATTCTTTTTCAACAGGCTAGGTTATTCATTATATTCCACAAATGAGTGAGATCATGTGATATTTATCTTTCTCTGCCGGGCTAATTTCACTTAGCATAACGCTCTCCAAATCCATCCATGTTGTTGCAAATGGTAGGAGCTCCTTCTTTTTTTACTGCAGCGTAGTATTCCATTGTGTAGATGTACCACAGTCTTTTAATCCACTCATCTGCTGATGGGTGAGAGTGGGCAGCCCTGTCTTGTTCCTGTTCTTAAGGGAAATGGTTGTAGTTTTTGCCCATTGAGTATGATGTTTGCTGTGGGTTTATTATATATGACTTTTATTATGTTGAGGCATGATCCTTCTATTCTACCTTGTTGAGAGTTTTTATTAAGAAAGGATGTTGGATTTTGTCAAATGCTTTTTCTGCATCAATTGATATGACTATGTGATTTTTATCTCTCAATTTGTTAATGTAGATGTATCACATTTATTGATTTGCGGATATTGTACCATCCTTGCATTCCTGGGATAAATCCTACTTGGTCATGGTGTATGATCTTACTGATGTACTGCTGGATCCGATGTGCTAGAATTTTATCGAGGATTTTGGCATCTATATTCATGAGGGATATTGGCCTGTAATTCTCTTTCATTGTGTCATCTTTATCTGGTTTTGGTATTAGGGTGATGCTAGGTTCATAGAAGGAGTTTGGAAGTATTCCATCCTCTTGAATTTTCTGGAATAGTCTGAGGAGTATAGGTTTTAGTTCTTCCATGAATGTTTGGTAAAACTCCCCTGTGAAGCCGTCTGGCCCTGGGCTTTTGTTTGCCGGAAGCTTTATGATGACAGCTTCAATTTCTTCCACAGTTATTGGTCTATTGAGTTGTTCAGATTCTTCCTGATTGAGTTTTGGGAGGTTATATTTTTCCAGAAATATATCCATTTCCTCCAGATTATCCCGTTTGTTGGAGTAGAGTTGTTCATAATAATTTTTGACAATCCTTTGTATTTCAATGGGGTCTGTTGTTATTTCTCCTCTTTCATTTCTGATTTTATTTATTAGTGTCCTCTCTCTTTGCTTTTTGGTGAGCCTGGCTAGAGGTTCATCAATCTTGTTTTATCTTTCAAAGAACCAGTTTTTGGTTTTGTTGATCTTCTCTATTGTTTCCTTGGTCTCTATGTCATTTATTTCTGCTCTGATCTTTACTATTTCCTTCCTTCTGCTTACACTGGGCTTTTCTTGTTGCTTTCTTTCTAACTCTTTGAGTTGTTGGGTTAGATAATTTATTGCAGCTGTTTCTAGTTTTTTGCAGTAGGATTGTAGAGCTATGAACTTCCCTCTCAGAACTGCTTTCACTGTGTCCCATAGATTTTGGATTGTTGTGCTGTCGTTGTCATTTGTTTCCATGATGTTTTCTATCTCTTCCTTGATCTCTGTAGTAACCCAGTCATAGTTTAATGGCATGCTGTTTAGTCTCCATGTGTTTGATTTCTTTGGGTTGTTTCTATTGTCGTTGATTTCCAGCTTTATGCCATTGTGATCTGAGAATGTGTTTGATATGATTTCTATCCTCTTGAATTTGGAGAGACTTTGCCTATGACCCAACACATGGTCTATCTTTGAGAATGACCCATGGGCACTTGAAAAGAATGTATATTCTGTGGATTTGTGGTGAAATGATCTGAAGATGTCAATTAATTCCTTCTGGTCTAGTGATTCATTGAGGATCGATGTTTCTTTACTAATTTTTTGTTTAGATGATTTGTCCAATGGTGATAGTGGGGTATTAAAGTCTCCTACTATGATAGTATTGCTGTCTATCTCTCCCTTGATATCCTCTAGGAGTTTTAGTATGTATTTGGGTGCTCCTATATTGAGTGCATATATGTTTACCAGAGTTATTTCTTCTTGTTGGATTGCTCCCTTTAGTATTATGTAGTGGCCTTCTTTATCTCTTGTTACATCCTTCACTTTGAGATCTAATTTGTCGGATATAAGTATTGCTACCCCAGCTTTCTTTCCATTTCCATTCGCCTGAAGAGCCTTTTTCCATCCTTTCACCCTCAGTGTGTGTGCATCTTTTTTTTGGAGGTGGGTTTCTTGTTGACAGCAGATATATGGGTCGTGTTTTCTTATCCAGTCTATTACCCTATGTCTTTTGATTGGAGCATTTAAACCATTTACATTTAAAGTAATTATTGATAGATAGTTATTTGTAGCCATTTTTGTTCTTTGCCCCTGTGTTCTTTCATGGCTTCCTATTGCTTTTCACAGCAGACCCTTTAGCATTTCTTGCATTGCTGGTTTGGTGGTAATGTGTTCCCTTAGACCTTTTTTGTCTGTGAAGCTCCTGATTTGACCTTCAATTTTTATTGATAGCCTTGCTGGGTACAGTATTCTAGGATTCAGACCCTTTCTTTGCATAACTTTGTATATTTCATTCCAATCCCTTCTGGCCTGATAAGTTTCTGTTGAGAAATCACTTGCTAATCTGATGGGGGTTCCTTTGTAGGTGACTTTCTGTCTGTCTCTGGCAGCTTTTAGGATTCTCACTTTGTTGTTGATGTTTGCCAATTTAATTATAACATGCCTTGGTGTAGATGTTTTGGGGTTTAATTTGCTTGGAACTCTGTGAGCTTCTTGGATTTGTGTGGGTTTTTTCTTTCCTATATCAGGGAAGTTTTCTGTCATTATTTTTTCCAACAGGTTTTCTATTCCTTGCTCAGTTTCCTGTCCCTCTCGAAGCCCTATTATATGTATGTTGTTTTGTTTCATGTTGTCCCAAAGTTCCCTTAGGCTCTCCTCCTGCTTTTTAATTTTTTTTTCTAGAAGCTTCTCTACTTGGGTGTTTTTTTCCTACCTTGTCTTTCAGCTCACTGATGCGGTCCTCTGCTTCATCTAGTCTACTCCTGATACTTTCTATGGAGTTCTTTACCTCAGCAATGTCACTTTTCGGGTTTTCTTCATTTCTTCATAATTCTTCTTCATTTCTTCATAATTCTTCTTCATTTCTTCATAATTCTTCTTCATTTCTTCATAATTCTTCTTCATTTCTTCATATTTCTTATTCATTTCTTCCTGGCTCTTCTTCATTTCCTTTTGATTCCTCTTCAATTCCTCATGGTTCTTACTTGTATTGGCTTCTGTTCTCTTCATCCACCCTATGACCATTTCTCTGAACTCTCTCTCTGACAGGTTGTTTGCTTCCATTTCAGTTACCTCTTTTTCTGGTGAGGCTTGCTTTTCTTTCATTGGTAGGCTATTTCTTTGTCTCCCCATAGTCTTTCCTCTCTGTGTGTCTTGTTATGTAGTTCTCACTCTCCTGTGTTGATTTAAAGGCTCAGACTACAACACAACCAGGTGCAGCACACCAGGCACAGAAGAAGAATGTATTCACAGTATTGGTAACTCCAAATTAAAAGTGATTGCCAGAGGAAGGTAAATTAGGTTATAGGTGGGGTAAGAGAGAGTAAGAGAAAACACACTCGCACACACAAAATAAATAAAGAAAAAAGGAAGAAAGAAAGAAAGAAAGAAAGAAAGAAAGAAAGAAAGAAAGAAAGAAAGAAAGAAAGAAAAAAGGGGAATGCCAAAATGAAGTTGGGAAAAGGGGAAGGAGTAAAAAGAAAGGAAAAGGGAGTAAACTATAAATATGGGTTGGAACCTCCCAGAGGACCGCCACTAATCCCAGCAAAAGCCAACAACGAGTACCTGGAGACTGATAGAAACTACATACAACAACTAATATCAAGGGAGGTTAGGGAACACAGAAGCTTAAATCTATCAAAAAACAATGTAAACATCACCAATACACAAAACAATGCCAACTCCCGCCCCACAAAACAAATTAAAAGGAAAGAATAACTAAACCAATTTCACAAATATGCATAAAATATAAACAACAGCAGCAGGACCGAGAGAAAAACATTTTAGGACAGTGAAGTTGGAGAAGCATTAGATGTGTATGGACTTGGAGCAGGTGGTTGGAGATTGGATATAAAAGTGGGGTGAAATTTTAACAGGGGCTAAAAAGAGAGAATAAGGAAAATCTAAACCAGAAAAAGTGTAAGGGGAACAAGACACTAACTAAGGAAAGGTTAGCAAGAGAGTGCTGGCATAAGGGGGAAGTTGAAGTAGATTAAAGAGATACTAAAGGGTAGATGAAAAAAAGACCATACATCACTAATCTCTGAGTAGAATAAAGATGGAATAAAATGGCACTTTAAAAAATTTAAATAGTAGTAGAAATAAAATTGATTCCTTAATTTGTGTTACACAAGAGACAATTTGTGCTTCAGCCCCTAGGTGGCAGTGTTTCTGAATTGACCTCCGGGTCTATTGGTCCTCTCTATCCTGGTCTAAAATCCCACTATGTCTATGGTATTTACTACTGATTTGTGGAAATAGGCTACCCCAGAGCTGCCTCTCTAATTGTGAGGACCTGTTCTGATCCCCAGCGTCAGAAAAACAGCTCGCCCCTGTGGTCTCCCCGGTTATCCCCCACCAGGGGATCCCCCGTTCCTCGTTCAGTGCTAAGAAATTCGGATTTAGAGAGGACAAACACAGGCGCGCAAACTCACGTCCTGCTTGTATGTTTGCGCGAAACCCTTTCTCCCATTGGGTTTGGCAGCCCGCTCCCTCCCAAAACTGCCAGGCTGGCCCTCTCCTTCAGGTCCAAATGTGTCGCCCTCTATGTATCCCCCCTCCTGTCAACAGCTCCGAGGACCCTCTTCCACGTTTGCCGGCTCCAATAGCCGCGGGTTTTCCTCTTTTTTCGACAGGCGCGAATCTCCCTGTGTTACCAGCTCCCTTAACCCCTGGAGAAACCTGACCTTTCCGTGTGGCTGAGCACAGGTTTCCTCGGAGTCCGCTTCCTCACCAACTAGGAATCGATGTTGGGGAAGAGGTGGGAGTCTCAGACGCCCAGTGGGTACCGCAACTGTAAAATTTTTAGGCTCTTCCCCTTTAAGATGGTGCAGCCGACTCTGAGCCAGGCTCTGGGAGAGAACCGAGCCGCACCGGAGCCGCTCTGTTAAGGGCGGCTAATCTGGCAGTCCCCTTCCTTCTCCCAAAGCCCTACTGTCCCCCCACTCGCCAACAAACACTCCCCCCGCGACCCTCAGCTGCTCACCCCATCTACCCCGGGACACAAATGATTACGCGTCCTTCTGACCCTCCGCCATCTTTTTCCTCTCTTCAATTTTGATTGCTAGCCTTGCTGGGTACAGTATTCTAGGATTCAGACCCTTCCTTTGTATGACTTTGTATATTTCATTCCATTGCCTTCTGGACTTATACGTTTCTATTGAGAAATCACTTGTTAGTCTGATGGGAGTTCTTTTGTAGGTGATTTTCTGTCTCTCTCTGGTGGCTTTTAAGATTCTTACTTTGTCATTGGTGTTTGCCAGTTTAATTATAATGTGCTTTGGCGTAGGTCTTTTGGATTCATTTTGCTTGGGACTCTGTGAGCTTCTTGGATTTGTGTGGGTTTTTTCTTTCCTATATCAGGGAAGTTTTCTGTCATTATTTCTTCCAACAGGTTTTCTATTCCGTGCTCAATTTTCTGTCCTTCTGAAAGCCCAATGATACGGTTGTTGTTTTGTTTCATTTTGTCCTAAAGTTCCCTTAAGCTCTCCTCCTGCTTTTTAATTTTGTTTCTAGAATCTGCTCTACTTGGTTATTTTTTCCTACCGTGTCTTCTAGGTCCTCTGCTTCTTCTAGTCTACTCTTAATACTTTCTATTGAGTTCTTTATTTCAGCAATGTCACTTTTCATTTCTTCTTGGCTCTTCTTCATTTCTTCCTGGGGCTTCCTTATTTCCTCTTGGTTCTTCTTCAATTCCTCTTGGTTCTTACTCATATTGTCAAATTTGTCTTCCATTCTTTTCAGCCACCCTATGACCATTTCTCTGAATTATTTCTCTGACAGGTTGGTAACTTCCATTTCGTTTACCTCCTTTTCTGTTGAGGCTTGTTTTTCTTTCATATGTGGGCTGTTTCTTTGTCTCCCCATGTTCTCTCTTCTTTGTATGTCTGGTTATGTAGTTCTCACTCTCCTGCGTTGATTTAAAGGCACAAAATACAACACAACTAGTTGCAACTCACCAGGCACTGAACAGGAATGTTGTCACAGTATTGGTAACTCCAAATAAAGGTGATCGCCAGAGAAAGGCAAATTCAGAGATAGGTGAGAAAAAAGAAATAGAACCCTCACACACATACAGCCGTTCACACACCCACACACGCACAAAAAGAAAGAAGACAGGAATGCCAAAATGATACCGGGAAAAGGGGAAGAAGTAAAAAACGAAAACAAAAAAAGAAAAGGGGAATAAACTATAAATGTGGGCTGAAAACTCCTATAGGACAGCCACTAATCGGAACGAAAAGCAGTAACAAGTACCTGGAGATTGATACAAACTACATGCAACTACTAATATCTAGGGAGGTGAGGGAACACAGAAGAAAAAATCTATCAAAAAACAATGCAAATGAGGACAACAAAACAAAAAAAAACACCAAAAAAACCCCCCACAAAACACCCCAAAATAAAATTATAAGTCAACCAATCTCACAAACCTGCATAAAAATTGATATAATCAACAGTCAAGTTAACAACAACAACAGGGCAGAGAGAAAAGCATTTTAGGACAGTGAAGTTAGAGAGGCAAGAGGCATGTATGGACTTGGAATAGGTGGTTGGAGATTAGATATATAAGTGGGGTGACATTTTAACAGGGGGTAAAAATAAAGAATTAAGGTTAATCTAAAGTAGGAAAAGTGTAAGGGAAACCAGGCACTAAATAGAAAAAGGTATCAAGAGAGTGGTGGCATAAAGGTGAAGTTGAGGTAGAGTAACAGTTACTAAAGGGTAGATGAAAATAGACTGTAGAACACTAATCCCAAAGTAGAATAAAGAGAAAATAAAATCAATTCCTTGTGTTACACAAGAGTCAATTTGTGATTCAGCCCCTTGGTGGCAGTGTTTCTAGATTGACCTCTGGGTCTATTGGTCCTCTCTAGCCTGAACTAAAATCTCGCTATCCCTGTGGTATTCAATAATGATTTGTGGGGTGGGCTGCACCAGAGCTGCCTCTCTAATGGTGACTGCTCGTTTAGCAGCCAGGACCCTTTCAAAATCTTCCTGGTTTCCCTCCTCTGTCAGTTCCAAATGGGTTGCCCTCTAGAAATTCCGTCTGCCACCAGTTCCAAGGGCCCTCTTCCACATTTACCACCTCCAACAGCCACAGATTTTATTTCAGGCGCAGATCTCCTGGCTCTGAGTTCCAAGGCGCAGATCTCCTGGCTCTGCCAGCTCTTTTGGTCTTGTGCCCAAAGTAACCCCAGGGGAAATCTGATCTTTCCATGCCGCAGTGCAGAGCTCCTTGGACTCTGCGAGTCCACACCAATTGAGCACCGGTGTTCTTGGGGTCTCAGCCGTCCAATGGGTACTGCAGCTGTATATTTTTACGCCCTTCTCCTTCAAGATAACGTGGTCCGCCTTCAAGCTGGTGGCTCCGCAAAAGAACCCAGCAGCACTAAGGCCGCTTGGTTAGGGGAGGCCAGTCCGGTAGTACCCTACCTTCTCTGGAAGCACAGCTGTCCCCCTACTCACTAACAAACACTCCCTGCCTGACCCTCAGCTGCTCTCTCCTTCTGCTCTGGGACCAGATTCAGATTGCATTCCTCTATTCCACCGCCATTTTCCCTCTCGGTTAATTTTTTTCTAATTGAAAGGATGATATAACAATAATAAAGAGTAACTTCTATATCATTTGCATATCATAGACCAATCCCTATTCACATGTATACATTTTATGTGGCTTACATTGTAGTATATACTACTTGGTGCATCTATTTTTTAATCTAACATGAAATTATAAAAATGCTTTTATAGGTCTATACCATTAAATTCTTCAGATGGCTGCATAATATTTCCCTGAAGTTAATATGCCATTATATGGTCATTTAGATTATTTTTGGTGGTTTATAGGTGTATGTGGTGTGTGTGTGTGTGTGTGTGTTTGGTTTTATATTGAGCACAACAAAGATCATTCCTAATGAATTTGTCTTCTATTGAATAATTTTAAATTAAATGTTATGTTGTTTCTTTTTAAAAAATTATCTTTACTATTAAAGTATTACAGATGTCCCTCTTTTACCCCATTACTCCCCCATCACCCCCCCAGTCTTCAATGTACCACTATCTCTGTCTGTGAGTTCTGCATATATATGTATAAGTTCTGTGTTTTTTTTTCCATTTCACAAGATTTAAAAGAATGAAATATTCATCCTCCTTGTGCCTAAAGCCTAATCTAACTGCAGCACACACCAAGCTCCTCTATTCCAGGTATGCAGGAAAGGGAAATGAGAAGAAATCTGAGGTTTTAACACAGGGACTTGGTCAATTCTAAGAGTCGTTTTTCTTCTCAGCATTTCTCAGATGCACCCTCTCTGAGCTCTTGCCAGGAACCTGCATCTAAAAACTTAGTTCAGCAGTATTACCATAAAAAGCTAAAATATTGGCTGGTGAGAGTGGGTTTTAAACCTGAAGGTAGTACAAATCAGTTGCTTAAAGGACAGTGCCTTTTTCGTTGGTTCCTCTCTCTACCTTGTGGGTCATTTCCCACATGTCTGTGTTTCTCACTTTAAAAACAGAACAAAACAAAACCCTTCCTTAAAGCATTTGTCATCTGAACAGAACTTCCTAGAAAGCAGTGTCATTGCTTCTAAAAGGAGAGGCTGGTAATAACCCTCCATTCTCCTTCTCCTACTTTTTTACAATGAAATGATTTTATGACTATTAGTTGTGAAATGGCTTAATTCAGCTTCTTATTCTTTATGGAGAATAACTTTGCTATGCCTAATGTCTGTCTCTGGTCAAAGGGCGTTTCCTGTGTCATTGGCTTCCACGGTTTGTCTGCTTTCAGCTTTGTGATTGGAAGGGTACAGTCTCGCCTTTTAAATTGTCTGCTTCATCTATTATCTTTCAACAGATCCTGGAAAGAAATCATCCAATAGCTTATTTCCAGTGTCAGTTTTTGAAAGATCTGTGTCTCGTTTTATTTTGACAGGTGGCTGATGAAAGAGGTGCTTGAAGGGTGGGGTAAAGGCGGGGGTGGACAGCATGTAAGTAAGTGGAAGAGGAGAGCGATTAGCTACTTTTTTGGGGGGCTGTCTAACAAATGGTGAGTGATTATTCTGCTCTTTTCCTTCAATTAGGCCTTGAAAGAATAGTTTGCCAATAAGACCTGCAGTTGGAAGACAGCTGTACCCTTTCACCACCATTTCTAGGTCTTTGCTTTTTACTGAGGTACCCTCAATGGGAGCAGAATTAGGGTATACTGTAGAAGATATAACTGTGCGGGTTAATTTCCTGTGATGAACAAGAGTGATAAATCATTCGCAAGCTTAGGTATCCTTCTCAGAAAGAAATGTCCCTTTGGATCGACCGCAGAGTCCAGGCCAGCACTGTGTCTGCTGCTTTGGTATAACTGAGATCCCTCCCCACCTCTTTGAATCATTGCTTGTTTGTTAGTAGCTTCCTGAGATGGTCACTTCTAGAGTCATTGGGCCTTTATGATAACTTAAGAGTTAAAACTATGTATGTACCCCTTTAAATATTTTCTACTATGTAAGACTGCCCTCACTCCTCATCCCACTGTATCCCCCGATTCTCCATAATTTTAGCTGCCCTCCCAAACCACTTTACATCCTGTTTCATGTACAACTCAACATTATACGGTAATATTCCAGGTGGCTTGAATCTTTTCCTGTGCCTTCCTTCTGTATGTGAACAATTTTTTTGTATTGTTGATTACAGTATATATAACATTAAAGCCTATTAATAATTAAGAACAAGATGTAAGGTTAAAACCAACTTAAAAAATTAATAGAAGCGACTGAAGCTCTGATAGTACATACCTAACAGAATTTGGGATCAAGGCTATTATTTTCCAGGTCACTTTTTTCCCCCAAATATATTTTAATTGATTTCAAAGAGGAAGGGAGAGGGAGAGAGAGATAGAAACATCAGTGACAAGAGATAATCATTGATTGACTAGCCCCTGCACACCCCTCCACTGGGGATGGACCCCGCAACCCATACATGTGCTCTTGACCGGAATCGAACCTGGGACTTCCGAGATCATAGGTTAATGTTCAACTACTGAGCCACACCAGCTGGGAGAGGCACCCTTTTCTTGTGCTGCTCCAATCCTGGATCACAAGTGGCCTCTTGAGGGAAAATGGAGAGGTCAGCAAGGGTTAAAAACAGGGAGCAGAAAGCAGTCCACATTGCCTTTTCATATTGGAACTCTGTTGTAACAAAGACTGCTTGGAAAGAGGGCCATCTGCTGAGACAGAAAACTTTGACATGAAGAGGGATGCTTGTTGCATGGTACTTGAGGAATTCACTATAATGAAGAGAGACCTGATATTAAAAATGATATCTCAGTCTCATAAGTAAAGGTAGATGATAGCAATAGTAACAATAAAATTGTTAATAAATATCAATCAAATTTGATTAGGGAGGTGTTTCTAGAAACTTGACAATATACATAGCTTTTAATTCCTTATCTGTCCTGCTTACTTTTCAGTTTGATGTTATTAAACTTCAATATTTGCAAATAGACTCTATTTTTGTTTTAGTTTTTTGTTTTGTTATTCTTCTCTAAGTCGACATAAATAGTAGCATAAGCACATAAACATATGACTGCCAGACAGGAGAAAGGCTTGGATGTCATGCTGCTCCCCTGCTCTGCCACTGGCCATCTGGGTGACAGGCATTCACTAAGTGATTAAATCAGGGCCTTGTTCCTGGTGTTCATAAAATGAGAGCATTGAACTAGATTATCACTAAGATCCTTTCGGGCTCTGATATTCTGTGTTTCATGGCAAATGTATTGAGAGCTGATGAGATGATCGGAAAGATAACAGAAATATGAGAAAAGCCTTTCCCTCATTGCATATGTATTTTTGAATACAATAAAACCTTGAAATGAGCAGTTCTGGGTAACTGAGCTTTCTGAATAGTTTTTGTCTCCTTCCTTGCTGTCAGCTGTCATTCTGTACTGCTGTCAGTATGCCAGCTTTTAGAAACTCCTGTCCATCCTTCTTGGCTGCTTCCCTCGTGGTCTTAGAAACCGTAGCATTAAGCTCACCCAAACTCTTCAACAAGTGAGCCTACACAAGGGTTGGGGTGCTCTCCAGCCCGTGGACTTTGGCTAATCAGAGACTTTTAGGGTTTGTTTTTAGGTTCCAGATAGGTTATGGGTCACTATATCCCCATTTGTCTTAAGCTAGATATTAGTAGAGCTAATAAGCACATTTCTTATCTGTGCTAATTAATTAAGAAGGAAGAATAGATGGGTGAGAGGAGGCAAGGAAGCTAGGGAGGAGTCTATGTAGGACCTAGACAAATAGCTAGACATGCATCAAAGGAGACCTCATTTCATTAAGAGAAAAAAAACAGGTTTAGATGAAAAGCTAGGCCAAGGAGATTTTTGAAAAAGCTGGGATCACCCTTGTTGCTTGGATTATGAAGAGAAAGTTGGATTGGTTGTGCCTCTCTGTTTGAAGTAGGATGCTGGGAAGTACAAACTGCCTCAGCCAGTGTGTGTATGTTTATGGTTTGCTTGTCTGGCTGGTGCCTGGAATGTTGCCCATGAACTTCTGAAAGGCCACAGAATCTGCTCCCCATGATTCAGAGCACAGGCCCAGAGTGGGAATTTTAACCAAGTCATTTTTTTTCAGAAAGTTAAATAGCAAGGCATTAACATCTAAAATGTTTTTGTATTCCAAATTTTCTTTAAATTGCTCTTGCACGAAATATAACTCAAAGCATCAATTTTCATGTTCAGAATACAGCTGACCCCAAACAATATGGTGGAGATGGGGCACTGGAATCCCCATGCTGTTGAAAATCCAGGTATAATTTTTGATTCCCCAAAAACTTTTAACTACTAATAGCCTACTGTTGACTGGAAGCCTTATCAGTAACACAGACAGCTGATTAACACATATTCTGTGTGTTATATGTATTATATACTGTATTTGTACAATAAAGTAAGTTAGAGAAAAGAAAATATTATTAAGGAAATTATAAGACAAGTATGTTTACAGTATTGATTGAAGAAATCCACATATAAATGGACCCTTACAGAGTTCTTTGAGGGTAAAGTATATTTTTTCTGGCCATCAGAACAATAGCAGTACACACCCTCAATTTGCAGCACTGGCCACATGTATATTTCATGGTCACAACACAGTCATCTGGGATAGAGGCCCTTTACCCACCTTCTCAACCTTTTTATCCTTCGTGGCTTTATGTACACCTTTACACAGCCTGTACTCTATAAATGTATAGCCAAATCACATTATTCATTCCTCAAGAATAGCCCTGACTGTTGTACCCCCATCCTTATCTTTAAATTTACCCCTTCTGCTTCTGCCAATTAAAAATTCTCATCTCTCATAGGTCTTTGTATCTGTTTTTCTGATACCCATGATTGGACATCTCTCCTTCTTCCATATAGCATTTTACTATAAATGAGTAAAAATAGGCAAATGAATAGACATTAGAATCGTGAGTTGTTTATTCTAAGTGAAGTATTTATTAAACATCCTTTATGTTCTCAGCTAAGTGTCAGTTGCTAGTCCCAGAAAAATAAGATGGTCCTAAAGGAAATAATAACCACCTTATATGAAAAGTGGCTATTGGCCAAAACCGGTTTGGCTCAGTGGATAGAGTGTCGGCCTGCGGACTGAAAGGTCCCAGGTTCGATTCCAGCCAAGGGCATGTACCTTGGTTGCGGGCACATCCTCAATAGGGAGTGTGCAAGAGGCAGCTGATTGATGTTTCTCTCTCATCGATGTTTCTAACTTTCTATCTCTCTCCCTTCCTCTCTGTAAAATATCAATAAAATATATTTAAAAATACACCATGTTAAAAGTATAAACTATTAAAAAAAAGTGGCTATTGATTTTATTACCGCTAAAGCGTTGTAAGCTCCCTGAAGTCAGTTGTCATGCCTTGCTCAGCTTTATAATTCCCCACAATTCCTTGCAGACAGTATAGGAGCTCAGTAAATGTTTATTAGTTTGATTAAAAAAAAACATCTGACTTCTTTCCCATGAAGAAACAGGACATATATTCCCACAAACCCTTTCCAAAGCATCCTCTTTGGAGTAGCACTTTGATTTAACAACAGTGGGAATGCCAGACTTTGAAAGCATATTCTTCCCTCCACATTAAGTGGACTAAAAACACAGGGGGTTAAGACTGCCAGATACAGGAAGGGTTGTCTTTTCACTGTGAAGCCTCAGAAGTAAGGACTATTAACCATTTGTGCTAATAATTGCCAATAGTGTGCAGGTAAGTGCACATTCCAGTCTGCCACATATCTTGTTATGCCCAGAGTTGCTAAAGTGTATTTAGCTACAAACCTGTGCTTCATTTGAAAAGATTGGATGGCATCTACTCATCTGTAGCAGAGCCCAGCAGAAGAATTGTTCCAGGAACAGAACAATAAGGCTTTTGGACAATACACAGATGTTGAGGAAAACAGTTTTCTGACAATATAGTTCTTGAACTTAAGTCTAACATGAAAATAATATAGCTAAGAATAATATACCTTGCATGTAAATGGATGTTGGAAGTTAGAAACCAAAGAAAGAACTTACTGGTGGAACTCAATTAGAGCATTTGAGTCCATATATGAGGCACTAGAGTTAGGAAAATGAAGGTCTGCAACTTCACAAGTTCAGCATACCAACATATCATGTGGTTAATAATCAACAAATATTTTGAAGTACAATGATAAAATTAAATCCAGCTCTAACTTACAGGAAACTCTGCCTCTAGAACAAATTATAGACTTATTAGTTTTAGCTGGCAATACTTGTCATTAAGTGATATATAATTAGTCCCAAATCTTTCAGGAAAGAATTTGAGAATATCTTAACACCATAAGTTGTAATTCACTAGAGAGAACCAAGATGGCGGCATAGGTAAGCACCTATTTGGCTGCCCAGGCAACAATTCCGAAACTACAACTTAACAACAAAACATCATCCAGAATCACTGGAAAGCTGGCTGAGTGAAAATTCCACAGATAAAAGTAAAGGTGGGACGCAGTGACTCAGGAGGAGCAGCGGTGCACAGCTTTGAGGTCGGAGCGCGAGCGAGCGGTGAGGGACGGGTGGCAGGCAGCAAAACCGGCTGGTTTTCGCCAGCGGGGAGGGCGGAGGCCTCCCACAGCACTGACCCCCCCCAGTTCCAGGCGAGCTCCCAGGTTGGGGAAAGGAAGACCCTGGGCGCGACTGAGGTCTGTGAGTTTGGGGAGAGTGCACACGTAAATTGGAACAGCAGTTCCTGGAGTGTGCAACTGGGCAGAGAACGTGTGACTTGCTCACTTGCTCGGAGACCACCGTACTGCTTTGTTTTACAACCGGGAGTGAGACTTTGGCTATGCAGACTCATTTGGGGAGAGCCAGAGTTGTCTGGCAACAGGGAGACCAGCGGTGGATTTCCATTACCACCCAACACTGAGACCTGTGAGCCACATAGCTAAGCTGACGCCGCGAGCCCCATAGACACTGACGCTGCACGCCACGTAGCGCAGAGCTAAGGCTGACACCATGCGCCCCATAGACGCTGACTCTGTGCGCCGCGTAGGGCGGAGCTAAGGCTGATGCTGCGTGCCACATAAGGAAGCTGAGCCACTGTCCCTTAGAGGATACCTATCACACACCACTAAGCGACCAACTCAGGAAAGCAACCACAATGCAGAGAAAAGGAAAGAACTCAGCTGTGTAAGGGAGGAAAAAAGACGACTAGACATAGAGTTCAAAACCACAGTAATTAGGTTTATGAAGAGGCTACTAGAAAACGGTGAGGAACTTAATGAGAACCACAAGGAAATAAACAACACCTACGAGGAAATGAACAACACCTACAAGGATATGAAAAAAGACCAGCTAGAAATTAAGCATACACTGACGGAAACAAAAAATATTATACAAAGACCTAAAAGCAGTCCGGAGGACTGCAAGAACCAAGTCAAAGATTTAAAATACAAAGAAGCAAAATCCACTCAGCTGGAAAAGCAAGAAACCAAAAGAGTCCAAAAAATTGAAGATAGTATAAGGGGCCTCTGGGACAATTTCAAGCATACCAACATCAGAATTATTGGGGTGCCAGAAAAAGAGAGAGAGCAAGATAATGAAAACCTACTAGAAGAAATAGTGACTGAAAACTTCCCCCACCTGGCGAAAGAAATTGACTTGAAAACCCAATAAGTGCACAGAACCCCAAAATATAGGAATCTAAAGAGGACCACACCAAGACACATCATAATTAAAATGCCAAGAGCAAAAGATAGAGAATATTAAAAGCAGCAAGAGAAAACCAGTTCGTTACCTATAAGGGAGCACCCATACAATTGTCAGCGGATTTCTCAACAGAAACGATGCAGGCCAGATGGGAATGGCAAGAAATATTCAAAGTGATGAATAGCAAGAATCTACAACCAAGATTACTCTATCCAGCAAAGCTGTCATTCAGAATTGAAGGTCAGATAAAGTGCTTCACGGATAAGAAAAAGCTAAAGGAGTTCATCACCACCAAACCAATACTATATGAAATGCTGAAAGGTATTGCTTAAGAAGAGGAAGAAGAAAAAGGTAAAAATATACATTATGAACAACAAATACACATCTATCAACAAATGAATCTAAAAATCAAGTGAATTAACAACCTGATGAACAGGATAAAATGGGGAATAAAACAGAATCATGGACATAGAGAGGGAATGGACTGATAATTCTTGGTGATAAAAAGGGTGTGGGAAGTACAACAAGAGACTGGACAAAAATCATGCAACTATGGAAGAGGACAGTCGGGCGGAGGTAAGTGCGGAGAGTGCGATGGGTATTGGGTGGAGGGGAGCTATTGGGGGAAAATGTAATTAATAAACTGAACAATAAAGATAAAAAATAAGTTGCAATTCACTAACAAGTGCAAATCTCATTGTCTGCCATGCACTTTGTAAATTTTATTTATTTATTTATTTATTTATTTATTTATTTATTTATATAAATTTATTTAATGTTCAAAAGTTAACCTTTGCTCACCAGAATTGCTTCTTTGCTGTTTTCACTCTGGCAGACAAATATAAATAACAAGAAATTAATATCCCTACAAAATGCTTCAGGACAATTATTTGCAGCATATAATTGAACCCCACTTCTGTCTTTTTATGCATCATTGCTACAGTAGCAGGAAATACTGAAAGGCCGAAGGAGAGACTTTCATTCCACCCCAAGAATAACTGTAGGCCCTTGTCCATAAAGCCACTTTGCTTTTGTGATATGATAGGGCCAGGTAAGATTTAGTGGACACGTGAAAGCAGGATCCTGTGAGGATGCTGATCTTAAGTCACTGAGCAGATTTAAACAGCCTCTTCACAAAGGTGCAGGTATTCCTCCTCTATGTCCTGCTGATCCCAGCTTCTACTACCACCAACATGCCAAAGTTGCATGAAACTCCCTGATTGAACTCTCAGGGGTGAAAGATTGGGGGCTTCTGACTGTTTACCCCCTCAGGTATTAAGACAGATCTGGCCTCTAATGGATATGAGAATTAGCTTGTGGTTCAGAAGCACCAAGCAGATTAACATATGAGTGATTTTGCCTCTAAAATCTAATTCTGCATAAAATTAGCTCTAGTTTCAAAACAAATTAAATGGACTAGAAACTAGAGCAGGGAGGAGGTAGTTCTTTGTACTCAGAGAATAGGTACTTTAACTTCAAGTGTGTCAGAGCGAATTAGGACTATTAATACTTCAATAACTCTGCTAGTTATTGAGCCAGTCCTTAAAACAAGGGAGGCAAAGGGGGATCTGAATAGGCAGATCTCTGACTTAATAGCCACTTCTCAGGTTGTTCTTTATTTTCTGGGTATATGCACCTGCCTCCCATTTCCATTAATACCATTAAGGGCTGCTTATTGTATATAATACAGTATCATCAGGGTCTTCATTGCTGTACTTTGAAAGGGAATAAAATCATGTCTCTTTCATTCTCTTTGAAACATTACATGTTACAATTAAGAGCCCTTGTGCTTTGCCCAATTACTTTCCAAAGTTTCTTGATGATGTGCCTAGAAGTAATTTTAATTTAAACAAGTAACTATGAATTCTTCATTTAAATATTTTCCAATTCCATCTGTGTCCTTAATAGAATCCTCTAAAAGAAAAACCCTGCTTAGATTAAAAAAAAAAAACCAAAATGAAAACCTGAAGTAAAATGGACTCTAGTGCCCCTTTAAACCTTTAACAGCCACCCACCCACAAGGCCTCATAGGGAAGTTGATGCACAAAGAACATATATCAGTATTCTCAACAAAGCTGAAATGTTGGCCTGTACAGGCAGGGGCTTTTCTTCAGGACCCCATCAGTGAGAGGCCAGGGAGGCTGAGCCCTGACTTTGAGCTGAGCCACGGAGGAGCAAAGCAATAGTCAAGGCTGGTCCATGCCCCTCAGCCTTGTACAATTAAAGGTATGAGCCTAGACTGACTTCTGCAGCCCGGGTGGGGGGGGGTGCGGGGAGGGGGGAGGCGTGAGGTGGGGCTGTACCAGACATCTGTCTCCAGGGGACAGAGTCCCTCCCTTCCTCCAACCCACCTTATTTGGAAATATTGAGTTATACTATAAAATGTATTGAAGAGAGTTCCAGTAATTTTTTTTCTGTACTTTATAGCTTCCTGTCCTGCAAGTTGTCTAAAATCCTAGCCTGCTGTCTCCCACTTCTGTGCAGGCCAGGGTCAACCACAGGCTCCACAGAAGGGGGAGAATGGTACCATGTGCAGCTCAGAGAGGCTTCTCAGTCATAGCTATTTTGACTCAGCATGTGGCCACCTATCAGCTGTACAAGCTGGGGCTGGTCAGGAAAGCTCTTAGAGCCTCGTTTTCCTGGGTTGTAATGTTTCCATTTCAGGGCTTGTATGTGAATATTCAATGAGATGATCTGTATGAAGTAGATGTGCATATTAAGCACACTCATAGTAGAATCACTGTAAAATGTAGGTCAGTTAAAAAAAAAAAAAGCACCATATGAAAGAGACGTATGATGCCATTAAGACAATTTCTGTTCTGGCTCTAAATACCTGCAAGTAAAAATCAAAACCAAATGAATTTGCCTAATCTTTTAACTGTTCTTGATTAACAACTGAATTCTTCAGAGTTTATGACATTTCTGCTAAGCAATCTCTATTGGAAACATTTTTATGCTTCTCCCCCCTCCACCTGTCACCCCATAAAAATTGATTTGCAAATGTTACTCTTAAGACACCCAGTTTGCAAGAAATACTGAGTCCTTGAACTAAATGCTGTACTACAAAGTCAAAATGGATACGTTCCTGTGAGCCAGAAGTTGTGTGGCACATGAATAGATTTACTTTATTCAACCATAAGTCGGAAAGGTGCAGGGAAATGGTAAGGAGGTAATACTAAGTTCTTGGGGGGCATCAATTAGTTTTATTAAGATGTATTTTAGGGGGGAACACCAAGATGGCGGCATAGGTAAACACCTATTGTTCTGCCCCGCGCAACGATTTAGGAACTACAACATAACAGCAGAACAGACAGCACCCAGAATCGCCAGAAAGCTGGCTGAATGAAAACTCCACTAACTGGAGTGGAGGTGGAACACTGAGACTCAGAAGCGGCGGGAGCGCAGTCTTTCAGACGGAAACAGGTTAGGAGCCGTCCTGGTCGCGCGTGCACGGGCTGGGGCTGGAGCAGCAACGCCCGTCCCACTGCCCGGATTTCCCAGCACCAGGCGAGATCCGTCCCACTGTCCGGATCCCCCAGCCCCCAGCGCCAGGCGAGGTCCGGCCAAGGTCCGTCCCACTGCCCGGATCCCCCAGTGCTGGGCGAGGTCCGGCCGAGGTCCGGGGGACGCACCCTGGAAGCGGGGCACGGCAGAGGCTCCTGAACTGCGAGTTTCCACAAAAGGGTTGTGCAAACCCGCGACTTGCCCCCTGGAAACCTGTCTCCTGGTTCTGGAAACCATTTATTTTTACAATCCTGGGCTAGACTTTTGGTGTGCAGGCACATTTGGGGAAAGGCGGAGTGGTCTGGCAAGGGGAAGAGACTAGCGGCTTTCTCTTGGAGGTGTCTGCAGCCATCCCCATCCAACAGAGACCCTCGCGCGCGAGCGCCGCATAGGACGCAGCTGACGCTGACGCTACCTGCGCAGCTCAGAGACTCCGCCCATCCAACCTGAACACAGTCTCCCTTCACAGCCAGTTGGCCTGGAGGTCAAACCCTCCTAGGGCTAACAACAACAAGCTGGGTTTAAATTAAAAAATACTGTACAACCCATAAAGGATTGCAGTAAGAGTGCCCACCTCAGGTAACTGGGGAGGCTGAGCCACTGTCCCTTTGAGGATATCTACCACATAAAGCAGCCACCATGCAGAGATAGGGAAAGAAATCAGGTGTGAAAGAAATGGAGGAGAAAAGACGACAAGACATAGAGTTCAAAACCACGGTTATAAGGCTTTTCAAGAGGCTCCTACAAAAGGCCAATGAACTTAATGAGAATTACGAGGAAATAAACAATACCAACCAGGAAATGAATGAGACAAGGAAATGAATGAGACCCTCAAGGAAATGAACAAGACCTCTGAGGATATGAACCAGACCCTCACGGATATGACAAAGGACCAACTAGAAATCAAGCATACACATACTGAAATAAAAATTATTACACAAAGTCCTAAAAGCAGTCCAGAGGGCCACAAGAACCAAGTCAAAAATTTGAAATACAAAGAAGCAAAATCCACTTAGCTGGAAAAGCAAGAAACAAAAAGAATTCAGATAATTGAAGATAGCGTAAGGGGCCTCTGGGCCAACCTCAAGCATGCCAACATCCGAATTATTGGGTGCCAGAAAAAGAGAGAGAGCAAGTTAATGAAAACCTACTTGAAGAAATAGTGACTGAAAACTTCCCCCACCTGGTGAAAGAAACTGACTTAAAAGCCCAAGAAGTACACAGAACCCCAAATATATAGGAATCTAAAGAGGACCACACCAAGACATATCATAATGAAAATGCCAAAAGCAAAAGATAAAGAGAGAATATTAAAAGCAGCAGGAGAAAAAGTTGGTTACCTACAGGGGAGCACCCATACGATTGTCAGCAGATTTCTCAACAGAAACGATGCAGGCCAGACGGGAGTGGCAAGAAATATTCAAAATAATGAATAGCAAGAATCTACAACCAAGATTACTCTATCCAGCAAAGCTATCATTCAGAATTGAAGATCAGATAAAGTGCTTCGCAGATAAGAAAAAGCTAAAGGAGTTCATCACCACCAAACCAATATTATATGACATGCTGAAAGGTATTCTTTAAGAAGAGGAAGAAGAAAAAGGTAAAAATATAAATTATGAACAACAAATACACATCTATCAACAAATGAACATAAAAATCAAGTGAATTGATAGGCTGATGAACAAGATAAAGTGGTGAATATAACAGAAACATGGACATAGAGAGGGAATGGACTGGCAATTCTTGGGGAGAAAAGGGTTGTGGAAGTACAGCAAGAGATTGGACAAAAATCTTGCAACAATGGGAGAGGACATTGGGGAGGAGGAGGTGAGGGTGGATGGTGGGATAGGTACAGGTTGGAGGGGAGATATAGTGGGATAAAAAATAGGAAACAATGTAATTAATAAACTGAACAATAAAGATTAAAAAAAGATGTATTTTAATATTTTTATGCAAATAAATGTGCTAAGGGCTGAGGGTTCTCTGGCTGTAATCTATGGCCTCTTTGAATCCAAGTCTTCTACAGAGATACTGAAGGGCATTGCTTCCCAGAAGGGTTAGAGACTATGCAGAGAGAGCTTTAGTTTTCAAGTGGAGTTCAGCCAGATAGGTAGCACAGTTATTCTTTTTGTTTTTTGGGGAGTGGGGAGTGGGACAGAAAGGGGGAATGGTGGGTAGTAAGAGATTCGTAGGACTGTGGGACTGAATGTGCTTGGGATCTGACATCTTTACTGGGAGCTTCTTAAAGCTCCTGGTTACTCTTAAGGTCTTTGACAGCCTTGGGAAATGATACCTGCCTTTCAAGGTCCCTGTTTGTATGTGTAGTTCATATAGTTTGATAGCCCGAGGTCTGAAGGTTTCCGGAAATGCTTTACATGTGCCAAAAACAATGCCCAGGGTCTGTGTTTGGCTTGGGCTCTCACTCCTACTCAGGTAATTGTGCATCCTTAAGTAATCTTTCCAACTGAAGACTGAGAAATTTATAGCAACCCTAAAGTTCCTCTCATCTCTCCTTACTTTTTTTTCTTTCAAAATTTGAACTTTGAAATCCTCAAAAAAAACTTTTTAAAAGAAAGAAATGACTTGAATTCACTGCAGATTTAACAAGAGGGTATGGCTTTACTGTCCTCTTTAGCTGAAGGACATGGCTTTGTTTAACAGATTCAACTTTGAAAAATTGATAACACTGTTGCTTTCAGGAAAAAAATAGAAAAAGATTGTATGGATCTTTTTTTTCCCATCCAAAAAAAGGGAGATTCTTTATTGAAAATCAGTACTCAGATGCTTCAAGCCCCAGCCCAGAGGGGCAGCCCTCACTCCCCTCTCCTCTCATCCAACCCCTTAGCCCGAGCGAGGGGAATGGAAAACGAGAAGCCAAGAGGGCCTCTGCCAGGGTAGGCTGCCTCCAGTGTGGTGAGCCCAGTCCAGCTGTGGCAGGGTGGCAGCTGCCACGGACCTCTCCCTGTAAATTCAGTCTCTGCAGCCACAGCTGGGGGAGGCAGATTTGTGGAAGGCAGGCCCAGCCATGGAATGGACTGAAAAGTCAGGGGAGGAGAGGTATGGAGGAGGAGAAAGACGCCCTAAACTTTGGTCCCAGGGGAAAAGAGGAGGCCAGTTGGCCCAGTTTCTGTGTGTTTGGAGAAGGGAATGTATTAGTAAGCACAGGGGCAGAGGCCGCCATTGGGTACCCCCAGAGGAGATACGCCAGGCCAGGCCCTCCCCCTGGCAGAGAGGAGCCTGAGGGCTGCAGGGGCTCTTGGGAATGTCACTGCTAATATATATATTTATATATATTAACCATCCAAGGAAGGTCACGAGCAGGGCTGGGAGCGGATCAGAGGATCTGGCGTGGCATCCCATAGCCGGTCATGCCTGCCTGAGACGCCCCACGGTTGGTGCCCATCTGTAAGCCAATCACGTTCTTGCCCTCTTGCAGCTGGTTGTCTGAGAAGTTCCGGGGTTCTCCCTGGACTTCTTAGGAAACCAGTTGGGATCCCCGGAGAAAAGGCTATCATCCCGGGCTACTGCCAGCCACCCCCCCCCACCCCCTCAGCCCAGGTTCATCAGTGTCCGCTGCATGCAGGCCATGTTCTTTCCTTCCCAGAGGTCCACCGTCTGGAAGATGTTGGTGGTGTTGATGCCGTAGAGCTCGGCTGCTTGCAGGAACTGAGAGATCTGCTCCATCTGCTTGAAGGCTATGGTGGAGGCCTGGATCTTCTTCACCGGGGCCTGCCCCTCTGGGTACATCCCGTTAATGAGCTCACACAGCACTGTGCCATCCTTGAGCTAGTTCTAGCAGTTCTCCCGCCGGGCTGGGGCCGGCCCACGTCCTTGTGGCACTGGGTGGTGATCCACAGGATCAGGATCTGCTCCAGGTCTACATCGTACTGTTTCTCGATCTTCTGCTGCACCTCCCGGCTCAGGCCATAGGTGGGTCCCCTGTTAGCCATTCTGAAGGGTGGTGGCGGCTGTGAGGAGCATTGGGTGGGCAGGAGAGCGTGCACTGTGGGCGGGGCTGCAGGCCTGTATGGATCTTTTTTATTAGAAAGGAATAAAACTATCACAATTAGTTAGGGATTAAAAATTTAGAGGAAGAAGAAAAAGGTCAAGATAAAAATTATGAACAACAAATACATATCTATCAACAAGTGAATCTAAAAATCAAGTGAATTAAAAAATCTGATGAACAGGATAAACTGCTGAATATAACAGAATCATGGACATAGAGAAGGAATGGACTGACAATTCTTGGGGAGAAAATGGGTGTGGGGGGTGCAGCAAGAAACTGGACAAAAATCATACACCTATGGGAGAGGACAGTGGGGGGAAGGTAAGGGCAGAGTGTGGGATGGGTACCAGGTAGAGGGGAGCTATAGGGAAAAAAGGGGGGAACATTGTAATTAATAAACCGAACAATAAAGATTAAAATATTTAAAAAAATTTATCTTGGATATGGCCATTTGCTCTGGGTAGTAGTTTCATTTGGACACATTAAAGTAAAATTCTTTGTGCATTTTTGTTTATCCTTAGAATATTCTTACCTTGCTTTGTCACAATAATAAGCATAAATGTTTTTGAAAGAGCTTTTACACTTATTGAAGAACTACCCTTACTATGTTATAATAGACTATTTTTAGAGCAATTTTAGGTTCACAGCAAATTTGGTCAGAAAGTACAGAGAGTTTCCATATGCTTCCGGCCTCCCCACATAAGCACAGTCTCCCCCATTGTCAGAATCCTGCCCCAGAGTGGTACATTTGTTACTGTTCGTGAACCTATATTGACTATCGCCTAATGTCTATCATTGCATTAAGATTCACTCTTGGTCGTATACATTGTGGGGGTTCTGATAACTATATAATTGCATGTATCTGCCATTATAGTATCACAGAGTAGTTTCACTGCCCTAAAAATCTTTACTCCAACTATACATTTCTCCTATCCCCCAAACTTTGGCAGCTACTAATGTTTTTACTGTCACCATAGTTTTGCCTTTTCCAGAATGTCATGTAGTTGGAATCATACACTGTAGGAACCCCTTTTACGTTCCACGTGGTTCAGGGTCCCTGGTTCAGTGTTTGGGTTCTGGAGAAGGCCACACACAAATGAAGAGAGACTTAGAAAAGTATGAATTTGGGAAATGGGGGCCAGGTGGTAGCCCATCTCTAGTGGAAGGACTGCACCACGCTCCAGCCTGGCCATCCCTTTTATTAAGGCTACTAGAGGCCTGGTGCACAAAATTTGTGCACGGAGGATGGCGGGTGGGTGTCCCTCAGTCCAGCCTGCAACCTCTCCAATCTGGGATCCCTCTCACAATCGGAGAGTCGGACATCCCTCTCACAATCCAGGACTGCTGGCTTCAAACTGCTCACCTGCCTGCCTCTCTGATTGTCCCTAAACACTTCTGCCTGCCAGCCTTACACCCCCTAACCACTACCCTGCCAGCTTAATTGATGTCTAACTGCTCCCCTGCCAGCCTTTTTGCCCCCAACTTCCCTCCTCTGCTGGCCTGGTCACCCCTAACTGCCCTCCTCTGCAGGCTTGATTGCCCCCAACTGCCCTCCCTTGCAGGCCTGGTCCCTCCCAACTGCCATCCTCTACTGGTTATTGTGTGGTGGCCATCTTGTATCCACATGGAGGCAGGATCTTTGACCACATGAGGGCTGCCCTCTTGTGTGTTGGAGTGATGGTCAATCTGCATATTACTCTTTTATTAAATAAGATAGAGGTCTGGAGCATGGGTGGGGGCCAGCTGGTTTGCCCTGAAGAGTGTCCTGGATCAGGGTGGGGGTTCCCTTGGGATGTGGGGTGTCCTGGGTGAGGGGCCTGTTGTGGTTTGCAGGCCAGCCACACCCCCCAACGACCCAATTGAAGGCCCTGGGATCTGGGATTAGTTTATGTTCTACAATTGAAACTTTGTAGCCTGGAGTGGAGCCAAGCCTTTTGCTTGCTCCATGGAGACAGCCATTTCAGTTTGGGTTTATTTAAATTCTATAATTGAAACTTTGTAGCCTAGAGTGGAGGCCTAGGTGCTAGGCCTGCAGAAGCTTGGGTTCCTCCATCGCCTGGGCAACCCTAGCCTCTGCCCTCTCCAGCTCCGTGGCTGCCACCATTTCTGTTGGATTTATGTATCTTCTATAATTGAAACTTTGTAGCATTGAGTGAAGGCTCAGGCCAGCAAGGGTAGGCAGAAAGCTTGGCTTTCTCCATTACCGGGGAAACGCAAGCCTCCCTTTTGCTATCAGTGGCTGCAGCCATCTTGGTTGGGGTTTATTTGCTCCTGATTGGCTTGTGGGCGTGGCTTCTGACCGTTGCTTAATCGAAGGTATGATCAATTTGCATATTACTCTTTTATTAGATTGGATTAGATAGGATAGGATCCGCCCATAGCCCTTAGGCAGGAAATTCCAACAACAGAAATAAACAAAAAACAAACAGGTGGAGGCTGCTTCTGTTAACAATGTTTTTTTAGCTCTAACCTTTCAGAGCAATTAAGATTGTTTACCAGCCTTTTGGGCTTCCTGTCCACATCTTTCTATTAGTGAGACAAGAATTGGTTTCCAGCAGTACACGATGTAACCTTTTCAGTTTGGCTTCTTTTACTTAGTAATATGCATTCAACTTTCCTCCATGTCTTTTGTGGTTTGATAGCTAATATCTTTTTAGCACTGAATAATATTCCATTATATGGATGTACCAGTGTATCCATTCACCTACTGAAGGACAGATTGGCTGCTTCCACGTTCTGTAAATACTAGTGAGCAGGTCTTTATGTGGAGGTGTTTTCAGCTCATTTGGATAAATACCAAGAAGCATGAGGATGTTTAGTTTTGTAAGAAACTGCCAAACTGTCTTCCAAAGTGGTTGTGCCAATTTGCATTTCCACCATCAGTGAATGAGAATTCCTTTTGTTCCACATTCTCACTAGCTTTTGGTGATGTCAGTATTTGGCATTTTAATAGATGTGTAGTGGTATCGCACAGTTTTTTTTTTAAGATTTTAAAATTGATTTTTAGAGAGAGGAAAGGGGGGAGAGAGAGAGTGCAACATACATCAGCTACCTCCTACATGCCTCCTGTAGGGGATGGAACCTGCATGTGATGATGCCCTTTTCAGGAATCAAACCTGCAACTTTTTGGTGCATGGGACGATACCCAGCCAACTGAGCCACAAACTTGTTTTAATTTGAATTTCCCAATGACATGATATGGCTCATTCTTTCATATGTTTAATTGCCATACTTACATTTTCTTTTTTTGTTGTTGTCAATCCTCACCCTAGGATATTTTTTTTCATTGATTTTTAGAGTAGAAGGAAGGGAGAAAAAGAGAGAGAGAAAAATCCATGTGTGAGACATATTTATTGGCTACTTCCTGCATGCACCCTGACCAGGGCCAGGGATTGAGCATGCAACCAAGGTTCTAGCCCTTGCCTGGAATCAAACTTGGAACCCTTTAGTCTGTGGGGTGATTCTCTAGCCACTGAGCCAAAGTGGCCAGGCTCATCTTTATATTTTCTTTGATAAGATGTCTGCTTAGCACTTTCCTCCATTTTAAAAAAAAAAATAATAGTTTTTTGATTTTTTTTAGAGACAAAGAAAGGGAGAAGGAGAGAGAGAAACATCAATTTGAGAATGCAACATTGATGACTTCCTTCATGTACATGTGCCTTTAACCGAGAATTGAACCAACAACTTCCTGGTGCACAGGCCAATCAATGCCTAATCTACTGAGCCACACCAGCCAGGGCTATTTCCCCATTTCTAATTGAGTTTGTTATCTTATTGTTCGTATTTTTTATCCTATGAAAAATGTATTTTTATCTTTTCTAACTGGCAGGTGGACATTTTGATTTTGGCACATATTCCACTCAAAAATGTAGAGTTTAAGGCAGATCATGTTTTGTATATGTTTCCCTGGGCATGCTGAAGCATTCACTTTTATTAACAGGTTTCTGGTAAAAGGGCAAATAGTGATTTACTCTACTAGATGTGCAGCAGCTAGTTGTTAACTTATTGAATGTAAAAATATTGAAGGAAAGTATAGTCAGTTCTATTACACAACATACTCTTTCTTAAAAAAATCACTGTGCTGTGCCAAATCATGAAGTGAAACCACAGTCCTTATGGGAAAATTAGGGTTAGATCACTTCAGGAAAAATCTTTGCCAGTGGCACATTGAAAAATTAAGGAACCTAATAAAAAATGGCACTTTACCTTTAAAAACACCTGTAGTTTGCTTGTGGACATGGGGATATAAAGATGGCGGCTTGTAAGTTGTGAAGTGGTAGAGGAAGGTGATCTGAAATCAGATGGAAACATTTTAATACTATATGTGAATGGCTGTGACTCATAACACAATGAACTGAGGGATCTGGTGGATGCTTGATGTGTGTATGTTTTGTATGTTCATACAGGGTTTGTTTTAGCTAGTGCCGTTTTTTTATTTTATTTTACCCAGTGTTAACTTGACGAAATCATAAGTAAGCAAACATGAGATTCACATTATGCTCAAATTGTTTCCTAATACATCCATCACATTGGAACAAATTCAAAATTTCAAAATAAGTGTTATAGTATAGACTATAATTAATATCCTAAGTCGCATTCTGGAGCACAGGTTCCTTTTACCCATGTAGTAGCTGCTTACATATGGCCTGCTTTGTATGTGCTACTCAGAAGTGCTGCCATTGAGGGCAAATGGACCAAGGTTCTTATCACCAGTCTGTACTTCCAACAAGGGTCTCTTGTGTTGCTTTGGAGGGCAAGTTAACATGAAAAGAGTTGACTTCTGGTTTTAGGTTGTTTTAGATTTAGGTTGTTTTAAGACCTATAGCTTATTCAAAATTGCTGATGTGGATGAAGCATTGGCCAGGGCTGAGTGGTGAGAAAGCTTCCCTAGAGCCAGTCTAACCAGGGCTGCCTGCATGTTTGAGCTGTCAGGTGGACTAAGTAGAGCAATTAAAAGCATATTTGAAGCAGATCTTATTTCCAGTCTCTGGCCTTGGATCTTAATAGTATTCAGTTGTGTTTGCATCTCTTTTCTATGCACTTTCCCCCTTATGGATTACAAAGTTCCCTTGCTGTGGAAACATTGAAATTTTTTATAGAATTTATTGTGGTGACATTGTTTAATGAAATTACATAGGTTTCAGGTGTAAAATTCTATAACACATCATTTGTATATGGTATTGTGCATTTATTACCCCAAGTCAAGTCTCCTTCAGTCACCATTTCTCCCTACTGTACCTTCTTCTACCTCTCCCACCCCCCTTTTCCTCTAGTAATTACCATACTGTTGTCTGTGTCTATGAGGTTTTTCCCCCAATCATGTTAAAGACTGGTTTCAGAGGGAAAACAACACCTTAAGAGAGGGAGTTATTTTTAAAAACAGATATTCACATTGCATATATACAGGCAAGTGCTCCAATAACAACAAAATGCTGCCCTTTGGTTCTAGAAAATAAATACCTTATTTTCATTGTGGAGGGAGGAATTCTTCACAAAATAGAAATGCTTTGCATATTATTTCCTATAAATCCCCGCCCCTCACTGATGCTTGGGACTCAGAGTGGCACTATTAATATTTTTGAAAGCTTTAGGTTTTCCTTTAGATTGACTGATAATGCCACCCAGGAGCTATAGCACATTTATGGGGCTTCTAGGTTTGATTGGGAATGGGTTTTTGCTTGCATTTTAAAAAGGTTTTGTAAAGAAAATTCAGGACTCTCTCATCTCCAGATCAAAGCAGTCCAATTTTATGGAGCCCCATATTTCTCTATCATTTGCTATTTAGGACCACTCTGTTGTACACAGAAACTTCCTTGGTTCAGGTGGAGAATAGGAATTGGTATCTGCTTAGAGCAGGGGTGGGGAATCTTTTTCTGCCAAGGGCCATTTGGGTATTTATAACATTCTCAGGCCATACAAAATTATCAACTTAAAAATTAGCCTGCTTTAGTTGGTCAAAAATTTAATTAACTCACTCCTAATGCCTTGGCAGGGCCAGACCAAATGATTTTGTAGGCCTTGTAGGTTAGACGTTTCCCAACCCTGGCTTAGAGAGTGAGGGTGTGATTTAAATCCTTGGCTTACTGATTGCTTCTCTTATTTGAGAATTCACTATGTACCAGTTATGATTTTCATGTTTTTATTTTTTAATCCTTGCAAGACATTGTAAAATTAGTTTCTCCTCCCCCATTTTCCACATGAAACTTCTCTGAGTCACTTACATGCAATTTGAACTCAGGAAAAAAAATTAGTCTTTTGCTTCATTTTTTTATTGAGGTGAATTTCACATAACAGAAATTTCACCATTTTAAAGTGTGCAATTCAGTCCTATTTAGTGCATTTACAATATTGTGCAATCATCAGCACCCTAGTTGTAGAACTTTTTCATCTTCATAAAAGTTAAATTGTATACCATTAAATGACCACTTCTCATCCCCCCAAGTCTTTGGTGAGCATTGTTCTGTTTCTGTCTCTGGATTTGGCCTATTTTTGATATTTCATGTAAGTAGAATCATAATATCAGACCTTTTGTGTTTGCCTTTTTTCATTTATCATATTTTCAATGTTATTGTCCATTGTTGCATATATTGGCACTTTTTTATGGCTGAAAAATATTCCATTGTGTAGACATACCATATATTATATCCATTCGTCATTCTATGATCATTTGGGTTGTTTTCACCTTTTGGCTATTGTGAATAGTACTGCTTAGAGCAGGTGTGGGGAACATTCATGTGCATGTTTTTGTTTCAACACCTATTTTCAATTTTCTTGAAAAAAATGTACAGTGAGTAGAGTTGCTGTGTCATATGGTAATTCTGTGTTTAACTCTTTTAAAAATTGATTTCAGAGAGGAAGGGAGAGGGAGAGAAGGATAGAAACATTAATGATGACAAAGAATCATTGATTGGCTGCCTCCGGCATCCTCCTACTGGGGATCGAGCCCATACCCCGGGCATGTGCCCTTGACCGGAATCGAACCCAAGATCCTATAGTCCGGAGGGTGATGCTCTATCCACTGAGCCAAACTGGCTAGGGCCTATGTTTAACTTTTTGAGTAACTGCCAAACTGTTTTCCTTCGTGGCTGCACCATTTTTCTATTCTCATCAACAGTGTATAAGGTGAATACAAGTCTTTTTTACTCTGGTGGATGTGCTCATTTTTTTTGGCTATACTGTGTCCTAATAACTCCCTGAAGGCTCCAGCAACCCCTTGCCAAATCTCATCTCCAGGCAACAACAAAGCATGTTGCAGGATGTCTCATGTTTCGAGGGGAAGTTGTTGGTAATCTGACTTTGGCTTGGGGAAATAACAGGTGTTTGAGATTTATCAGTGGACAGCGACCTCTTCCTCAGTATCAGGTAGTAGTTAAGAGTATAGGCTCTGGAACATGATCCCAATTCCCTGAAATATCCAAAATTGACAGAGAGAGAGAGAGAGAGAGAGAGAGAGAGAGAGAGAGAGAGAGAGAGAGAGACGGACCAACGGCTACTTAGGACTTAGGGATATGGAATTATGAAAATATTCTAATATTTATTGTACTGATGGTTGCACAACTCAAAATATACTAAAAGTATTGTATGGTGCACTGTAAATGAGTGAATTGTATGGTATGTGAATGATATCTTATTAAAACATTAAAGTAATAGTGTAGGCTCTGGAGCCTTACTACCACTTATTTAGCTCTGATCTTTGACAGGTTCCTTAGTGACTCTGCTCTAGTGTTCATATGTGTAAAAGGGAGTAAAATAACAGTTTTGTACCTACCTTACTGAGCTAATATAGATAATACAGTACTTCCCCTGGTACCTGACACATGGCAAGTGCTCAATGCATGTTGCTAACTATCAATATTAGCATCATAAAATATTTTTTTAAAGATTGAACTGATGTTGGTATTAATGATAGGGCAATGAAGACAGGACGTGGATAGAATTCATTTTAAAATTTAAATTCTTAGTTCAGCCCTGCTGCCAAGGGAAATAAGCAATATGTGACAATGTAATAAGGCAATAATTTGGATAGGAATGGCAGATGAGGTCATGTAGCAGGGGTGTTGAGTAGACCTAGGGGCCAGAAAAATAATTTTGGTGCTGATGTAGGAGAGGAAACTGTATTAAAAAGATTGCTGTGTCCTCACTGACAACAGATGTTGGGAGGCCTTGGGCTTTGGGCTCCAGGGCTTCTAACACCCTTGACATTCTCTTGTTCCTTTGGCAGTCATGATCCCATAGTTGGAGAAGTCCTGGTGTAGATTACCTTCCTTGGAAGGTTATGTTTTTCTCTCTGTTTTCCTAATGCCTCCCATCCTTCGTGTCTCCAGGACCCTGGACGTAGGTGCTCATGCTAATAAAGAAACCAGCAGCTTTTCAAGAGAAACAGGAAAAATCTGGGATGGAATGGAAGATAGGATTCTACAAGACAAAGATTTATGAGTGAAAAAAGGCAGAATAAAACACCAAGCTGCTCTATTGGTCCAGTTGCTCTCAGGTTGAAAGTACTCCAGAAAAAGGATCCTCAATGTGTCTGTTCCTACATGCAGGCTCCAGGCATTAAGCATCTGCTCAGGACTTCCCAGTCAATGTCCTGTTTGAGGGGCTGGCAAAAGCAAAGATGAGCAGTCCCCTTCCCACAGCTACTTGAAGAGACAGGCCCAAAGCAAACACTTCCAGAGAACAAGCTTGAAAGTGCAAATGGACAGGCTGTAAACCAAGTGTGTAGAGTGCCGAGGCAATATGGATCACACTTTATTTTCACAAAGTGTTTTGCTGCTCTCTCTGTCTCCTTTCAGTAACCCAGTGCAGTGGGTGGGCTGATTCTGTGTTACAGCTACCAACATGTTGAATAATTTGTCACTGAGAGAACATTCAGCCTTGACGTCTGCTTCTGTGAGGATATTTGTGTTGGATTCCCTCATGGAAGTAGGAATGCTTATATCATTTGAAGCTGCACACGTGCATATGGTGCCCAACACATGCCTGGACAATCATGGCAGATATGGGGATTTCATTGCCAGAAGTCTGGTGAATGGGAAATGCTATTGGCAAGGACTGGGGGCCAGAATGGGCAGCCCTGTTGCCCTGGGGAGGTTTTTCTGGGTAACAGGAGAGAGCTTGGGGTTCAGATGTGTAGCTTCTTCCTGCCCATCCACCCCTCCCCAGCCTGCTATCTGTTCATCAGCTGCAGGGCCATGGGCCTGAGCATACAGGGCTGCTCCTTGGCGTTGACCCAGTGGTGAGCTGGGAGCCTCTGACTTTGAGACTTGGCCCTTTTCAGTTCTCTTTGTTCAGAAAAAATGTTTCATCCTGGCTGCTGAGGATTAGGAGAACCCTGGGGAGACTTGGCTATAGGACAGCTCTCAAACTCTGCTGGGATATTTGAAGAGAGGCCATTTCTCTCTGTCTTATTTCAAGTTATATTCTCCTCTCTCTTCCTAAATGAGATTTTACTGTTGCAAACCCTACAGAATAATCCCCTAGTGTACTTTTGTGATTCTGTAGCTATGTGATTATGCAGCTATGGAGGGGATTATTAGATCAGTATCTGGACCAATAAAATATTTTAAGGGTCTTACAAATAGACAGTAAATATGAAGGAAAGTTCCAATCTAGGTACTTGTTTTTAATATTTGCACAAGTTAGAGCCACTACTTGCTTTCCTTGGTTAACATTTCTTATTCTATTTATTTTTCTTTTTTTAAAGCCTGCTTTTCAGTGACTAGATAGAAAAAAAAAACCAAAACAAAAACAGAAGGAAGGCTTCACTCCCTTGAACAGAGTTGGGAAATTTGATTGTTAGATGGCCAAAGGCTGTGATATTCATAAGTAAAAGTGGACCATTATCAAGAATGTATAACTACTTGTAATTTCTCCAGTTTAATATTTTTAAGAAATGGAAATTGTCTCAGTTGTAAAGTGGTTTCCTATTAAACTTTCATTTTCTTTTTGTTGTTGTTGTTTGTTTTTTAGTGTTGGTGGCTTTTACCGTAAAAATATTATTTATTCCAGTATTATGAATAGATTATTTTTGAAAATCTGATTATATTACAATAGATGGACAGATTTTTTTTATATTTTCCATATACTACCCTTTGGTGTAAATCTTAAAAATCCTTCTATCCATCATGTTGTTATGTTTCTTTCAGTAATTGGGGAGAATTTTACAGTGAATTGCTTCCATTAGAATTATTTCCTTGAGGACACATTAACAAATCAAAAGGCTGCACACTGCTACATATGCACATACCAGGGGTGCGTAGTTCAGTTTCTGTAATCCCACAGTACACAAATGTTGGCAGGATTTCATTGATTGCATTAATCCTGTGAGATACTTTGTCATACATGATAGATGATATTTACAAATTGAGATCTGAAATGATCAGAAGCTTTGAAGATGCTTTATTATGCAGCATGTGGTGATGGAAGTGTTTATATTACTTGTTTTAGAATATATTGGCCAACCAAGCAGCAAAAAAATACAGTCTCATAATAGGCTGCAACACTTTCGTAACAAACTATAAATTTTGTGGTGAGTTTTTACATCCTGAGACAACAAGGTTTGTCAAAGGTTTTTTTTCAAGGTCTTAAAACCCTATGGAAACTTGGAGGGTTTTGATACTTCATGTGAAATTTATATGTCATCTACATACCTGTCGAGTTACTTTATTAGTAAATTTCTGTATAGTGAACTTGCAGTGGAACATGATAGCCCTGCTAAGAGCTTCTGGCTCTTTAAGGGTTCCCCTTGATTAATGAGAGAGGATTTGAGCATAATTAGAAATCACATTGTGTTTGAAGACTGGAAGTGGAAGCCCAAGAAGGGTCACTGATTTGTTCTCAAGGTCATAGAGTCAGATTGTTTTACTAGGCCTTCTTTCCTCCCAACGAGTGTAATAGTGTAACAGACTGCAGGTTTGTTTTTTCCCCCTTTCTCCCACTCTCTCAATTAGATACTTTAAAGCTTTTGAAGATTTCCATAATCAGAAATTCTAATTTCACCCTTGCCATATTCTTTGTGACATCGCATATTTCCCTTTTCTTTCCTTCATCTACTTTCCCCATTTAGTCTGTTTCTCTCACTGGGCTTCTACCTTCCTATTCCTTTCATTTATTTGCTACCTTTTTTTCCCAGAAAATCGCTTGATAGTGTTCATGAGATTTAGAATAGCATATGGTATTCTAGGCACAGATGAATTACCCTTTTGTATAAAGAGCAGGGCTGCTTTTTTTCTTTGGTTGGTATGGGGAGAGGGGGAGGGGAATGTTTGTTTTGGTTTCTCTGACTCTTCCATGTGATGCCAAATACTTGCAGCCACAGCAGTATCATGGATTGGGGTAATTTCCTCCCAGATTTATAGAGATAAAAGTGATCTATACATATAAAGAGGTAATATGCTAATTTGTCCATGATGGTATCCCTGTAATGGCCTATTTGTATATTGATGTGTGCGCAGCAGGAGGCAGGCGGGACCCAGGGTGGGGGGTGGGTCTGAGGAGAGCACCTGACAGGAGTCCAGACTGCAAAGAAGGAAGAGGAAGTGGTCAAGGGGAGCTTTTCCAATCTCCCTGCAGGGACACCCTACCACAGCCCCTGCACCCCTTGGGGGATGGGGAGGCTGACAAGACAGGGAGAAGACCCAGCCTACGGGGTAGCTGAAGCCTGCACCTCCAGACTCCTGATCTCTTCCCCCGCCACCCCTGCCACAGGCGCCGACAACAATAACACACCTGCAACCACCCGTTGGTGTCCCTGAGGCACCCAGGGCCCAAAGCCTGCCACTGCTGGGCCCCCTCAGCTCGGGCCAGGCACTCTTCTTCTCTCTACAACTCCAGACCCAGGTGGAGGTAGGCCTGAGTGGATCCCCAAGGTCAGACCCTTACTCCCCCCCACCCCCCCGCACCGACCCCCCACCCCAGCAGCAGCAGCGCTGTCTCCACAGAGGAAGCATACTGAACCTTGCTGGGGGCATAGCTAAATCCACCCTCCTAGCCTGTGGCTCTGCCCCGGCCTGGCCCCTACCCCACTATAGAAAATTGGAGCCCCTCCCTGAGCAGGTACAGCTGCATAACAGCCATGTAGAATTTAAAAAATGGAGCCAAGCAGAAAGGTTTGACTTCCCCTTTGGCCTCACCACCTCCTTTAGGCTCCTCTAACATCCCGCCCACCACCAGCGCCTCCAGGGATGACCACCACTACAGGGTTGCTGGCCAGAGCCTGCCCCTCCGAGGCCTGTGGAACCCTCTGCAAAGCTTCCATAGCTACAGTCTCAGGAAATAATCATGCCCTCCTCCCCTAATCAGCACCTACTACCGGTGAGGGTACCCATGAGCTTAAAAATAACAATCCCTTCCCGTTTGGATATCACTTACTTGATGAAACATTTCTAGGTTTATTAGCTCAGAACCTCCTCATGACAACCCAGTGAGGTAGGCAGAGAAGAGATTACAATTCCCATGGTGTATGCGTATGTATTCAGAAAAGCTCAGAGAGGAAAAGTGTCAAGCCCAGTGGTTCCCAAGGTGTAGCACACACCCCACGGGGGGTGGGGTGGGGGTGGCAATTTATTTTTAAGTGGGAGCAATTCGAGAATGAGTAGTGATTTTTTTTGCATTTATTATGGTTCTAAGGGTCCTCATCTACATTGTATCCTACATAATAAAAAGCTAATATGCAAATGACCAAATGGAGGAATGCCTGGTCACTATGATTGCACACTCACCACCAGGGGCAGACACTCAATGCAGGAGCTGCTCTCTGGTGGTCAGTGTGCTCCCACAGGGGGAGCGCTGATCAGCCAGAAGTCAGGCTCACAGTTGGCGAGTACAGCAGCAGTGGACGAGGCCTCTCCCATCTCTGAGGAAATGCTAAGGATGTCTGACGGCTTAGGCCCACTAAGCCATCAGTCGGACATCCCTTCAGAGCTCCCGGACTGTGAGAGGGCACAGGCCAGACTGAGCACCCCCCCCAAGTGCACTAATTTCATGCACTGTGCCTCTAGTACTATTTAATAAAAGAGAAACATGCAAATTGACCATACCTCTGATATGTCCCCAAGCCACCAGTCAATCAGGAGCAAATATGCAAATTAACCCGACCAAGCTGGCAGTTAATTTACACATCCAGATGCAGAGCAAAGACTGAAGACAGCATAGAAGGGAGCCAAAGTGCTGCAGAAGGGAGCGAAGCTGCAGAGAAGCAAGCACAGGGTGGCAGAGACTGGAGGGAAGGAGGCGGGGAGGTGGAGACCAGGGAAGCAGGCGGGGATGCAGAGAAAGGAGGGAAGCAGGCGGGGCTGTGGAGATAGGATGGAAGCAGGACTTGGGTTTCTTCTCCAAGGAGTCCCCAGCCCACCCATTGGCTTATGCCGTCATCTTGGTTTCTCCGCAGAAGCCCTATTCTTGCAGGAATCTTCCTGCAGCAGTGTACATACCAGTGGTTGTCAGTATATTCACAGAGTTGTGCAACTATCACCATCATCTGTTTTAGCCTAAAAAAAAAAAAAAAGGAAAGGAAACCCTGTACCTTTTAGCAATCATTCTCTCTTCATCTGTCTAACAGCCTTAGGCCACCACTAATCTGATTTCTGTACAGATGGATATGGCCAGGGCCCAGTCTACCATCATTTTCTTGCAATAAAAGCTGTCACTTGGCTGGTCACTTGTCTACCAGTGGCCTTCCTGATTTTTTGCCATTTCCCCTCTTTACCTTGATATCTTACTATGTACTACTATTTGTAATACTTTAAACAATAAAAAAATATTAAAAAAAAGTCAAGTAAACTTGGAGATGAGTGTACTCTGCACGTCATTCCTGTTCTATAGACTCTAAAGTGGGACCTTGGAAAACCTATATGTGAACCCCCTTTCTGATATCTAAAGTTCAGCCTCATTTTGTCAAATGATCACTTATACTTTACCTCTAAACCCAGTTCTAGTGGGAAATCCCAACTAGAAGCTTTCCTCAAGGCAGGGAATTTGTAACCCCAGCTCCAAGCCCAGTGCCTGCTGCCACATGGTAGACACTCCTCTTCACTGAATAATGAACTCATGCACTGATATTGAGGATGAAATTACCCTAGCTTTTTGACACATACCTATCACAGTTAACTAATTGAACTCATTTATACTTCTGTGATTAAAAAAGAAATAACTGTAGAATCATTTAAAAATAGCATATAAAGCTGATATCAGAATAAATTCTGGGTGTTCCATTATATCCCATGTTGTATATTAATTAGATATGTGTGCTTTTCTCTATATATTTTGTTTCTTGTGAATCTGGTCCTACTCAAGAGAAAACAACATGATGCTTAGAGGACATAGTTATGTTTATTCTTTCCTACTAATGCTTTAGAAGTCAGTACTTCAGGTATCTGCTTTGATTCTTTTTAGCTCTTTTTTTCATATCTGAGGATGAATATCTAAGGAGGGATGTTTTTCCTTGCAATCCAGGACATTCCTGTTGTAGACAGAACATAAATGGGAGTGTAGAGATTCCATCTCAAATTCCTTTTGATAGGGCTAACAGTGGGCCTGGTGTAGAAGAATAAAAAGTGCCAGCTAAATGTTAATAGGGATACTCAAAGAGTTCAAGGCATGTTGAGACATAGGGCATGTTCATATTCCTCTGGTATTGGTAAAAATTCAAAACTGAAACCTGTAAAATGTTTTTGTTTTTTTTAATAAATCATTATTGTTCAGATTATTAAAATTGTTCCTCTTTTTTCCCTCCATAGCTCCCTTCTACCCGATTCCCACCCCACTCTCTACCCTTACCTCCCTCCACTGTCCTCATACATAGATGTACGATTTTTGTCCAGTCTCTTCCCGCACACCTCACACCCCTTTCCTTCCAGAATTGTCAGTTGACTCCCTTTCTATGACACTGATTCTATTATATTCACCAGTTTATTCTGTTCACCAGATTTTTTATCCACTTGACTTTTAGATTCACTTGTTGATAGATATGTATTTGTTGTTCATAATTTTTATATTTACCTTTTTTTATTCTTCCTCTTTTAAAAAAAATTTAAAATGTATTTTATAGATTTTTTTACAGAGAGGAAGGGAGAGGAATAGAAAGTCAGAAACATCGATGAGAGAGAAACATCAATTAACTGCCTCTTGCACACCCCGTACTGGAGATGTGCCTGCAGCCATGGTACATGCCCTTGACTGGTATCGAACCTAGGACCTTTCAGTTCTCTATCCACTGAGCCAAACCGGTTTTGACTTTTCTACCTCTTCTTAAAGAATACCTTTCAGCATCCTATCTAATAAAAGAGTAATATGCAGATTGACCATTACTCCAACACACAAGATGGCTGCCCTCATGTGGTCAAAGATCCTGCCCCCACAGGATGGCCACCATAAGATGGCCAGCAGGGGAGGGCCGTTGGGAGGTTCCAGGCCCTGCAAGGGAGGGCAGTTGGGAAGGACCAGGCCTGCAAGAGAGGGAAGTTGAGGGCGATCAAGCCTGTGGGGGAGGGCAGTTAGGGGTGACCAGGCTGGCAGAGGAGGAAAATTGAGGGCAAACAGGCTGGCAAGGGAGCAGTTAGACATCAATTAGGCTGGCAGGGTAGTGGTTAGCAGGTGATCAGGCTGGCAGGCAGAAGCAGTTAAGGGCAATCAGGGAAGTAGGCAGGCGAGCAGTTTGGAGCCAGCAGTCCTGGATTGTGAGAAGGAATCAGGCCTAAATGGACAGTCAGATATCCCTCCAGGGGTCTCAGATTGGAGAGGGTGCAGGCTGGGCTAAGGGACATCCCCCGCCCCCGTGCATGAATTTCATGCACCTGGCCTCTAGTTTCATATAATACTGGTTTGGTGTTGATGAACTTTTTTTGCTTTTTCTTATCCGTGAAGCTCTTTATCTGCCCTTCAATTCTGAATGATAGTTTTGCTGGGTAGAGTAATATTGTTGTAGGTTCTTGCTATTCATCACTTTGAATATCTGGCCTGCATAGTTTCTTTTTTAAAAAAAAATTAATAAATCTTTATTGCTTAGATTATTACAGTGTTCCTCTTTATTCCCCCCATATCTTCCCTCCACCCGGTACCCTCCCCACCATCTGCCCTTTCCAAACTGTCCTCATCCATAGGTGTATGATTTTTTCCAGTCTTTTCCTGCACCTCCCACACCCTTTTCCCCCAAGAATTGTCAGTCCATTCCCTTTTCTATACCCCTGATTCTATTATATTCACCAATTTATCCTGTTCATCAGCCTATCAATTCACTTGATTTTTATGTTCATTTGTTGATAGGTGTGTATTTGTTGTTCATAATTTATATTTTTACCTTTTTCTTCTTCCTCTTCTTAAAGAATATCTTTCAGCATTTCATATAATATTGGTTTGGCGGTGATGAACGCCTTTAGCTTTTTCTTATCTGCAAAGCACTTTATCTGACCTTCAATTCTGAATGATAGTTTTGCTGAGTAGAGTAACCTTGGTTGGAGGTTCTTGTTATTCATCACTTTAAATATTTTTTGCCATTCCCATCTGGCCTGTATAGTTTCTGTTCAGAAATCAGCTGACAATTGTATGGGTGCTCCCCTTTTATGTGCTGTACATTTCTCTTGCTGCTTTTAATAGTCTCTGATTGTCTTTTGCTCTTGGCATTTTAATTATGATGTGTCTTGGTGTGGTCCTCTTTGGATTCCTTTTATTTGGGGTTCTGTGCACTTCCTGGACTGGTTAAATCTATTTCTTTCACCAGGTGGAGGAAGTTTTTGGTCACTATTTCTTCAAATAGGTTTTCAGTATCTTGCTCTTTTTTTATGGCACCCCTATAATTCGCATGTTGGTATTCTTGAGGTTGTCCCAGAGGCTCCTTACACAATCTTCAATTTTTTTGGATTCTTTTTTTATTTTTTCTTTTCTGGCTGAGTGTTTTTGCTTCTTTGTATTTGAAATCTTTGACTTGATTCTTGCCATCCTCTAGTCTACTTTTGGTCTCTATAATATTTTTTATTTCAGTCAGTGTACACTTAATTTCTTGTTGGTCCTTTTTCATATCCTCGAGGGTCTCATTAAGTTTATCGGCCTTTTCTAGGAACCTCTTTACAAACCTTATAACTGTGGTTTTGAACTCTATGTGCAGTTGTTTTTTCCCTCCATTTCTTTCAGTTGTAATCTGTTTCCTTGTCTTTGCATTTTGTCTGCTTTCCTGAGTTAATCAAGTAGCTTTGTGTGGTAGGTGTCCTCTAGGGAGCAGTGGCTCAGCCTCACCAGTTACCTGAAGTGGATACTCTTGGTGCAGCCCTTGGGCTGCACAGTCTTGTTGTCATTAAGGCTAGATTGTTGTTGGTATCACTGGGAGGGTTTGACCTCCAGGCCAATTGACTGTGAGAATCAGCTGTGTTTACGCTGGGAGAGCCTCTCTGCTCAGCTTGGATGGGGCGGAGTCTCAGGGCTGAGCAGTCAGCTTGGTTTCCCATCAGTCTTGCTCTAAGCGGCGCCTGGGTCTCCATGTCCCATAGCAATAACTGCACGTACTTCAGAGAGAAAGTTTATCCTGCTTCCAGACAGTCCAGTTTCTTCCCAAATGAGTCTGGATACACAAAGTCTCACCCGGAACTGGAGAACAGTGCAGTCCGGAAATTTTTCTTTTTCTCCTGAATGAGAGAACCAGTGATGTGCCCTCTCCATGAGCTTGCATACCTCTGAAGCTCCCGAGTTTCAGAGTGCTTCTTCTTGACAGTCCAGTTTCACCCCATATGAGTCTGGGTTCCCTGAGACTTGCTTGGAATTGGGGATCAGTGCAGTGGGGAGCCGTTGTTTCCCTCCTCATTCAAGAAAGCCAGTTTTGTATTCAACCGCCCACCCTTTCCGCTTGCACATGTCTCTGCACCTCTGTCTCCACATCTCTTTAACTCTGCCCTCTGCATCTCCTCTGAGTCTCAGTGTCCTTTTATCTTTCCTTCTAGTTGTAGAATTTTAATTCAACCAGCTTTCCGGTGCTTCTGGATGATGTCTGCTTTGTCTTTTAGTTGTAGTTTTGAAATTGTTGTCTGGGGTGGCAGTATAGGTGTTTACCTATGCCATCATTTTTGTTCCTCCTGGCCTGCATAGTTTCTATTGAGAAATCAGCTGACAATTGTATGGGTGCTCCCTTGTAAGTAGGTAACTGCTTTGCTCTTGCTCCCTTTAATATTCTCTCTTTGTCTTTTGCTCTTGGCATTTTAATTATGATGTGTCTTGTTGTGGTCTTCTTTGAATTTCTTGTTTGGGGTTCTGTGTGCTTCCTCGACTTGTAAGTCTATTTCTTTCACCAGGTGGGGAAAGTTTTTGGTCATTATTTCTTAAAATAGGTTTTCAGTATCTTGCTCTCTCTCTTTTTCTGGTACCCCCATAATTCGGATGTTGGTACATTAGAGGTTGTCCCAGGGGCTCCCTACACTATCTTCATTCAACTTTTTGGATTATTTTTCCTTTTTTGCTTTTCCAGTTTTTTGCTTCTTGGTATTTCAAATCTTTGACTTGATTCTTGCGTTCCTCTAGTCTGCTGTTAGGTCTCTGTATAATATTTATTATTTCAGTCAGTGTAAGTTTAATATCTAGTTGGTCCTTTTTCATACCCTCGAGGGTTTCACTACATTTATTGGCCTTTCCTAGAAAATTATTGAAAAACCTTATTACCATGGTTTTGAACTCTATATCCAATAGTTTGCTTTCCTCAATTTCTGTCATTTATGACCTGTTTCTTTGTCTCCACATTTTGGCTGCTTCCATGTGTGGTAGGTGTCCTATAGGGGCCAGTGGCACAGCTTCCCCAGTTACCTGAGCTGGACACTCTTGATGTACCCTTTTATGGGCTATGTGCACAGTCTTGTAGTTAAACCTTGATTGTTGTTGGTATCACTGGGAGGAATTGACCTGCAGGGCAATTGACTGTGAGGATCAGCTGTGTCTAGGATGGGAGAACTTCTGTGCTGGAGACATCCTTATGTTTCAGTGGAGCTTTGGTGCTCACTGAATCTGCCCCCTGAGTGTGTCCTTTATGGATCTTAGGGATTGTAATCTGGATGGTCCTACTCTGACCCCTGGATACACTGGCTCTTGGACCTCCAAGGAGGTGCTAATTTATCCTCTGCTTGAGGCCATCCATCAGGAGCTACAGAGAGATCTACATATTCCTCTTCTTTGTTTGGGTTTTGGAGGTACCCAGATAAGGCTCAGCTGTGAAGCAATGCAAGCTGCTTCAGGGCCTTTGGCCTTCTTTTGGATGTTCTGCTGAAGTTTGTTGGGTAAGTTTAGATTTCAAAGGACCAGACCATTGGTATTCAAAAGCCTCTGTGCACAGCTTAGATGGGTCAGAGTCTCAGGGCAGAGCAGACAGCATTGGCTTCCTCTTAGCCCTGCCCTAAGAGGCCCCAGGGTCTGTGTCCCTTGATAATCGCTGCAAGCACCTCTAAGAGAAAGCCCCCCTCGAATTCCGCCTGCTGCCAGAAGTCCAGCTTCTCCCCATATGAGTCTGGGACCCCTGAATCTTGGCAAGAACTGGATTTCAGAGCAGTCAGGAGCTTTTGTCTCCCTCCCACTTGAAAAAGACAGCTGGGTACTCAGCTGCCAGCCCTCTCCAAGTGCAAGTCTCTGTACCTCTGCACTTTCTTCCTCAGCTCCTCTGAGTCTCAGTGTGCTTTTCTCTTCTAGTTGTAGAATTTCCACTCATCCAGCCTTCCTATGGTTTTGGATGATGTTCGTTTTGTGCTTTAGTTGTAGTTTTGAAGTTGTTGTGCGAAGCAGCAATTTCAGGTGTTTATACCACCATCTTGGTTTCTCCTCAAGTCATTTGGATTTAATGTTGTCCAATAATAGGATATTAAAAGTAACACATTAAGGAGGACAGTACTGACAATTGGTTTGCGCTATCAAAGCTTGCTAACTAAAATATCCCAGGAAATTAAAAAAAAAAGTGATAAGCAGGAAGTGCAGCAGTTCAGAAGACATGTGCTTGCTCTTCAGTAAATGCCTAAAATGCTCCTAATTTGTACCAGAGACCTTATCAAAGGGTTTTGCAAAACTTCCAGTTCTGCAATTATGAGTGTTAGTTGAGCTTAACCTCATGGGTCAGGGAGTGGGGAATTATCATTTCATTCTACTTTCAAGACAGGTAGACTTTTCTAAGAGCAGCACACAGAGCTAGAGGAAAAAAGCAGGGAATTTGAGAGGATCCTCTTTTTGGAGCTGGCACAAATTTCTTATAAGAGTACTTTTCCTATTCTGCAGTGTAGATGTGTTTGTAATAAATATTTTAACCCCACCAGTGAAAACTGGCTTCATGTTGAGCTTTGAATTTTCCCTATTCCAACCCTCAAGCCCTATTTAGTTATGATACAAGTAGGAATCAAGGTTGTTTTTATAAATTCCTTTTATTTTATATTATTATAAAGAATTTTTAGCAGTCCAGAAGACAAACCCCATATTAGGACAATAAGTGACATATATCTTGGTGTCTGTGACCTTTAAGTAATAACTCATTTTCCTAGAATTGGGATCTGTGTTTCGTGAGAAGTTTTAAAATACAGTTTATCCTTATACAAAAAAGAGGGTCAGAGAAATATTGTAGGAGATGCAAAGTATGTAACTTTTCAAATATAACTGTCAGCAGCCAGGATTTTATAAAATTTAATTTACTGTGGTGACATTGGTTAATATAAAGCAACCAGGGTTTAAAAATAATACAATCTTCTTCAGGAAAGATGAAGGGATACTGGTTTCTTTATGAGTAAATGGAAACCATAGTTGTTTTTCTCTAACATGGGCAACGGAGTAAAAATCTTTTACTATATTTTGGCATTTAGAAAAACTGTTATAACTTGGAGAGGGAGACGGAGAGGGGGACGGAGAGGGAGAGAGAGTGTAAGAGAACACATTCCCCTTTGTGCCATGAGTCTTGATTTTTAATCATTTCCAGAAAATGTTAAAACCTGGAAGAATTCTGAAGGAACTAGCTAGTAAGTCATTGTTCTTATTAACCAGAAACTACATTTTCTGAACATCTGAGTTGTGGTATCAGAAAGAAACCTGAAGCTGATGTGCTATAAGTAGTTGTAGACAACTCTAGAAAGTGTTCAGCTTTCGAGGGGTCAGGAGATTTCTTTCTGGAAAATGGACACCAGCATGTTATGATTACACTTAATTTATACCCTTGGGGCTGCCTTACAAAACAAAGACTTTCTGAAATTCAACCCAAAATTTGGGTTTCCTATAACCTCTTTTAAACTGTTGAGCCAGGGCTGATGGTGTGGCTTGGTGTTTGGGCAGGGTATTGAAGGAATGAATGCGTTCATTTATGGTAGGAACAGTACTCATTTCTATGAAACCACCTGCAGCCCTGGCACAATTTTAGAATGACTTTTAGAATGTTCTGGAAATTAAATTGCTTATCTTGGGGGGCCTTAGTTTCTGTTGGATAAGTTAATTGTCTCTCCCTTTGAGAAGCATAGTAAGAGGTATAATGACCTAAGGTTTATTATATTTGTATTAACTGATTTGGAAAAGAGAAATCAACTCAAGGATATTTTTTCTGTCAAAGAAATGGTATGCTCATTAATGACAAGCTTCATGTATACCAGTAAAGGTAGTTTTAATTATATTTAGAATTGATGGCTGCAGGCTTTTATTTGATAATTTTGGGTAGATAATAAAACAGTGTATTTCTGCATTGAGGCATGGAGGCTGTTGAATTTTTTCAAAAGACAAGAGTGGTTTAAATAAAACAAGAGTTTGTGGTAATATATGTGTGTTTGGGTTTTTAGTCCTGAAATGAAAAGTAATTTAAATAATGAACACTGCATTTCAAAGTACTGCATATTTGCTTTAGGAATGTAACTGAATACAGGTTGTTTCTTAGCGATTTGTAGTTTATACTGTCTTGTGTGTTCAGTGGTTATGACAGATTCTAAGAGAAGAGATACTGAAGCTAGTCCAGGCCTAAAAGTCAAGAATTAAAGTAAGCTTTTAATTAACAGTTTTTAAATTTGCCATAGTTCCCAATTACTTTTATATTTGAACAGGAAAAAGACTTAAGACTTTTCCTAATTTCCTAATGATGTTCCTAAAACACATTGAATGGAAATTTGCCTAAAATTAATTTTATATGTGAGAATACACATACATACATCCAGACACACGGCAATTATACTAGTAATGGGATGCCTTGGTGTGATATATTTTTCAAATATTTTAGCAAAGGTTTCAGAGCATTAATGAAACAAAAGCATTAAGGATTGCTTGTCATAGCTAATAAAGTTTGCTTGGATCTAGCTTAATTTTTCTGCTTCACTTCACTGAGTAATTGAAACTTCCTTTTTGCTTCTAGCTTTTCCCACCCCCTAGTCCCAAGAGCTACAGTCTTAAAAGAACATCTGTTTGGTTAGCAAGTCTATGGAATTTTTCTGAATGTAGATCTAGGTCCCCAAATAGTTACTGAGCTAGTGATCATTCAATCCTTGGAAGGGAAATTAGTTAAATCTTTAAGTGGCTTCTAGAGGTTGAAGAACATCCAAGGAGAAAAAAGGCTTGTTACACAACTAGAGCATTTAAAGTATCTCTTGTAAGCCTGAAAATATGAAATGTAGAGATGGAACGATGAAGGTATGAAAAAAAAATTCCTAGTCTATAAAAATACTGAAGAACTTCTATAGGTATGGGAGCTGTCAATTGGAGCAGATTAGCCAAAAAGATAAGCTTTTCCAATGTTCCACATCTAGTTGTTTGCTTGTTTTAATTTCAAGTGGTTCTTTAGAAAATTGCTCCCCCCACCCCCCAATCAAATAACACAATCCCGGAACTCCTAACCATCTCTTGCAACATAACTACCTCCTTCCTCCCTTCCAACCATGTTTTATTTTGGGTTGACAGTCAAAGACAAAACTGATTGTTGACTTTACCAGAAAATTTCGGGGACAGATTTTCCTGCTGTGGTTGCTGAGGTGAGCAAAAACCTCAGATTGCAAATCATCTATTCTCAGGACAACAATTTATTTATGGAGCAATGTGGGTGGTGGTTTGTGAAGAGATCTTCTGTTTTTGTTTTAAAGCATTTCCTAAAAAGACACTTGACTTTGAAATTTTATTTTCTTATATACTGGTCTGAGAAACCTACACTCTAACTTGTCAACTTTCCTTTTAAACTAAGTATTCAACTAGTTGACAAAACTTGCTTACTTTAAAAGCAATCATATTGGAATAATTTGGCCTTTTTAAATTAAGTTGAGTGTTAATTATTTTGATCTGCTTTTTGAATGGTTGGGCTGTGAGTGCTTGACTCCAGATTCCTTGGTTGAATGTTTCATATGTCACTAAACCATTTTCTGATGAAAATGATTTATTTAGACCCTAATTCTCGAACACTGTCTTTCTCTCTCCATTCCTGTAGGATTATTAAATGCCCAGTACTGTACCTATAACTAATTATTTGCTGTTCAAGAATCCTTATTGAGCCCTTGCTGATAAATGCAGTGGTTAGGGTGTTGGCCAGTGGACCAAAGGGTCTTGGGTTTGATTCTTGGTCAAGGGCATATATCTCCATTGCAGGTTGGATCCCCTACCCCAGTCAGGGTGAGAGTGGGAAGCAACCAATGTGTTTCTTTCACATGAGCTCTCTTTCTCTTTCCCTCCATCACTCCCATCCACTCTGTCAAAAAATCAATGGGGAAATATCCTTGAGTGAGGACTTAAAAAAAATGCCCATATGCAGAAAAATGTTATTTATCCTGGAAAGGAAGCTTTGTAAATACTGGGGTGTTTAATGCAATTTAAATTCATTTTGAAGAGAATAGTACCATGGGTAGAGTAATTGTATAATAGTTCACCATGCAAGCGAAGCATTTAAAAATATTTTGACATTCTTGACTAGGTTTTCATGCAATTCTTTATGAACTGTGTTGTAATACTATATCAGTTTTATTTGTTTAGCACACACTGTATAATAGGCACAAGTTTAATATCATTTAAGATAGACTCTGGTTATCTCATGAATGTGACAATGCTTCTGTGAGAACTATAACTTAACAGAAATATAAGAAAAATAGGAACTAAGGTCAAAAGCCCCCACAGGGTATAAAAGAGTCATAATCTTTTTCAGAGGAGGCAAACTTAACTGATATACTAGTTTTTAAAAAGCACTTGATTAAAGCAGTGGTCAGCAAACTCATTAGTCAACAGAGCCGCAGTTTGCCAACCACTGGTATAAAGGAATGCAGTAACAGGTTTGAAAGTAAAGATATAGCACTAACAAGGATTAAATTAATTGTGTGACCTGCTTGGGGGAAGAAATAAAGGATGTGATTTTATATAAAACTAGGAGCCCAGCATGCAACTCGAAATCATGTGCCACCCCCCACCCTTGAGTCGTCAGTCCATGCCTCCTCCCTCTTCGGCCCTCCCCCAGTGCAGGTGCTCCTGCCATCCGGCCCCCAACACTGTGTGCACAAACTCCTTCTGTCCAGTCGACCCATTATAGCATCCCAATTAATTAGCATATTTCTATTTAATATATGTAGATTATTTACTTAAAAGTAAGATAAAATTAGTTTTCTTGTTTTGAATATTTAAGGTACTTTAAGGTAGGATCTACACTTGGATATATGAACAAAATAAAAAAGCCATGTCAAAGTATAAAAACGTACCACTTAACATTATATTTATACTAGGCGCCCGGTGCACAAAATTTGTGCACTGGGGGTGGGTAGTCCCTCAACCCAACCTGCCCCCTCTCACATACTGGGAGCCCTCAAGGGATGTCCAACTGCCCAGCCATCACCCTGCTCAGCTCAGCCCCGGCTGCCTGCAACCACCTGGCCCCAAGGCCTGGGCACTGACCACCACTTCCGAGTCCGGGGGCCGGGCGCTCCCTGCTGCTGCTGCCACAGCTTCTCTTCACAGCGCCCGGGGACTGGGTGCTTGCTACCACCACCATTTCATCTCCACCCCCCGGGGCTTGTGCCACTTGGCCCCACCCCTGCTCCTGATTGGCTGGTAGCATAGCCAATCAGGAGCAGAGGTACAATCAAATTTGCATGTTTCTTTTATTATACAGGATTGAAGTAATTTTCTCTGTATTTTCTTAAGTAGAAAAATTGCCATGCTGTTTCAAAATCTTAAGAGAGTGAACCTCTAAATTGGTGGTTCTCAACCTTTCTAATGCCTCAATCCTTTAATATAGTCCCTAATGTTGTGGTGACTCCCAACCATAAAATTATTTTCGTTGCTACTTCATAACTAATTTTACTACTTTTATGAATTGTAATGTAAATATCTGTGTTTTCTGATGGTCTTAGGCGACCTTGCAAGCGGTTTGACACACAGGTTGAGAACCACTGCTGTAGAGCCTAAGATCATTGGAAAACACAGATATTTTCATTAAGATTCATTAACAGTAGCAAAATTACAGTTATGAAGTAGCAACGAAAATGATTTTACGGTTGGGGGTCACCACAACATGAGGAAGTGTATTAAAGGGTTGAGGCATTAGAAAGGTTGAGAACCACTGCTCTAAATGAATCAACAGTCTTTTCAATGATAAGTCACAAGAGTAAAAAACGTGTTGAAAGATGGTTAATTTTTATTAACAGTGCTTTTATGAATTAAAACAACCCATTAGATTTGGTGTGGAGGATGGAAAGAATGAGGTCTATAGTCAATTCGGATGTTTGGAGTGCTATAAATTGTGCTATATTGCTGTCTCCAGGATGTCTTGTTCAGGGAGGCCTCCTGCATACTAATTCTAGGGCCTGGATTGGCCATCCAGATAATTGAGATTAAATAAAGACCTCATGTGCTGCCAGAAAAATAATATAGCACATCCAATTTATTTCCTATTTCTAGTGTTGTTTCAAGATGATTCCCATTTGAAAGATAGATGGCAAGGAGTTTTAAGAGTTACATATTTTTGAACCCTTTTATTCAAAATAATCTTGGTAAACAGATACTTTTTCCTGAACAATTATAGGTAAGTGAGAGGCTCATTGTTACAATTTGCCCAGCACAATCCAGGTTCACACCTGTTGTTGCAGCATAACTGTTAAAAACATCTCCTTTCACTCTCAAATGTCTCCCCATGTGGACTATAATTTATGGTCATCCTAAGGACAGGAAACAGTATATTCACAAAAATAACTTGATAATTAAAAATGATTTAAAATAATTTTGCTTCAAAAGAATCTTAAGTGAACTTGAAATTCTTTGCTAGAAATGACAGCCTAAGGTTGAATAATGAGGCAAAATCAGGTTGATCTCCTGGCTAAGCAGGTTCTATAAAGCAAGTTGGAAGAGCACTTTTCAAAGAGAAAGTCATATATACTAATGTCTAAAATAAATCACACAAAATAGAGTGGAGTCTGATTCTGCAGACACCTTTGAGCCATCTTTGTGAACATCGCTTCTCATTACCTTGGTTACTAGTACACATTCAAATGCAATAAGAGGCAGAGCTCACTCCCTAAGGTTTTCTGTCTCTCTCCACAGAGCTGCATAAAAGTTGCATACAATAAAACTCAACTGCATTCCTCCAGGGCCTTCAGGGATTTTGTTTTTGAAATGACCAATGTATTGAATCATTTTTTAAACATATTTTATTGATTTTTTTACAGAGATGAAGGGAGAGGGATAGAGAGTTAGAAACATCGATGAGAGTGAAACATCCATCAGCTGCCTCCTGCAAACCCACAACTGGGGATGTGGCCACCACCAAGTTTCATGTCCTTGACCGGAATCTAACCTGGGACCCTTCAGTCCACAGGCTGATGCTTTATCCACTGAGGCAAACCAGTTAGGGCTAGAGTGAATCTTATCTTTCTGAACCTCTTCTCAGGGAGCAACAAAGAGCAGCAAAAAACAACAATGCTCTTTTCAGTTTTATTTGTGCATTTTGTTTTTCAAACTGGTTGCAGTGCTATAGGCTAAAGTATGAATTATGGTTTTGTGCCCAGTGGTCAAATATTGACAGCCTAGGGAATATCATAATACCTGAGTTGTACAGAAATGTCCAACTAGTGTAGAAAAGGTGTTTTGGAATCAGATTTATGTGTTTATTATTATGGCATGTGGTTTAATGGACTTGGAGCTAGGAGACTGATTCCTGGTCTATATGGAATGCCCTTGGATAAGTCATTTAATCCATCTGTGCCTCAGGTCCCTTTTCTACTTTCTGAGGCTTAATAAGATTACAGAAATCCTCTCTGGTGTTAAAGAAGTGAATTGCTTGCTTCTAGGAGATGTATTTACACTCTCAGCCTTGTGTCTCACTTGCTAAAATAGGAGAGCTCATGAAGGGTTTTCAAGTGCCTTCAGCTGCAATCCCTGCCATAAGCCTAATGAGATTCAGAATGTGAAGAGTTTTGACAAGAATGTGAAACCTAAGTGTAAGAGGTAAGAAAGCCTGAACACTTGTTCTTCTTTGCTGGACCTGGCCAGCTTGGGACAATAAGGTGGGTCAGCTCCCTGCCCCAGCACAGTGTTTTCAACTGGAGCCTTGAGGTGAAGGTTTAAGTTGGGCTAGTCCAGTTCTGTAGTAAAACTTAGTTATTTGGGCACTAGTGGGTAGGTCACTTAAGTTCCTCATAGAATATATCAGTTAAGATAACAGGATTATCTTGTAGAAGTTGGCAAGTGCTTCTTAGGCAATCTGGTTCAGAGAGACCATGATAGAGGGTAAAATAAGGCAAGTACCAAGGATAGAATCATAGATCCCCTTTATTTTGAAAATACCTTAGGTCATAAAGTACAAATTTGGTATCAAGAAGTTTCTGGATCATCTCAGTATGCTTTTCATGGAACACTTGAAGTTCATGGTAAGAGGGCTTCAAGTATGGACCTTTGTGGTAACGTGAGGAGGTTGTTAGTCTTGCTGACTTTCACTGTGCAGTAGAACACTTACTTCTTAGGATTTTATTAACTTTAATCATTGCAAGTGATTTCTTCTGGATACTTTTAAATGAAAAATTAAATAGGGAGAGACCATAATACATTCGAGCTGAAAATAGTCTGCAAGACATTCATTTTGATAGGGTAAATGTGATCTCCAAAAGGTAAGTGATTAATTTGGTTGAATACAATTTATGGAGTTGTTCCTATGGACTTCTGTCCTGCCAAGCCTTCATTGAGGGTAGGTGAGTTTGACATTGACCATGGGATAAATGTTTGCTTTTATTCATTACTGTTTAATTACTGCTTTTTTAGTCCTTCACCTTTTCAAAGAATGGGAATCATATTTTGTTTTTCAGGGTGGCAATTTAAGTTGTCTTCTAAAGCAAAAGTCTGCAAAGGGGTCCTTTTTATTTGCTTTACACATGCTCCCCCCGTTAGCTTTGTCAGACTTTCAGCCCTACAGACATAATGGACTAACTGCTGGACCCCAGCTTTTAGCATTCATAGAGTGGTCGGCAAACTGCATCTCGTGAGCCACGGTTTGCCGCTCTGTTGAGTTTGTTGACCACTGGGATAGGAGCTTAATCACAAGGAACAACAACAGCCTGTAATTATTGGAATCCAGAGTCTAGGTCAGTGGTTGGCAAACTCATTAGTCAACAGAGCGGCAAACCATGGCTCTCGAGCCGCATGTGGCTCGTGAGCCGCAATTTGCTGACTACTGGTCTATACAAACCAAATCTCCCCACAGAGGTAAACAGCTTTGATCTCATGATTTGTAAAAATACTTTTTACTCTCTTTGGCCTGCTACTCAATGAAGAATGTAAGAGGCGGGTTTAGGGAAGAGAAAGTACACTTCAGAAGCAATCAGACATGATCAAAGGGTTTTCCTAAGAACCTTTATGGATCTTAGTTGACTAAGAAATGAGAGGTTGGTCTACATCTGTTGCTCTGAAGGATCTTTCCAGCCCTCACATTCATCTGACAGGTCTTTGTTGAGATCAACTCAACCAGGAACTGTGGCTCTGAGGATGCACAGGTGAATAAAATAAACATGGCTTCTGGCAGAATGCCCAGTTTAGGAGCTCATTTGGGGGGCTCAGGTTTGTCTGCCCTGCCTTCCCACAGGAGGCCCCTGGGGCCCCTGAGAAACAGAATCATCGTAACATAGGATATTAAAGCTCCTATGAACCTTGGAGCCAGAGTGGATATCAGAAGTCATTTTACAGATGTGGTCATTAAGATTCAGACAAGAGGATACTTGCCCCAAATTATTCAGCTGTTTTGTGGCAGACTTACTTTGAGGACCAAGGTTTCTGATTTTTTTCACCATTGCTTTTATTTATTTTAAAAAAATCTTTATTGGTGAAAGCATTACATATGTTCCCTTTACCCTCCCCCATTATGTGCACTGTTGTAGTCTCACTTTTTTTGTCCCAAGGGAACATTGGATTGGTGTTATCTTTGGTGACCATTTGCTAAGGGTCCATTTGGAGAAAGGTTCACCATCCTTTTGTAAATCATTTTCATAATCTGTCTTAAGTGCACCAGCTCACTGAGGTTTCCCTGACACTTTTTCTGCCCACACAGTAGTGCTTAGTGTTGGCTGCAGTGGATCACAGCCTTTTGTAGTCTGAGAAAACTGTGGTGGTCTATAAGTGAGACAGTATTCAATGTTCAGAAAGTCCTTGGCAGACCTATAAATCCATAGACTTTTGGAAGTACCTCTAAGATCCACAGGTTCAGAACCACTGAACTCACTGAACCATTGAAAACGTATGTGTATGCTTTAATATAATTATAACATTTGGAGCTTTGGTCTTACAACTTTATATTATGATCTGAAATGCCTTTAAACTTGAATCATCTCAGTGCATAACCTGATTCATGCTTTTATTGCATACTGTGGGCCTGAAATCCATGATGCTGATAAGGTCTTGAGAAGGCTATACTGATAGCATGTAAATACTTGGAGAGCTTGTATTTTATCCTTTCTGTCCAACTCTTGAGGGATTGCTTATTAACATTGCATTATCCAGTCATTTGCCATTTCTGATCTTACTGTCTAAAATGTATGCCCTCTAACCTAACATCCAGTACAATATGTTGCTCCATATTTTTGCAGAAAAAGCCTGTAGAACAGCTGCAACTATTTAGGAAGAGTGAGTAATGCAGAAAAAGTGCATATTTGTAGGTTTTAATAGTCCTATTTTCGTTTCTACCAAAAACTAAAGAAAAAAATCATAGTCTGTAGGTTTGGAATATCTTTGAAAATAAAATCATATTACCTCTTGTTTTTATTAATTGAGGGTAAAAAATCATAAGATTTTTCTTGTTCTGAAGAGATCAGTGTTGTATTCAGGATCAGAATAAAAATGGAATAATTTGAGTTATGATAGAGGTAGTCATCATATGGTCTCTTGGGAACAGAGAAGGTCAATATAGCCAGGATTGAAAATAAACAGTATCTTGAATAGTAGGTAGTTTTGACATGGAGCCTTGGCAAGGTACTGTCATAAGGGGATAGAAAATGAAATAGTCAAGGGTGAGCTATTGGAATAATTCATACTAGACTTTGAATTCCTGGGGGGCAGAAAGTGTGTTTATTTTTTATTTTCAACACTAGATGCCTATTGCACAAAATTTGTGCACTTGGGAAGAGTCCCTCAGCCTGGCCTGTGCCCTCTGCAGTCTGGGAGCCCTGCGATTGATCACCTGGCAGAGGGAGGCCCTGCCCACCTGTTGAAGCACTCCCAGAGAGGTAGCCTGGGCCTCCCTCTTTGGGACGATCATTGCAGCAATGCACCCCCCGCCCCTCTATCAATTGCATTGCACCTGCCTTGGCTGGCCTGGGTGCCAGTGCATGTCATAACGTGGTTCTGCTGTCCGGCTGTTCAGTTGATTTGCTTTTATTATAGACTAGTGGCCAGGTGCACAAAATTTGTGCACATTAAAGGTGGGATTAATTAGAGGATATAATGCTATTTGTCTTTTCTCTATAATAGAAGTGTCAGAGATGAAAGATAATTAGTAAAATGTATATGAAAACCTTTCTCCTGTCAAAGTATGGGGTGCACCACGGGACCCAGAATCAAATCCTTGCCCACCCACATGCACCCCAAAATTGTGTGAGACCCAGACCCAGCTGCCCCACCCCCCACCCCATTGGGCTAGATCCACACTTGGCCAGTCCCACCCTTGTCAAGCCCTGCTGGACAGGGGATGTAGCCTCAGGTCTCCTGGCCTGGTTCCACACAGGGGGTGTGGTCTGAGGTCCCCCATCAAGCCCCACCCAGGTGGGGGACCCAGTCTGAGACCTGTTAAGCCCCACTGGGCATGGCCTGAGGTCCCCTGTCAAGTCCTGCCAGGCGGGGGGGGGGGGGAGGGGGGAGCACAGCCTCAGGTCCTCTGGCCCAGCGCTGGGGTAGGGGTGTGGCCTGAGATCCCTTGGCCTGGTGCTGGGGTGGAGGGCTCAGCCTGAAGTCCCCTGTCAAGCCCCACCTAGTGGGGGGCGTGGCCTGAGGTCCTTCGGCCTGGCACTGGGATGGGAGGGAGCAGCCTCAGGTGCCTTAGCCCAGCACCAGATGGGAAGTGCACCTTGAGATCCCCTATCAAGCCTTGTGGGGCAGGGGGCGTGGCCTCAGGTGCAGCCTGAGTTCCTCCAATCCAGCACTGGGATTGAACCCTGAGGTCCTCTATCAAGCCCCACTGGGTAGGGGACATGGCCTGAGGTCCCCCATCAAGCCCTGCTGGGCAGGGGTTGTGGTCTGAGGTCTCCCGGCCTGGTGCTGGGGTGAGGGGCATGGCCTAAAGTCCCCTGTCAAGCCCCACCTGGTGGGGGGCATGGTCTGAGGTCCCCTATCCTGGCACTGCAGTGAGGGAGCAGCCTGAGATCCCCTAGCCCAGTACCAGGATGGGAAGCACACCTTGTGGTCCCCCGTCAAGCTCTACCAGTTGGGGAGCATAGCCTCAGGTCCCCTGGCCTGGAACCGGGGCAGGGGGCATGGCCTAAAGTACCCTGTTAAGGCCTGCTATGTGTGTGTGGGGGCGTGGCCTGAGGTCCCCTATCAAGCCCTGCTGGTGGGAGATACAGCCTCCCACTGTCAAGCCCTATGGGGCAGGGAGGGCATAGCCTCAGGTCCCTGCTGATTGCTCATTAAGGCTCCTTATGGGAGCTTGGCTTCAGCTGTGTGTGCAGCCATCTTTGTGAGGGAGTGATGGTCAATTAGCATATTCCCCTTTATTAGATAGGAGGATTTGGCACCATGCCTGACACATATTAGGTACCCAATAAATGTTCTTTGAGTGATTAGAAAAAGACAGGTTAACTGGTGTGGATCTGGGTAAAGAAAGCATGGATAGTGATGAAAGATTAAGGAAATTGTGATAAAAAGGTGAAGTTTAAAAAATTAGGTGGAAAAAAAATTAGGTAGAAACCACAGGGTTTATATGCAGGCAGTCACCAAAGCTACAAGTGAAACAGAATAAAACATTAAGAAAAAAGAAATTTAAGAAAATTGGGAAAATTACTTGATTTTGGGGCTCAAATTCTGCATCTGTGATCAGGGAAAATTCTCTGCCCAGCAGCCTGAGTAATGAATGACTGTAATTTTCAGAATGAAGAGAAATAAACGAACTCTGTGACTCTCCACAGAAAGGCCAATTTCTGTCCCCCACTATCTTCAAAGAATGACATTTTACCCAACGAATTATTCTCTTAAAAATGAGTTAGTAATGTTTGCATTAGTAGAATTTCTTGATAGAGAATGAGACCATCTTAAATGTCTAAGTTACTCTAGGAAGTATCTATTTTTAATTTTAGCCTTGTTAGAAACAGTGGATATTATTACATTTTCAGCAACATTCATATCTAGATATCTTTGGGATAATTTCTGATCCAGAAAGTTGATTATGTATTCCTTTAACCATTTCTGAAAGATGTAATTTGCATACGAGTTAAAGGAAAGGGCTATCTGATTCGTATTTACTATTTTATTCCCTTTTTATAATTATGCGTGTGTATTGAAGTTCAGAATGCCCTGTCTAAATTTTAGGATGAAAACAGGAAGTAGTGACTAAATTTAAAGTGTGTTTTCTTACTTGAGGAATTAAAACCCATGTTTTGGAGTTTGTTTTGTTTTGGTCATCATCCCAATTTAAATGTCGTTGTTTCTCGTGGCCAGAGCAGCTTGTGGAGACCAATAACTCATGTTAAGATTATATCTGAGGCCTGTCAAATGGAATTTTAACTCCAAAATGTTATGGGTGGGAGATTCTCAAAACGTTCAGCATAGGCATTTTGGCTTATATTATCTAACAATTCCACTCCTAAATATATACATAAGAAAATCAAAACCATTTGTGGGGAAAAAAAGAAAGCTAAATTAGGAGTTTACTAAGATTTTAGAATTATAAAGAGGCTTTCCTATCAATATTTGTATTCAGCATACAAATTCAAATAATATAATTTAAGTATGTTCATAACAGCATTATTCACAGTTGCCAAAATGTAGAAAACAACCTAAATGTCCACCAACTGATGAATGGATAAGCAAAATCTAGTATATCCATACAATGGAAAATTATACAGCCACAAAGAGGAATAGAACACTGATACATACTGCAACATGGTCGAACCTTGAAAACCCTATGCTTCATGAAAAAAAGCCAGTATAGAAACACTACGTATCACATGATTCCTTTTATATGAGATGTCCAGAATAGGCAAATTAGTAGAAATAGAACATAGATCAGTGGTTGTCTGGGCTGATGTGTGTAGGTGAATGGAGTGGGCTGTAGGTGAGGGAAGGGAGTGACAATTACTGCTAATAGGTATGGAATTTCTTTTGGGGGTGATGGAAATGTTTTGAAAGTAAGTAGTGGTGATGGTTGCACAACTCTTTTTTTCAAAGCTCATTGAATATGCTAAAACCCAATGAACTATATACTTTAAATGGTCATATTATATAGTATGTGAATTATATTGACTTTTCAAAAGTTGAGGAAAATGCCTGTAGGAGGGCAAGCAGTATGTCTAGCAGTATGTTGGTCTCATGAATTTCCAATTTGCAGTTCTCTAAGGGCTAATGTCAGGATTCACCTCACTGATTAAGGGATGGAAAAATCACAAACTGGACCACAGGAAACGAGGGTTCTAATCCTGACCTAATAAGTTATTGCTGTGCTACCTTGAACAAGTTCACCCACATTTGTAGGGAACTTAATCTCATCTTGTATAGACTAAGGAAATTAGATTTCAAGATCATAGGATTTTTACAGTTTAGTGGTTGGAATCTTTGTTGTTGTTAATCCTCACCTGAGAATATTTTTCCCATTGATATTTTTTTTAGAGAGTGGAAGTGAGGGAGGTGTGTTTGTAGAGGAGATATATATATATATATATATATATATATATATATATATATATATATATATATTTAGAGAGAGACATCGATGTGAGACACATCAATTGTTGCCTTCTGAATGTACCCTGATCAGAGCTGGGGATCGAATCTACACCCCAGGTACATTCCTTTGACTGGGAATCATACCTGAGACTCTTTCATCCACTGGCTGATGCTCTAACTACTGAGCAATACTAGCCAGGGCTAGTGGTTGGAATCTTTAATTGCATTTGCTTTCATGCAACTTACATGGTTTATTTACATGCAAACTTATGTCAGTATTTTCCGTCTCCAGAGAATGGAGGGGTGATGTTAGGAGGTAATGAGTGGGAAAATGGTATGATTCTTAAATATATATATATATATATATATATATATATATATATATATATATATATATTTGAGGAAGGGTGATAGAAAAAGCTTGTCTTAGTCAGTTTGGGCTAAACTACAAAATACCATGGACTGGGTAGCTTAAACAACAAAATTATTTTCCTAGTTTTTCAAGCTGAAAAGTCCAAGATCAAGATGCTGGCAGAATCCATATATGGAGAGGGCCTTTGTAGACTCTTTTATAAAGACGCTCATCCCATTTATGAGGATTTCAACCTCATGACCTAATCACCTCCCAAAGGCTCCATCTTCAAATGCCATCACATTGGGGATTATGTTTCAACAATGAATTTTGAGGGAGCACAAACATTCAGTCTATAGCAAAGCTATATGTTTAAAGCAAACATTATTTCTTAAATCATTGGGCGAGGACATATATGTATGGTTATTTTCTATTCCTGGGTATTGACAATGACTTACCCAGGCACCCATTGGCCTTTCTGCCACGGCATTCTTAGCACTCATGCCCTAGATTTCTGTCAGAATAGCAAACCACCACCACCATTATTTTTACCAAAAGGAATCATCTCTGCCCCACCCTTACCCCATTCTGTCTTTAGCCTGGCTATCCTGACTTGATTTACCTGTTTTTACAGTGCAAGAAGCTATGCAATGGACAGGAGTTTGAGGGGGTCCAGAATCACAGCAGCACTCATTCATCATTGTGAGAGGAAACAAGGAGTTTACAAGCTTTCACTGAAAAGTCATTAGTGTGTCAGTTTTCATGAAATAAAGATTGTCTGAGCCATCACAGAGGGCTGTTTTCAGGACAGTCCTCACAGAGGATATTTGTTCCTCTTAGAAATGCTTGCCATATTGTAAGCTTCTTATCCCTTCTTTATCAGGGCATTACTGTGGTGCTTTTAGTGTCTGATCCTGCTAAGAAGTAGAAAATATTAAGAGGGCATTGTTCTAAAGAAATGATCCCCGAATATCATTGCTAAGCACCATCTATGACCACACATATTTCCATTTATAAAATGTCCTGTGAGACTGGAGCAGTGGTGGGTTTATATCAAAGTTCAATCTCCAAACCAAGGCCATTAAAATTGTAAAACTGCTCTTGTAGTTTCAAATGTAGAAAATTTGTATTGTGTTTGTGTTACATATATGGTACAGATATGGCATGTGACACTTGATACAATGGCATTTTTGGAATGAAAAAGTAAGCCACTGTTTTTTCCTACCTTTTCTCTATTCATTTTCTTCAATGTTTTTGTTTCCATTATTTTGTGTAATTTGTTTTGGGCTCTTTTCCTTACTCAGAATCTTATACTTTCTCTTGTTCTCTGTAGCAAGTGATGAGCAAATTTTGTATTTGGGTATTCTAATGTACAGGAGAATGAACGATATAATTTATGCAGTTTTGTTTTCCAGAAAACTTTGTTATTTTCACCTGCAATTGTCCTATTTCATTTTCCTGGAGCACTTTAAGACCAGCAATGGTGCCTCTGGTGTGTACAGTGGCTTGTTCTATGGCATGGCTTTCTCCCTGGATGTTTCATCTCTGTTTCTTTATGAAGTACAAGTTATCTTGAGAGAAATAAAGAATGGTGTGAAGCACAGTTCATAGAGTCTATTCCCAAATGGGAAAATATGTGTTTGAAGAAATAAATAAGGCTATTTTGAGAAATAAACCTTATTTTTATGTTTACTTAAGTCTTGTCTTCCAAGTCTTCTGGAGTTATTTTTGACAATATGAATCATCTGTTTGATGTCTGTTATAAGGGAAAATATCCTTGCTCCATGGGTCAGCTCTCTGCCCAGTTGTGTCTCAGGCAAGTACACCACAATTTAGGTGGAAAGGAAATAAATGTGTTTTTTTGGGGAGGACCCAAATTCAAAGGACCTAAATGTATATAAACAAGCTAGTTTTTCTTAATATATCACTTCGTTGATCTGTCTCTGAATACATGTAGAACTTCTGTGAAGCACTTTGAATTACAATTTGTTACAATTGTTGACCTTCCATTTGTAGCTTTGTTTTAGTTATCTTGCTTCATATGATAGAGAAATATTTTGAGTAAGAGATTTTTTCCAGATAGTTGTCCTTTCACATAACAAGCACACTTTAAAAAATGTTCTAAACATTTCAATGGAAATGTTTCTGAAATATTTGTGCCCTTGCCTTATTAAACAGAAGGATAAAACCATAATTAATCAGTTAAAGAAGACACAGTGTCGTCATCATGAAAATTTTTTAATAAATGGTGTTCTAATGCAACATCAGATGCATTAGATGTTCTTAGGGCTTTTTGAAGTATGAGGAACTAATTGCCCCTAAACTAAATGGTCCCAGACTATTCTATTGCTGTTGCTTCGGCCTCCCTTTTTAGCTGTGACTTCTGCTGTCATTGATTTGGATTCACTCTTTGTCCTTTTTAATCCAGGGCAGAATTGAATGTCTAGAAATTAGATGGAAGAGTTGGTTAAATATGCAACTGGAGTATTTGTGTGCAAAATAAAGGCTATGTCCCAGAAGGTGGCTCCAAAATTCTACAGTAAATTTCACAGACTTTAAATATTTCTTTCTTTTCTTTTTTTGTTAGACCAAGCTTCCCTTGCTTATTGGGTTGACCTGAATGTTGAAGCAAAGTGAGCTATTGTTATATTTCTATGATTGCTTATTGAATAGTTAGTATATCAGGAGGCTATAAAGAGAACACTTTTAATGCCTTTCCATATATTTAAGAGAAATATTCCCATCTTTCCACACTGAACTTCAGTTTATTTTCCTTTGTCCCCCCCACTTTTTTCAAATAATTACTTTAATCTTTTTATCTAATTTCTGAATTTGGCTTATCTCTTTTGTAGCTTTTAAGACATTTGCCAGTACACAGTAGCATAGGTTCATGATAATACTTTGTTGTGTTTTTAGCACCTCCATAAATTTTCTCTTTGTACTGACCATCCCACAAGCTTTGGTTTACTACACGAACATAATTTGTCTTCTTTGCGAAAATATTTGGTTTTGTCTATTCCCCATAGGCTTTATTTTGTAAATGTGCAGTGATTTCACATGTATTGTGAAGTTGGACAGCCTACTTGATATGGAAATGAATTTTACTTGTTTTTACTTCCCAGGGTCCCTTCTGGAACCCTTTTTATGAATAGGAATCACATTGACAAGCACCAGTCTCTCAAGCACATGTTGTTTATAAAGACAGCCTACACATGTTGGCCAAAACAATTTCACCCTTGAGTTACTTTAAAATTGACGGTGGATACTATTTGGTCCCAATGATTTATCTACTCCTGGTTTGTTGATTAAATGCAGAGCATCATGTTTACCACTATTTAACCTAGTACCTCTGATCTGTTGACTTCAGAGTTCTTATTTGGGAATGTGAATCTTCTTAGAAGACAAAAGATTTATTCAGTCTGTGGACCATCTCCTTTTTAGCCCTGTGACTGTGATTAAGTGGGTCCTTGGATGCTGTAAATGGCTTCTCCCTTTTGATAGAGAGAAAGAGCCTCTTACTCTTTTGGCTTTGCAACCTTATGCAAGTTGCTCCTGCCTAATTTTCATTTTGTGTCTAACCTGCTATGCCTTCTAGCTTTTCTCTAGTCCCAGTCTGGGCTAGCTCTTTATTTCATTAAATATACCTTCACTTCTTTTCATTCTGTCTTTTAGCCATACAGAAGGTTCTCTTCTCTCCCCTCAACCCTCTCAAAATCTAAGTACTTGGGAGCACTTATTCTTAGGTAACCATAGGTAAGGTGTTTTTTGTTTTGTTTTGTTTTACTCCCTATTTTTAAACCAGTCTCCAGGTATCGATGCATGTTTACTTTTTGAAGTCTTTCTTCTCCAATAATGCCTTGTTTTAGCATAGTGTCTCTAAAATAGAAAAAAAACACATGTGAGGGGTTCTGAACTTTTTTCTCTCCTATCATTTTAAATTTAACAGTGCTCTGATCACCATTTTATACTTTAATCTGGTTACTTGGTGCCTTAAGTTATATATATATATACTCGTGGCCAAGACCAAAGTATCTCCCAGGGATCCTGTTCTTCCCTCCCTCCCTGCACAGTCCTTACCCTCCTCATAAAAACACTAGTTCAGGAAGATGTCATTTTTTCTCTCTCCATACCTTGCCTACCCATCCTGGCAGGTAAGTATTATATTACATTGGTGAATTCTTTTTTTTTAACATTCATGTCTGTGAATATTATGCACAATTATGAGGGGGTAGTGAAGGGAAATCAATGTACTGATCTAAAACCTAGTAGAATAAGACCTATTTGACACCAATCTTTAAGAAATAGACTATGGGGAAGTAATCACATGATGAACTGAAATGATCTAAACTCCACATACTCTCATCAGCAACATCAGAAAATCAGCACTTAAATGCATCATAATTGTGCAGGGAGCTGGCATTTCTTTGTTCTCCCTTTCTTTGATGTGGTAGAGAATAAACTCCCTTCATCTCAGGGTGTTTTTTATTTGACATACATTTATCCTCAGATATTCTAATAATTTCTGAATCATACACCTTTATTTTATAGAACAGAATATTCTTTCAATAAAATGATTGGCTGTTAGGAAGGAACTGATCATTTGTCAGGATTATGCAGTTGACTTAGCAGTATATACTCTGGGCACACAAACTTTTTAAGAAGGTAAGATACCTATTTTAAGTAAAATAGTGTCTTGTTTTAATCTTTTGAATTGTGTTCACAACTGCAAGAATTCTAGAACACAGATTATTCCTAGTTTATATATAGAAATATTTGGATGCTGACACAAAGTTAATTCTTCAAAATATTAGGCTGAACTATGTGAAATTATTGAGTTGACTTTTTTTTAACTTAAGATAATGGCAATTTCATATGAACCAGTCTTTACTACTTTGTATTTTATTAATCTCCAAGGTCTTAACAAAGCCCTTTGTTTTGTTTTGTTATTCCTCACCCAAAGTATTTTTCCCATTGATTTTTTTAGAGACTGGGAGAGAGGGAAGGAAGGAGGGAGGGATGGATGGATGTGAGGCACGATTGATTGCCTCCCTTCCGCATGTGACCTGACCAGTACTGGGGATTGAAGCTATAATCCATGTTCGTGCCCTTGATGAGGAATGGAACATGTGACCTTTTGGTGTGCAGGCCGACGTTCTGACCACGGATCTAGGGCTTAACAGATCCATTTTAGAATGAAAGTATTCTCTAGACCAGTGGTTCTCAACCTTTCTAATGCCGCGACCCAATTGAAACTGATTCCAGAAAATGGTTTAAAGTCTTGCACTGTGATAATGTATGTGTTCCTCCTGTAACATCAGATATAATTTGGGATTATTCCATTTTATCTCAGACTTAAAACATGAGATTAGGTAGATTTTTTTTATAGTTTAATGTATTTTAATGGTAAACTTACAGGAACAGCACAGAAGACAGACAACATTAAAAACATGTACTTGCATGTAGGACAACTAAGTTAGAAAAGTATAGTGAATGGATGGAATCTACTGTATGATAAAAGTGCTACAAACACCATTTAGTTGCCACCAATAAGAAACTTACTTGTTTTTAAAAAATCCAAATGCTGGTATTGTCCAGAAAAATTTAACAGGTTTATTTATAGTTATAAAGTTGAACTGCTGAAACTTGTTCACTGAAACATTTGATTTGCATTAATGTTTTATGCCCCTGCATTTATATTAAAAAAAATTCACACACAAATGAAAATGGAATAACTGCCAATACCTGATTTCTGTCCCCTATTTTCAACTTGCAATCATATACTTAGGTACCTTTTGACCCCCTGGGGGGGAAAGAGGAACTAACGTTCAGAACTACCAATAACAGGAAGATGAGAAATTTCTTAAAAGAATGTTTTCCATCATAGTGGATTCTTAAGCACATTCTCCACGTATGCGGCATGCTAGCTGGCTGTCTTTTGGCATAATTGTTACACATTTGGCATGGGTTGCACGCAGGTTGGTGTCTTCAAAAAGGCCAACCAGATAGGCCTCACTCGCCTCCTGCAAAGCACCAATGGCTGCACTTTGGAAGCGCAGGTCTGTTTTGAAGTCCTGAGCAATTTCTCGCATTAGACGCTGGAAGGGAAGTTTGCGAATCATAAGTTCAGTGGACTTTTGATAACGTCTAATTTCACGAAGTGCCACAGAACCGGGCCTGTAGCGATGAGGTTTCTTCACCCCTCCGGTGGAGGGCGCACTCTTCTGAGCGGCTTTGGTGGCCAGCTGCTTCCTCGGGGCTTTGCCCCCAGGTCCACTTGCGGGCAGTCTGCTTGGTACCAGCCACCGCACAGAGACTCTTTACTTACCCCGCTTCTCCTTGGGCTGGAGCCCGGCGAGCTGGAGGTGGCGTAGGCGTTGGAGAGCGACGGCGGCTGCGAACTGAGATTAGGTAGATTTTTTAAAAATGTAACCTTGCGTTATTTATTATCCTAAGACAGAAAGAGGATTAAGCGAACTATTATGTATTTTTCTATATTTCGAGTTATCAATACTTATTTAAGTATACTAAAATGTTTTCTAATTCAAATGGAAAACGGTTGCCTCCTGCATGTCCCCTACTGGAGAAGGAGCCCACAGCCTGGGCATGTGCCCTTGACCGGAATTGAACCCGGGACCCTTCAATCCGCAGGCTGACACTCTATCCACTAAGCCAAAATGGCTAGGGCAACAAGACCAATATTTAATGTTAGTTATCATTTGTTCTTATTCTAAACACAATTAAAAATTGGTTGGGGGGGGCATGGGTAAAATGGTGAAAGGGAATATAGTCAATATTAATGTGATAACTGCACAGTGACATGGTTACTAGAGTGAATGTGCTAATCATATTGTGAAGTAGACGAATGCTGAATCACTATGTTATACACCAGAAACTAATGTAATCACCTCTTATTGGTTACTATAGGATCAGGAAAAACTATGAGCTTGTGCAAATACATGTTCTGTCTGCAAGGCTATTTTATTTTTTATTTTCTTTTAAATACATTTAAGTATACTCTTAAAATATATGCTGAACCACATGTGATTGATCATTTTCCACATATAATAAAACATCTTAAAGGAGAAGAGCAAAAAAAAAGTATATTAAAATGACTTTTCTGTCAGAAAGTCCTGGTATGAAATTGTGTCATTAAATTTTCCAAAGGAGGCTGTATTTATTGCCTTTTTTTCCTAAGAAGGGCGATTTTAATTTTTGCTATCATGTCAAAGGCTTTTCACGATAATTATAGTCAATAATTGCAGTAGTAATGCTGTGTGCCATCTGCAGGCTCTATGTAATGGAAACTGGAGAGAAAAACATGTCCCTTTGCTTGATGGGAGTTACTGCGGAACCTGAGGCCCAGGTACCAGATTACTACTCACATCAGTTTTAGGTGGCCCTCCCACTTATTCCATCTTTTATCTTTCTTGCCCCTTAATGGCTGTAGTCCCAAACGCCCCTCACCCCTCATGGTTTTTGTTCATCCTAAAGTAGCTGATGGACCTTGATTCATTGGTCATATTCTGGGACTGGAAGAGTAATCAGGACTCTTGTGGAATCAGACATTTGACCAAATTAATTGTTTTTCATAAATGAGCAGTTGGCCCATGGCCAAAAGATTTATGGGATGTAGGATATTGCAGTAGGTAATCACTTAGTTATCATGGACAGCTGTCTGATATTTTGAATTTTGAACATCAGGTCTCAAGCTTATCTTTTGTCCAAATTTCAGAAACTCTGGGACCTCTCTTAGGTCTTATGACAGGCAACACCATTCTATAGTGACTCCATTGTTAGTCCTATGGCAGCAAACTTAATTTCTTTTTAGAGGCTCAAATTAGAATGACCTCTCTTCTTCTATCCATCCCCCAAACAAAAATGGTAATAGGCAGCCCCTTTATTCTTGGTTATCTGACATTTCTGCAGTAAAGAGGGCAAGACTACTTCCAGTGCACTAGTTGCTTTCTGGAATATTCATTACTATCTCTGTGGCCCTGGGGTGATTCAGAGGATTCTGATCTAGCAGATCTGCATCTGAGGATCCTCAGGACTTGCATAGGCCTGTAGGGACTTGAATGCAGAGCAATTGACTGGTTTCTCTCTTTTCATTGTCACTAGCTAGCAAAGAGGCACTCATTTTTCCATCTTCTGTGAGGAAATATATATTTTTAGAGTCATAAATAATTTATTACATTAAGACTTTAATTTAGTGCCCAAGACCTGCCTTTATTTTCCCTTCTCTGATACTAAAGAATCCAGTGGAAAGTGGTAGGTGGCTGGCATGGCAGCCTAGCTAAAGAATTCCCTAAGTGATGCCTTACATTTAACTTCAAACATCTTTTTATTGGTGTTTCAGAGCCCAGAACAAACTAGGGATTATTCCTAGTGTTATAGAGAGGAATTGTGTTGTATCTCAATTCCTTCGTTGTGTGGTGTGTCAGTCACTTGATAACTTAGAAGCTCCTTCCCTGAGACTTCAGCTGCAAACATTGAATAGAGGCATCCCAGTGATTTATTGACTATTAGAATATAAGTTTAGGGAATCTTTTCATCAAATGACCACACTTAGATATTTTAAAAAATCAAAGCATTTCCCTAGCCTATGTGGCTCAGTTAGTTGGGTGTTGGCATCAAAAGATTGTTGGTTCAGTTCCCGGTCAAAGGCACAAGCCTGGTTGTGGGCTCTGTCCCAGTAGAGGGTTACAGGAGGCAACTGATCTATAGTGCTGTATTGTGTTCTCATTTTTTCAAAAAATGTATTTTATTGATTTTTACAGTAAGGAAGGGAGAGCGATAGAGACTTAGAAACATCAATGAGAGAGAGAGAGAGAGAGAGAGAGAGAGAGAGAGAGAGAGAGAGAGAGATTGATCAGCTACCTCCTGCACCGCCCCCCACCGGGGATGTGCTTGCAACCAAGGTACATGCCCTCGACCGAAATTGAACCTGAGACCCTTCAGTCCACAGGCCGACACCCTATTCACTGAGCCAGACTGGTCAGGGCTGTGTTCTCATATTGATGTTTTTCTATTTCTCCTCCTATCCTTTCCCCCCTCTTCTAAAATTCAACAAACTATTGAAAAAAATCAAACCATTGACATCATCTAAGAATTAGCTTTTTTAAAAATTATTTGAATTTTTAGTGATCTGATTTGTCAAGCCAAATAACTAAAAAGCATTTGTGTGAGAAGTTTTTGCTTTTTGGAATTTGCTTTTTCCTCGCATTGCAAGATTCTTCTTTGAGTTCAAGATATCTTTTGTAGTTACGTGTGCTTTAACAAATGGACATGGCATGTATCACATATATAGATTATATTTGAGTGTGTGAATCTCTCCCAATTTGTCCAAAGGCACCTCCTAAGTCACCTCTGTCAAAATCACAATGTGAGAAGCATGGGTTGGGTTGGATTGGCCAGAAATAGTATCATTTTCCTCTCGTCTTTTTTAAAAATTAAATTTATTGGGGTGACATTGGTTAGTAGGATTGTAAGGTTTCAGTTACATGTTACATGATCTGGATTTTGCACTGTGTGCTCATCACCCAAAGTCAAATCATTTTTCATAACCATATATTAGGGCCCCTTTATCCCCAACCCCTTCCCTCTGGCAACCACCATACTGCTGTTTGTGTCCATGAGTTTCAGTTTTATATCTCACATACGAGTGAAATCATATGTTCTTAGCCTTTTCTGCCTAACTTACTTTACTTAGCATAATATTCTCAAGGTCCATCCATGTTGTTGCAAATGACAGTATTTCATTCTTTCTTATGGCTGAGTAGTATTCCATTGTATATATGTACCACATCTTCTTTATCCAACACCTTATTGAAGGAAACCTTGGTTGTCTTCATGTCTTGGCCACTGTGAATATTGCAATGAACATAGTGGTGCGGATATCTTTGTGAGTACATGTTTTTGAATGTATACCCTAGAAAGGGATTGCTGGGTCATATAGTAACTCTATTCTTAATTTTTTGAGAAATCACCAGAATGTTTTCCACTAAATTGTTCCAAGATATGATTAGATGAGCTCAGATAATTTGTGGTGTGTGTGTTTAGAAATTCCGACTATAGAATAAGAGAGGAGAGAAAAAGCATATAAAGCAACAATAAAATCTATTTCTGTTCATCTTATAATTTGAAGAGGGAAAAATCCAAGCCTTTTCTATTTCTGCACTGATGGATGGCATCTGGCAGATAAAAGGTATTTGATAAATAGTACAGTAAGCACCAACAATGTTTTTCTTGTGTTGTCAAATTGGGTCAAAGATTAGTTTGGGAAAAGTGAATTGATTCTTTGATTTAGACTTGGGGAAAATTTTTAGGGCAGGGTACCATTTCCAGGTAATCTCTTGAGGCGGACTGGTTGAACTAACTAGGTCAAGAAGTGGTAAATATAATTGATTTTCAAATGTAATCAACAAGTCTGATCCTGAAGGAAATATTCTCAAAGATCAGAATGGGAAATTGAGTAATGCAAGGAGCTAGTACTCTGCCATTATGGTAAATCCCAATCAAACCTGGAATGCCTAATTTACCAAGCCAAGGAAACTTAACTGGCATCACCACAGAACTGTGGGACTCTTTCGTCAAATGTTATGATGGACTTTTAGACAGGCAGCAGAGGTTAGGGATACAAAAGATAATTCTCTAGATAGTAACATTTACAGTGGCTTTCTGTCCAAATTTATGACTGAGATAAATTTTACTTACACCTCCAGTCAATGACCTGGAAAAGAAAGTATACATTGAAAATTTTACATTTGTCAAAAAAAAAAGTTTTCTAAGTAGCAAAGTGCCCAATAAATGGGAATCAATTCTAGAGCATATACTCCAAAGGAGGCAGGTGTTAGGGGACAAGTTAATGAATGGCAAAAAGAGGAGCTTTTTAGAGGGTTGTGGGAATTCAACCTTGCAAAAAGAGCATGCTGCCCCTCCTCCACCTGCCTGACCTGAAGTTCAGAAGAATTTTTCTCTCAAGTTATAAAAACAAACTCCTGTTCAAGTATGAATTATGTCCATATCCATTGGAACTGAGACTAATACAGAATCCTTCAGTTCAAATCTGTATTAGAGTTAGCTGTAACTTACTATGACCTTTAACAAGAATTCTGTGGAAGTGGATTTTAAGGGATGTGATTAAGTACAAACATTGAAAATGTGAATATTGGAGGAACCAAGATGGCGGCATAGGTAAACACCTATCTTGCTGCCCCACACAGCAATTTCAAAACTACAACTTAACGACAGAACAAACAATATCCAGAATCACTGGAAATCTGGCTGAGCTAAAATTCCACAAATAAAAGTAAAGATAGGACACTGTGACTCAGAGGAGTGGCAGAGGGCAGCATTGAAGATACACGCGGAGTCAGAGGTTTGGAGTTGTGTATGTGTGCGAACAGATAGGGCGAGCAGCTGCAAACCTGGCTGGTTTCCTCGAACGGGGAGGGAGACAAAGGCGTCCCACTGCACTGATTCCCCAGTTCTGGGTGAAGTCCAGGAAACCCACACTCATATGGGGTGAAACTGGACAGTAAGGAAGCACACTGAAACTCAGGCTCTGCAGACATCCGCGAGCTTGCGAAGAGGGCACAGGAGCATGCAGAGAGGACTCATGACTTGCTCTATCATTCGGGAGAAAAAAAAATAAAGAAAGAAGGGAAACCACCAGACTGCATTGTTTTACAATCCTGGATGAGACTTTGAGGGTGCAGACTCATTTGGGGAGAGCCTGAATTGTCTGGCAGTGGGTAGAGCTCAGCGGCAGCTTTCTCTCAGAGGTGCATGCAGCCATTACCACCAGACACAGAGACCCAGGTGCTGCATAGGGCAGAGCTGATGGGAAATCAAGGCTTCCTGCTCAGTCCGGAGACTCCACCCACCCAACCTGAGCACAGCTGATCCTCACAGCCAATTAGCCTGGAGGTCAACCCTCCTAGTGCTAACAACAATAATCTAGGCTTAACTTCAACAAAACTGTGCAACCCATAAAGGGCTGCAGCAAGAGTAATCCACCTCAGGTAACTGGGAAGGCTGAGCCACTGTCCCTTACAGGACATCTACCACACAAAGCTAATCGACCAACTCAGGAAAGCAGGCACAATGCAGAGACATGGAAAGAAATCAGATGTGAAAGAAATGAAGGAAAAAAAACCACACAAGTGGACATAGAGTTCAAAACCACGGTTATAAGGTTTTTCAAGAGGCTCCTAGAAAAGGCCAATGAACCTAATGAGACCTTCGAGGAAATGAATGAGACCTACAAGGATATGAAAAAGGACCAACTAGAAATTAAGCATACAGTGACTGAAATAAAAAAAAATATTACACAAAGACTTAAAAGCAGTCCAGAGGGCCACAAGAACCAAGTCAAAGATTTGAAATAGAAAGAGGCAAAATACACCCGGCTGGAAAAGCAAGAAGCAAAAAGAATCCAAAAAATTGAAGATAGTGTAAGGGCCTCTGGGACAACCTCAATCATACCAACATCCGAATTATAGGGGTGCCAGAAAAACAGAGAGAGCAAGATACTGAAAACCTATTTGAAGAAACAGTGACCAAAACTTGAAAGAAATTGGCTTAAAAGTCTAAGAAGTGCACACAACCCCAAACTATAGGAATCCAAAGAGGACCACACCAAGACACATCATAATTAAAATGCCAAGAGCAAAAGACAAACAGAGCATATTAAAAGCAGCAAGAGAAAAACAGTTAGTTACCTATAAGGGAGCATCCATACGATTGTCAGTGGATTTCTGAACAGAAACTATGCAGGCCAGACGGGAGTGGCAAGAAATATTCAAAGTGATGAATAGCAAGAATCTTCAACCAAGATTACTCTACCCAGCAAAGCTATCATTCAGAATTGAAGGTCAGATAAAGTGCTTCGCAGATAAGAAAAAGCTAAAGGAGTTCATCACCGCCAAACCAATATTCTATGAAATGCTGAAAGATATTCTTTAAGAAGAGGAAGAAGAAAAAGATAAAAATAAAAAAATATGATCAACAAATACACATCTATCAACAAATGAATATAAAAATCAAGTGAATTAAAAATCTGATGAACAGGATAAACTGGTGAATGTAACAGAATCATGAGCATAGAGAGGGAATGGACTGACAATTCTTGAGGATGAAAGGGTTGTGGGAGGTGCAGCAAGAGACTGGACAAAACTCATACACCTATGGGAGAGGATAGCGTGGGAGAGGTAAGGTCAGAGGGTGGGATGGGTACTGGATAGAGGGGAGCTATAGGGGGAAGAAAGGGGAAACAATGCAATTAATAAACTGAACAATAAAGTTTAAAATATTAAGAAAAAGAAAATGTGAATATTTCTTTCTCCCTTGTCATTTCATTGATGTTTGCATAGAATTTTAAAGAAACGTTTGTGTGGCTGGAAATCTGATGTTAAAAGAGTCATTTTTCTTTATTTGAAGCGCAAGCTTTGCTATCACCTTAGTGTAAAACCTTTTCTAGATAGCTATTTGGAAAAATATCCTCTTGAAGAATTAATGATGAATGGATATGCTGTTCTTTAGGTATATTTTCCTAGAAAGTTGATTAATTTAAAACCTATTCTCATACTCTATTTTGGAGGGTGGAATTTGAGGTATGTTATTAAAGGGAGACTAAAGAAAACTTGAGGGTTTTTCCCTTCTTAGTTAGCCAAAGATGAAAACAACTATAAAAAATGTTAAAAATCTTCATAATCCACAGCCCATGAAATATACATAAAAAGAAATGTATAAATATTTGCATTAGAGTAAGTGTCTTGTATTTGTGAGGCTCCCTACCCCCCAACATTTTCTTCTACATTTGCAATAAACCGCTGACTCTTTGTGATCTTGCTGTGAAACCTAAATGGCTATGGCATTTTATATGATAATTGGATTCCTGGAGGGTTCTTTAGAGATTATTTGGAAATAATAAGGAAAATCACTCTCTGTTGGAAGTCCTGGTGTGCGAGTCATCTCCCTGGGAGGAGGAGGGAAGACATGTCTCCAATGTTTTTCTAAGAATACCTTCCTCCTTTCTTTTTCTCTAATTCTCTAAGGCAGTGATTCTTAACCTTTCTAATGTCCTGACCCTTTAATACGTTGTGGTGACCCCCAACCATAAAATTATTTTCGTTGCTACTTCATAACTGTAATTTTCCTACTGTTAATGAATAATAATGTAAATATCTGTGTTGATATTTGAGAACCCTTGCAAAAGGTTCTTTGAACAGGTTGAGAGCCTAAGACCATCAGAAAACAGATATTTAAATTACGATTCATTAACAGTAGCAAAATTGCAGTTATGAAGTAGCAATGAAAATAATTTTATGTTTGGGAGTCACTGCAACATGAGGAAATGTATTAAAGGGTCAAGGCATTAGTAAGGTTGAGAACCACTGCTCTAAGGTCTTAGTGTAGTTTCCCACTGGAGATTGACTGCTCTTGGGGGCAATCCTAAGACTTGAGCACACTAGTGGTGTAGAGAAAGGACAGGATGCTGCTGGTGGCCAGCATTCTCCCAACCTGATCTCTGTGATGCTCCAAGCCAGGTCTGATTAGCTGTCTTAGAGATGGTCCTACCAGGGCTTTGGTTTACCAGGGTTTTGATCCACATCTTGGTACACAGGTTCCAAAAGTACTATTGGCCACCAGAGGGAAAAAAACCTGTTGTAGCCAATGGTCTTTCCCCTCTAAGCTACTTTTTATTTGTAGATGAATGTATAACTGAGGTATTTGGAATCATTTATTCATTCCCTGGCATTCCATTAAGGTGTGAGCCCAATGAAAATAATAAATTAGTATTTCAGCTAATCTTTCAATTGATACAACCATGCATGTGCACTTAAAACATTGACAGAAAAGTCCTTCTTCTTTGTTAGTTGTAAAACAGGAGCACCCCATCTTTTCCTACCTGTCCATAGCCTATCCTCTATGGCCTCCCAATACATTTCCAGAGCCTTTTATTAGCACTGACTCCTGGGGTAGTATTTATTAGATCCTCGGACTTATTGAACAGTTTTAGCTTAATCACCAGTACTATTCTTGTTGAGTTCTGGACCTGGATGAAGTGTTGGAAAATGTGCAAAATACATGTAGTTGCTCTAACTGTTCTAAAGTGTTGGTAAAGTAGGTCAAGTGTGAATTTCAGGCCACCCACTCACTTCAGTTGATATCTTACTTTAGTATATGTTTGGTACAATTCAGATGGGGTTTTATGATTGCCAGACATAAACTTTGGTTCATAAGTTGCTTATTTAAACATCAATATAAAGCCTAGCTTGATTTCTACTTGGAGTGGATTTTAAAGCTGTTGCAAGCTCAATGAAATGAAGTATGGAGTTTTAAAGTAGCAACCCTAACTTTTCCAACTACACTCAACATGAAGGGTGACCACATGGGTGCAGCCATATTGTACAAGGGCATGATGGTCAATTTGCAAATTACCTCTTTATTATATAGGATTTTATTTAAAAATTATTTTAAAATTTATCTTTACTGTTGAAAGTAGTATAGCTGTACCCTTTAGTTTTCGTTGTTATTGGTTTATCCCATTGACTCCATCTCGCACCCACCCATCCCAAGCCTTATGTATAGATGTATTTTGGTAATTCTTTGGACCAATGACAAAGAATTGTTTAACTTTCATTAAAAATAAAAATAAGAAAGCGTAAAGTAGAAATCGAGGGATTAAGAAAATCAACCCCGCTTAATATAGCTTCCCAATATTAGAATTATATCTTGTATTCTTTTTACTTTGAAAACTGCCTTTTAAAATAATCTTACTCTTCTAGGACAAAGTATTACAGAAAATGGAAGGACAGCAGAGTTTTCCTATACCCCATACCCAGTTTTCCCTATTATTTACATCTGACATTAGTGTGGTACATTGTCACAAAAGATAAACAAATATTGATGCATTAGTATTAACTAAAGTCCATACCTTATTCTGATTTTTTAGTTGTGTGTGTGTGTTTTTTACTAACGGTTTTATTGAGATGCTAGAGGCCCAGTGCATGAAATTTATGCACGGAAAGGGGGTCGCCTCAGCTTGGCCTGAACTCTCTCCAATTTGAGAGTGGCTACTAACCACTCACCTGCCAGTATGATCCCCCTAACTGCTCTCCCCTCACAGCCGATTTGCCCTAACTGCTCTCCCCTGCTGGCCTGGTCCCCCTAACTGCTCTCCCCTGCCTTCCTGATTGCCTCTAACCTCCTCTGCCTTGGCCCTGCCAACATGGCTTTGTAGAGAAGGATGCCCGGAAGGACATCCAGAAGATTATCCAGAAGATGTTCAGTCTAGTTAGCATATTACCCTTTTATTAGTATAGATAATTCCTACCCCCCAAAATTAAACCATTTAATTACAATGGCTTTTAGTGTATTGTGCATCCTCACCAAAATCTCATACCTTTTAACGATAATCATCCCCCTTTACTTTCCATTAGTCTGACTCCCACACTGGCTCCTCAGTCCGAGGAAACAATAATTCACTTGCTTTCTCTATACATTGACCTGTGCTAGGCCTTTAAATAAAGGAATCATATAATATGTGTACTTTTGTGATTGGCTCTTTCCCTTAACCTCATCTTTTTGAGATTGAGCTCTGTTGTAACTTGTATCAGAACTTTATTCTTTCTATGGCTGTGTAATATTCCATTTTGCCAAATTTGTTTATCTATTCATTGTTGGACATTTGGCTATTATGAATAATGCTGCTCTTACCATTTGCATGTGTTTATTGATTTCCTTAGTCCCCTATAATATCTTTTTCTGTATCCACCCAGAAGAACACATTATATTTGATCATCATATCTGCTTAGGCTCCCCGATGGCCCTTGGCCCTTTAGATCAATGCCTTGTCTTAGTTATCATCAGTTTACCATCACTTACGCATTTCACTCAGCAACTAATTGATGTTTTCTTTTTTGGCTATATTTACCCTAAAATATGTCTCCAGTGAGCTATGTATGTTCTTGAAATACCTGGAAGAGAGAAGATGCTGCTCCCCTGGCCCCTCTCAGTACAAGTTGTTTCTTTTGGAGAGCCTCAGTAGCTTACCAGAGTATAATAGATTAGAGGCCCAGTGAATGAAAATTCATACACTGGAGGGGGGTCCCTCAGTTTGACCTGCCCCATCTCACAGTCAGGCTGGCCCTGGGTGGCTGGGGGAGGGGGGGCTGAGGGGACTGGGGGGCTCCCGAGGCAGGTGTTCTGCCATCTTGTGGCTGTGGGTGCTGCCATCTTTGAGGGCAGAGCAGTCAATTAGCATATTCCTTATTGGCTGTGGGCACTGCCATCTTTGCGATTAGCATATTCCCTCTTTATTAGATAGGATGGTCTTCATTTCTGACTTTGTTTTGCAATTACATTGTTTTTTTTACATTTACATAATGCTTTTTTGTTTGCATAGGAAAGGCTCTAGTGGGTAAGTGACTTCCCCAAGAGCCCATAGTGATTCATGTACAGCTGGGACTCAAACCTGTATTTCCGATTCCCCAAATCAGTCTTCTCATTCCTAGGCAATCATTCCCCTTGCAGAAGGAAAGATCCAGATAGTGCTGAGTATTTGAAAGCTTTTAAATTAACTTCTTAAAAACACCTCCTAAAGAGCTAAGTTTTTTGAAAACCCAGGTGAGGAACTCAGTTTCTGCAACAAAGGCCAATGCAAAAATCATAGTCTCTTACAGTTGCAGTATACAAAGTGCTTTCCACTGTGTTTCTCTCAGATGTTCCTCCCTGTTGCTCTTACCCTTAGGGTGCAGTTTGTGTCTCTGTTATTTACTGGAGGCATTTGCTTGCTTTATTGATGAAATAATTTGGGGTGTGTCTTACAAATCATGCTGGTGCAGGCAAGACTGGGTTCTCTGCCACTGTATCCCATGAAGATTTTTGGTTCCTCCACTTAGGACTTGGGGAGAGTAATCTCTAGGGATTTACTTTATCTCCTACAGTTCCAAAAATCTGACACCTTAATGAAAACTACAAGTATTCCTTTATCACCAATCCTGTAAAAATGTGTACGAATCTGAGGGACATCCTCCCCCCCTGGCATCTAGTTGGACTGCAAAGTGAATATTCTGAGAGAGCTGTAGAAATGGTTGTAAGTTATGATTAATATTGTAAAGTTGATAGTAAATAAGCTGAGGGCTTGCCTGAGAACCTAACAGCATTTACAGCAATTTTTATGGGAAGGTAGGTTATGAGCAACTAAAAATTAATAGACATTAGCTGTATCTTGTTTATACATCAGGGCCAGCCTTTGATGAGACCATTAAATAAGATAAAATGACAAAGCACAGTTCCACAGATTGTTCACCACAGAGCCCTGGTAAAGGATGGAATAGATTCCACATTGATTTGAAATGCTGAAAAAAAGAACCAATACACACTCAGCAGGATTGAGTAGGAATTTATTGTGATTATCTTTGTTTAGCTTTGAATACTCAGGCCTTGATATTAAGACTAAAGAGAAATTACATGGAGCTAGTGTGGTTAAAAAAAAAGTATGGCTCTTTCGAGTGATTTTTTTTTAATGCCATAGAGTTAAGCTTTAAAAAGCATGCTTCATTGAATCTCATGCAAGCCTTCTAATACAGGGCTAGGGGACTTTTTCTTTTGAGGACCACTGACCCACAAGGAAAAAAACTAATCAAGAACCATGCACTAAAAACAACTTTATTTAGGTGCTTCCTTAGAAAACCATAAAGCATTCAATTCACTTGCTTTTAAAATTAGAACAGGAACTCTCAACAAGTACAACACATTTTTCAAAATCCTTTGGTTTCATGTTATATTAAAAGAAGTGGGTGGAGTAGGGTAGGAAAGATCAATAAAGGTAGAATAAAAGAGGGAACACAGAAGAGCTTTAAGGAAGTAGAAGAGAGACATAGAGAGCCTACACAGCAATGGGCGTATAAGCGGGGGATTGAGTTAGGGAAATATAGGAGACAGATATTAGGTGTGGATCATAACTCACTGTTCACGTGATCTATTGGGATAACTGGTTAATATCTGTGGCTCTAATGTTTAAGCCTTTTAAGTAATAATTTTTATGGAAGGTTATGTAACAGAATCATCTAGGTCCGATCAATGGCACACTTTCCACTTCTTCGAACAGCACTTCAAAACATAAGAAGTAGAAAATTGAGACTCTGAATGGTGTGCCTCAAAACAAGAAAAGTTCTATTGGGACGGTATCTACAAATTACCTGAAAGTTGGGGAAAATGTGCACTTTTGATGTTTCTCTTGAAATTAACGTGTTTTCTTTGGGTTACAAAATCTGCATTATTAACTGGTTAACAGTTATTCTGCACTATTAACCAGTCAATAATTAATCAGAATTATTAACCAGTTCAGAGTTAATCCCCACTACTAACTGGTCAATAATTAATCCTCATTATTAACTGGTTAACAGTTAATTCACACTATAAACCGGTCAATAATTAATCTGCATTAACTGGTTAACAGTTAATCCACATATTTATTTTTATTTTTATTTTTAATTCTATTTTTAAAATATATTTTATTGATTTTTTACAGAGAGGAAGGGAAAAGGATAGAAAGTCAGAAACATCGATGAGAGAGAAACATCAATCAGCTGCCTCCTGTACACCCCCTACTGGGGATGTGCCTGCAACCAAGGTACATGCCCTTGACTGGAATCGAACCTGGGACCTTTCAGTCCCCAGGCTGACACTCTATCCACTGAGCCAAACCGATTTCGGCTAATCCACATTATTAACTGCTTAAGAGTTAATCTGCACTATTAACTGGTTAATAATTAATCCACATTATTAACTGGTTAATGATTAATAATGTGGATTTTGTAATCAAAGAAAACATGGTACTTTCAAGAGAAACATCAAAAGTGCTTTATTCAAAATAATGTCCATCACTAGCTATACATTTTCCCCATCTTTCAAGGAATTTGTGGATACCGTCCCCAATAGAACTTTTCTTGTTTTGAGGCAAACCATTCAGAGACCCAATTTTCCACTTCTTCATATGTTTTGAAGTGCTGCTGAGAAAGTGTGCGTGCTATCAATCAGAACAAGTGGCAATCTGAAGGAGCTTTTTGCTATATAGCAAAATAGCATAGATATCAAATTGTGTGTGTGTGTGTGTGTGTGTGTGTGTGTGTGTGTGTATAAATATATATGTCAACATAATGCGGATTTTTTTGCAATAGATGGAGTTACACATATGTTGATATACCAGTGTATGCGATTTGATGTGTAACTCCAGCTAGTGCAAAAAATCCGCATTATTAACTGGTATACCTAGTAGAAATGCAGCAGAGTAAGTGATGTGTTGAAGACTATATGGGCAAAAGTGTAAAGTGTTAGAGTCAGCATGTTTGCACCGAGGGGTAGACAACTTTGCCTGCAGAAACTTTGGCTAAGTATTCAGCCTGTTGTCGTCCTTTACATAGGGCAAGCCTTTTAACGTTAGGCAAATTTTTCCTGGAATGTTCTTCTCTCTAAAATGAAAGTGGGCTCTTTTTATTTTATATTAGGTATTGCTAAAACAGCGATGTACTTGAATATTTAGATATAAGCAGGGCTCTATAAGGTCCTGCTAAGGGCCTTTGGTGGATATATAAAGGAAGGGGTACATGGGCCCTGCTGGGCTCTTTATATGTGCTAGTGTAAATGGTGCTGTGTACTTTCAGCAGGTTACCAGTAAAACTTTTATTGTGGTTACCTGTTTTTGAAGATTGCCTCCTTAACATAAAATTTCTGCAGATAACTTTAAACATTTCCATTTCTAGCACCTTCTTAAATGTAGAACATTATTCTTTCCTGCTGTCTCATAGAATTGCTGTATTCAGGTCATGTGTCTGTGCATGTATGCATTGGGGGTGTGAAAAGGGGTGCTTTTCCTTGGACTTAGAAACCTATTTTTATAGAATCGCATAAGTGACTCTTTAGTTTATTTTATGTATGAACCCTGCCAAAACTAGGTGAACAGATTATTTTCCAAATTCTTGAATTGTTTTACCTTGGAAATCCAATGCACTTCACAACAGAATCTTTGCAGGGGCTTATAGATTAGCCTGTGATGAACTTTAGCCTGTGATAACCTTATAAAGTAGCTGCTCTCTTATTATAATTTATTTAAATAGCCTTGTGTGTCTTAAAGTCTTATTCTGAGCATTCCAATTAATATTCTGTGTGGGGTGTGACTGTGATATGGATTATTTAGTACAGCCACAGCAAACACTGGAACTCAGTGTGTGGCTCTCGAGCTATGGTTTGCCAACCATTGCTATAACTTGATGTATTCAGATTATATTGGGTGAAATCCTCAATCTTGAAACAAGGAGACAACTGGATATATCTCTGTTAATTATATGTGCTAGTACCAAAAGCCTGCTGTGAACTCATTAAGCCAGTGAAGGAGGGAGTTTTGTTTTTGGTTGTAACAAAGATATTTCCAGAAAACAGCTTTAGCAACCTTTCTTCTTTCTTTTCTTTTTTTTTAAAATAGAATTTTTATTATTATTATTATGGGAGGGAGGGAGGGAGGGAGGGAGGGAGGGAGGGAGAGAGAGAGAGAGAGAGAGAGAGAGAGAGAGAGAGAGAGAGAAATGTCATATCCTATGAAAGAGACATCTTGGAAATGCCTAAATAAAGTTATATTTTTGTGGTGAAGGGACTGGAGTCCATGTTGATGAAAACAGCTTGGTGGCTGGCAATGGCAGCAGCAGCGGGATGATGAGGGTGACACCTTCTCCTGACCATCCCAGTCGCCTCCTGCAGAGGGAGGTAAGACTGCAGCTTAGGCCTGCTCCCTGGGGAGTGGGTCTAAGCTGTCAGTAGGACACCCCCCTGAGGCTCCAAGTATGTGAGAGGGGCAGGCTGGGCTGAGGGACAATCCTTCCAGTGCATGAATTTTCATGCACCGGGCCTCTAGTATGATTATATTATACTTGTATATGTGCAGTTGATAATCCTAGTGTTAGTCAAATAAGTTTCCAGTTCAGTTGTATCCAAAGTAGTTTCACACACACCCCTACCCCACCTCCAAACCTGAGCCATTTTGGTATCTACCTTAGGTGAAGACTTATTTCCTCTAAGCACACATAGCCAATAAACACCAAAGGACAGCTCATAGTCTAGTTCAATTCCCATGGTTATTAGTGTTGTTAGAAAGATTTGTTATTTATTCTCCATTCTTTTATTTATTGTACATGCTTACCACTGGCAGGCTCAAGTGTCTTCATTGTACTCATTCCTGAGTTCTTGAGATCTTGATTCTTTTCAGGTCCCAAATGTCTTACATGGAACATGGGCAGCAATAGCAGAAAGAACAGTGACAGTGAATCCTTTCTTTTTTTAATATATTTTATTGATTTTTTACAGAGAGGAAGGGAAAGGGATAGAAAGTCAGAAACATCGATGAGAGAGAAACATCAATCAGCTGCCTCTTGCATGCCCCTACTGGGGATGTGCCTGCAGCCAAGGTACATGCCCTTGACCAGAATCGAACCTGGGACCTTTCAGTCCACAGTCCGACGCTCTATCCACTGAGCCAAACCAGTCTCGGCGACAGTGAATCCTTGTAAACATTTTTACTAGGGTATCTATACCTCACCAATTAATATGGGAATGAATAAAGTGCCTACTGGATTTATTTTCGAATGGCACTGTATCTCTTGATCATTATGAAGTAGAGAATGGCTTCTTCAAAGCACAATTTTGGACCTGTGATAGGAGGAATAATGTGTGGGTGAACTCTGGGATCTATTTTTTATAAAACCCACAATCCTCCAAACTCTTATGGTTAAATCACAAGCAAAATGCAGTTGGATTAGGGGAAGGGGAGATACTTTGTGAGTTAAGCTACTGTAGAGTGATGTGACTTTGACATTTCTCTTGACCCTTAGGATTCCTTCACTACATAAAGATTTCATTTATTGGAAACCATTGGTCTATACTGGAATGAGAGGCTACACAGAATCATAAGGTCAATACAGTGGTTTACATCTTCACAGAAGTTGCTGGCTGAGAAAAATCTTAAAATTAAAAATAATTTAATATCACCCTTTGACTTACGATAGACTCAAATTATCCAGCACGAATTCCCTTTGTTTCTGCTTGGCTAACAACTCCTTGAAATCCACTTATCCTATTGCTTTCTCCAAGTAACTATTGTTCATATATTTTTTTCAGTTTTTGGTTGTTGTCACATTTTATAAATAATTCTTCATTAATGGTACCCTCTCTTGGAGTGTAAATTTCCAAAGCTAGAAAAACTGTCTCATTTGTATGATTTGAGAAATAGAATCATAAGAAATTATAAAAGGAACTTGGATTGATATTGAATAATACTCTGTTTACTGGACACATTCTTGTTCCTGTGATATAACAGCCTTCCTGATTGGAAAGCTCCTTTTGTCCTTTGGAGATGGCTTTATTATTTTATTTCTCTAAGAAGGGAATAAATATTTTTGCTTTTATAAAAACATATTTTTTATTTCAAGGAGGAAGGCAGAAGGAGAGAGAGATAGCAACATCAATATGCAGAGAGAATAATTGATTGGCTGCCTCCTGCACATCTCCTACTGGGGATTGAGCTCGCAGCCCAGGGATTAAATTGTGACCTCCTGGTTCATAGGTCGATGCTCAATCACTAAGCTATACCAGCCAGGCTAAATATTTTTGTTTTAATGAAAGCTTCCATACATAAGATGCTTAGGCCTTAGCAGCAACCTCACAGATGGAAATGAAGCATAATTTGTGTACCTGAATCAAATTCTTCCTTTTTGAACTTAATGAATAATTATGGAAATTGAGTGTCCTATACTTTATCTTTCAGGTGATCATTTGAAGATCTGTCCCCAGGGTTATACCTGCTGCTCTCAAGAGATGGAGGAGAAGTACAGCCTACAAAGTAAAGATGAGTTCAAAAGTGTGGTCACGGAACAGTGTAATCATTTGCAAGCTGTTTTTGCTTCCCGTTATAAGAAGTTTGATGGTATGTATTAGAACTTTGGTCCAACTGAGCATTCACATTTGCTTTGTTCCAAAATTTGTTTTACACTTTTTATTTGTGTCACATTTAAGAGGTGATATTTAAATTTGTACAATTGCTTTTTCAGAGCTCTTCTGTTCTCTCAGTGTTCAAGTTTTCTCTCAAGATGTTCCTTCTTGTTGGATCCTAAGGGCAAGTTAGCCCTATAGCTTTATTGCTAGAACCCTTCTGGATGCACTAAAGTCTGTATGGTAGGCATTATGGAAATATAGTCAGAGGGAGCCAAAAATAGATTAAAGTCATTTAATTTTAATGTTTTTATTTTTTTTCTTGGATGAGCACAGAATAGTGTTGTTGACGCACATCACTTAAATTTTTTTTTCTAATAAAAAGCACGCATCTATACAGATGCCAGAGTTCAAACTAAATTTCGGAATGGTTCCCCAAAGATAACTAGAATTCCTAGAAACTCTGTAGAATGCAGAGAGGATCAACACTCAGTTCTTGTGAGTTTCCATGCAGCGGTAGCCCAGCTGTAGCTAGTATACTATAGTCTTTATTAAGCTAGTCTCCTCCTCTGGCCTCATTTTAGCAGTGCTCTGGCTTAATCTATCCATGTAAAGCCACAAACAAACCTGTTTTAATCCTCTGTGCCAAACATGGATTCTCATGTGTGCACTTTATTTAATAGTGAAGAAATATTTAATATGAGCCCATTGAGAAGCACTTCAATCATATCTGAAGCAATCCTATCTAATAAAAGAGTAATATGCAAATTTGACCATACCTTTACTATGCTACCAGCCAATCAGGAGCGGGGGCGGGGCCAAGGCATGCTGCCACCACACTGTGGAGCCCTTGGAGGGATGGAATGGGCGCGAGGGGTGGGACCACCAGCACAGTGTTCACTCCCCAGGCCAGGGCCCCGTGGAGGGACGGAACAGGCGTCGTGGGCACAGGCGGTCCCCGATCATACCCCAGCCCCAGCGGGTGATCAGTCCCCCCACCTCGTGGCCCGTGGCGAAGGCCGCCACCACGGCACTTCTCCACGACACTGGGTGTCCCAGATCACAGCCCAGCCCCAGCCCTAGTGGGCAATCTGGCCCCTCCAGCAGCCCAGGGTGAAGGCCGGCCACCACAGTGCTTCACCATAAGTGCCAGGGGTCCCAAATCGCAGCTCAGCCCCAGCTCCAGTGGGCAATCCGGCCCCCCCCAACATCCCGGGGTGAAGGCCAGCCACTGCGGTGCTTCTCCACAATGCCTGGGGTCCCAGATCGCAGTCCAGCCACCCTCAGGGAAGGCTGGCCAGGTTGGCACTTAGCCATGGTCACTGGGGGTCCCCAATCACAGAGGACAAAGCCATGGTGGAGAGGCCAAGGCAGAGGCCATTAGGGTTGATCAGGCCAGGAGGGGAAGGCAGTTGTGGTGATCAGGCCAGGAGGGGAGGGTAGTTGAGGGTGATCAGGCTGGAGAGATGGCAGAGGGGATCAGTTGGGCCAATCAGACCAGCAGGCAGAGTGGTTAGGGGTGATCAAGCAGTCAGCCAGGTGAGCGGTTAGGAGCAGATTGCAAGGGGGTTGTACGACTGCCAGTTTAGGCCCAATCTCACAAGGGTCTCAGATTGGAGAGGATGCAGGCTAGGCTGAGAGAAACCCCTCCCCCTGCCATGTGCACGAATTTTGTGCACTGGGCCACTAGTGTTACATATAAAGGATTTTAAAAACTAGAATATGAGGTCTAAAACACCTCAGGATCTTTTTCTTTGGTGCTGTTCACTCAGTGTGAAGATTGTTATGATGAGGTAGATTTAATTTTAATAGGAGTGACTTTCTTTGTGCTCATTTTAAAGGCCATTCTAATTACATAGTACCTTTGATGCATGCTTTTCTTGATACTGTGTGTGGTGAAGTAGTACGAGGCAAATTTTTAAGATGTGAAATGTCTTTGAGTATTTATGCAAAGGGCTCGTTACCATGGTGAGAAGCTGGACTATATTAGATTTGATATAGAAGGTAGTCCTCAGTTAAAGAACAAGTTGTATTTTAAATATTGGCTTTGAAATTTGTTATTTGAAATTTATAACCAATTTAAGTGTTAGTTGGGTTCCCAGGCTAGACCATAAAAGCATATTTTAGTTGTAATGTAGTTGAACTAATTTTTTTTTCTATGTAGCATATCATATATTGTACCCATTTTTTTCTAATACTTTGTAAGCAGATAATATCCAAAGTTATGTTTGTTTAGTCTTAATTTTATCTTCTCCTTTCCCAGGATGAATGGAAATAATTTTCCATACCTCCCAACACACTGGACTGTAAAGTATATTTAATAATATATTAACATCACAAGAAGATCAGTGTTTTTGACAAAAGACATTAGACTGCCTCTGTTTCTCTTGATCACTAAATTACTAGTATGATTATTAAAAAGAATGGTATTCTCTTAACTATGACATTTTCTCATTCAAAGACAGTAACAAAAGCATTTTCTTTTACTTGAGAAACCTTGGAAAGATAATCAGATGGTCATCTTAGAAAACTTGCGATGCTGATAATTAAAAATTACTACTTGAATGATTAGGAAGGAAATTAGAAATTAACATTGAATTTAGAAGGAAAAAATCCTGCTCTTTAGAAATGGCTGGACTGTTGGTAGCACGACGGGATGCAGATAAAGCTATTTTCAGGTTCTAAGGCCATCTCCAAGTTACCCCATTTCTTATTAGACATTAGTGTGGCTCTCACAGTGGTCTCTCTTGTCTATAAGCCTGCTGGTTTAGCTTTCTTTCTGCTTCTCACTCCCCATAGTTTTATAGCATTACTTATATGATTTCAATGTGTAGTTTTTAAAAAGCCATCCAGTAAGTGTTAACATATGTTTTTGAAAAAAGGACAGAAAAACAGTTTCTCTTGCCCTTTCCTTTCAGTCTTCACATTCAATAAATGTGTTAACACTTTTTATCAGTTTACAAACTGATCACAAAAATGATTATGAAATGCCAGTGTGTTTCTTTAGACTTTAATTTAAAACATAGCATTGAGAATAAAGATAGTAAGCATAGATTTTTTGAAGTAGTTGCTGAAATATGTCTCTTCTGGAGATCAGAACAGAGTTGGGATATGTTGTATAATTCTTCCAAGTTAGGCTTTCTAAGACAAGCTAATTAAATACTTTTTTCGGTAAAACCTCAGCTGACTCATATCCAACAAACCATAGTCCTAAAGTGGGTTTTGCATTCATTGATTGATTGACTTTTAATCCTCAAGGCCTAAAGAAGATGTTGAGTAAAATTGTATAGGGGATGTCTTCACTTTCAGAAATTCAAGGATAGGGCGCTTTGGTTGAAGATTTGTCCAAGCATTATAAAAGCCAAACCCTGGACCATTGCTGTGAATGAAAAGAGGAAGTAGGGCAAAGTAACAAGATGGCAGCTGGAGAACGAGGATGGGGGCAGAGAGGCACCACAAAGAAGCCTGAAGACAAGTATTGAGAAAACAGCAAAATGACACATGGAAACCTGTAAGGTCAAGTAACTTCAAAGGTTGTATTGCTATCTCCAAGATTATAGTATAAATCCAAAGTGTTGAACCTGAGCACATGCTGCTTCCTCTATCATCAAAACTTTAGCCATGTTTATGAGATACCACTTTTTCTTAGGCAGGAACAATTAATTTTTATAAACTTTTCAATAAAATAAGGCTTGGAGGCTTTTAGTGAATTAACTTTCTTTAACCAGAAAATATCCCATTTTCCCAATTTTGCATTATTTTGCCTTCATGAGCTCCAGTGAGCTGTGGCATTTTGGAGCCAGATATCTCATATCTCTTATCTCTAAGATCATTGTTTTTGTTCTACAGATGTAAGTTTCTATTGTTTGCATACCTAAAGAGACTATAATTCTATAAATAAATTAGCTTTAAGTTGTAAATTGTGTGTGTGTGCCCATGTGTATGCCCCTCTACACATGCAATTTCAGACCTGAGTGAAGGACAGAAAAATGCTTCTTTAGGCAGCAACAAAATTCTCAGATTTTCCATATTCTAAACCTGCACCTCTGATTTTAAAGATTCACCTCTCTCCTACACAGTCATCTTTCGATCCACATTTTGTTTTAGATGTTCAATACCAGAAATTTACCATTCTAGACTACCATCCATAGAGCCTAAAAATTGTGGTGACAGAGCTAGCTGCTCCCCCTCTTGGCCAGCACTGGGATTTTGTAATTTATTTTTTTAAGTAGAACTGCTAATTAACATAGCTGAATCAGTTGTCTCATGAATATGCTAATCAGATACTCAGTTCAGGGGTCTTTGAAAGAATTGCTTGGAAAGGGAATAGAAATAATAGAAGTAGGGCATAATTCGTGTTTTGGGTCTGCAATGTAAGGCCCACCCCAAAATGTCGCATTTTGTGAGAGACTTGTTTTTAAAAGAGGCATAATTATATAACAACTACAAAGCTATATTATGGCTTAACAATCAAATTGTTTACTAGATATTTTGCATCTTAAAATAAATCTTAAGGAAACTGTCAGATGCTAGTCCATTAGGAAAACTTTGTCATTTTAGAAGCCAAATGTAGCCACTTTGGTCTGGAGGCAGAGCACACTGAATTGTCAGCCTGGTTCTACTGTAAACCCACAGTGACCTGAGGCAATTAACTGGTCTCAGTTTTCCCATCCATAAAATGAGGGGGTTGAGCTAGATGCTCTCTAAAGACCCTTTCAATTCTAAAAATTCTGTGAGTCTTCTGAACATGTGACTACACCAGCTGCTTTAGTGAAAGGTCTTACAAGATGTTAATTAGCTGTCTGCATGGTACTCTCTATTTTCCTCCTATCATTTCTGAACTCTCCACTACTTTCACCAGGTCTTTGAAAACCCTCCCAGGAGCCTGAAGCTTGTTAACTTGCATAATAGTAGAAATTTTCTGAATTAGCTTACAATGCACATAAAAGAAATAATTGTCTGTTCCATCTATCTGCATGGGCCAAGTGTAAATCAGAGTGGCCACCCTCTACTTAAAGCCCCCTTGTTTTCTCTTATTTCACAAAGGCAGAACATGAAGCCCTCTTCAGATTTAGCCAAATCTGTGTTTTAATCACTGACTAAAAATTTTCCATAGTTCATAATGGCCATTACTTCATTAGGCCACTAGGAAAACCAATGTGGAGGCTCAGTGAGTGTAAGGCATTAAAATTCACATGCCCATGAAAGTAATGACATCACTGGGACTGAGCTGGCCACTCACCTTAAAAGACAAATATATCCAACTAAGTTTTATGACCATTAGCTAAACTAAAATTTGTGGAATTTTTATGACCCCTGATCTTAACTATTTTTTAGCAACATGGTTTTATCATTGTCCTTTCATTGGCCGTACTGACTAAGACCTTCTGGGAGATTTTCACATTAAAAAAAGTTGTAAAATAAATGTGTCATAGAAATGTAGAGCACACAAAACAAAGGATTGGTTTTTAATCCTCACCTCAGATTTTACTCATTATAACAGTCTTTTAAAATTTGTTGCTTTTTTAAAACTTCTGCTATAGTGCAGCAGGCAACATTTCACAGGATGAGTAGCTAAGAAAGTATAGAAAAAGACACAAGGCCTTCCAGCAAATGCAATGTTCTTTCTAGATCATGCTAATGTTCTTTGATTTAGTTGGAAAGCACTACTACTTTTTCCTTTACAATTCTATTTTATTTTCCTAACATGTGAAGAAGACTAAAATGCTGGGTATTTTTACTAATTCTTTTTATAATCTCTCTGAAAGTTTATGAGAATGAGCCAATGCCAGTTTACTGTAATCAAACCAAGAGCTCAGACAAAACACACATATTTTCTGTATTGACAAAGGTTTTCTGCCTTTTGAGTCATCTGAAGTGTGACCAATTGTGGCTCTTGTGTTGGCTATTTCATTGGGTTGAAAATGCTTGTGCAGCTTCCATGGAGCCCTGTGCACTTTCACTTTGGGCCACTGCTGTCAGCTTTGATTTATTAAAAAGACATGGTAGTAGCAAGAAGGAACTGATCCGTTGGGAAGCAAGTAAATAAATAGGAGAGCTTTGGATGAACTTCTCTTATCTACTTTGTTGGTTCATTGTACTTTGAGCTTGGGAGTTGAGACAGTTGTTGTTCACCTCTGCCACCCTCTTTCCATGTGTCTGTCTGTCCAGGCAAAGAAAAGGGCTTATTTGATCTAGCACTGACTCCAACTGATTTGACTGAGATTCCCAAGCCAGTTAGGCTTTTCTTATTCATTGTCCCTGCCCATTTCCATTACTCCTCTCTTGAAAGAATTAGCAGAGCAATTGAAACTCTTGTAATATATGTGACTCAAATAGGGAGAGTGATACATGAGCCTACCTTTTCTGAAGGTCAGTTTGGCTATGTGCCAGAAGTTTTTGAATATGTTCATACCCTTTCATTTAGTAATTCTACTTTTTGGGATTTATCTCAAGAAAAGAAAGATCTGCATACAGATTTATGTACGAGGATGTTTATCACAGCAGTGTTTGTAATAAGGAAAATAATAAATCAGCCTATTATACATCTTATGATGATTATATTATCTGTCCGTATGTAACCAATAATATGCAGTTATTTAAAAATATATTTTTATGTTTCTGAAAGATTTTTAACCACACAGGAAATGCTAAGCATGTAGTGTTATATGAGAAAATGGTATAAATACAGTACGATCTGAACCATGTGACAGTACATATCTTCATAAGAAAAAGACAGGAAGAAAATTTGAGAAACCATTGTTATTCTTTTTAATGGTGGGACTTGAGGTAATTTTTTTCATTCCTTTTCATATTTTTCAAATTGCTACAATTTGAAAGGAATACTTAATAGGAAAAATGTATTTTTAAAAATAAAATATAAAAACTGCTTTGGATTAAAAAATGTTTGAATTTTTTTCTAAAGCATCACAATGCTCATTGTAGACAATTTGGGAAAAGTATTGAAAATGCATTGAAGCCTCCAGCAATTAAGTTGAATTAATAGAATAAAGAGAAAATAAAGTTATTTTTGAAAGCATGAAGGCATATATTTTTTTTTACTCTAAAATACTAGTCAAAAATTAGGGTTAACAAAATTGAAAAATATATTGAAAACAAATGTTTCCCAACACTCAACTCATCCACCACTGTATTTACAGCATCTTTCTATGTAGGTAGATAATACACATGCATATACACAAATTTCGATCATAGCATTATGCTATTGTGCGTCCTGGTTTTCTCTTAATATTAGATAATGAGCAGATAGACTCTATTATGAGGTTTGTATATGAGGCCATATAATAGATCCACATACAGGTTAGTGTACAAAACAATTGCAATGGCTTCATCAATCTCCTAGCTTACTAAAACATGCCCTCAGCCTTCTCTTGGCACTTATGATTGTGAGGTAATATGGGTGTACTATAGTAGGTTGGGTAGCTGGTGTTGAAAGTACCCTTAGTAGAAATGGAATGGAGTCCAGTGGAAGCTGAGCCTGATAGCCAAGTTAGCAAGAGACAGTAGCCATGAAAGATAGACATTGATTGTCTCATGCAAAGTTTTAACATGCAAAGTACATTAATAAAATTATCACTGGGAAGTAAGGGCTGTTCCTGCATTGGTGGGATCACCTAGTGTCCTTTGATATGTTAACAGCCCCTAATAACTGCTGCTGCTGGCAATTGTCTTGTCATACTAGGAAAGATCAATTAATTTGCTATCAGTTGATGAACATTAATCAACTACATGTTCTATTAGTACTTCATAGCCTGGAAGGCACTTTTGAGGATTGAGATTATGCCCAAATAAAGGAAAGTTGGTGTTAAAAATGTATACATACTTTACCATAAAGCAAGACATTCGTAGATGCTTATGTTAGCTGTTCTTCATTAAGTACTTGATCTTGGGTGATAAAAGTGGATGGGCATAACTGAGTTTTCTTAACAGTGTGAAAAGTATGATTTGTAGCATTTACAAGGTAGCTGCTTTTCTCAGAAATTTTGTTGATTTGATAACTTAATGTTCGCATGCCACACCAGGGCTGTGAAATAATCTTTATATGTAAAAGACAGCTTCGTAATAATGTAAATATAAGGGGGTAATTTATAGCACCAAGCAAATGCATTGGCTAGAAAGAGCTTCCAATCTCTTAAGGTCGTGGATTAATTCTAGAATGCATTCTAGTTAATCAATGGGCAGTCAGTTGTTTACAGAGGAGTAACTGATAGCATTTTGACCTGTTTCAAGAATTTTGGATGTTTATTTGATGCAAGACAAGTGGCTGGGGATAGAAGTTCCAGGAGTACAGGATGTTCTTCCTCTTTAAAAAAAAAAAGACAGGATATTTAAAGAAACAACTTTTATATGGAAAAGATTGCCTTTTCAACTCTAGTTTTTCTCATATTAAGTTGGTACTGTTGACATTAGGAATAATCACCTTTTAGAGCTGGAAAATACTTACAATACCTTAGTTCAGTGGTTATCAAACTGAGGCTCACGAGCCACATGCCGCTCTAGAGCCACGGTTTGCCGCTCTGTTGACTAATGAGTTTGCCGACCACTGACCTAGACTGTCTATTCCAATATTTACAGGCTGTTGTTCTTTGTGATTAAGCCCCTATCTAGTAGCTCGCGATTCGCAGTTTGCCAACCACTGCTTTAGTTCAACCCTTACATTGAGCTGACTTTGGCAAAGAAAGTAGTATGCAAATGAAATATATGGACAGGATTGGAAATTGGCCTGCTGTTTTAACTCTTAATTTTCCTTTCCCTAATTCTTTTGCCTAAGGCTTTGCCCTGACTTTATATATAATGGGTGTTCCAAAAATATATACACACACTTTGCCATTGTTTATTAAAATTGTTTATTGTTTTTCAAAATTGAACTATTAGCTCTTAAAGTGTGTTTTATATATATATAGTCTCATCTAATATAATGTAAAATCTCTTCTCTAGTTGACATTTCTCCATTCTGTATTCTTCACTCTGTATTTGCTCCCACCCTCACAGATGTCTGGAATATTGCACAGCATTAGAAGCAAGAGCCATTAAGCATTTCCTTTAGCTAAATTGCTCCCAGTTTTATAAGGCCTTGGGTCTTCTTAACTGATCTCCAGCAGTTTTGGCTTAATTTATGTTCCCCCCAGGTGGATAATATTTGACCCTAACAGAAAAGATTAAAAACCAGCCTTAAGAGATTTTTAAATGATTGTAGATATAAAGAAACTCTAAAGCTGACAGTATCACCTCATGTATTATGAATACTGTCCATTTATCGAGTATCAATTGTGTGCCAGGCGTTATCCATACGAGCTGAGTTTAGTAATAGCTCCATTTTATGGATGAGGCATCAGAGGGTCAGAGAGATTAAATCTTGTCCAATCAAGGTCAGATGGCTCATAAATGGGAAATCCCATGCTTTTCCTACTATGTCATGCTGCTTTAGATATGTAGCATGCTACAGTGTTTATTTCCATCTCTACTTTAAGTGCTCATTCATGAGCCCTAGGAGTAGCAGTTGCTTGATCCTTAGAACATAAATTACTAAGCCTCCAAACTGAAAATTGAAAGGGAAATAAACCCTGATCACAGACACCATATTTCAAATGCTTGTAAACTATATCTCCTTTCTGACTCTCTTTTCAGACACCAATAGCATCACTTAAAAGAGACTCCCTGAGCAGCATTTTTCATGAATTCAAGCAGTTGCTGCAAGGGAGATCTAATTTCCAATTAACTCAGCTTCTGATCCTTGTGGAACTCTGGTTTACACTGCTCCTGGCTGAGTTCTTTCCTAGCCACCATGTGTCTTATAATTGGCTTCAGGCATCATTTTATGTTGGAATGATTGCTAGGTATTTCAGGACTACACAGTTTGTTGTTGTTGTTGTTTTGTTTTTTTAGCAGTTAAGATCTGACTCTAATCTTGAATTCTGAATAATGGGAGGTGGGGAGTAGAGATGAGCATTGCAACCATTAGTGAAATTGCTATTGATGACAATGGACTATGACCAGAATGTCTAATTTGTGTTGTTGTAGTCTTCAATGTAGAAGGAAATGTCATAGGAAAAAATGGGAGGGCAATCAGACATCCGTCTCGCAATCCTGGACAACTGGCTCCTAAACACTCACCTGCCTGCCTGCTTGATCCCCCCAACTGCTCTGCCTGCCTGCCTTATTGCCCCTAACTCCTCTGCCTACTGGCCTAATCACCCCTACCATGCCCCCTGTTGGCCTGGTTGTCCCTAAACTCTCTGCCTGCCTGCCTGATTGCCCCTAACTGACCTCCCCTGCGGGCCTGATTGTGCCCCTAACTGCTTTCCCCTGCCAGCCTGTTCGCCCCTAACTTGCCTCTGCCTACCTGATCGCCCTTAACTACCTCTGCCTGCCTATTGCCCCCAACTACCCTCACGTGCTGGCCTGATCTCACCCCCAACTGCCCTCCCCTGCCAGCCTGGTCACTCCTAACTGCCTTTGCCTCGGCCCCCACCACCATGGCTTTGTCTGGAAGAAAGTTGGACATCTGGAAGATGGACAGTCGACCTGACCTAATTATCATATTACCCTTTTATTAGTATAGATTTATATAGGATAGGATTGCTTAAATAGGGGGAGCCTTTTTCAGCAGGAGGAGATGCTCTTGGCAGATAAAAACACATAATCTCTATATCTGGACTGATAGCCAGCCATATGCCCTATACTGCCAAACCAGTCATTAAAAAGTTGAACCACTTTCTTATACCTTACACCTTTTGCCCTTAAAACCCCTCCTCAGCCCCCACCTTAGGTTTGCCTTTGCAGTTCACCCAGAGTAGGCTCTGATTGGTTGGTTTCTATGCCAGTCAGTGTCAAAAGTCCCGTCTCCTAGGCAACCATTGGCTCCTCATAATTCACCCAAATTTGGTTCTGATTGGTCGCTTTCAATGCCAGTGAGCATCTCCGGGCCTGATCATAGAGGCAGGGCTGATCAGCAGCTGACCTAGAGTGCTTGTTAGCAGGTTGAACTGCTGACCTCTGAGAGAGAGGCGCTTGGCTCCTGGGGAAGCCTAGAGAGAGAAGCAGGGTCTAATCACCTTGCTTCTCTCTCTTCCCCAGGCCTTGCTAGCAGCTGCTGTCACTGCTGATCAGCCCCACCTCTCTCTCTCCTCCCCACCCCCTAGAGAAGTCAGCAGTTCAGCCCACTCTCTTGCTGTGCAAGCATCCTGGCGTTCGGTTGATCAGTTAAGCCTTCAGTCATTTTGGATGTTACAACCCTGGATTTACACACACACACACACACACACACACTAGAAGCCCGGTGCACGAAAATTTGTGCACTTGGATGGGGGGCAGGTGAAGCCTGGCCTATACCATCTCACAATCTGGGACCCCTTGGGTAGGGTCCCTCGGGCTAGCCTGAGATCAGGGCCTATTGGGGCTTTCCTTCCCTGGGCTGCAGGCATTTGGCCCCACCCTGCCACTGTCACTGCTGGCCATCTGAGGAATACTGCCCCCCCTTCCCTGCTATAGGAGGCCTCTCACTGCAGGCAACAGGCTGGGTGCAATGGCTTGGCTGGCCTGAGCCTCCCTCTTTGTTTTTGTTTTTTTTGGCCTGGTCAGGGGCCGTCTTCCTACCTGATCACCCCAAACCCCTCTAATTCCCTGCCTGATTGCCCCTAACTGCTTGCTTGGGAGTGGGGCCAGCACTGATTTCTGGTAGGTCAGCCTCTGGTCATTATTGGTCTTCACAATCCAGGGTATGTATGTATGTATGTGTGTATATATATATATATTAAAGGCCTGGTGCACGAAATATGTGCATGGGGTTGCGGGGATTGTCCCTCAGCCCAGCCTTCACCCTCTCCAATCTGGGACCCCTGGAGGGATGTCCAGCTGCCCTTTTAGGCCCAATGCTGCTAGGATCAGGCCTAAATGGGCACCTGGAGATCCTTTTCACAATCCAGGACTGCTGGATCCAAACTGCTCGCCTGACTGACTCCCTCATTGCCCCTAACTGCTTCTGCATGCCAGCCTGATCACCCCCTAACCACTACCCTACCAGCCTGATTGATATCTAACTGCTCCTCTGCCAGCCTGTTTGCCCCCAACTACCCTACTCTGCTGGGCTGGGTCACTCCTAACTGCCCTCTTCTGCAGGCTTGATCACCCCCAACTGCCCTTCCGTGCAGGCCTGGTCCCTCCCAACTGCCCTCCCTTGCAATACTGGAACCTCCCAACGGCCTTCCCCTGCTGGCCATCTTGTGGTGGCCATCTTTTCTCCACATGCAGGCAGGATCTTTGGCTACATGGGGGCAGTCCTCTTGTGTGTTGGAGTGATTGTCAATCTGCATATTACTCTTTAATTAGATAGGATAGAGGGGGAGAACCAAGATGGCGGCATAGGTAAACACCTATTGTTCTGCCCCGAGCAACAAATAAAAAACTACAACAAAACAACAAAACAAACATCACCAAGAATCACCGGACAGCTGGCAGAGTGAAAACTCCACAAATAAAAGTAAAGGTGGGACACTGAGACTCAGAAGAGCAGCGGGAGCGCACCCTTGAAGATACATGCAGAAACAGGTTAGGAGCCGTCCTGGTTGCGCACGCGGGCTGTGGCTGGCAGCAGCAACCCCGGCTGGATTTCACCAATGGGGAGGGTGGAGACGTCCCACTGAACGGATTCCTCAGTGCCAGGCGAGGTCTGAGGTCCGGGGGACACGCCATGGAAGCCGGGTGCGGCAGAGGTTTCCTAGTCTGAGGAGAAACCAGGTTGCTTGGAAAAGCAGTTTGCGTGCAGGGGACACACCCTGGAAGCCGGGCATGACAGAGGTCTCCTAGTCTGAGGAAAAACCGGGTCACTTGGAAAAGCAGTTTGCACGCGACTTGCTCCCTGGTGACTTGCCTCCTGGTTTGGGAGACCACCGGAATGCTTTGTTTTACAACCCTGGGCGAGACTTTGGGTGTGCAGACTCATTTGGGGAGAGGCAGAGTTGTCTGGCAAGGGGAAGAAACTAGGGGCTTTCTCTTGGAGGTGCCTGCAGCCATCCCCATCCAACAGAGACACGCGCGTGCGCGAGCGCCACATAGGACGTAGCTGACCTGAGGCTGCCTGCTCAGCTCAGAGACTCCACCCATCCAACCTGAACACAGTCTCCCTTCTCAGCCAATTGGCCTGGAGCTCAAACCCTCCTAGGGCTAACAACAACAAGCTGGGCTTAAATTGAAAAATACTGTACAACCCATAAAGGATTGTAGTAAGAGTACCCACCTCAGGTAACTGGGGAGGCTGAACCACTGTCCCCTAGAGGTCATCTAGCACATAAAGCAGCCACCTTGCAGAGATATGGAAAGAAATCAGGTGTGAAAGAAACGGAGGAAAAAAGACGACTAGACATAGAGTTCAAAACCACGGTTATAAGGCTTTTCAAGAGGCTCCTAGAAAAGGCCGATGAACTTAATGAGAACTATGAGGAAATAAACCAGACCAATGTGGAAATAAACAAGACCAACCAGGAAATGAATGAGACCTATAAGGAAATGAACAAGACCTCTGAGGATGTGGATGAGACCCTCACGGATATGAAAAAGGACCACCTAGAAATCAAGCATACACTGACTGAAATAAAAAAATATTACACGAAGTCCTAAAAGCAGTCCAGAGGGCCACAAGAACCAAGTCAAAGATTTGAAATACAAAGAAGCAAAATCCACTCAGCTGGAAAAGCAAGAAACAAAAAGAATCCAGATAATTGAAGATAGTGTAAGGGACCTCTGGGACAACCTCAAGCATGCCAACATCCGAATTATTGGGGTGCCAGAAAAAGAGAGCAAGTTAATGAAAACCTACTTGAAGAAATAGTGACTGAAAACTTCCCCCACCTGGTGAAAGAAACTGACTTAAAAGCCCAAGAAGTACACAAAACCCCAAAATATAGGAATCTAAAGAGGACCACACCAAGACACATCATAATTGAAATGCCAAGAGCAAAAGACAAACAGAGAATATTAAAAGCAGCAAGAGAAAAATAGTTGGTTACCTATAGGGGATCACCCATACGATTGTCAGCAGATTTCTCTACAGAAACAATGCAGGCCAGACTGGAGTGGCAAGAAATATTCAAAATAATGAATAGCAAGAATCTACAACCAAGATTACTCTATCCAGCAAAGCTATCATTCAGAATTGAAGATCAGATAAAGTGTTTCACAGATAAGAAAAAGCTAAAGGAGTTCATCACCACTAAACCAATATTATATGAAATGTTGAAAGATATTCTTTAAGAAGAGGAAGAAGAAAAGGGTAAAAATATAAATTATGAACAACAAATACACATCTATCAACAAATGAATATAAAAATCAAGTGAATTGATAGTCTGATGAACATGATAATCTGGTGAATATAACAGAATCATCGACATAGAGAGGGAATGGACTGACAATTCTTGGGGAGAAAAGGGGTGTGGGAAGTACAGCAAGAGTCTGGACAAAAATCTTGCAACAATGGGAGAGGACAGTGGGGAGGGGGGGGTGGAAGGTGAGATGTGTACCGGGTGGAGGGGAGCTATAGGGGGATAAAAAAGGGGAAACAATGTAATTAATAAACTGAACAATAAAGATTAAAAAAATAGGATAGTGGCCTGGTGTATGGGTGGAGCCAGCTGGTTAGCCCTGAAAGGTGTCCTGGATCAGGTTGAGGGTTCCCTTGGGGCATGGGGCAGCCTGAGCGAGGAGAGTATGGTGGTTTGCAGGCCAGCCACGCCCCCCAATGATCCAAGCAGAGGCTTTGCGATCTGGGATTAATTTATGATCTACAATTGAAACTTTGTAGCCTGCAGCAGAGCCAAGCCTTCTGTTCTCTCCATGGAGACAGCCATTTCTGTTTGGATTTATTTAAATTCTATATTTGAAACTTTGTAGCCTACAATGGAGACCTAGGCACTAGGGCTGCAGAAGCTTGGCTTCCTCCATCACTGGGGCAACCCTAGCCTCTGCTCTCTCCAGCCCCGTGGCTCCTGCCATTTCTGTTGGATTTATGTATCTTCTATAATCGAAACTTTGTAGCATTGAGTGGAGGCCTAGGCCAGCAAGGGCAGGTGGAATGCTTGGCTTACTCCATTGCCGGGGAAACCCAAGCCTCCCTCCTGCTCTCAGTGGCCGCAGCCAACTTCGTTGGAGTTTATTTGCTCCTGATTGGCTTGTGGTGTGGCTTGTGGGCATCGCTTGATCGGAAGTATGGTCAATTTGCATATTACTCTTTTATTCGATAGGATTTTATATATTTTTATATACTGACATTTTACAGAGAGGAAGGAAGAGAGATAAAGAGTTAGAAACATCAATGAGAGAGAAACATTAATCAGCTGCCTTCTGCACACCTCCTACTAGGGATCGAGCCTACAACCAAGGTACATGCCCTCAACTGTAATTGAACCTGGGACCTTTCAGTCCACATCCCAGTGCTCTATCCTGGTGCAAGAGCTTGTATTTTAACATGTGTCCTTGTCATGTTGATTCATGCCCATCATTAGACTACAGGAGAACCATTTGAGATTTTAGAGAGAATCGGAGGCCTTTCCAGGTACCTGATTTTTATAATGCTTTCCATGTGGTTCCTCCAGCTCCTTCTGCTGTCCTTCTTCCAGGGAGAAAACATTGGTAAAAACACCAGGTTGTACATATATGATGGGGATAATGGAGTAGTTGACGTGCCTAGTTTTTGATCTTCAGAAGGAATCAATTTCCCTTTCTCTGAAAATAGCCTAGGAAATAAAAGTCAAATGGTAAAAGAAAGAAAAAATAGCCAAACAAAACGCACATAGTTTGAAAATATAGGCCCTAAAGACTATGATTTTAGTCCCATGCCTCATAAACTACATGGTGATGAGACAGGGGCATTGCTATGGAATCTCTTGCTAGTGAGGAAAGTCACTCACATTCCCTCCAAAAGGCTTCTGTGTTTTCAGTCCAGGTTTAAGAAACTATTTGTAATAAGTTCTTTTTAGCCTCCGGTTTTCCCACCCACCATGAACAGAGAATGGTTTTGTAGTGCTATTGCATTTTGATAAGCTCCCTAATGTTCTCCTGGCTTTGAAGGAGGCGTCATATTTTGTTTCCTGCTCCATGTTCACTTGGAGGCAGTTTCTCATTTGATGTGTCTTTATATTTTGCTTTGGTATTTATTACATTTCCTACTTAAAAACTTGATATCATGAGGTATTTATTTTTATACCAGGAATAGATTCTTTGAGAATGATTTATGTTACAGATACACTGTTAGCTCCTCTTCATTGAATTTCCTGAGAAAAGCTTCAGGAGAATCTAATTTGCAATTTGTACTTAGATTGAAATCTTCAACACATATGTTGTGGGTATGTGGAGTGCAAAATATAAGTCTGAAATAATGTGGTGGTATACTTATATATTTTTTCAGTTATTTTCTCTATTGTCATAAATATACCAACTATATTGGTTGAATCTGTTATGTATTTCATCTCCCTCCTTCTCCTCGTCCCTCTCCACTTCTCCCTCTCTCTTTTCCTCCCTCTACCCTCATTGGAAGAAAAAACTCATGATGTTACTGTATGAAATTTTAGCAACTCAAGGTCAACTTGGATATCCCAATTTGAACCAGTGACACAAGGAAATACCTAATCTTCAGAAAAAATTATGTGCTTGCTTCTTGGTGTGGTTCATTATTTTTCTTAGCCTCAAGCATTTTCTAGGAAGTTTTCTTGTCATGTGAATATAAGGAGGACAAAACTAAAAAAAATGTTTTCAAATAAAAGAATACCATTTGAAAACACCTGTCCTATTGTCAGGTTACAATTAGGAGGCATTATTAATATTGGTTTAGATTCTTGAAGCATGAAGTTCTGGGACACTTCATGTTATAGACTTCATGTACCCATTTTTTCTAGTTCTTTATCTTGTGACTGAATAAGAGAGTTGTGTGTGTGTGTGTGTGTGTGTGTGTGTGTGTGTGTGTGTGTGTTTGTTTGTTTTATATTGACTCCTGATAAGTTAGTTTAAAATTCTATTTTTATACATCTCTTTGTGTGACTTTGTAGATTTCTTTTCATTGACACATTATCAGAGATACCATATTCACCAAAAGAAATCTACCCTATATCCAAGCATGTTTTCCAATTTAATGATTTTTTTGTTTTCAAATTTACCTGAAAAAAGACTTGATTATTTAATTACTGAAAACCTTTTTCTTTTTTGTTGTTTTGTATTTAGAATTTTTTAAAGAGCTACTTGAAAATGCAGAAAAATCCCTGAATGACATGTTTGTGAAGACATATGGCCACTTATACATGCAAAATTCTGAGCTATTTAAAGATCTCTTCAAAGAGTTGAAGCGCTACTATGTGGTGGGAAATGTGAACCTGGAAGAAATGCTAAATGATTTCTGGGCTCGCCTTCTGGAGCGGATGTTCCGCCTGGTGAACTCGCAGTACCACTTCACAGATGAGTATCTGGAATGCGTGAGCAAGTATACAGAGCAGCTGAAGCCCTTTGGAGATGTCCCTCGGAAATTGAAACTACAGATTACTCGTGCATTTGTAGCAGCCCGTACTTTTGCTCAAGGCTTAGCAGTTGCAAGAGATGTAGTAAGCAAAGTCTCTGTGGTAAGTTCTATTTGCATTCTGTGTTTTTTATTGGTTTGATTTCATTTTAAAAGAAAGTATAGGAGGGGTAGAAAAAGAAATATGCAGAATTTCATTGCCTCAGTAACTCTTCTTTTCAATTCACTTTGCCTCTTTTCTCCTACACTTTGTGTTTATACATGTGCCATATACTAGTACAGTTCTAAACAATACTATGATGAACATCTTCACATATCATTATTATTCTTTTCAGTAGGTTTTTTGGTAGCTATTCTTAGAAGTAGAATATATGTTCACTTCGAAACCTTAATTTAAAATGGGTTTAATACCTTCTTTCTCTTTTTCAGCTCCTATTGCATTTTCCCTCCAGAGGAAGAAACATTCACAAACAGGCTCCACATTAAGTTGTTTTGAGTGACTCTGTTTGAGTCTACTAGTTATAGTCTAGAAAAGCACTTAACATCCACTGCTATATGTTTCCTTGTTATAAGGTATATCCAGAGCCCTTAAGAAGACAGTTTTCAATGACAATTAGTATAGACCACCCACTCTTGACTTATAGCTTCGTTTATGGAATTACGAGTAGAGGAAAAGAAATTGAAATATGTGGGCAAAAGCAGATGAACTGAGCCACATTTTCTTCATTTGTAAATTAAAAGAATTGGTCTAGACCTTTATTTTTCAGACTATGTTCTTTGGAACAAGATCTAAGGGGGTACTTCAGGGAGCTCCTTGAGAAGAGAAACAAGGGAGATGGGTGTCTTCTAGTGGTTGAGACTGTACATCTGTGACCTTACCTCCTGGCTCCACCAGAGAAGCTTTGCTTTTCTCAATTTTATGCTTTTGGGTTTTGAGCAAGATTTGAAGGGGGGAAAGGTTCTGTGTTTACTTTACTCCCCAACACCCTAACCCACCAAGATGAAATTTGAAAACTTCTTTTTAATTTTTTTAACTGATTTCAGAGAGGAAGGGAGAGAAAGGAACATCAATGATGAGAGAGTATCATTGATGGGCTGCTTCCTTTGTAACCCGTACTGGAGATGAAGCCTCCAACTCGGGCATGTGCCCCTGGCCAGAATCGAACCCAGGACCCTTTAGTCTGCAGGCCGATGCTCTATCCACTGAGCAAAACCGACAAGGGAATAATTTGAAAACTTTTTGAAGGCCTTTCAACTTGTACCTTTCATTAGTACCGGTACCTTTCATTAGTACCGGTGAAGAAATAGAATATATTCGGCCAAATTTATCTTTGCAAGATTTATCTTAGTGCTAGTACCTTTAGGCCCTCAAAAGAAAAGCCAAATTTTACTGCATTTCTAAAAAGTCTGGAGACAAAAGGACAACAGATTGTACTTAGGTCATTTGGTTATTTTGAAGACTAGAGGAGTGGTCAATAAAAATTGGACAGCATTGCAAATACCAGAATATCAACCTGATTGCCTATCAGAGAGTTCATTTAGTGTTACAGTATCATGTAAGTTATTGCTCAAACTAGGACACTTATTGTCTAGATCAGGAAGTGCTTATTAGCAATCCTACCAAGAGCACATTTGCCACTAATTTTTAATAAGGAATCCACACTTTCTTAGACCAGGATGCATGGACACCCTAGGCAGAGAGGAAACTTAACATTCACCAAAGTGAAGATAGAGATTCTAAAGAATTATGAGTTATTAAAAATGGGTGCTTATAGAATATTTCATATTGGAATTGGGAGAAAAAAAGGATTTGGTGATGGATTGCACTTATTATTATAGTTTTATTTGTTCTCGCATCTCTGAGCCAGAAACTGTCAGGAAACAATTTTCTCCAGCATGTTTTTGTTAGTCTTTTCTTCCTGATATTTTTATTGTAAATTGTAAAACATTGTGAGGGTGGGTGGGAGCAAGTGGGGAAATGATTGTTATAATTGAAGGAATAATTTGGTTCCTGAACTTCTGCCCATTTCAGCAACCATTATTAATCTTGGAGATGCTCACGTCAGAGTCCCTCAACAAGACACAATTAATCCAGACCAAACTTAATTCCAGTATAGTTCACATTTGTCCTTCTTAAAAAATTCCTTAGTTTCATCCTAAGCTGAATAGGTGGAAAGGTGCTGCTATGTGGTTTGCATGTGTGTGCATACAAGTAAAGGCAAGTGTTTGGTTGTTTGTGGTTTATTTACATTAACCTGCATTTTCCTTTGAATTGATTCTTAGGAAGGGCCAGGGAGCTGGCTCAATCCTGTCTTGTTGTTTGTCTCACTTTGCAAGGTTGAAACCCCCTTAGGGAACTGAGATTCCAGAAAGTCCAAGTTGGAGTGGAGGGTGGTTGATGAAACAAGGAAGCAGTTTAGATAGAACTCAGTGCAGGTGAGAAGATTAAGGAGTGTAAAGCTTGCCATTTTCTGTGTCATCCTAGCTGCCTAAGGTTAGGGAGAAGTAAATGGGGAGATTTGGCTTCCCTGTGTTGTATTCTTGACATGGTTCTCAAAATTAACTGTAGGCAATGAATAGTTTTGACTTTTGTATTTAGTTGCAGATGCCCTTGCCCACATAATAGAGTATGCGACCCAAAATGAAATAGTCACAATCAATTTCTGATGGTCCTTTGGTATGATTTTTTTTAAAGTATGAAATAGATTCCCTATGTAACTTTGTATTGTTAAATTGTTTGATAAAGTTACTTTTTAAATATAACTTAATTTTTAAAGAATTAATCTCTATTCTGTATTCATTGTACTTTCATACCTACCTACAAGATAATTTGCATAGTTATATGAGAATACAATGGATACAAGCAATAGCACTGAATTTACTTTGCATAAACATTACTTACTAATTATTTAGTTGACAACACTGTTTTATGACTACTTTAAGTGTTGTAATTAGGAACTTTTAAAAATAATATTTTGCTTCACTACTGAGTTTCAACTTGAAACCAAATCCTTCAATGAACTTGGGTTAAGTTATTAAAATTCTGTAATAACTAGAGACCCAGTGCATGAAATTTGTGAATGAGGGGATGGTCGTCCCTCAGCCCAGCATGCACCCTCTCCAATCTGGGACCTCTCGAGGGATGTCCAGCTACCTGTTTAGGATCAATCTCAGTCGGACATCCCTCTCACAATCCAGGACTGTTGTCTCCCAACTGCTCGCCTGCCTGCCTTCCTGATTGCCCCTAACCGCTTCTGCCTGCCAGCCTGATCATCCCCTAACCACTACCCTGCCAGCGTAATTGATGTCTAACTGCTCCCCTATCAGCCTGTTTCCCCCAACTTCCTTCCTCTGCTGGCCTGGTCAACCCTAACTGTCCTCCCCTGCAGGCTTAATCTCCCCCAACTGCCCTCCCCTGTTGGCCATCTTGTGGTGGCCATCTTGTGTCCACATGGGAGCAAGATCTTTGACCACATAGGGACAGCCATTTTGTGTGTTGGAGTGATGGTCAATCTGCATATTACTCTTTTATTAGATAGGATAGAAGCCTGGTACATGGGTAGGGGGCTGGTTTGCCCTGAAGGGTGTCCTGGAATAGGATGGGGGTTCCCTTGGGGCATGAGGTAGCCTGGGCAAGAGGCCTGTGGTGGTTTGCAGGCCTGCCATGCCCCCTAGCAACCCAAGTGGAGGCCCTGAGATCTGAGATTTATTTATGTTCTACAAGTGAAACTTTGTAGCCTGGAGCGGAGCCAAGCCTCCTGTTCCCTCCATAGCGACAGCCATTTCTGTTTGCATTTATTTACCTTCTATAATTGAAACTTTATAGCCTAGAGTGGAGATCTAGGCTGGCCAGAGCTGCAGAAGCTTGGCTTCCTCCATCACCAGTGCAACCCTCACCTCTGTTCTCTCCAGGTCTGTGGCTGTCGCCATTTCTTTTGGGATATATCTTCTATAATTGAAACTTTGTAGCAGTGAGTGGAGGCCAAGGCCTGCAAGGGCAGGTAGAAAGCTTGGCTTCCTCCATTGCCAGGGAAACCCAAGCCTCCCTCCTGCTCTCAGTAGTTGCAGCCATCTTTGTTGGGCTTTATTTGCATATTTGCTCCTGATTGGCTGGTGGGTATGGCTTGTGGGTGTACCAGAGGGTCGACAATTTGCATATTATTCTTTTATTAGATAGGATAACACTTAGGAATCACATCAGCTTTCAAAGGTGCTAAAGCACAAATTATGTAAAAAATCTATCATATATGTGATATTTCTCTTTAGAGGAAGCATGCAAGGAATATTTTCACATTTGAGAAATATTTCTGGTTAATTTTTGTACTGTCATGACTACCAGTTAACCTGATTTTTTAAAAATTGAACTTTTGGGGTGATATTGGTTAATAAATTATATAGGTTTCAGGGATACAGTTCTATAATATATCATCTGTATGTTGTATTGTGTATTCACCATCCCAAATCAGTCTCCTGTCATCACCATTTGTCTCCCATTTGCCCTCTTCAACTTCTCCCAACCCCTTTCCCTCTGGTGATCACTATACTGTTGTCTGTGTCTATGAGGTGTTTTTTTTTTGTTGTTGTTGTTGTTGTTATTGTTGTTGTTGTTTTACTTAAGGTACAGTGGTATGGGAAGACAATAAATAATTTGGCTGTCAAAAACATATTTAAAATTGAACATGCTAAAAAATCTACATTGATTAATAAAAGTAAGCTTTTCTACCACTTTGGGTACCTAAGAAGTATTTTTTTCATGTGAGTTTCCACTCCTGCCAACTGCTGTCCCAAATGTAGTTTACAGATAAAACTAGAGCAATCTAAGAGATAAACAACATTCCTTCTTTTGCTGTCCTATAGAATTAATTACCTTGGGCCTGAAAAAGACCTTTCAGAGTAGAGAATGTATTTCCTAATTAAAAAGAGCCGCCTCACCTACTTCATCTATAAAAAGGTCTTTAATTTCAAATATGAAAAGCATCTCAGTCTTGAGGCTAGTTGTTGCATACTTAAGATGTTCCCCACCATCTCTTCATTCGTGGATGTCCTGCTTTTCCAGTTTACTTTTTAAAGAAAAAGGTTGTGGTTATACCAGTATGTTGAGCAATGATTTGATTATCACTAGGCTATTTAAAGGCTTTTAGCATCAGCAAGCCTAACTTGTTTCAAGAGAAAGTCACTCTTAGTTGAAGTATATTTATCTTGCCTCAGTTTTTTGGGGGCCCAAAATATCCAGTAATTTCAGCTTTCTCCATTTGAATTTTCAAACTTCAGAAAAGACCTTCTAATTAGTAACAGATCTTTCAAGAAAGCCTGGTGCTACACAACTTTGTATTATTTATTCCATCTTTACTTGTCATGGTTCATGTGACATTTCTTATTTACCTGCTTGTAGCAGTTTTGCCTAGAAGGGTGAAGTCTGTTTTGGTCTTTTGAAATGTACAAGTGGTTACATGCACCATGAAAATTAATAGCTCCTATGCCAAAGAGAGTCACATTCTCATGGTTTCAATTAACACTGACATAATTGGGCTATGTCTGCATCCCCACCCCAAACTACAGGGACTATAATTAGAAATCGGTACCTTTCTATTGTGATGTCTTAATGACTGCCCTGCTTTGAAAACAATTTTCATTGCTCACCCTCCATTTCAGTCTATTCAAAATACCCAACACCTAAAGAGTACTACACAATTTATTTTCTCACTTCCCTGAATCATTATAAATACAACTTTTATAAATGCTCAATATAAAAAGCTTTTAAGATGCAAAGTGTAAACATTTATTTAACCCTTAATATTCTTTTTCATTCCAACCCAAGAACTGGAATTGCAGGAAGAAGGTGGGACTCTAGCTATGGTGGCAATGAAGATGGTGGCTGGCGGTAGGAGTGTGGAAAGTGTTAAGGACTGAATAAATTGAGATTGTATACTTTCAAAGCAAATAGAATCTTCTATAAGGAGACTAATGCAATGATGCTTTGACTTCATATGTGAATCTAATAATTTAAAACAAAACAAGACATATTTTAAAGTATGCAGCTTCGGTTTTAACTACAATGTATCTACAAACATTTAATGAATTCTAACTTATTCCATATATTTTGTTATGTCTTTAACATTCTTTTATCAGGGAAATAGGAATATCTCACTCTCCTTTATGTGTATATTGACTTCAAAACTAGTTAGGAAGTTGTTGAATAAACTCATCACTTCTCACCACAAGTTTTGGTACCATATCTCTTTCTTTTACCATAATTTTGGGAAATATTTCCTGTTATTTTTTATTGGGGTGCTTATGTTACCAAGCAACAGATAAAATCTGTACTTTTTCTGCTTGTTTGGTATTATTTGGCTGTTCAGGGGGAAATGTTGCAGTAGAATGTATATTTGGAATTAGAATAAATTAAAAGGAAATGTGTTTTTTAACTTCAGTGCAGCATGTTGACTACCATCACTGTGTAATGTGGCTTAAGGCTCATTCTGAATTACTGAAATAAAATCCAAGCTGCATGTAGAGTACTGCTCCAGAGTTTTTCTTTTTTCTGGATGCTTGCAGTAGTTTTAATGTGGCATTTGGAAAATGCAGATTAGTTTGTAGAAAGTCTCAGTTCATGTTTGAAGAGTCTTTGCAGAGAAAGGGACTTTTTTGCAAAGGCTTTTAGTAGCAGAAATGGTGTGCAGATGTCATGTTAAATGTATATCCCAAGGAAGGTAGGAATGAGTATTTTAAAAAGAGTCTTAATAAGTTAAAAAGGAAATCAGGATTCTTTCCCCCACTGACTTTGATCATGAAACATAGACTGGCTTCTAAAATCTAAATTATAAGGTGCCTCCTAACCCTAACATTTAGAAAGCTCTTAGTGAGTTTTGATGGATTTTATAAGGCTTGAAAATTAGCTATTTTATATTGTCATTATGGATCAGTAACTCAGTTAGATTTTAATTTGTTAATAATATAGAAGTATTGAGTCCAGATGATGGTCCCTTTCTATAATACTGCTTCCTTCCTCCTAGTAAACAGATAAACCCCCCTCAATCTTATATAAATAATGTCAAAACCTTTTTTCTATAAATAACATCCCACATTCTAGCAGAAATTGGTAACCACTGCTGCATTTAGCTGACATTCTTTCAAATGTTAAAAATGTGGTAAATGTGTTGTTTTCTTTTTTTTTCTTCTTTTTTTTCTTTTCTTTTTTTTTTTTTTACTCAAGTGAAATCTTTTCTCTCCATATTTAGCAGTGTTTACTTGTGCCTTTGACTTCTTTGTGAGCAGGCTATGATGAGTGATATTACATATATAAATCTATATATCGATATCTATTTGTATTTGTGTGTGTGTGTGTGTGTTCGTATTTTTGTTACCCCTATAGCATATTGAACCTTTGGAAATATATAGCATTGACTGAATAATTCATTATTATTTATTATTAAACAACATGATATCATGCAAGTGTTCGTTCAATATTGTTCCACATAGAACAGTTGCATACATTTAAAAACTGCAATTTTTTACTGGGAAACATCCAGCCTCATACTGAGTATTCACTGTATATGGATACCCTGTACTAGGTCTAGGAGCTACTGAGAAGATCTAGTTAGGGTTCCTATGTTCTATTGTTGAAAAGAGATCATTCAGATAACCATCAAGGAAATCCAGTGTAGCTGCTCTATAACCAAACTTCTTCGGTTCAAGTCTTTGCCATTTATTGGAAGATCTGGTGTGAGCCCCTTAATCTCTTTGGGCTTCTGCTTTCATATCTGTGAAATGAAATTATAAACTCATCTCATTTTTTAAGGCTTAAAATGAGTTAAAATGTATAAAGGATTAGAACAGAGCCTGGAACATGTATATCATATAAGTGAATAAAATCTAGTGGAAGTTATCAATACACAAGTTATTCTGACAAATAACAATATTTTTCTCTTGAATCTTGACATCAATACTTTCATGATCATGAAACCATAGGAACTAATAAAGCATTTTCTCTTTTATGAACATTAATTCACTCTTTGTGTTTGTGGTTCTGAATGCATAATAATCTGGCCACTCATTGTATATCCTATATAATAAAAGGCTAATTGTACCCTCGACAAGGAGTTCAACCAGCAGGTACGCTGGCCAACTGCTCATGTCCCCTCCCCCTGGCCAGGCCTTACCCATACACGAATTCATGCACCAGGCACACGCGCATGCGAGCACACACACACACACACACTGAGTGGCCAGATTATTGTGTGTTCATAGATGATCATAAATATCCGGCCATTCAGTGTACTAGGGCTTTATCCCTCACGAGGAGTTTATTTCCTGGGTTCTGATTTCCCTTCATTTAAAGTACTGCCTCGTGGTCTGATTAGTACTTGTGAGATCAAAGACAACTTTGGTATTTCATATGTCTTTTCTCGTCCCAGTTTTCTATTTTTTTAATATATATTTTATTGATGTTTACAGAGAGGGACAGAAAGTCAGAAACATCAATTAGCTGCCTCTTGCACACCCCCTACTGGGAATGTGCCCACAGCCAAGGTACATGCCCTTGACCAGAATCAAACTTGGGACCTTTCAGTTCCCAGGCCGACGCTCTATCTACTGAGCCAAACTGGTTTCGGCTTGTCCCAGTTTTCTTATTACTTACCCATTTCTCTTCTCAGTTCTGGTATTATTTAGGGTTTCCACAGCATGTTAGAGCCACTTCCTTGTGATCATTTTTAGTAGTTAAACAACAAATCATTTGCAGAGCATGAGCCAGTACATTGCCAAAGAATGAAATGAAAAAACTCTGCTAAACCAAGCTTTAGAATCTCTTTTAAATGAAACTCTACCATGTCACTTAGTGTGGTCTCTGTTTTTAAAACTTGAGCCATTAACCTACTTTCAGAGAGGGTACTACAGGGTCTACTGCATGAGTGATTTAGATGTATAATGGAACTAAGAATATAGTGGACTACTTCCTAGAGTTAAAAAAAAAAAGAAAGGGACATTTGAAAAAATGTTTCTGGAATGTAACTATTGGATTTAATTTTTTTGTTTATTTCCTAAAGGCCTATACTATTTTGGAATTTCTTCACATTTTCTAGAAAAGGTTACATATTCTAAAATAGAAATTCCTACTTGCCTTCTTATGTGATCACAAATATATTCCAGAATAATCCCTAGCACATAGTAGGTGCTCAGTAACTATTTGTTGATACTTTGGCCTTCTACATTTATTCTTACTAGGGTATTGTTTCCTTTTAAGCATAATATTCAATAAATTCCTTGTGTCATTGTATGATTTTTCTTAGGCATTTACATAATAACTCTTTACCTCTCTAAAATCCAGCTATTTAGTAGTTCTACCAATGTGGAACCTGAACCTAACTAAGATAAGGAAGAAAACAACTGATGTCTAATATCAGAGTTTAATATATTCTGTTTAAAAAGGCAGAAAAACATGATACATCTGGGAAATCATTTCATCCCAAAGGTTTGATAAGGTGCAGTACTAGAATCAAATGTATCAGAGTGGCTGTCAGTAAGCCGATCCATCTCTTTTGCTTTGGTTTTCTTATCCCTTAAATGCGAGAGCCGTACTCTCATCTCTAAGGCCCCTTCTAACTCCAAGACTTCTATGATTCTCCAGCTCCCTCCTCTTTTCAGGCCTTTTTGCTCATCTGTAAAATGAGGGGGTGGACAAGTATCAAAATCTTAACTATATGTGACTTATTTCAAGGAATGAATTTAAAGCTATCCAGAAAACCTAGCTATATAGAATGGGCACTCCTCTAGGGCATTGGTTAGCCAAGATTTTATAGCAATACATAGTCAAAAAGATTAACCTAGTGCCTAGGAAAACATTTGGGACTCGTTAAAATTACGGGAAAATCCCACTTCTTCATAAGGAATGTTGACTTTAGTGTATATAATTACCATGTTGTTGGATGTTTTCTCCCCCTCTTCTAGGCTGCTTGCGATAAGAGGGGGCATGTTTTTCTTCTGTTCCTCAGGGTACTGTTGATAAGTGATATGCAACATCACACCCCAAGTAGGTGAAGTGCACTGTTGGACAGCTCTGTATCCCTGCATCTGTTCTCTGCAGTGGTATCTGCTTTCAAAAGTCTGTGTTTGCAGAACTGGTTGGTACTGATAGAGAAGAATGCACTAATCTTCTCATACTGACTCCAAAAGAGGAGGATGGGGCAGAGAGAATGGGAAGATCAGAACATTTGGTTAGCAGCCAGTCTGTGATACCTAGCCAGGATTCTTTCTAAGCATTAATGGAAATGAGTGATATGCCCAAGATAATTTCACCTTATGAAAGTAGGAAGATGAAACTAAGTCTCATTTCTCTGCAGAGGATGGCCAGTCCAATCTAGTTTAGTACTGCTTTCACCCTAGTTCTTCCCCTTCCTCATGAACTTTTAGTAGTCCTGTCTATATGTTGTCTGATTATGCCTGATGTTGAAGCCCCTTTAAATTCTGTCCAGGCATACACACCTTCCTATGTATCCAACCTTATTTCCCACAATTCCTCAACCCCATTCTAAGATGCCACGATATGCTTGATACATTCTCCTGCAGCTTTTATTCATTTAATGGTTTCAATTTGCATGTTCTTCCTTATAACTTCAATCCAATCCCTTCTTCAAAATTGAACTGCAGTCCCACCTTTTTCATCAGGTGTTCCCTGAGGATTCTGCTTTATTGCTCCCAAGCTTTGGAAGGCCCTCACATAACTGCAAGTTTAAATATATTCATATTCTTCCCTGTAGATTACATTAATGTTGCCTTCTGCACAGCTATAGGTATAGAATGGAGTACATACAAGGGTACTCTTCTAAACCTTGATTAGTGGGTTAAATTTCAAAGGCATTTTTTAAAAAATGTGCTTGTTTTCTAGTCTGGCAAGGCAAACACAGTGATGGTAGAGGCCATAATAGCAAGCTATGCCCAGTGGACAGGTAAAGGAGCCTCTACTACTGTGTCTCATGGATGATCCTAGAAAGATATTTGTAAAAGAACTTTGAAATAATTGAGTCATTTAATGTGAGTGAGAGTGCTTATGTGACTGACAGAGATTGAGAAACAGAGAGGAGTGAGAGTTTACAGGGATTACATGGAACTTGGTTATTTAAGGTAATGCAGTGTTAATCCCTACCTCCCCCCAATCCTTCTTCCCAGCACACACCTTCTTTTTTTATCTAACCTTGCTCTATGTTACCTCTTCAGGAAGCAGACCAGGCTTGCTAAATGTGATCCTTCACAACTCATTCTTAAGTTAATGTTGTGGCCAAGCCTTCAAGGTTATATTGATAGACTTGCAACTTCTGTGTCTATCTTTGCTCCCAACACTGTTTCTTTCTTCTCCCAAATCAGGTAACTCCCACAGTCCAGTGTACCCAAGCCTTGTTGAAGATGATTTACTGCTCCCACTGCCAGGGTCTAGTGACTGTGAAGCCATGTTACAACTATTGCTCGAACATCATGAGAGGCTGTTTGGCCAACCAAGGAGATCTTGATTCTGAGTGGAACAATTTCATAGGTGAGCAAGCAATTAATGTATCTGTGTCACAAGGAGTATTGCAATCGTCAGCTGTGAAATTTCTATTTGTTATTTAATGTTTCCAATTTTAACTCTATTCAAAGTTCATACTATTCTATAAGTACATGTTCCCTTGAACTAATAGTGGCATTTCCAAAGACAATTGACATAGTGAATACTAAGTTTTAATAATGAGAAAATGGCTTTTTGACATTTCCCCCCAAAAGTCAGTTGGGTAATGCATCATGGGCTAGTATCCATGTAAATGCTAGTTTACAGTCATCACTGTGCTGCAAAAGTGGTACTGAAAATATTGTATCTGTTACACTGCAACCAAATCTTCATACTGGCCAGATACCCATTGGATATTTGGATCAAGTGAAATATGACTATAGAAATGTAGGGGGTTCTCTTTCTATAGAGGACTTAACAATGACGAGCTACTCTGGTGAGATGGAAAAATGTTTACCTTGATAATATTAGAGGTAAATATTCTTGCATATACTTAAAACCTACAAAACCGTTACTGGAACCCAGACAACACTGTAGTGAAGTAGCCAGTTTCTAAGAGGGTTAATTGTTTGTAGGGAAGAGTAAATTAAGGATGATTTAAATGTCCACTCATTGACTCCCTTGATGCCTACCAAATACACATGTTAGTCCTGAAGCATCAGTGTTGAAGCTCCTAATACTGAGCGTCTAGTTGGCCTAACTACTCATACTAATAGTTCATACAAACAGACTCAGATTTTTTTTCCATCCCCAGTCACCTTTGTATAATAGCAGAATTTGAGTATTTTTATAAGCATCTATTTTTCACTTATTTGTCCACATCATGGACATGCAGTGTGCTGGCTTTTTGTGTGTGTGTGGAGTGGGGAATGCTTTTTAGTCTGCATGAGAGCTAATTATCATTTTAACTCTGTTTGAAAGTGCATCAATAAATTGGCTCCAACAGATTCTTGCTAACACTGACACAGGAAAAAAAAAGATGTGAATATTAAGCACTTTAGCACAATTGTAGCCTAAATAGCTTAAAGCTAGAAGACCTGAAAAAAAGTCTTTTATGCACAGAAAAGCAGTATCCCATGAAAGTGAATGTGTAAGACCAGCAAAGACATACACTCACAAATGGCACATCATGCCCAGAATGAAGCATGGTAGAGAGTGTTGCTTTAAAACATTCCAAATGGAAATAAAAGCCCATGGAACTTGCAGATCTAAAGTTGATGTTTTTTTCTTTCTCTTTTTTAATCCCACTGTCACCCCATACCCAAATGTCAAGTTTGCAATTTATTTTTGCTGCATTTATTTGTTTTAAGTTGATAGCCTTTTCACTTTCCCCTATAACTTCTAACCCACTAGTTCTCTGGGCAAAAGGAAAAGAATTTGCCATATGGTACAAAAAATGTATGGTGACAGTGATCTAGTTTTGATAACTTTTCTACAGACACATCAATAATAAGGTGCAGAAGGGCATGCCATTTGCTGTTGTATCCTATTATTCTAATATTCTGTCCAAAACTAACTCATATCCTGTATTAAAATAAAAATTTATACATACATTTCCAACAGTTTGAAGGTTCATATGAAATCAAAACCATACTTGGCTTTCTTAATAAAAAACTCAATAAGGTAACCTAAAACAAGGAGGACTTAAGACTTATAGTGTGTTTTAAAAAATTACATTTGTTATCTTTGAAAAAACAAAATTAAACCCAAGTAGAAATTGGTAGAATTTCTGAGTTAATTTTCCTCAGTTATTTCAAGTGATACTTTTTGGAGGGCTGAGGTGTATAATTGTATTTAAACTTTATGTTTAATGAGTATTTTACTCTTTATTTTAATAAGCTGATATAAAAGGCTAAAAATAATAGACATTGTTAATCTCTGGTGCTTTTTTCATGAATTTTCACAAGGGTCTAATTAATTTGTTCTGTGGTTGCAGAATCCAGCCCCAATTTACATGCCTCTGCAAGGTTGTTTTTTGTTTTGTTTTGTTTTGTTTTTTTCTTTGTAAGGAATTTTTCTTTCCCTTTTATATGATTGCAGTTCATGAATGGTCAAAGGTGTTTTGTTTTTTTTCTCCCACTTCTTTAAGTCAGATCTTGGGGTTAAGTCTGGAAACTGCCTTTTGTTCTTCCAGTCTAGTCGTCAGGCCAGTGCAAAAAGAATCACTTTCTCTAGTGAGGAGGGATGGCTTTGTTGCTGGGGCGGGAAGCAACTCAGTGCTGAGACCCTGAGTGCTGAGATCCTGCAGTTGGACTAGACCAGTGGTTCCCAACATGGGGCACACATACCACAGGGGGGCAATTTGATTTTTAAGGGGGGCTTTATTAATAGTGAATTTTTGGCATTTCTTAGAGTTCTAGGGGCCTCATAGCATATAAATATATATTGCAACATTTATGCATTTCAGTTCTCTATTCTATGTTTTGAAACTTCATTTGCTATTTTTTCATATTACTTCATACTATTATTATTTTTTAAACAATGTCTTAGTGATTTCTTTCTCAGTTCTTCAACTGTCCTTTCGTTCTTTTATTTTTCTCTTTCATGGATGCCATGTTCTTTGGATGTTTGTTTAGACCAAGGTAATGGCATTTTAGGCTTCTTCCACATGAATAGGAGTTAACTTTTTTTTAAAAAAAATTTTATTGCTGAGAGAGAGAGGGAGGGAGGGAGGGAGAGAGAGAGAGAGAGAGAGAGAGAGAGAGAGAGAGAGAGAGAGAGAGAGAAACATCAATTATGAGAGAGAATCATTGATTGGCTGCCTCCTGCACGCCCCCTACTGAGGATCAACCTGCAACCCAGGCATGTGCCCTTGACTGGAATTGAACCCGGGCCCACTGAGTCCACAGGCCAATGCTCTATCCACTGAGCCAAACCGGTCAGGGCAGGAGTTTACTTTTTGAATAATAAGAATTATATGTCATGGGAAAGCATCAGGATTTTAGAGATGCTTAGGTAGGGCATAGCCAAAAAGGTTGGGAACCACTGGACTAGACCCTTTAAGAGACTAAGAATGAGTTTTCCAAATCTGCCTTCTGGTTCATGCCCTTCCTTTCCTCTCTTTAACGGTATCTATTAAAGTATCATCAGCCTTTATCAAGGTGGATCCAAATTTTTGAAACACTTTGGACTTGGTTTTATAAGAGATTAATTCTATGAAACCTTCAGTTTGAATACTCTTCCTGCTCTCCACCTCCAACCAAAAAAGTTTCTGGAGAGTCATAAATTATGCTTAGGTGCCACTTGTCCTCCATCGTATACTGTTATTAGTATTAACATTGTTGGACTTCTAACCAACCTTATTAATGCCACATGTCGCTGCCAGCAGGAATTTCGTATTGGGATATTGGGATTGCTGGTGAAGACACCAGCCAATTCCTGACAGGAGGCAGACAGTCAAGTAACCTGTAAATGAGACCTGTGGCCTAGTTCAACCAAAACTCCAAATCAACCATCCTTGGACTGAGATTGGTGCTTCTAGTTAGGGCTGGCTGCTGCAGGGAAGAGCCCAGTTGATAACCAATCATGATTTTCCTCAGGGGTTAGGGGCAGCTTTGGCCACAAGCAGAATTTGCCCCCATTTGCATTCTTAAGCCTCACAACACACAACGCCATGGCACCGGCCCCAACAAAGGCCCAGCTTCACTCTCCATTCCCAGGCCCGTGTGTATGGCAGGTTCAGAGTTTACAAAGACGCCAAACAGCCAGTGAATTGGGGTTTATGTTTCTTTTCAGTCTTTAACAAACACATTAGTGATCTGGCCTTTCCTCACCACTAGGAAAATAAGTAGTTACAAAATGCACAGTTTTGTATTGTTTAAAGTCTGTATTTTTAGATGTTTATTATCTGTCTTCATAATATTTTTATTTGGAGCAAGAGCTGACTTCTCAGCTATGAAGGAATGTGCTTTCTGTACATGGTAGCCCTGCTGCTTTGACAATGATGAACACATTTAAGTTGTGCTCTACTTGTTTACAAAAGTCTCCTTTTGCTAACACATCAAAAGCATTTTTTCTCTCCACTAGTACAATGGTATATTCATGCTGGCAGGCTTTACTTAGAAGTTGGAAGCGTCATTTTATTGGTGCTTACCACAATGCAACCTGAAACTTCATTTGTTACTATTCGTAAAAAAAAAAAAATTGCATTTCACAGAAATCTATTTGTGGTTTGTGACATTGGAATTGTAATTTAGAGAAATGACCTTGTGCTTTAAAATGCCCTGTTGCATTTGTTCTAGGATGAAGGTGAAAGGTTGATGACCAAATTTGATTTCATTGATATGCTGATGCTGAAACTCCTTTTCACTAGAAAGCTTAGGTAGAAGTTCAACTGTGGCCTGCAGTGTTCTTTGAGGACACAGACAATCTTCTGAAAATTAACTCCTGTCCTTGGACTACCTAAAGGTTGTGGATAATGTGGGCCTCACTATCCTTTCCTGCCATGTTTTAAGCACTATAGTATAAAGTGGAGAGAACATGATTATGTTTTCAATTTCATTTAATTTTGCACAATAAGTATCAGGCCAAAATATGAAATCTCATAATCCTAACAAACATGCCTGGCAAGAAAAGAAGTACAGCATATTTTGTTTAAGAGATCCAATGTGTGCTAAAACATTCAGACTCTGCCAATATGTAAAAGTGACTTGAGTAATCAGTGAAGATATGCTGTGAGTATGTGGTTGTGTGCACTGCCTCTTGTGCTGTTTTCATCCAGAGAGGTACATATTTTGTTATAAAATAAATCAAGGCCCTTATATTTGAAATGGGAAGTTTTTCTTGTTCCAAAAATTATATTTTTCAAAATTCCATTCTTTAAAGTCATTAGAATTCGGAGGAGTACTTCTACTTGTATTTTTTCAGGCATCTGGAAGGGTTTCCTAAAAAAAATTACATGTTGGTATGCCAGGATTTTAAGTGAAAAAAAAATATATATATATACACACACACATATACACACACTCTTGTAAATGGAACTTGAAAGGAAAAGATCCTAGGAAGTCTGGGCGAGCTGGCATGTTATTCTACGTCCAGCTTTTGGTTTGTTAGCTGGGAGCTAGCTCAGAGCCTTACAATGATAGCCACTGACACATGGAGGAATGAAAAAGCAGTATAATGGAAGATTCCTGATTGGGTTTCCTTGCTGGAGAATCTGATCAGTTCATACTTTAGGGAGCTGGCAATACATAGTGACTTAGTACAGTTTGGCATAATAGAAATAGATATAAAAACATTAATTAATTATGCTGTGTGACTTCCCTCTCCTCCCACTGGAAACAGTAAAATAACCAGACTGATTACCTATTGTGAACTAATTATTTACTTTTTATGCTGTATTATTCTTCCCCAAACCTCATGTTAGATGCAATGCTAATGGTGGCGGAGAGGCTAGAGGGCCCTTTCAATATTGAATCAGTCATGGATCCCATCGATGTGAAGATTTCTGATGCCATTATGAACATGCAGGACAATAGTGTGCAAGTGTCTCAGAAGGTAATGAAGGCAGGATGTTGGAAAAGGGAGTCAGGGGCCCCCTCCAGTTTATGATGTGACTTCCCTAATATGAACATGCTGTTCCAATGCAGGTTTTCCAGGGATGTGGACCCCCGAAGCCCCTCCCAGCCGGACGCATTTCCCGTTCCATCTCTGAAAGTGCCTTTAGTGCTCGCTTCAGACCATATCATCCTGAGGAACGCCCAACCACAGCAGCTGGCACTAGTTTGGACCAACTGGTAAGCACTTTGTCATGAATGGCCATGCTTAATGACAAAAAATGAAAATATTTGTTCAAAATACATTTTTAGTTGGAAGGCTTACAATTGTGGGTCTTTCAGGCAAAACTTTTCAAGCAAATTGAATGTGTCAGTAAATCTTCCTCGTTCATTTCTAGCTGAGAAAGTTCATATGTAGTCTAGAAAATGTGATGCAATAAGTCTTATTTCAACTCCCCCCTCCCATTGTTTCACCATGTATTTACTAAGCATCTACTATGAGCCTATCACTACTGTGGTATTTACAAGGTGGCTTATGCTGAAAAAGCCCCAAAAGAGAGGAAAATGCAGATATTCTAGCTTACTAAATAAAGTGATGTATAGTTAATGATAGGCCAGGAGAAGGATAAAAAAATGTAAGCAAGACTGCATTATACTAGTACACAGCAGTGTGCTTCAAATATAATAGTAGGAAAGAACATAGAGGAGGGCATAGAAAGCAGGGAAAGGCAAGTGTCACAGAGTGGACAATATATAAGCTTGAGCTTGAGCATAAAAGTCTTGTGGAAAGAGACTGTATCATATTGTATCTACAGGGTATATAATCTGGTGGGCCTTAGATGATAGTTACAATGAAGAGTTAAGTGGACAATGGATCCAGGCAGCTCAGCTCCTTCTGAATATTTCGACTTTTAATTTATTTGAGTGATTTTGTAGTTCTAAATATAAATTTGATCTTCATTTTTCTCTGGTGACTAAAGTTGAAAGTGAATTGCATGTCATTCTGAAGATACTTCAGAAATGATCAAAAGGCACATCTATAAGTTATGTTTGTTATAGAGGTTATCTCTCTTGTTTTTCTTAATTAGGTTACTGATGTCAAGGAGAAACTGAAACAGGCTAAGAAGTTCTGGTCCTCTCTTCCAAGCAACGTTTGCAATGATGAGAGGATGGCTGCAGGAAATGGCAATGAGGATGACTGCTGGAATGGAAAAGGCAAAAGCAGGTTAGCCTTAGTTGCATAGATTTGCAATCTCTCTCTTCCTAAATGCTTGGGTAACCTTCAGGGAGGATTTTCTCAGTTGTCAATCAAGAATCAATTTAGGGTAGGGAGCAACAACATGGAAGGCTTCTAGATTTTCTTAGGAATGGGTTTTACTATAGAAGTTTTGAGAAGGTACCACTTACTTGTACTGGGGAAAACTTTGTTATAATAGTCATATACTAGCTTTAGGACCCCAACCAGAGCTCAAGCTGTCCCAATAGTGTCATATAAAAATATTTAATACATGTGGTCCTTTGCCAATGGCTTGGCCTGATAAAGCTCTAGATCCATTCTCTTATTTGATGATGCCCTATGTCCCTCCCCTACACACTCAGTAACTTAAATAAGTACCCACACTTTAGCACTTCACTCAGATCCACCAACCTCTGCAAAATGGGTTGCTTTCAAAAAGGTCATGGTCAACTTGGAGAAACAAGATGTATACCCAGAAAAAGGAAAAAATCAAGTTCATTTGGAAATGGAAATTAATTGTATTCTGTGCAAATACTAGAATCTAGGCAGATCTTTTTTATCTTGTGTAGCTTTTTGTCTTACTGATAATCTCATTGGGGTTATTTCTTATCTCAGGTACCTATTTGCAGTGACAGGAAATGGATTAGCCAACCAGATCAGTAATCCGGAGGTCCAGGTTGACACTAGTAAACCGGACACACTGATCCTTCGTCAAATCATGGCTTTGCGAGTTATGACCAATAAAATGAAGAATGCTTACAATGGGAATGATGTGGACTTCTTTGATATCAGTAAGCACTTGTGGTTCTACAGTACAAATTGTCTTTTACACCTTATGATGGGAACAAGTGGAATGAAATTTCTATTCTGTTTTTTGTTAATAGGTGATGAAAGCAGTGGAGAAGGAAGTGGAAGTGGATGTGAGTATCAACAGTGCCCTTCGGAGTTTGAGTCTAACACAACTGACCATTCTGGGAGGAATGCCAATGATAAAGCCAACCATGCTGGTGCCCAGGTTGAGGCACAGCCCTACCTCCTCACTGTCTTCTGCATCTTGTTTCTGGTTATGCAGAGAGAATGGAGATAATTCTCAGTCTTAGAGGAAATGTGTTCATCATCAGAAAGTTAAAAGGCACCAGTTATCACTTTTATACCATCCTAGTGACTTTGCTTTTCAAATGAATGGACAACAATGTACAGTTTTTACTATGTGGCCACTGGTTTAAAAATTTCTGACCTTGTTCTTTCATTCAGTTTTGCAGGGAAAAGGGACTTGTACATGAAGTAAGTTCCTGCTTCCCTAGAATCATGTTAAACGTGGCTAGCGGTGTAGGTACAGAACTGTAGTTAGTTGTGCATTTGTGATTTTATCACTCTCTTGTTTTTCTTTATGGTTTGTTTTTGTTTGTGGGGTTTTTTTCTTCAATTATGATCTCACCTTGTTTCTTACAAAAAAAAACCAGGGTCCTTTCTTGGCATGTAACATGTACGTATTTCTGAAATATTAAATAGCTGTACAGAAGCAGGTTTTATTTATCACGTTATCTTATTAAAAGAAAAAGCCCAACAAGCAGTAAAATTTCCATGTATTCCCTGTTGTTTTAGTTGCCTTATCTGGAGAGAAGAAGGGGTGATTTTGTTTGTTATTGTTAAGTTAGGACAGAATATGAAGGCACAAAGTGTTTTCTAATCCACTTGTCAGGTTGTATTCAAGCATCAGTATAAGAAGAATATTATATTTCACTTAAAACTGGTAACTGGAAGAGACTGCAGACTACCCATCTTGGTTGAGCTGAATTGCATAAACTAAGATCACATATGGTTCACTTGAACCATCCAAAGTGTAACCCATTTAAAAGATTCTTGATACGTTTTCCCTAGAAATATATAAGGCCATGCATATAAGGTATCCCAGTTATCACATGTTCACACTTTGTTTAGGGGTGGGTTTTGTTTTGTTTTATCCAAACAAGTTAACAAGTCATTGTTTGCTGACCTTCGCGGCCACACTTGACCCTCTTTGAGTTGATATCCCAATGGCATAAATAAGTGGCTAACATCTCAGTTGGTACCCCTTGTTACAGTGTTCCAGGTTTCAAACCCAGCAATAGAGCAGAAGCTGTCTGGGGTATAGAATTAGGGTGGGTACAGCCTGTGCTCAGGGAATAGCATTAACACTTAAGCAAAGTTTTTGTCTATGCATTTGTGTTTATATTCATTTTGGGATCCCAATGTTTTTTTTTTGTTTGTTTTTTTTTAAGAAATTCTAAGGTGTCTTATGTGTTTTTCTTGCTCAGCAACCTCTGATCAGGAAGGCAAATTACTTTCAGTGGTTCATAACTGTGTGGTACCCCATCAACCAAAAAACTCACATGGGAGAGAGCTGGGTGTCCAGATTTTTTTTCATATTTTCTTGGTTTTTTTTGGGTGGTGGAGAGAGTAGAGCTGAGAAGCCTACATCTTAGTGATGACCCTTAGCCACATGGGTGAATTGGCATAGGCCATTATCTGTTGTCCCAGGCTAAAGACTATCAGCTAACTTGGTCCCTTATGAGCCTTTTTTTGTGAGTTCTTACCAAATGACAGCTCATAAAACTATGAGAATGTAACAAATCACTTTAAAAGGAGTTCCCAAAAGTCCTCGTAAAGAAGAAAATTCTGCAAGTCTCTTCCTGCTTTAGACAGCCATTAAGATCCCAATCAATTCTACAGAAGTTAAAACCCACGGAGAGTTGTTTGTGTTACTGTTCAATCTTCAGTTGTAAGAGTAATTCTCTATTTTTATATTTAAGCATAATTACTTGATAGCTCAGGGTCTACATTTCATTCAACTTTTTACACCAAATTCTGCAGGATGGTCAAAATGGAATATTGGGGGCTGTTGTAAACAGAGGCTTAATTTTATTAGAAGTAGTTATTTATTAAAGCATGATGTTAATAAAATAGGCATATTCTAGCTGGTGTGTATAAGTGTTTTTTTTTAAACAATTCACAGAAAACAAAATTGAAAAGGCACTCCATTTATGTATGAGGAAAAATGGATTGTAAATAGCTAAGCTGCCCTGTGAGAACTTGGAAAATGTGCTGATACTTAGTAACTACCTCAGTTGTGAGGAATTTCCTTTTTAGCTTAGACTGCTATTACTTTTACTTGGTAGAAATGAATCTGGTCTCCAAAATGTGGCTCAAAGAGTTATCCCCATAGACCTTGTTAGATTGTTTTTAATTTAAAACCTTGAACTCTGCCCAGCTGTTTTCTTTCAGTCAAGTTCTCTAAACCAATAACATTTTCCGAATTAAATGTTCTTGAAGGTTCTTCTGGACTCTTACTGATTTGTTTTCTTTCTTTGTATTTTTTTCTGTTACTCTTTTATTATTTAAATTGTCTCTTGCTTTTGAACTTGAACTATGAAATAAACAAATCGTAGATTTTTCCATTCAGGTCTGACTGGATAACTCTTGGCTTCTTACCAGCTGGCAGGCTCACCCTTTCCCCCCACCAAAAGAAAGAATAAAGGCAAGTTGAATATTTTAAAACCTGAAAAGTTCACAGTATGAGGTAGAATAAAAGCTATGTTAGGAGAACTGACTTTTCTAAAGCCTCAGTTAATAGCATGTGACGGGTTTGTGTTTTACAAAGTCACTTTTAAATTATTTTTCTTTCAAACCCTTCACCCACTCTCTTTCTTAAGAAAAAATGTTTTGTGAGTCTTAGATTTATATTTTCTTTCAAAAGTAGTAATTAGCACCTATTATTTTGATAAAAGACAAAGTGCAAAGAGTTGACTTGCATCTTTTAACTTTAGTTCATATTAGAAATCTAACAGTTTATACATGAAGGAAAATTTATCATTTGTGTGATTATGAATCAAAATAATGGTTCTGCATAAAATTCTACTTTTCCATTTGTGTTGTCAAAGTATGAATAGCTAAAGGATAGTATGTTATTAACAATATCTACTACAGGAGCGTGTGTGTGTGTGTGTGTGTTTGTGTGTTGTCACTCAAACAAATGACAAATTACCAAATATGACTTTCTGTCTTTTTAAAATAGGGGAAAAAAAGGCAATGAGGAAATTCTTCCAACTTAGAACTCAGTGGAAAAACATAATAGCATTCCATGATACACTTCATAAATTAAGTTTCTGCTTTTAAACTCTTAATATTTTCTTCTAAAAATCCTTTTTATATATATGGAAAATATGTGAAAGATGACCTATAGTAATGTAGGAATTCAAGTCCACCAGCAATATTTACTTTTCTAATTTAGATTTTAACTAGGTAATATATTGCCAGGGTTTAAAAATCAATATATATTGAACACTTTCCATTCATATGCCCAGTTATCCCCAATATCCTAAACAACGTAGTTTATATACATCTTCTTCCAAAGTTTCTTTTTAGATATACAAGTAAATATGAACATTTTTCTCTTTTTTAAACAAAATGTAGACTATTATACTCTATAATTTTTTATTTTAACTTAAAAAAGTTTTTAGAGGAGAGTGGGTTCCAAAAGATACAAATGTCTATTTTAAAAGCATGGCTTCTCCGTGGTACCACATTTTGGATTTTTACCGCATTTGCACAGATTAGGTAATTTTCCAAGAAACAAACATTGACTTTAACGAGGAGCAGTTTGGCATTATGGTTTTATAATTTCAGAGTGCACTATTAGGATGTTCTCTGTTCATGTTAAAGTTACTTTTTGGTAGTTTGTTTCCATATTGTCCCCAATGCAGAAGACATTGGACAAAACAATTGGGTGCATACTCTTAGAATATAGTATATTAACACCACTATTAATGCTTGGGAATGATAGAAAGGAAATGTGTCCTGGAATTTACTCATTCTATTAGAATGCAGTACTTTTAATGTTTTCTCAATCCCAAATGCCTTGAAACAGCATCAAACTGTCACACAGGATAAAGATGTAATTAATATTAGGAAAATTTGCAACTAGATCTTGGTTACCGGATGAATTATCTGTCCAATGGTAAAGGAGTCATTAAAATCCTATCTAATAAAAGGGTAATATGCAAATTGTAACTTCGCTACACCCACAAAGCCAATCAGAGCAAGTATGCAAATTAATCTAACCAAGATGGTAGTTAATTTGCATATCTGCATGCAGAAGATGGTGCAGAAGGAAGCCAAGCACTGCAGAAGGGAGCAAAGCTAGTGGTGAGGGGGAGAAGGGCAGGAGCGAGGCAGCGGAGAAGGGAGCGAGCAAGGCAGCAGAGATGGGAGAGAGCGAGGTAGTGAAGTAGGGAGCGAGGTATTGGAGAAGGGAATGAGGCAGCAGAGAAGGGAGGGAGCTTTGCTCAACCCATAGGAAGCTCTATTCTTTCAGGAATCTTTCTGCAACGGGTCTCTAGTATGTAAATAACTGTACAAGTTCAGTTTGCATAAAAGGTTAAATTTTTGCTCATCAATGTTTCAAGAGACTTCTAAGTTCAGCAATAATCAGTAAAATCTACAGAAAGCCATTTCTCAGCATGAGTGTCCACATGTGGAATTAAATGTATGTTTTACTTTGCTTTTGACATTTCTTAAAGAAATGTTAGGAATTCTGGAAATAGCTCAGTATTGTTGGAAGGAAAAAGGTTTTCATGCATTAATCCTACCAGGTAAAAGCTGATGATATGGTTGAAGAATGAAGATAAAGCCTGGGAGTTATGACCTAAGGTATTTTTCTAAAGGGTCTTATGGTCTTGTTCTCTGAGCTTTTGGGAAATGTTGCAACAGCTTCCTTGCCACTCTGTAATATTGTCTTTCTTACATGAAAGTTGTGTGTGTGTGTGTGTGTGTGTGTGTGTGTGTGTGTGTGTGTGTAATCGTATCTACATACAGAGATTTTTGTGTATTTTCAAACACTTAATCTCACGTAGGCAGGTAGACTTTACCTTGTCACTTATGGGCTGCCTTCCCCCTGCTGTCAGTGGTGTGTGCTTGGAGAATGCAGGCTAATTTTAATGCTAGCCTAAGGGAAACATAATTAGGAAGGTAAGTCTCCTGCCAAGAAAAAATACACACACACACACACACACACACACACACACACACACAAAAATGCATTCCAAATAGATTTTTTAAAAGACTTACCACTGCCTGGGATTTGCTTTTCTTTATCACCGTAGATAACCTAAAACTAATGGTAACATGCTGTTCTTGGTGACTTACTGCTCAGAGTTGTTGGGACCTGGTTGGCCACAAAGAAATAATCATGGTCAGTGGGTGATTTTCTGAATACACATTAGGCTCTCAACTCTCTTTTGCTACATTTGCCTTTAAAGGTCTTCAGTGCCATTGCTCTCACCTTTCTTTTAAAAATAATGAAAAATTACTACTTTGCAGTTTCAGTTCTGAATACTTGACAACAAGTAGCAGCAGCAACAAACAGTTATTGGGACATACTATTTACTGTAAAATGAAAAAAGAGTTATTTGTAGTTTTACCTGTCATCTCTCAACCAAGCAGTGAGGTGAGATAGAGCTGTTTGCCTAGCAATAAGGCCAGGCCAGATTGATTATCTCATGCAATCATGCAGAGTATAAATTGCTCCAGTTTTTTAGATTTCTGAAAGGACTTGACGTTAGGGCATTTACCCAATGGGTGACAGTGAATAAATGCAAGAAGCAGATTTGGAACAGAGGTTGATCTGTCACCAGAGCCTATTTATTTAAGGTGCTAATTTTTATTTGATTATCCCATTCCCCTTAGTCTGTGTTATATGAATCATTAGGAAGGGACGAGCTTGTCAGGTGTGCCACATGTTAGCTATCTTGGCCCTGCAAAATGGCCAGATTAAGAGTCATGAACGACATTAGTTGACTTGGCTTACCTGATTATAGGGGAAGAAGTCAAGGAGCACCTGGAGATAAATCTTAATGATAAATCTAATCTCAGCAGCTCCTTGCTTAGAGTACTTTAATGCAGAAAGAGCCAGATAATTGTGCTTGGGGACCATGTGACCTTGCTAGTTCTGGAAGAGCTGATATTAAACTGTGATCCTATTGATCCTCTCCAGGACACCCTCATATGACCCTGTGTGGAAGAGCCCTGCATTGTTGGGAAGGGTCAACTTGCTTAATACTTAAGCAAACACAGTCTATCAAGAAAAAAATACCATGGTTTACACAGGGAAAATTAATAACTGCTTGATTACTTGGAGCTTTGTAAGAAGGTAAATAAACCTTGGGATAAGTAAGAGGCAGTGGATATAATTCAGGCTCCTTAAGGAACCCTAGACAAGATTCCACCTTAAAAGTTACACCTGGTAGAATTAATATGAAAATGTCCATGCTACACAAAGCAACCTATAGATTCAGTGCAATCCCCATAAAAATACCAATGGCATATTTCACAGATCTAGAACAAATACTCCAAAAGTTTATATGGAACCAAAAAAGACCCCAAATAGCCACAACAATCTTGAGAAAGAAGAACAAAGTAGGAGGGATCACAATACTGGATATCAGGTTATACTACAAAGCCACTGTAATCAAAACAGCCTGGTACTGGCACAAGAACAGGCATATAGATCAATGAAACAGAACAGAGAACCCAGAAATTGACCCAAGCCATTATGCTCAATTAATATTTGACTAAGAGGTAAGAGTGTACAATAAAGTAAAGCAAACCTCTTCAATAAATGGTGTTGGTTTAATTTGGTAGTTATTAGACCACCAACTTACACCATACATAAGAATATACTCAAAATGGATACAACATTTAAATGTAAGTTGTGAAACCATAAAAATCCTAGAAGAAAATGTAGATAGCAAAATATCTCACATAGCACAGTTTTCACAGGTACATCTCATAGGGCAAGAGAAACAAAGGAGAAAATACTAGTAAACAAGTAGAATTACATCAAAATAAAAAGCTTTGCCCTAACCAGTTTGGCTCAGTGGATACAGCATCGGCCTGCAGACTCAAGGGTCCCAGGTTCGATTCTTGTCAAGGATATGTACCTTGGTTGCAGGCACATGCCCAGTGGAGAGAGTGCAGGAGGAAGCTGATTTCTCATTGATGTTTCTAACTCTATCCCTCTCTCTTCTTCTCTGTATAAAAGTTAATAAAAATATATTAAAATAAAGTGCTTCACAGCATCAAATTTAAAGGGAACCTACTTATGGGAGAACATACTTGCCAATGATACATGTGATAAAGGGTTAATTTCCAAACTATATAAAGTACTCATGCAACTAAACAAAAGAAAGACAACCCAGTTTTAAAATGGGCAGCAGACCTGAATAGATAACTTCTCCAAAGAGGACATATAAATGCCCAGGTGACATAACACTCAACATTACTAATCATCCTAAATGACAATGAGGTACCACCTCATACCTAACAGAATGGCTGTCATACCGGTGAGGATGTGGAGAAAAAGGTACCCTATTACACTGTTGAAAATGCAGACTGGTACAACCACTATAGAAAATAGTGTGGAGTTTCCTCTAAAAAATTAAAAATGGAAATGCCATGTGATCCAGTGATTATACTTCTAGGAATATATCCTAAGAAGTAAAAAACAATCACAAAGAATAATTGCCACCCCTCTACATGTTCATAGCACTGTTATTTAAAACTAGGAGCCCAGTGCATGAATTATTGCACCTTGACCTGTGGGCCAAGAGGCTATGGTGGGCAAAGAGGTGAGTCTTGGCCTATCCTTTGTGGCCCTGCCTAGCTCCTCCCACCACAGCCCCTAGTCCCCTGTCTTCTGGCAGCACCACTCCCACTCCCAGATGCTGACAGTGCAGCCCTCACACCCGCTGATGGCGCAGAGCGATTGGGGCTGGTGCAAGTGGGGCTGATGCTGGCAGCAGTTGCAAGTGCCTGGCAGAACCATGTCATGTAGCAGCAAAGAATTTTCAGTAAATACCAGAAATACCCCATGACAGTGACTGGTGCCCCACCTTGGTCTGGCGCCCCTGCTCACCTGCTCCACCATCCCGCCGCAGCCGATGCCCTCCATGTTCTGCACTTTGCTGCCTGCTGCCAATGCCCCTATGTTCCACTCACATCCCCTGTTGGTCAGTGCATGTCTTAGTAATCAGTTGTTCCACCATTTGGTCTATTTGCATATTAAGGTTTTTTAGATAGATGGATGATTAGATAGATAGATAGATAGATAGATAGATAGGTAGATAGATAGATAAGATCTGGAAACAGTTCAAGTGCCCTTCAGTAAACGAATAGATTAAAAAATTGGTGTATTTACACAATGGAGTACTATGCAGCTATAGAAAAGGATCTTTTACTCTTTGAGACAGCATGGAGAGTATTATGCTAAACAAAATAAGCCAGTCAGCAAAAGACAAGTATGGCATGATCTCACTTATATGTGGAATCTAATGAACAAAATAAATTGATGAACAAAAAACATCCAGAGACATTGAAATATGTAACGTACTGATGCATTTCAAAGGTTGGGGGTGGGGAGAGATTAACCAAAAAACTTAAATGCATATATGCATACCCCATGAACAGACAATAGTGTGGAGAAGGCCTCGGGAGGAGACAGGAGTGTATTGGTGAGGTTCAATGGTGGCTGTAGTAGGGGACATATAATACTTTCAACAATAAAGGTAAATGTGAATAAAGTAAAAAGTAAAAAATTACACACTAGGGGCAGAAATTGGACACACTGCTGTAAATGAGGTGTGTATAATAATAATTTTCTCTGGCTGGACTGGTCTTAGTACACTTTAGAAAAGACAACATCCTATTTAATAAAAGAGTAATATGCAAATTTGACCATACATTTGCCATGCCCACCAGCCAATCAGGAACAAATTATGCAAATAAACACCAATCAAGATGGCTGCCACCACTGAGAGCAGGAGGAAGGCTTGGGTTTCCCCGGCAACAGAGGAAGCCAAGCTTTCCACCTGCCTAGACCTCCACTTGAAGTTACAAAGTTTCAATTATAAAAGATACAGACATGGCAGCAGCCACTGAGCTGGAAAGAACAGAGGCTTGGGTTTCTGTGGCAATGGAGGAAGCCAACCTTTCAGCCTAGGCCTCCACTCTAAGCTACAAAGTTTCAAACAGAAATGGCTGCCACCCCAGAGCAAGCAGAAGGCTTGGCTCTGCTCCAGACTACAAAGTTTCAATTGTAGACATAGATGAATCCCAGATACCAGGGCCTCCACTTGGGTCGCTGGGGGACGTGGCCGGCCTGCAAACCTCCACAGGCCCCTTGCCCAGGCCTCACCCCAAGGGAACCCCCACCCTGATCTGGGATACTCTTCAGGGCAAACCAGCTGGCCCCCACCCATTCACCAGGCCTCTATCATATCTAATAAAAGAGTAATTTGCAGTTTGATCATCACTCCAACACAAGAGGCCTGCCTCCATGTGGTCAAAGATCCTGGTCCCATGTGGACACAAGATGGCCACCACAAGATGGCCAGCTAGGGAGTTTCCAGGCCCTGCAAGGGAGGGCAGTTGTGGGCAATCAGGCCAGCAGGGGAGGGCAGTTGGGAGGGACCAGGCCTGCAAGGGAGGGCAGTTGGGGGTGATCGAACCTACAGGGGAGGGCAGTTAGGGGAAACTAGGCTGGCAGAGGAGGGAAGTTGGGGGCAAATAGGCTGGCAGGGGAGCAGTTAGATATCATTTAGGCTGGCAGGGTAGTGGTTAGGGGGTGATCAGGCTGGCAGGTAGAAGTGGTTAGGGGCAATCAGGGAGGCAGGTAGGTGAACAGTTTGGAGCCAGCAGTCCTGGATTGTGAGAATGATGTCTGACTTCCCGTCTAGGTTCGATCCTACTAGGATCAGGCCTAGATGGGCAGTTGGACATCCCTCTAGGGGTCCCAGATTAGAGAGGGTGCAGGTTGGGCTAAGGGACATCCCCCGCCCTCCCCCCGACACGAATTTCATGCACCGGGCCTCTAGTCTAAATATAAAAACCTCTGTTTTGGGGACAACGGATTTTGACTTTTTTTTTTTTTAACCAGGAATGTAACCTAGGAGCTTTTGTGCTTTGCTGAACACATGCCCCAGCATGCCCATCAGGCGATATATGCTGGGGGGGGGGGGGCGGGGAAAGAAAATGTCCTGATGTAGGTGCACTCAGATGCTGGTGTCTGGCCTTGATGCAGAACCTGATACAAGGTCCAGAGAGAAATATCTAGGACCAGCAGGGACTGAAGGCTCTGCCTCCAAATAGAAGGCAAGTGATGCCTTAGTCATCTGTACAGATTGAAGCTGAGAGGAAATGTAACTCAAACCATGGAATCAAGATCTCTGGGAAGGGTGAATTTTTAGAATTAAAGGTTAACTACCTCCTTAGTATTAATAAATGATCCATTTTGAGCAAGCAGGAAGTTCTACCTTACTCAAAGGGTAATGACATAATTTTTAAACTAAAGGTGCCATGGGCTGATGGTGACCAGTTGATGATGAACAAAATCCCTGGACTCAAGAGTGGTGTGGGGGAATGGAACAGCATCTGAGATGGCTGCTGGAGATAGCCATTCTTCTTCAACCTGGCCCTTTGGCCATTGGCCCACACACAAGGTAGGGCTGAGTGAGCCCTTGTGTGACCCACATTGCATAGAATTTGTCTACTAAGTTCCCTGTAATTTGAGGCCAACCAAAGAATTTGAAAGCCCTTGTTTTATTGGAATAGACTCCAAAGATGAAGTACCTAGAAAAGCCAACAATTGGTTATCTGATGTCTCTAATGGCAGTCATGCTGGCTCTGGATGTGTGGACCTCCAAAACCACTATCTTGGTCTCTGTATGGGAGGATGAGTAAGGATGTAAATAAGATAGTGTCCTTATCCTTAGGAAGCCCATAATTCTACCAAGGAGACAAAGCTTACCCAAGAAACATGCCAGTGAATGCATAATTCTTCAGTCATCTGTACCTCAAAGGAGAGCAGTGCATCCTGCAATAGTCAGGGTGACTTCCTGGAAAAGGCATGGCCCTACCTGGGTTTGCTAAGAAGAGAAGAGAGAGAATTATCTTCTGAGTCCCTGTGGGGTGGACTCATCACTGGCTCTTTATACTCTCTGGGTGCTACAGGTTGCCTCCAATGTAAGAGAAGGGATAAAATGTCTGCGGATGGGATAAGTGTGAGCAGTGAAGCAGCTGAAAAGAAATGTGTCAAAAAGGAGCAGGTGGGTTTACTACTACAGGACTAGGAAAGGGTAAGATCAGTGTATGAAGCCCTCAAAAGCCAGGCAAAGCAATTTAAAATTCAAGTTGGCACTATCAAATGCAAATTCTTGAATAAGAATTGTTAATATGCTGAGGGTGTATAAAGAAGATGAACTAAGTAAGAATATGCAGCATAGATTGTATGGTGTTGCCCTTGGGTTGATAATGTGTATTATACTGTGCAAACTGCAGGGATTCAGCTCCCTTTTATATTCTGTATATTCTAGCCTCCTCCAACCAATCTTGATTTGGAGCTTTCTGATGAATACAACCCAATTCCACACAAGGGGCACTTTTTGGATATCCATTCTCATGATGCAGTCAGACACATTAAAAGTGGTCCTCCCAGACTCTCACTTAAACATGCCCTTGAATTCTGACCCGCCACACACACATATCTTCGTTTCTTCAAGCATTGCTTCCACCTCACCTCCACAAAGGCTTTTCAGAGCTTCTAGGCATCTCAGGCCACTCTAGTCTGCTCTGGCCTCCTGACTCTGGAGAGAAACTCAGAGAAGGATCCCCAAAATCTGGTTCCCCAGACACCACTTTGTAGGGACCTGGGATTACAGGGTTGTTGAAAAACCTATTGAAGCATTAGGAAGCCAGTTAGTGAGATGAGTGGTGCAAAAATATATGAAGTTAAGAAGGAGCTACAATGCTGAGGATGTTGGAAGGGCTAGCCTCCTACTGGCCCAGGTGGCTTATGTCATGTTGCCTATATCACAGTTTGAAAATTACAAAGCAGCTGCTAGACTTCATTCTGGGCTTTCCTTAAGAAATTCCCTGCTCTGCCTACTGCAAGTGGTTATGAGGAAATACTGGGAAGATTCACACACACACACACACACACACACACACCAGATTTTGGGAGCTGGAATGCACAATGGTGTTCCAAGGTAAATAGTGCTCTTCTAGGGGACTAGGATGCCACAAGCTGCTTTATCACAGACCTTTTCTCAACAGGCACCATGTGCACTTAGGCCCCTGGATGAGGGATGATTGCATTTCTGAGTTATGGCTATTGAGCCCCATCTCTGGTAGTGGGCACAGGTTGGAGCCTGGGAAGGAAGAAGCTCCCACTTCAGGGAATCTGAGATGGACCCTGTTCCCATCTGCACTCTACACACACTGAGGATTACACATTTAGAGCAGAGCTTGCCTCTACATCTGCCTTTGCCAAGTGATAGCAAGAAAGCTGCTCTTAGATCAAAGCCTTATGGCTGCCGGGGCCAGTTTGGCTCAGTGGATAGAGCGTCGGCCTGAGGACTGAGAGGTCCCGGGTTTGATTCTGGTCAAGGGCATGTGCCTTGGTTGCGGGCGCATCCCTGGTGGGAGGTGTGCAGGAGAAGCTGGTCGATGTTTCTCTCTCATCTAAGTTTCTGACTTTCTGTCCCTCTCCCTTCCTCTCTGTAAAAAAAATCAATAAAATATATATATATTTTTAAAAAGCCTTATGGCTGAAGTTTTATAGGAAATGAGTAGATGAGAGTGTAAAGGTAGGTTTTTTCCTGGTAAGGAAAGATTCAAAATCTCTAATAATGACATATTCTAACTTAAAGGTTCAAAACTGGCAGAGCTGCAAATGGTCTCTACCTGCCTGCCCTTTTACTGTCCTCCATTTCTAACACAGACCTCTTTTACCTTTTCTCTACCAGTGTAGCAAGGGGAGGAAAATTCCACACCCTAAACCTGTTTCTTAGAAGGTAGGCAGACAGGACACTCAGGTGAAAGCCCCCATGTCCTTTTGATTGTTCACCCCCCAAACTCACCTACCTCACCTCTCCTGCTGCTTTCAGTCAGTTTCTGAATTTCTGGGGAGTTGCCATCTCCTTTGTAAATTAAAGCTTTTCTTGCTTGTCACATAGTGAAGCTGCAGCAGTATCTCTGGTTTCAGAGTTGACAGTGGGAGGGAGAATACTATGCAGAAGTGTTTTCCAGTGTCAGATTTTCATCTGTATGTCCCCCAAAGAATCTAAAGTAGTCTTAGAAGTGCAAGGATTGAGTAAGGGTGGGCTTATGCCATAAAAAGGCTAAGGACCTTTTAGGCACTTTGTGTGTTTCCTTTTAGACTGGCCCTGTGGTCTTTAGTATTCTGCAGAGTCAAGGCTCCAGTGAAAATGAATAAAGGCAAGTGTGCTTCAACACAAAACTTGTAATGAGCAGTAGCCAATACCCATGGCTTTTTGGCATGATAGGTTGCTGAATAAAAGGCACATTCTGGAGTAATATTGAGTTGTTCTCATTGCTGACTTCAATTTGGGAAAAGTTGAAAATGAATATCAGGTGTACTCAGCTTAGAGAAAACACTGTACAATTTGAACATCTTAGGAATTTGCTGAATTTTGTAGGGAGCAAAATATGCCATCCAGCAATTTATGTGGCCAATAAGAGCCCCTCTCCACTCATTCCACAAACGTTGAAGGAGTACATACTATGTGCCAGATGGTATGCTAGGCATGATGATACAATAACAAAGCAATATACACTTGGTGCCCACTCTGATGAAGCTCACCACTGAGGGAGATAGACAATCACATAGGCACAGCAATGGAATTATAATTACAGAGTGAGATGGGATCCTCACAGTATAAAATAATGAAGTTGGAGTTCTGGAAAGCTTCCCCACTCCCAGTTACCAGTCATGGCAGTAAACATGGTCTAGGGCAGTGTTCTCCAATTTGACATGTTTCAGAATTTACTGGAGGCATTGGTAAATCACAGATGGCCAGGCCCTAGCCCCAGAATTTCTGAATGAGTTGACCTGGGGTGAGCCTGTAAATTTGAATTTCTACCAAATTCCATGGTGCTGGTCTGGAGACCACACTTTGAGAATCATTGGCCTAGCAAAAGGATTTTGAGTCTGACCTTTGATGCAGGGCACATAGCCCTGTTGGGCAGTCAGTCAGAGGTACCTCCAAAGAAATACTGGGAAGAAAGGAATCAGACAAATTTCCTTAGACTCAATCATCTTGTCATGCTGATAGGTTAAGCTTTACTATTCCAAAATGAAGCCACAGTTCTGTCCATTATACTCCAGACTCGAGAAAAGGTCAGGCAATTATTTAGAATCAGTGAGGTGGACCCACTAGAGGTCTCATTTTATAAGGGATCAAAGAGTTACCTGAGCATGATCACACTAAAAGGAAAGCTTGAGGCCCTAGCTGGTTTGGCTCAGTGGATAAAGTGTCGGCCTGCAGACTGAAGGGTTCCAGGTTTGAGTCCCGGAAAGGCCACATATCCTGATTGCTTGCTCAATCCCCATTAGGGGGTGTGCAGGAGACAGTCTATCAATGATTCTCTCTCATCGTTGATGTTTCTATCTCTTTCTTTCCCTTCCTCTCTAAAATTAATAAAAATGTTTTAGTTTTTTTTTTTAATAAGGAAAGCTCCAGGAAGAATACAGGTAAGGGTATGCTCATAGACCAGTGTTGGGCATAAAAGGCAGTCTGAATACTCCATTTTTCCATAATCTTCTAGCCCATATGACAAATGAAAAGAGTGTTTTCACATCTCTATAACATACTGAGAGGACAAGATTCCATCAATGATTTTGGTATTATTTAAGATGTTCTTGGCTGCAAGTAAGAATAAATTCAACTCAAAACTATGTAAACCAAAGGAGTTTATTATTATATTATGTTATATTGTGTTATATTATATTATATTATATTATATTAATTATATTGATTATATATCATACTCATGTGGCCTGGTGCATGGATTCATGCACATTGAAAGGAAATTAATTAGAAGAAAGATTCATGCGGTATTTACGTAACTGCAAAAAACTACATCAAAATAGTATATATAGTATAATATTATAAAATTAAAACACGCATGTGATTGGCACTAGCCAGAGCTTTATATGTACCACACATGTGTGAGTCAATGTTTATTTTTAAATTGCCAGTGCACATCATATGTACCGGCTGGTCAGTCGGTCCGATGGCCAGACGGACATACAGTCACTTAGCTATATATAATATATATATTAGAGGCCTGGTGCACGAAATATGTGCACAGAGGGCAGGGGGGGTGTCCCTCAGGCCAGCCTGCAACCTCTCCAATCTGGGACCCCTTGAGGGATGTCTGACTGCCCATTTAGGCCTGATCCTACCAGAATTGGGCCTAAACGGGCAGTCGGACATCCCTCTCACAATCCAGGACTGCTGGCTCTAAACTGCTCACCTGCCTGCCTCCCTGATTGCCCCTAAACCACTTCTGCCTGCCAGCCTGATCACCCCCTAACCACTACCCTGCCAGCCTAAATGATATCTAACTGCTCCCCTACCAGCCTGTTTGCCCCCAACTTCCCTCCTCTGCTGGCCTGGTCACCCCTAACTACCCTCACCTGGTGGCCTGATCACCCCCCACTGTCCTCCCTTGCAGGCCTGGTCCCTCCCAACTTCCATCCTCTGCTGGCCATCTTGTGGTGGCCATCATGTGTCCACATGGGGGCACGATCTTTGACCACATGGAGGCAGCCCTCTTGTGTGTTGGAGTGATGATCAATCTGGAAATTACTCTTTTATTAGATAAGATAGAGGACTGGTGCATGGGTGGGGGCCAGCTGGTTTGCCCTAAAGGGTGTCCCGGATCAGGGTGGGGGTTCCCTTGGGGCATGGAGCTGCCTGGGTGAGGGGCCTGTTGTGGTTTACAGGCCGGCCACACTCCCCAGTGACCCAATTGAAGGCCTGGGTTCTGGGATTAATTTATGTTCTACAATTAAAACTTTGTAGCCTGGAGTGGAGCCAAGCCTTCTGCTTGCTCCATGGAGACAGCCATTTCTGTTTGGGTTTATTTAAATTCTATAATTGAAACTTTGTAGCCTGAAGTAGAGGCCTAGCCACTACGGCTGCAGAAGCTTGGCTTTCTCCATCACCTGGGCAACCCTCGCCTCTGCTCTCTCCAGCTCTGTGGCTGCCGCCATTTCTGTTGGATTTATGTATCTTCTATAATTGAAACTTTGTAGCATTGAGTGGAGGCCTAGGCCGGCAAGGGTAGGCAGAAATCTTGGCTTCCTCCATTACCAGGGAAACCCAAGCCTCCCTCCTGCTCTCAGTGGCCACAGCCATCTTGGTTGGGGTTTATTTGCTCTTGATTGTTTGGTGGGTATGGCTTGTGGTTGTCGCTTGATCGGAGGTATGGTCAGTTTGTATATTACTCTTTTATTAGATAGGATACCCATATTTTCTGATGTGTAAGATGACTGGGTATATAAGATGACCCCCAACTTTTCCATTTAAAATATAGAGTTTGTGTTATACTTGCCGTATATGACTACCCCTCTTCCAACTCACACCAAATAAAAATTAAAGAAACATCAGATTTTATTTCAATATGGTAATTTTGAGAAGATTATCCTGGGTTAAAAAGTCATCATGTACACCAGAAAATACGATATGTGTGTGTATGTGTGTGTGTGTGTGTATCATATTACCATATACCATATCAAGAAGCAATGGTATAAGAGAAGCTCCAAAGATGGTTATTCCACAATTTTATTATCAAGGATCCAGATTTTTTTTCATTTTTCAACTTTGCCAGCTTCAGCATGTTGGATTCCTCATGGTTGAAAGATGGCTGTAAAGCCCAAATAAAGCTGAAAGAAAAGATGGCTGTAACAGTTTTACATCTTCACACACTACTTTCTGTTGATAGCAATAAGATAATTTGTTTTCTCAAGTCTCTTTTTGAAGTGCTAAGAAGTCTTTCCTAGAGGGTAGTCTCTTCAGCAAACATCTCCTCATCTCTCATTGCCTAGAAGTAGCTCACATGCCCTAAGATGTTGAGTATAAAAACTAACAAAATTCATGCCCTGGTTTGAGGCCATTCCTAGCTGAAAGACATCCCTACAAAGAGGAGGATGGACACTGAACAAACTAGGAGATTATTGACAAGAAGGGAGGAATGGTTATTGAGTATACAAACAACTAGGTTGGCTACCCCTATGTAAAACCAGAGTGTAACACTAGTAAGAGTGTAGGGTATTCTCACTACATCTGGGAGGGAGAAGTAGAGCATCATCATATTAGTGCATTAGCCATCAGCAACTTTGGCAAGAGTAGGAAACATCACTGTGCTTCAGGGATTACAGAATGTAGAGCTACACAAAAATCAATTCATCACTTTCTAAATTTATATCAGCTCAGTTCAATCACACAGTCCCCTTTAACAGTCATCCAGGTCAATCTTGAATCCTTGATGATTATTATTCTCAACAATAGGCCTGCCAAATTGTTGCCCAGCCACTGCTTTAAACACCTACAGTGATAGGAATCTCACTATTTATGATGGTTTTCTATCACTAGGCAGCTCTAAATATTATAAAGGATTCTCTGCCAACCCCAAAGTGTATACACATGAACTGTTTACTCACTGATTAGGTGGCAGAGCCTTTGAAGTTGATGTCAGTGTTTCCACTGGAAATGGAAGTTTTCAGATGTTGCTAACTAAAATTTCCATGTAGATTTATATGTGTTGCCAAGAGATACTTAAAAAATAAACAACCAAATAACTGGAAATTTTTAGCTTGTCTGTGTTAAGATCTTTAGATATTTTTCATAATTCAAACCCATTTTGGGGTTGAAATTTTAAATTTTAGCAAGATGTTAGACCATAGCATCCTAACTTATATAAGAATAATATGCAAATTGACCATACCTACACTACACTCACAAATCACGCCCACCAGCCAATCAGGAGTGGATATGCAAATGAACCCAACCAAGATGGCTGCAGCCACAGAGAGCAGGAGTGAGGCTTGGGTTTTCCCCGATGGAGGAAGGCAAGCTTTCTGCCTGCCCTGGCCACTCAGGCCTCCATACCAGGCTACAAAATTTCAATTATAGAATCCCAACAGAAATGGTGGCAGCCATGGATTTGGAGAGAGGCAGGAGGCTAGGGTTGCCAGAGGAAGCCTAGTTTCTGCAGCCCTGGCTGATTTAGGCCTCCACTCCAGGGTACAAAGTTTCAAATATAGAAGATACATAAATCACAACAGAAATGGCTGCCTCCATGGAGGGATCAGAAGGCATGCCTCTGCTCCAGGCTACAAAGTTTCAATTGTAGAAGATAAATAAATTCCAGATACCAGGGCCCCGGCTTGGGTTGCTTGGGAGTGTGGCCAGCCTGCAAACCACCAATGGACTCTTGCTCAGGCCACCCCACACCCCAAGGGAACCCCCACCCTGATCCAGGACACTCTTCAGGGAAAACAGCTGGCCTCCACCCATGCACCAGGCCTCTCTTATTTTATCTAATAAAAGAGTGCATCTCCAGGATAAATCCTACTTGGTCATGGTGTATGATCTTTCTGATGTACTGCTGCATTGGATTTGCTAGAATTTTGTTGAGGATTTTGGCATCTATATTCATGAGGAATATTGGCCTGTAATTCTCTTTTACTGTGTTATCTTTATCTGGTTTTGGTATTAGGGTGATGCTGGCTTCATAGAAGGAGCTTGGAAGTGTTCCTTCCTGTTGAATTTTCTGCAATAGTCTGAGAAGGATAGGTTTTAGTTCTTCCCTGAATGTTTGATAAAACTTCCTTGTGAATCTGTCTGGTCCCAGGCTTTTGTTTTCTGGAAATTTTTTGATGACTGCTTCAATTTCTTCCATAGTTACCAGCCTATTGAGATTTTTAGAATCTTCCTGAGTTAGTTTTGGAAGGTTGTATTTTCCTAGGAATGTGTTCATTTCCTCCAGGTTGTGTAGTTTATTAAAATAGAACTGTTCATAGTATTTTTTAACAATACTTTGTATTTCTGTGGGGTCTGTTGTTATTTCACCTCTTTCATTTCTGATTTTGTTTATTTGAGTCCTCTCTTTTTGCTTCTTGGTGAACCTGGCTAGAGGTTCATCAATCTTATTTATCCTTTCAGAGAACCAGCTCTTGGTTTTGTTGATCTTTTGTATTTTTTTTTATCTCTGTGTCATTCATTTCTGCTCTGATCTTTATTATTTCCTTCCTTCTGCTCACTGTGGGCTTTTTTTGTTGCTCTGTTTCTAATTCTTTGAGTTGTTCAGTTAGATAATTTATTACCATTTTTTTCTCGTTTTTTTGAGATAGGCCTGTAGAGCTATAAACTTCCCTCTCAGGACTGCTTTCATTGTGTCCCATATCAATTGCATTGTTGTGTTTTTATTGTCATTAGTCTCCAGGATATTTTTAATTTCTTTTTTGATCTCATTGATAACCCAGTCATTGTTTAATAGCATGCTATACAGCTTCCAAGTGTTTCAATTTTTTGGAATGTTTTCATTGTAGTTTATTTCTAATATTATGCCATTGTGTCCTGAGAAAATGCTAGATATGATTTCAATATTTTTGAATTTGGGGAGACTTTGCTTGTGACCTAATATGTGGTCTATTTTTGAAAATGGCCCATGTGCACTTGAGAAGAACATATATTCCGTGGCTTTGGAGTGAAATGTTCTGAAGATATCAACTAGGTCCATCTGATATAGTGATTTGCTGTTTCTTTGCTGACTTTTTGTCTAGAGGATTTATCCAGTGATGTCGGTGGTGTATTAAAATCCCCTACTATGATTGTATTGTTGTCAGTCTCTCCCTTGATATCTTCCAGGAGGTTTTTTTTATGTATTTGGGTGCTCCTGCATTGGGTGCATATATGTTTACCAGAGTTATATCTTCTTGTTAAATTGCTCCCTTTAGTATTATGTAGTGGCCTTCCTTATCTTTAGTTATGGCCTTTACTTTCAGGTTTATTTTATCAGATATAAGTATCACAACCCCAGCTTTTTTCTCATTTCCATTTGCCTTAAAATGTTTTTCCATCCCTTCACTTTCAGTCCATGTGAATCCTTTGCTCTGAGATGGGTCTCTTGTAGACAGAAAATATATGGGTCATGTTTTCTTATCCAATAAGAAAATATGGGCAAAAACTACAACCATTTCCCCTAAGAACAGGAACAAGACAGGGATGCCCACTCTCACCACTCCTATTCAATACAGTGCTGGAAGTGCTAGCCATTGTGATCAGACAGGAATAAGAAATAAAAGGCATCCAAATTGAAAAAGAAGAAGTAAAACTGTCCTTATTTGCAGATGACATGATATTGTACATAAAAAACCCTAAAGACTCCATCAAAAAATTACTAGACTTAATAAATGAATTTGGCAATGTAGCAGGATACAAAATTAATGCCAAGAAATCTAGGGCATTTCTATACACCAATAATGAACTTACAGAAAGAGAGACTAAAAAATCAATCCCATTTACCATTGCACCAAAAAAATTAAGATACCTAGGAATAAACTTAATTAAGGAGGTAAAAGATCTATACAAGGAAAACTACACAACCCTGAAAAAAGAGATAGAGGAAGACACAAACAGAAGAACATACCATGTGCATAGATTGGGAGAATCAAAATCATTAAAATATCCATACTACCTAAACCAATCTCTAAATTCAATGTACTCCCTGTTAAAATACCAATGGCATATTTCACAGACCTAGAACAAACATTCTAAAAATTAATCTGGATTTAAAAAAGACCCCGAATATCTGCAGCAATCCTGAAAAAGAAGAATAAAGTAGGTGAGATCTCAATACCAGATATCAAGATGTATTACAAAGCCACTGTTCTTAAAACATCCTAGTATTGGCACAAGAACAGACATATAGGTCAATGGAATTGAATAGAGAACCCAGAAATAGATGCAAACCACTATGCCCAATTAATATTTGACAAAGTAGGCATGAACATAAAATGGAGTCAAGACAGTCACTTCAACAAATGGTGTTGGGAAAATTGGACAGATACATGCAAAAAAAATGAATCTAGATCACCAACTTACACCATTCTCAAAAATAAACTCAAAATGGATAAAGGACTTAAACATAAGGTGGGAAACCACAAAAATACTAGAGGAAGCCACAGGCAGCAAAATCTCGGACATATGTCGAAGAAACTTCTTCACTGATACTGCTCCTAGGGCAATGGAAACTAACCAGAAAATAAACAAAGGGGACTACATCAAAATAAAAAGCTTTTGCACATCAAAGGAAACCATTAATAAAACAACAAGAAACTCCACTGCATGGGAGAATATATTTGCCAATGACATCAACGATAAGGGTTTAATCTCCAATATTTACAGGGAACTCATACAACTTAACAAAAAGAGGATAAACAACCCAATTAAAAAAAATGGGCAACATATCTGAACAAACACTTTTCCCCCATTTTTTATCTTTATTGTTCAGTTTATTAATTACATTATTCCCACTTTTTTGTCCCCCTATAGCTTCCCTCCACCCTATACCCATCCTACCCTCCGCCCTCACCTCCCCCTCCCCACTGTCCTCTCCCATTGTTGCAAGATTTTTGCCCAGTCTCTTGCTGCACTTCCCACACCCCTTTTCTCCCCAAGAATTATCAGTCCATTCCCTCTCTATGTCCATGATTCTGTTATATTCACCAGTTTATCCTGTTCATCAGATTATTAATTCACTTGATTTTTAGATTCATCTGTTGATAGATGTGTATTTGTTGTTCATAATTTTTATTTTTACCTTTTTCTTCTTCCTCTTCTTAAAGAATATCTTTCAGCATTTCATATAATATTGGTTTGATGGTGATGAACTCCTTTAGCTTTTTCTGATCTGCAGAGCACTTTATCTGATTTTAAATTCTGAATGATAGCTTTGCTGGATAGAGTATTCTTGGTTGTAGATTCTTGCTATTCATCACTTTGAATATTTCTTGCTACTCCCATCTGGCCTGCATAGTTGCAGTTGAGAAATCCACTGACAATAGTATGGGTGCTACCTTATAGGTAACTAACCGTTTTTCTCTTGCTGCTTTTAATATTCTCTCTTTATCTTTTGCTCTTGGCATTTTAATTATGATGTGTCTTGGTATGGTCCTCTTTAGATTCCTATATTTTGGGGTTATGTGTACTTCTTGGGCTTTTCAGTCCGTTTCTTTCACCAGGTGGGGCAAGTTTTCAGTCACTATTTCTTCAAGTAGGTTTTCATTGCCTTGTTCTCTCTCTTTTTCTGGCACCCCAATAATTCGGATATTGGCATGCTTGAGGTTGTCACAGAGGCCCCTTACACTATCTCCAATTATCTGGATTCTTTTTGTTTCTTGCTTTTCCAGCCGAGTGGATTTTGCTTCTTTGTATTTCAAATCTTTGACTTGGTTCTTGTGGCCCTCTGGACTGCTTTTAGGACTTTCTGTAATAATTTTTATTTCAGTATGTGTATGCTTGATTTCTAGTTGGTCCTTTTTCATATCCTTGAGGCTCTCATTCATTTCCTTGTAGGTGTTGTTCATTTCCTCGTTGGTCTTGTCATTTCCTTGTAGGTCTCATTAGGTTCATTGGTCTTTTCTAGGAGCCTCTTGAAAAGCCTTATACCCGTGGTTTTGAACTCTATGTCTAGTCGTCTTTTTTCCTCCATTTCTTTCACACTTGATTTCTTTCCATGTCTCTGCTTGGTGACTTCTTTCCTGAGTTGGTCGATTAGCTTTATGAAGTAGATATCCTCTGATGGATGGTGGCTCAGCCTCCCCAGTTACCTGAAGTGGATGCTCTTATTGCAATCCTTTATGGGTTGTACAGTACTTTTGAATTTAAGCCCAGCTTGTTGTTGTTAACCCTAGGAGGGTTTGACCTCCAGGCCAATTGGCTATGCAGGGAAACTGTTCAGGTTGGATGGGCGGAGTCTCTGAGCTGAGCAGGCAGTGTTAGCGTTAGCTACACTCTATGCGGTGCGCGGGTCTCTGTGTTGGGTGGTAATGGCTGCGGGCACCTCCAAGAGTAAGCCGCTGCTGGTCTCCCCCCCATTGCCAGACAACTGTGCCTCTCTCCAAATGAGTCTGCACACCCAAAGTCTCGCCCAGGGTTCTAAAACAAAGCAGTCTGTTGGTCTTGATAACGAGGGAGCAAGTCGCTCGTTTGTGCTGTAGTGCACTTGACATGCAAACAGCTGTTCCAACAGGCACTCTCCTCAGACTCGTAGAGCTCTGCCGCTCCCGGCTTTTAGCATGCATACCCCGGATCTCGGACCTCGCCTGGCACTGGGGAATCTGTGCAGTGGGACGTCTCCACCCTTCCTGTTGGAGAAATCCAGCCGGGATTGCTGCTGCCAGCCCTACAGACCACGAGCAACCCGCGGCTCTGAACCTCTGGCTCCATGTGTATCTTCAAGGCTGCACTCCGCCATTCCTCTGAGTCATAGTGTCCTATCTTTACTTTTCTTTGTGGAATTTTCACTCAGCCAGCTTTCTGGTGATTCTGGATGATGTTTGTTTTGTTGTTATGTTGTAGTTTTGGAATTTTTGCGCGGGGCAGCTCAATAGGTGTTTACCTATGCCACCATCTTGGTTCCTCCCCTCTGAACAAACGCTTTTTGAAAGAAGATAGAAGGAAGGCCAAGAGACATTTGAAAACCTGCTCAAAGTCACTAATCATCAGAGAGATGCAAATCAAAACAACAATGTGGTACCATCTCACACCTCTCAGATTGGCTAACATCAACAAATCAACAAATGAAAAGTGTTGGCAAGGATGTGGAGAAAAAGGAGCTCTTTTGCACTGCTGGTGGAAATGCAGATTGGTGCAGCCACTGTGGAGAACAGTATGGAGCTTCCTTAAAAAACTAAAAATGGAACTCCCATTTATCCAGTGATCCCACTTCTAGGAATATATCTCAAGAAACTATAAAGACAAATTAGAAAGGATATATGAACCCCTATGTTCATAGCAGCAAAATTTATTATAGCTAAGATTTGGTAACAGCCTAAGTGCCCATCAGCAGATGAGTGGATTAAAAATCTGTGGTATATCTACACAATGGAATACTATGCTGTGGTAAAAGAAGGAGCTCTTACCATTTGCAACAACATGGATGGAGTTGGAAAGCATTATGCTAAGTGAAATTAGCCAGGCAGAGAAAGATAAATATCACATGATTTCACTCTTTTGTGGAATATAGTGAACAGCATAGACAGATGAACAAGAATGGATCCAGAGACTGAGAAATGTCCATCAGAATGTCAAACCTCAGGAAAACAACTCCAGCACCATATGGATTCCTGCAACAGAGAGGAACTTACAGGTCTGTTCCAACCATGAAGATAGTCCAGAGATGCAGGACACTGACGACACCTTGCCATGCTAGCAGTCAGCAGCTGTGCATCGCTGCAGGTTGCCCAGGACCAATAAAATCGCTACATTGAAAAACTGATTTACTGATCTTCAAAGTAAAATTCATGGCCTATTTAATTTTTTTTAATCACCACATTTTGTATGACGTTTAATAAAGTACAGTGCTTTTGTATAAAAAATGGAGTAATATGCAGATTGATCATCACTCCAAATGCACAAGATGGCTGCCCCCATGTGGACACAAGATGGCCGCCACAAGATGGCCAGCAGGGGAGGGCATTTGGGAGGGACCAGGACTGCAAGAGGGGGATGTTGGGGGTGATCAAGCCTGCAGTGGAGGGTAGTTAGGGGTGACCAGGCAGAGGGGGGCAGTTAGGGGCAAACAGGCTGGCAGGTGAGCAGTTAGTCATCAATGAAGCTGGCAAGGAAGTGGTTAGGGGGTGATCAGGCTGGCAAGCAGAAGTGGTTAAGGGCAATCAGGAAGGCAGGCAGGTGAGCAGGTGGATTGTAAGAGGGATGTCTGACTGCCCATATAGGCCCAATCCTGGGCTGAGGGACACCCCTTCATGCACCAATTTCATGCACCGGGCCTCTGGAAACCTAGTAATTAACATTTTTGGGGGGATGTTTTAAGGAAATTTTTTGTGATATTAACTCTGAAAGTAGTCATTACATGTGGGCCCCACATTGCTCCTTCTTCTGTTAGACTGGAGAAGCCTAACTGAATTCGTGGTTGTCCCTGTGGGGGGAGGATATCATTTCCTTTGGTGTCACATCACACAATGAAATTAGGATGGTGTATTTGTTGTGTTCACATGAATCCAGATGAGTGGGGAATACCAAGGCTCCCACCTTGGCAAAGACAATTCCGAGGTTTGGAACATTGCCTGCTGTGCTGCAGTAGGTGTGTGTTGGGATCAGAGATCAAGAGACTATTTGTGTCCCTGTGACTCTATTCTTCTTTGACTATATGGATCACCACTGCCTGACAAGATGAAAAGCAGTTGCCCAGGTTCACCAGAATCCTAGAAACTAGTCAATGATTTTAAAATATCAGTATGATGCTAGGAAAAGAATTGTTTTTATTATCAGCTGGAAAGAGTGCCTATAAGTATGCCTACACTGACAAATCATATTTTGTGTCATCAGATATATGATATTACATTTAAAAATATTTTATTGATTTGATTTGATTTTCCCCATATATCAACTAATTTTTTTAGTTTTTAATTGATTATGGTGTTACATATGTATCTTTATTCCCCCATTACACTCCCATACCCCCCTCTTGCCCTCACCTCCTTGTTGTCTGTGTCCATTGGTTAAACTTACATGCACGCATACAAGTCCTTTGATTGATCTTTCCCCTTTATCCCACCCTCCTCTACCTTCCCTCTGAGGTTTAATGGTCTCATTGATGTTTCTCTGTCTCTGGATCTATTTTTCTTCATTAGTTTATGTTGTTCATTATATTCCATAAATAAATGAGATCATGTGATATTTATCTTTCTCTGCCTGGCTTATTTTGCTTAGCATAATGCTCTCCAGTTCCATCCATGCTGTTGCAAATGGTAAGAACTCCTTTTTTTACTGCAGCATAGTATTCCATTGTATAGATGTACCACAGTTTTTGATATTACATTTTAATTCAAGGTTCATTTTGTCTATAATGTCACCCACTCCTTTCACCACTTTACTGATTTATCTTCCCTTTCTCCACCATCAACTCTGAAGCCACTATTTTTATAGCATCCATTAACCCCTCCATCTCCCTTTTTTGGGTCTAATGCTCTCATGGATCTTGGATTTGGTTTCAATTTTATAGGATTACTAGAGGCCTGTTGCATGAAGATTCATGCAATAGGCCTTTCTTCCCTTAGCTGCTGGCACCAGTTTTCTTCTGGCACTTGGGACCCAGGCCTTTGCTCCAGCTGCAGTGCAGAAGCCAAGTCTCTTCAGTCTTCAGTCTTCAGTCATCTGCAGTGTTCAGTATTCAGTCTGCAGTCTTTACTCAGGTGGAGCCTTCCGTCTTTGCTCCACGCCTGCATATGCAAATTAACCTGCCAGCTTTGGTGGGTTGATTTGCATACACACGCCTGATTGGCTGGCGGGTGTTTCAGAGGTACAGTCAATTTGCATCTTTATCTTTTACTAGTGTAGATGGTTATTACAGAGTCATAATTTTTTAGTGATGGCCAGGAGCTTGACATAGCCTGTGGACTCACACTTCAGAAAATTGCTCCCACTTCCCAATAGTCACACTTGGCCTTCTTCTTTAACAGACTTTCCTTCATTTTCCAATAGTGTCTGTTTGGATTGTCCCTTCAAGAGGTTAGCCACTGCTCCTACAAATCAGTAGGGAATGCCTTCCCAGCCTGAAACACACTTGGAGAAATCCTTACCTACTCCTGTCTCTGATTAAAACATTTTTTTTAAATAGACAGAAGTTAGTAAAGACCATGTATGTGGCACTGTCCAAAGAGTTCTGTTACCAACCAGATCCTTTTGCATGTAATGTAGTTGCCAAGAAGCCAAGTTCTTATGGGGTTCTATCAGGCTCAAGGCTCAAGGTAATTTTGCTCAGAGATGAGATGTGATATGAAAGGAGAGGATTGTTTTCACATGGCTCAGAAATGGGTTCTGAAGGTAGGTCATGTGAACATTGCTTCAAGTCACATGAGTGTGACAATATTGCTGGAGCTAGTCCATGGCCTCCTGAGGAATCTGTGAATTGGAAGGGGTCAGAACTCTTTGGAAAAGCAAGTTCTGCTCTTTTGTTAACGTCATCAGCTTTGTGACTGTATGAACACATAGTGGCTGATGCCAGGATGCATTGTGAAGTTGTATCAGCCTGGTGGTAAGCATCATTGGCTCTTATCCAGCTTCCTTTAAAGGTTGGGCTATGTGATACTGTCACCCATGACATGCTTCTCCAGCAGTCACTACTGGCATGGCAGACCAATCAGAGCTGCAATCAGTGTGATCTCCCTCTGACAGATTCTAAAACTGGGGCGAGAGGAATGTGAGGAAAGACAGGTTTGTCCCAGGCCTCCTCAGCCTCCCAGATGTCAGCCTCTTACTATGACCTACTTCCTGAGCCCCAGAGGCTTATGGTATGCTTTCCCTTCTGGATCATCTGCATGTTTTAAAAACAGGGAGCAAAGTTTTCAGTTAAAGCAATGACATTGTCATTTAGGGATTTGAGGCAAGAGTAGAGAGGAAGGACAGAGTGTGGGAGGCTGCTTCCAAGTTTCCCAAATCACTCATTAGCTCTGAAAAACACCAGCCGCTGGACTTTCACATTCTCAAGAGAACATGCCACCAAGATGGTCTCCAGAACCTTGTCATGACTGGCCAAGAAGAAGATGGTTTCCATTTAGCCTACACTTTTGGCTGTTCCCCTAGGGAAGGCATGGCTTGTCCCATTCACTGCTTTAATAACAATCAGGAGACTGTCTGGTGACATGGCAAGACTTGTCTGGTGGCTATGTGGATAAGCTGAGTGAGCACTAAGATTTGAGGGCATTATGAGTGGATGCCAGCCAGACCACCATGGCCCAGGCAAGCTGATTATACAGGCGGAACCCTGCTCTGAGGAGGACTGGGCTGATGGGGAATTGGAGGCTGGTTTAACATTTGGCCTAATTTGAGGCCTAAGTAAAAATGTGTGTTTGGTAATGGAGACATTCATATTGAAAACAGGTGGTGTTTGGGCTTTTTCCTACTCTTTAAAATGGTTCATCTGAGGCCCACAATGCATTTCTGGCTCTTGCTGTGGGTTTGGATCTTCACTAAGAACAAGGCCTGTTTGAGCCTCTGTTCTGAAGGGACTCCTTGAATATGGCATTATCTGTCAAGTTGCAGTTCTCTCTTAATGGTGAAGAGCAGGAAAAGAAATGGGGGCTGCCTTTATGAGCAGCAGGAAGCTCAAGTTCTGTCTTGTCGGTCAACTTGTGTGATTTCAGGGGAAAATTACTAAACAGCTGCAAAAATTACTTTGAGCCCCAACTATATTCCAGACATCATATAGGCATATGGGAGAGATAAAGCTGGTCTTACATACCAATGAAAGACTTAAGCTGTACTGAAAATGATAACAGCAAAAGGTAACAAACACAATTGCCAAACAAATGGTACCAAGTAGATTTTTTTCAGACAGTTCTCTAGAAGCCTGCTATAGTGTAATAGGGGTGTTTTCCAAATAAAATTGATTCATTTGTGCATTCCTTGATGAATTTATTTAATCATTCCATAAACTCTGCTTCCATGGAGATACATCAATCAGATAAGACTGTAGGTAATTTTTAAAAATGTATTACAATTTTTAACTTTCTAAATTTTTTTTATTTTTAGAGAGAGGGGAAGAGAGACAGACAGAGACAGAAACAGAGAGAAATATATATGTGAGAGAGAAACATTGATAGAGTGCATCCCTGCCTCCCACATGCCCACCAGAGATTGAACCCCAAACCTGAGCATGTGCTCTGACCAGGAATCAAACCATTTACCCCTTGGTGCACCGGACAATGCTCAACCAACTGAGCCACTCAGGCAAGGACGTGGTTATTATTTAAATAATGTATTTCCTTTCTTTTCTCTCTCCAGACCCTACTCTCATCTTTATCCTGTGGTGTGTCTGTTTCCAGTGCATCCAGAATAAGTCAGAAAGTGATCTGTCCAAGTGTTGCTACTTATAAAAAGATAGTTTAGTTTATTTAATGTCTATGCTCAAGTAAGCCATAATACTCTATGTTAGCCTAAGTAACCTAGTATATATTTAAAAGAAATAACACTCACCATGGATTGCAACAGGCCAACACAGGGCTTAATTGAAGTTTTTGTAGGGTGGTACATTTGATGTGCTGGTTCCCTGAATATGGCGGTAGAGCTCAGAAAGGAGGGCATAGTGGGACTTCCACCAACAACAATCCACTCTGGAAATCTCATTTGGATCAAAATGACAGGTTTTGGTAATGCTTGGGTGTTTGAATATTATTTCTAAAGTTTCTACCTGCCTTAAATTTTAGTGATTTGAAGACAACTCACTGGATTATATTACTTCTACACAGTTAGGAAGGGATAGCCAAGAGCTTGAGTAGCCTTATTGAGGTATGAACTTCCAGATATAAAATACACAAGCCATGTATGTAGGGTACAGCACAGGAAATATGTCAATAATATCATAATAAATTTTCACAGTGGCAGATGGTTACTAGACTTACCATGATGATCACACTGTAAGGTATATAAATGTCAAATCACTATGTTGTACTCCTGAAACTAATATAATAATGTATACCAACTATAATTTTTTAAAAATTAAAAGAGTAGCACCTATTGTTATCATCACTTTTTATTATTGTTATTTTAAAAGGCTTTGAATACTATGAAGAAAATAAGTTTACCAGGAAACTTTCCAATGTGTTGGGCCACATTTGGCTATCTTTTGGGGTAAATGGAATTACTAACAAAATTACCTGTAAGATTTTATGTAGTTATCAATCTCAATACTTACTTGGATGCAATGACAGAATCATTGATATGTACACATTCTGATGAATTTATAGGTATTTGCTGGGCATCCAGCAGCGAGCTAGGCAAGTTTCTGAATTCAATTCCAGATCTGCGTAGTTCAAACCTAGCATTTGATTCATGTAAAAATAGAGGGAACATAGTGTTGCTTTCTGGTTCCCATCAAAATATCCAGCAGCCTTTCTGCCTCTCAGCAATCTATGAGTCTAGAGTTGTACAGCATAGTTATTGAGCCAAAGAGGATCTGAAGTTGGAGGCTGTTTAGTTTATGACCATTTTGAGGTCTTAAACACTCATGAAACTAAATGGGTCTTTTTAATTTTGTTGCTGAGTTAGTTGGGTAATTGCTTCCAATTCTATTTTGTTCTGGCTGGGGACTTGTTTCTTGAGAACTTTACTTGACGTTTTCACTTGAACCCTATGAAGGTGCTATCCACAGTTTACCCTAGGGGACACTTTTTTTGGCCATGTTTTCTGATATCCATTAAATAACTGAAAATTCCTACTCTTCATCAGTGACTGATGAAGGGGGTATTTTGACCACTGTCATTAATCTTTCAATGGACTCTCATTGAAAGAAGCCACTCAAACTGATTCCTGGAGGATACCTCCTTATTAAGGGATGATAAAAGATAATCTACACTATACATGACCAGAGGGAGGAAAAATGGGTGGGAGGAGCTTCAACTATTTTTTTTTTTTTTTGGTGTAAAAATATGTATTGTGGATTCGAATTCTCTAGCATGAACTCAAAAAAGTAACCCAGGTAACGAACTAAATAAAGACCATTTGAAAACATTTTTCGTTTCTATATGCTTTGTTGAAATTACCATATAATTAGCTATTCATTTTTAAATCCAGGATAAATTAGTCATATTTGTAGGTGAAAATTTTGAGAAATAAAGGATGAAAAAAAGGTAGAAAAACATCAGGTATAGTGTTTCAAGTTTTTTTCCCTTAGTTGAAAAGAGAAATAAAGATTTGCATTTACCAAGTTTGTTACATTTTCTTCTTTTAGTACTGGTTGTTTCCTTCTCAATTGTATGATAGAATTTAAATTGAGGCCCCATCTTCTTGTATGTAGAAAATGTTTTCTGGGCAGAGTATTTTAAGGCACAACTTTCTTTGTAGCTGATCAGTATATTCAAAAATTATTTTAACAAATGCTGTCTTTGTTTCATGGCAAATAAGGTGTTGATAAGATACAGGAACAAAAATATAACCACCTGTTCAATAAGGAAGGAGTTCCAGAGGGGAGGAGGAGGGAAGGACAATGTGTGTGTTCTTGTGTATTCAACCCGAGGACTTTCCTACTTCAAATGACCTAAGTTACTAAAAGTAGGTGAGTCCCATTTAAAATATACATAAAGTTTGCTATTTGTTTTAGCAAGGGTTGCAACCAAGCACTGGACAACATTCCTTGGTTTGGGTGGCCATTGTTCATGGATTAGTTTGCACAAGTAAAGTGAATGAGTTGCCTGAATATTCTTAGAAAAGTGCTAAGCAGACCAAAGCTTCAAGGATGTGTATCAATGGCACTGAAGTTGCCTCTAAAACAAAGGAGGAATGTAATATCTACATTGTATAAAGCAGTGGTTCTCAACCTTTCTAATGTGGCAAGCCTTTAATACAATTCCTCATGTTGTGGTGATCCCCAACCATAAAATTATTGTTGTTGATACTTCGTAAATGTATTTTGCTACTGTCAATGAATCGTAATGTAAATACCTGTGTTTTCCCATGGTCTTAGGCTCTACAGCAGCGGTTCTCAACCTGTGGGTCGAACAGCTAGCAGGGTCACCTAAGACCATCAGAAAACACAGGTATTTACATTAAAATTCATAGCAGTAGCAACCTTACAGTTATGAAGTAGCAACGAAAATGATTTTATGATTGGGCGTCACTGCAACATGAGGAACTGTATTAAAGAGTCGCGGCATTAGAAAGGTTGAGAACCACTGGTATAAACCTAGAGCATTTGGGCTGGAAGGCCCCTGAAGGTGAGGCCTTTTTATAGAAGCTTGTATTTTGCTTTCAAAGTTTCTTTGTTGTCTTTTACCTACCTTTTCTGTAATGGATTTGTCAATGGCAGGATTGAGCTAAATAATTTTCTGAGAAAAGTATCTTGTTATTGAACAAATAATTATAGTAAGAATGGTAAGATATATGCTCAAATTGTATTTTGTTACACTGATTTTCTTTAAACTAAAGCATAGTATGCAAAGCTTTAACATGAAATGATCTCTATGAAGAATTTCATTTTCCCAGGAGCTTTCAGTGAAATGGATACCTATCCACTATTGTTTTCTCTCAGGGCTTACCTGGAGGGAGAACAGAGGAGCTATAGAAGTATGTGCTCTTTCTTTGGAGGAGAGGTCAAACAGATAAGAGAGAGGGATCTTCAACCAGGAGGGACTCCCCTTCAAGCAGGAATGTGAGCAGATCAATTCTTCCAGCTCTTGATACCCTGATGTCTTAGGTTTTGGGGTAGGAGTTTATGTGTATTTAAGTGTATAGAATTGGGCAAGCCTGCCCTTTCTGCTTGGGGTCATGAATAAATTGGATCCAGGGACTCTCTTTGTTTGCATCTTCCTTTAACAAAGAATGTTCATCAGCACAGGGCTGGAGTTCTGAACTTCTGGAGCCTCCATTAATCAATGCTCTGGGTAGAGTTAGTTTACCAGATACAAACCTCCTTAAACATTACCAACCAGCCTACTCATCATTTTATTGATGATACTATCATCAAAGACAATGCTGTTTAAAATACACAAAAAATCAGCACAATTTATAACAAGCAGGTAAATAAGGATATTTATTGGACCAAAAAATCTGGAGAGAGAGCTTCACTGTTTTGTAAGTGAGGAGGAAATTAGAGAGCAGTATCAGAAACACACTTTAAGCAATTCTAGGTTGTCATCTGTATTTTTTAAAATATACTGTTGCAAAATCTAGTACAGCGGTCAGCAAACTGGCTCACAAGCCACATGCAGCTACAGCCGCGATTTGACACTCTGTTGACTAATGAGTTTGCCGACCACTGACCTAGACTCTTGATTCCAATAATTACAGGCTGTTGTTGTTCCTTGTGATTAAACCCCTATCCAGTGGTTGGCAAAGTCATTATTCAACAGAGCGGCAAACCTTGGCTCGAGAACCGCATGTGGCTTGCGAGCCGCAGTTTGCTGACCACTGATCTAGTATATGCTGTAGGTTCAGTCATTCTCAGTAATTTCCATTATCTTCATGATATCCTGTATTTAAAATCTCCTCAAGGTATTATTATAGAAATAGGAACACTATGACCCTTCTCGTTTCCCACCATCAAAAATATCTCTTTGACTGGAGCTACCCAGAAGTTTCTTCTTTAACCTTTTTAAGCCCAATAGTGTGGGCTCCACATTCTTTTCTAAATATGCAAAAGCCACCTGTTTGATAATGTAGTCCAGAATATTGCTGGGGCTCAGTGTCAGGTTCACTGCTTTGCAGTTTCCGGAATCCACTCACATGTGTATCTATATTTAGTTGCTACCATCAACATTTTCCATCTCTTGCATGTTTAGCCAACTTTTGCGTGGGTTGTTGCTTTGACCTTGCAGTGAAGTTCTAAGCATGCATAGGACCCAAAATATATAATTAAATAATCACCTGTTCACTGAAGTCAGCATCGTCCTCAATCTACTTCATTTCTGCTAAGGTTGTGACCCAAGTCAGGCATACTAGAGAGAGGAACAGCTTACTCCCCTAAATGTCTGATGGGCAGCAAGTTAGCCAATGACTTTTGGGTGCCTAAGGATCTTGTACTTACAGTTTGGGATTTTGCCCCTCAATAGAACTGCTTCCCCACAGATGCACAGAAGGGCGCCCTCCACACTGGAAAGGATGCAGGCTGTGGGATGAGGACTGGTCACTAATACCCAGGCCACAGCATTCTAGAAAACAACCGACCCTCTAACTGCTTGAGTAGGAAAAAGATTGGTGACAGAATCTATTCCTGGGAGATACAGAAAGGTGGGTGGAGGGAGTTACACTGTACAGATTCATGTTGTTGAATAATTTTCTCCACAAAATCTGCTTAACATGAACATTCAGGGCAAATTAGCAGGAAGATAGGATATTACAAAAGGTGAGCTTTTAGGGTCTGGGGAGTGTGGTGAAAATGGCCTGAGGATATCCGTATGACAATGAAATTCTTAGCTTATTTACACAGTTATGCATATGGACTATCATATGTTAACATCTGGTGCATTATCTACTGTTGAAGCAGCATAGAAGGGAGTGTGTGGAACAAGCCCTGAACTGTAAACTCTAGGAGGCAGGGGCCCATGTCCATGTCTGTTTTGTTCCTGGCCCAAAGTGCCTAGAACAATGCCTTCCACGGAATAGGAGATCAAGAATTATTTGTTTAAATCCATGACAATAAATAGTATTATAATATTACTTAAAGAACAAAAAAGGACAAAATATTAATATTCATTTGCTCACTTTAAAGATATTAGGTAAATAACTCATTTAAAATTGGTGAATAAAAGGAAAGAACCAAGCATTTATCTTCCTTTACTACATAAAACATATCCCAGAAGGGAACACATATATTAAGAGAAGAAGATCCCTTTTATTGACAGCTTTCTAGCTAATAAAAACAGAAACTCTGAAGGATTTTGCATCTCCTCATAAATCGGTGGGTCTAGGCATTGATCATCAGTCTCATTATCATTGTAAGAGGAGTGACAACCATTCAATGTGTGTTTTCTGATGACCTACACACCACTACCTATGATGTAATTTGGCCAAAATAATTGACTGAACTTGATCAAGCTTCTAGTTCTAACTGCCAAATGATAGGAAATCTAAGGAACAATGGGCTATGTCCAATTATTAAAATCCAGACTGTGGGCAACTGGATAAGACAAATGCAAGAGAGAAAAAGAAAAAAAGAAAGGGAGAAATTATACATTTAAAATGGCTTAAAAGCCCTGACCGGTATTGCTCAGTAGTTAGAGTAGAGGGTCAGCCGGTGGACGGCTCAATCCCCAGCTCAGTCCAGGTGCAAGCAGGAGGCAACCAATCAATGTGCCTCCCTCATTTGGATCTCTCTCTCTCTCTTTCTCTCTCTCTCTTTCTCTCTCTCTCTCTCTCTCTCTCTCTCTCTCTCTCTCTCTCTCTCTCCCCCTCCTCCCTCCCTCCCGATCTCCGCAGCTCCTCCCTCCCTTCTCCTCTCTCTCTCTGAAAAAAAGAAGAAGAAGAAGAAGAAAGAAAGAAAGAAAAATGGCTTAAGAAATATATTGACTAGTTATGAGTAGCAAATTTAGCTTGATTCTGATTTAAAGAAGTAAATTGTTTTAAAATATTTCATTTAAAAATAATGTTGATTAATGAATGTTGGGAAGTTGAATGGAAGCTGCATCTTGGCAGGCATGCCTATGCGCAGGGACTGGTTCAAACCACTAAGACTAATTTTAGTTCCCACCTCCTGGTGAAAATGGGGCTCCAAATATTCTCTCAGTCTTTCCAGTCTTGATGTTCCATTTCAAAACTGTAATAAGTAGATAAGAAGGTACAAGAGAGAAGAGACCACATCTACCATATTGGCTGGGGTCTCCCCAGTGCCTATCAACAGTCTGAGGCACATACTCCAAGTGCTCTAAAATATTTGCTGAGCTGCGAGAGCCTATTCTCACCCTTCCTGTGCTACTAACTTGCTGAGATAAGCAAAGTGTTTCTCTGCCTCTAAGCTTACATTTCTTCACAGATGCAAGTGAAGGGACTGGGCCTGTTGCTAACAAAATCCCCGTCCAGTTTACATATTCTGCCATTAGACAAGAACTCAATTTCCCAGAAATTTGACCAAGATTAACCTTAGACAGGTCCATGGGAATTATTTGTTACATGAATGCTATGACACTTCCTGCATTATACTATTAAACAATCTTCCTTGACTGCAGTAAAAAGACAACTGCCTTTGTCCAATAATTGTGCACTGACAGGATATGGGTTTTCTTGTGAATTGCAAGTTTTCTTTCTGTTGAAAGAAAAGGGACCACATTGACCCAGAGGTATTTCAGTTTGTATCCCTCCCCACCCCGAGGGAGGCAGCTGAGTGAATGTTGAACTCCCACCTGTTTCAGCTATGTGAGCTGGCTAGAGCTCATTAAACCAAAGGGCATCCCATCAGAGTTTCCAGAACTGCTGAACAGCTGAGCAGGTTCTTTCTGACCCAGGGAGCATGCTCACAGGGCTTTCTTTATCTGAGCCTCAAGTTAAGTCCAACTCTGTATCCAGCAGCAGCTCCCTGGGTCTCCAAACAGAGGAACTCCCAAGGAAGAGTGAGGACCACAAAGGCCTGTGACATACACAGGACAAGCAGTCCTGGTTTTTCCAATTGTGGATTCTCCCCTCAAGCCAGGCACTAGCAGTCAGTCCCTGTTTTTTCTGTGGACTGAGAGGTAGAGGAGGACACAGTGATCTAAGCAGATTCTTTGAGGAAACAAATTCATGTAAACAAAAGATGATGGTGGTTTAACTGCACCCTATGTGGAGGAGGCTTATCCAGATCAGTCATCAAGTCACTCAGAAAAAAAAATTGTAACTTTCAAGGGATCTATCTGAGAATGTGTTATGGGATTCCCCCTGCACCAAGGCTTGGGGAGGCTGCAGCCTGACCAGTGGCCCAGAGCTGGACTCAGTTGGTATCTATGAGAATCAAGGGCAGTTAGAATTGATAGTCTAAGTAGGTAATAGTAAATTGGAAAATGGTTTCAGCATGAGGTGGCCAAGTTTATTAAAGAGCTCATATGGGGTTAGAAGAGAGAAAATCTGAAATCTGAAATCTGCTCAGCAAGTCTTACCCCACTGATTGTGGTGTGACTTAGATACAGATTACCTTCTAGTTTGATGATGGAGCACCACATGACTTTCTGAATTGCACTGGTTCCAAATTTATTTCTTATCTCATTTGCTTATTTCTGGTTTCTATCCCATCTGCTTCTCCAAAAGGATTGGTGGTGACTTCTTCCCTAGTTAAGTTTTCCAAGCAGGACCATGTTGGAAGACCTTTTCACTCTGCTAGCAGCCACAGGAACCAGCCCTGCTGAGAAAGAAGGGCAAGGTCCCTCAGTTTTGGTTACTAAACTGTTCAAGACGACAAGTATTTATGGGCACATGTGTATATAGATCTGTGGAGTGACAAATAGGAGAGAAATGCTGTCCTCCTCCTTCCTACTTGGCCAAATCTACTTGCAGGGCCTCTGGAACTTTAAAGGGTGGGAGCAAAGGTGAGAAATTCAAAACAAAGGGGGGACAGATGGCAATTAGAAACTCAGGAGCCTCCTTTTAGAGATCACTGTCTGTGCTTCCCAAACTACCTGCACAAATCCCCAAGACTCCAAGACAGTGTGATGGGTTTGGGTGGGGCTTGAAACCACAGGGCAAACATTGTCTTCTTAAAGATATTGATCAGGGTGTGGAGTCAGGGAGAAAAGTCTCTTTTTCTTCTAGACCTGTTATTTTTAGATTCAAGCAGGCACATATGCATTTTAAAACTGAAAATGAGAAATTTCAAAGAAACTCACTGTTTATGGCAGGCTGTTTTGGATTCTGCTCTGACCAGCCTCCCCCACTTGCTTCAGTGGCACTTGCATAAGCTTTGAGTGCTATTTCAATGTGAAAACTGATGAAGCTCTAAGAAAATTGCACAACTCAGTGCTGTCTGATAGATAGTTCACATTCCTTTTTTCATACTAAGTCTCTGAAATCTGATGTATATTTATTTTGTACTCACCACACATCTCCATTCAGACTACCCATATTTCTAGTTTTTAATAGCTACGTGTGGCCAGTGGCAACTCTATTGGGTAGTGCTGGCTTTACCTTGCCACTTTACAAATAAGAAAATAAGGCCAGGCCTTAAAGTTACAGCTTGTGGTCTGCCTGCCTAAACTTTTCCCACAAAACTTTGGATTTCTTCATTTATACAATGGGATACTATGCAATGGTAAAAAAATAACAAATACCATTTGCAACATCATGGATAGGTCTGTAGAGTATTATGCTAAGTGAAATAAGCCAGTCAGATAAAGATAAGTATTACATGATCTCACTCATATGTGGAATTTAATAAACAAAATAAACTAATAGACAAAATAGATCCAGAGACATGGAAGCATGAAACAGACTCACGAAATTCAGACAGTGGGCGAGGTTGGTAGGTGAGGTAGAAGGGGAAAGATTAACAGGGGAATTTATATGCATGTATGCATAGCCTCTGGACACAAACAATTGTGAGGTGATGGCCTTGGAGGGGCAGGTGTGGGGTGGAGGAAGTCAATGGGAAAAAAAGGGAGGGGGCATCTAATACTTTTAACAATGAAGATATATTTTTCAAAAGAAAACGTTAAATATATGTGGTAATGGTTGTTATCTAGACTTATTATGGTGATCATTTCATGATATATACAAACTAGAAGCCTGATGCATGAAATTCATGCAAGAGTAGGCCTTCCTTCCTCTAGCTGTTGGAACCAGCTTCCCTCTGGCACCTGGGACCCGGGCTTCGCCTGGCCCTGGCTTCATCTGGAAGGAAGTCCAGAATGATGTCTGGTCTAATCAGAATATTACCCTTTTATTATTAGAGATATCAAAATTTTATGCTATGCACCTGATATCAATATGATGTTATATGTCAATTTTATCTCAAAAATAATAAAATAGAATAAAAAATATTTGGATTCTTCTCCCAGGTCTTTTCTTTTATGGTATTACTGTTCTCTTAGAGAGGCAGAGAGACGGACAGACAGGCACACTCATACATTGCATGCATACACACCTAGTATTTGCTCATATGCTTTGCCTTTTACTTTGCACACTCCTAATCAACACATTCCAAGCCACACACAAAGAAAAATACTCAATCCTGTGGCCAGTTTCCCAAGGTCTAAGCTTCCAGACTTATAGACCACATAACCTAACCCTTGGTCAGAAATTAATGGGTGCTAATGAATTCACGTGTGAAAGCCCCTTCATACCCACTGCAGGTCACACCACACACTCATGCATTTTAAGAGACTTTCAGGAAATTAGAGCTTATTCCAATTCTTGACTGTGGGAAATTTTTCACACTGGGGGCTTTGGCAGTGGGAAGCTGCCTTAAGGGTGTGGTTGTTAAACGCTATTACAGGAGCATGAATAGTCATTGTTAAAATAAATGAGAAAATGCACTGACTATAAGGAAGAATAGGAAACTCACCCACAATCCCTCTACCTAAACATAGGCTCTGCTCCTAGAATTTCCTTCCTGCTGGAGGCCTTTGGATGGGCCTCATACATTTACAAGAAGGTCCGGCTGTGATCGGGCCCAGTAATGCTCCTTTGGTGCATTTCCCACAGCATGGATTGCTTGTAAGTATAACCCTCCAAGCCCCTTCCCACAGGAACTCGTTCTTAAAAACATAAAATCAAATTGATATTCCCCCCTCTGCTTCATTTTTGCCATATCCAGTGCAACCTGAGGCTGTCCCTTCCTCTGCAGGCCAGGAGCCCCTCTCCCTGGACAGTTGTGCACATGAGCTGGAGCTGCTGAAGCAGGAAGCACTGCGGTGGGGGCTTCCATTGTCTGCCTTCGAGGCATGGGCAGCCTGTGGAGGTTCCTTGACCCCAGTGACCCAAGGCTGACCCCCTGCCAGAGGAGAAGAGTTGAACTGCCAAGAATGCAGTGGAATCCCGCTGTGGCTGGAGCCGCTGCCCAAGAAAATGTGCAGAATGCCATTTGTTAAGACACTCTGGCCTTTGCACAGAAAAGCTCTTTGGGCTTCAACAAAGGTAGGAAGCATTGTTTTAGGACTAAGGGCCTAATTCAAGTTCACTTCAGTCTGTCTCAAAAGGAGGACACCAGCTCATTAAAAACAGAGCAAAGCAGCGGTGCTGCAGAGATGACTTGAACTTGAAAAAGTTCCCATCCTGTCTCAATTTTGAGCCTGATAACAAATCTCATGTTAAAAAAAACAAAAAACAAAAATCTCATGGGCTGGTCACAAAATGCATATTCTTTTATTTTTTAATTTATTAAACATTGGTTTTGGGTGTACACCTTAGTGGTTAGACAATCATATGCATTACACAGTGTTCCCCTCGATATTTCCATTGCCTCAACTGGTACCATATATAGTTATCACAATATTATGTACTAAATTTCTATGCTACAAAATGGGTATAGATATAAGGATATGTCCACTGTGATACACAGTGCAAGGAAAATATTTAGAATTACTATTATTTAGAATATTTTTATTAAGAAAATTATTTTATTTAAAAATCATCATTGTCATAAATTTTCATTAACTTGAGGTGATCCCATTTTGGTTATGGGGGAGTGTGTCTGCTGGACAGAGGCATGAGGTAAAGTAATATCTGAACTACAGTGGGACTGCCTAACATTTGCCTAATACTTTAAACATTTTAAAGTCATTTTTTACATGCTTAAATAAAGTATAACCCTGGAAATAACATTACAGGTACAGGCTATTATTATGGTGAGATAAAGAAAAAGAAGCCACTAGATGGTGAAGGGAGTAACCTTTGCTGACAAGGCTTATATAGTAAACATACTATCTAATAGAAGAGTAATATGCAAATTGACCATACCTCTGATCAAACTACACCCACCAGCCATGCCCACAAGCCAATCAGGAGCAAATAATCCCCAACCAAGATAGCTGCGGCCATTGAGAGCAGGAGGGAGGCTTGGGATTCCTCTGCAATGGAGGAAGCCAAGCTTTCCGCCTGCTCTTGCTGGCCTAAGCCTCCACTTAATGCTACAAAGTTTCAATTATAGGATATATATCCCAACAGAAATGACAAGCAGCCATGGAGCTGGAGAGTGCAGAGGCTAGGGTTGCCCAGGCGATGGAGAAAGCCAAGTTTCTGCAGCCCTAGCACCTAGGCCTCCACTCTAGGCTACAAAGTTTCAATTATAGAATTAAATAAACCCAAACAGAAATGGCTGTTGCCATTGGAGCGAGCATAAGGCTTGGCTCCACTCCAGGCTACAAAGTTTCAATTATAGAACATAAATTAATCCCAGATCCCAGGTCCTCCACTTGGGTTGCTGTGGGGCTTGGCTGGCCTTCACACCTCCACAGGACCCTCGCCCAGGCCACCCCACACCTCAAGGGAACCCCCACCCTGATCTGAGACACTCTTCAGGGCAAACCAGCTGGCCCCCACCCATGCACCAGGCCTCAATCCTATCTAATAAGAGAGTAATTTGCAGATTGACCATCACTCCAACACACAAAATGACTGCCCCCATGTGGTCAAAGATCCTGCCTGCATGTGGACAGTGGTCAAAGATCCTGCCTGCATGTGGACACAAGATGGCCACTACAAGATGGCCAACGGGGAAGGGCCATTGGGAGGGACCAGGCCTGCAAGGGAAGGCAGTGGGTGCAATCAAGCCTGCAGGGGAGGGCAGTTAGGGGTGACCAGGCCAGCAGAGGAGGGAAGTTGGGGGAAAACAGGCTAGCAGGGGAGCAGTTAGACATCAATTCAGCTGGCAAGGTAGTGGTTAGGGGGTGATCAGGCTGGCAGGAAAATGTGGTTAGGGGCAATCAGCGAGGCAGGCAGGTGAGCAGATTGGAGCCAGCAGTCCTGGATTCTGAGAAGGATGTCTGGGATCGGGCCTAAACAGGCAGTCAGACATCCCTGGAGGGGTCTCAGATTGGAGAGGGTGCAGGCTGGGTTGAGAGACATCCCCTGCCTCCGGTGCATGAATTTCATGCATCGGGCCTCTAATATATACTAAGAAAAGGGTAATAAGCTAATTAGACCGGAATTATTCCAGACGACCCTCTGGACATTCTTCCAGACAAAGCCATGGCTGTGAGAACTGAGGCAAGCTGCCAAGGCTGGGAGGGTCCATTGCAGAACCCAAGCCAGGTTAGCAGGGCCTCCCTCTGCTCTGCCATTGCTTCCAGAGCTCCAGAAGGGGATTAATGGCAAAGCCTAGGCCAGGTGGGAAGGGCCTCCCTCTGCTCCGCCATTCATCCCACCCACATGGAGGCCCTTCCCACCTGGCCTAGGCTCTGGGATCAATGGCAGAGCAGAGAAAGGCTCTTCCCACCTGGCCTGGGCTCTGCCATTAATCCCTGCCCCCAGGGAGGCTCTGCCTACCAGGCCTGGGCTTTGGAATCAGTGGCATAGTGAAGGAAGGCCCTTCCTACCTGGCCTGGGCTCCACCATTAATCCCCACTCACAGGAGGCCCTGCCCACCCTTCTGAGGCTCTGTGATCGGTCCTCCCAGCCTTAGTGGCTTGCCTCAGCTCTCACATTCACAGCATTGTCCAGAAGGATGTCCAGAGGGTAGTCCGGAATACTTCCGGTCTAATTAGCATATTACTCCTTTATTAGTATAGATAATTTTCCTTACCAAATGCAGAAAAAAACATTGCCAGTATACCAGATAGGAAATAGATTTTCCATATGAGACCCACATTTTTTAACCCTAGCTACATTACCTAGAGCAGCGGTGGACAAACCGTGGCTCTTGAGCCACATGTGGCTCTTTGGCCCCTTGAGTGTGGCTCTTTCACAAAATACCACATGCAGGCGTGCATGTACAGTGTGATTGAAGAAGTACCCTAATTAAGTTAATAACAATGTACCTGCTTATATAGTTTAACTTTAAAAAATTTGACTCTTAAAAGAAATTTCAATCGTTGTACTGTTGATATTTGGCTTTGTTGACTAATCAGTTTGCGGACCACTGACGTAGAGGAAATATTAAAACTCAATGGATGACACTTGTGGATTGTTCTACAAAATATTCCTGCTGTAATGAGGGTATGTTGAAAAAAAGTGACAGGGTGAAGCCCACTCAAAAATGACTTTTAATTATTAAAAGGATTATAGCAAGTGACATTTGTGAAAATGGTAATATATATATATATATATATATATATATATATATATATTTCCAAAACCTTCACATGAAAGCATGAAGAAAGAAACTGTATTTGCAGAACACTGGGAATTAAACAAAGGTGGAAAACATTCCAGACAGCATTTATTTAAGAGAAATGGCTGCATTTCAGTGAACGATGATCTGTGTGGTGTTTTAGTTGCCCTGTCCCATTCTGCCCCAGACTCTTGGTGACAGCCTTGGACACCAAATGCCTGCAATCATTTTGAGCTTTAGCAATCACGATGAGATTTAGCAGGGCAATGAGATTAGCAGGACATGAAGTTTAGCAGGACAATGAGATTAGCACATGTTATATGACTCTCTTTATGGAATTCTAGAAAATTCAAACTAATCTATACTGACAGAAAAATCAGTGATCACTTGAAAAGCAGTGGGAGGTGAGGAAGGGGCAGGAGAAAGGTAATAAAAAAGAAGCATGAGTTTGGCCAATGTTGCTCAGAGCATCAACCTATGAAGCAGGAGGTCACAGTTCGATTCCTGGTCAGTGCACATGTCTGGGCTTCAGGCTTACTCCCCAGTAGCAAGTGTGCAGAAGGCAGACAATCAATAATTCTTTCTCATCTTTGATGTTTCTGTCTCTCTCTTCATCTCCTTTCCTCTCTGAAATCAATAAAAAAATATATATATATTTTAAAAAGCATGAAGAAACTTTGTGGGGTGATGTGTTCATTATCTTGGTGGTGTTCATGCTTTCAAAGGTTTGTATATATAGACTTATCAAACTGTATACTTTAAATATGTACATTTATTATGTTAGCCAGAGGCCCGGTGCACGAAATTCATGCACTCATGGGGGACAGGGGGCCTCAGCCCTGCCTGCACCCTCTTGCAGCCCTTGGCAGATGTCCAACTGATGGCTTAGGCCTGCTCCCCATGGGAGTGCACTGACCACCAGGGGCAGCTCCTATGTTGTGTCTGCCCCTTGGTGGTCAGTGTGCATTATAGCAACTGGTCGTTCCACCATTTGGTCAATTCCCTTATTAGCCTTTTATTATATAGGATTATACCTCAATAAAACTGTTTTAAAAATAGTAGTTTAAGGCCTCTATCCAGAAACTTTAATAAGATTAAATGCATATTCCTAGACATCAACCCTCACTATTCTAATTCCCCAGATCTAGGGTAGGACCCAGAAATTTGCATTTGAAACAAGTCCTTTAAGTAATTCTAATGCAGGTTGTCCTTAAACCAACCTGTGTGGAACATTGGTCTTTGAGAGGAAGGGTTTCTGGAATAATTGTGTGACTATAATGTTGTTTCTGGGGAAAACCATAACTTTTTCTACTAGGGGTGTAATAGATTTCTATTTTATGCCTCTAGCACTCATACTCAATTACCATAAAATATATTTAGTATAGTATTAATAGTTTAAAGGCAAACGTAAGTCATAGTTTCCCTTATATTATCCTATATAATGCAAAGGCAATATGCAAATTAACCTCCACACCCTCACAAGATGGCTGCCTAGGCGGTGGAGCTTTTGATGCTGACTGGCATAAAAACCAACCAATTAGAATGTAATCTGGGTGAACTGCAAAGACAGAACCTAAGGTAGGAGCTAAGGAGGGACTTTAAGGGCAACAGCTTTTTGGTGTAGGTATAAGAAAGTGGTTCAATGTTTTAATGACTGGTTTGCCAGTATAGTACATATGGCTGGCTATCAGTCCAGATATAGAGATTATGTGGTTTTGTCTGCCAAGAGCATCTCCTGCTGAAAAAGGTTCACACCCCCCCCCCGTTTAAGCAATCCTATCCTATATAATCTATCTATACTAATAAAAGGGTAATATGCTAATTAGGCCAGGTCAACTGGCCATCTTCCAGTCATCCACCTTCCTTCCAGACAAAGCCATAGTGGTGAGGGCCAAGGCAGAGGCAGTTAGGGGTGATCAAGCCACCAGGGGAAGACAGCTAGGGAAGAGATCAGGCCAGCAGGTAAGGGAAGTTGGGAGCGAGTTCAGGCCCATAGAGGAGGGCAGTTAGGGGCAATCAGGCAGGCAGGCAGAGGCAGTGAGGGACAATCAGGCAGGCAGGCAGGTGAGCAATTCAGAACCACGGGTCCCAGATAGCAAGTGGGATGTCCCCAACTGCCAGTTTAGGCCCAGTCCCTGATTGGATAAGGTGCAGGCTGGGCTGATGAAGCCCCCCTCCCACCCAAGTGCATGAATTTCATGCACTGGGCCACTGGTAGTGTTAATATGCTCTCATCGTCATCATCATTGTCATCATGATCATCATGATCATCATCTATTAACAATAATATCCAATACATATAGAGCTAAGGGCTTTGAATATATTTTCACATTATACTAACCACAGTCTTAGGAGGAAAGATATTATTATTATTACCATTTTATAAATGAGGAAACAGCAGCAAAAGAATGTTCAGTACCTTGTCTAAAGTCACACAGCTAGTCATGTGTCAGAGCATGTATTTGACTAGTGAGCTTCAGCAACAACTCATTCAGGTCTCCTCCCTACTGTGGAGAGCTTCTCCGTAATAAAAACTTTGCTCACCTCTTGGTCCATGAAAATTATTCTTTGATTTCATGAGATCACAAACCTGGACTTGACTCAAATTTTGGTATCAATGTAGAGCCATTGAACAATTTTGAGGAAGAGAATGAGAGAATGATGTGATGTGCTATGCTTTTTAAGGAAGAGTGTAGGAGAGGCTGGGATAAACAAGGCTGTGATACTTCTGGAGGCTTCACCAGATAATCTATTTTCTTCCCTTTTCCAGATTCTAGATGCTATTTGTATGTATTAGTGGACAGTACCTGCCTCGACCTTCAAAGTCAGAAGTACAGTGTTTTCAAATATTTTTTTCAAATCTGCTTTCATTGTCAAATCCCCTTCTCTGACTCTGATCTTCATGCCTCTTAATTGTAAGAGCTTGTGATGACTTTGGCTCTACCTGTTTAATCTATATTAATAAAAACCTAGGTGGCCCTTGCGTGTGACATCGTCACATGATGGCCACCACAAGATGGCTACCACAAAGATGGCCATTACAAGATGGTCTTGAGGAACCAAGATGGTGGCACAGGTAAACACCTATCTTGCTGCCCCACACAGCAATTTCAAAACTACAACTTAAACAACACAACAAACATCACCCAGAATCACCAGAAAGTTGGCTGAGTGACAATTCCACAAATGAAAGTAAAGATAGGACACTGACTCAGAGGAGTGGCGGAGGGCAGCATTGAAGATACCCGCAGTCAGAGGTTTGCAGCTATGCGCACACGAGCAGAGAGGGCAGGCGGCTACAAACCTGGCTGGTTTTCTCGAATGGGGAGGGAAACAAAGGCATCACACTGCACTGATTCCCCAGTTCCAGGCAAAGTCCGGGGAACCCACACTCATACAGGGTGAAACTGGACAGTAGGGAAGCATGCTGAAACTCAGGGGTTGCAAAGGTCTACGAGCTTGTGGAGAGGGCGAGCTTGTGGAGAGGGCACATAAACTTGGGTACAGAAGAGGTGTGCAAGCCACCAGACTGATGCAGAAACCACCAGACTTCATTGTTTTACAACCCTGGGTGAGACTTTGGGTGTGCAGACTCATTTGGGGAGAGGCTGAATTATCTGGTAGTCGGTAGAGCTCTGCAGCAGCTTTCTCTCTGAGGTGCTTGTAGCCATTGCTACCAGCACGGAGACCCAGGTGCCACATAAGACGGAGCTGATGGAAATTAAGGCTGCCTGCTCAGCCTGGACACTCTGCCCATCCAACCTGAGCACAGCTGACCCTCACAGCCAATTGGCCTGGTGGTCAAACCCTCCTAGTGCTAACAACAATAATCTAGGCTTAACTTCAACAAGACTGTGCAACCCATAAAGGGCTGCAGGTAACTGGGGAGGCTGAGCCACTGTCCCTTAGAGGACATCTACCACACAAAGATAATTGACCAACTCAGGGAAGCAGCAACAATTCAGAGACATGGAAAGAAATCACATGTGAAAGAAATGGAGGGAAAAAAATGACTGAACATAGAGTTCAAAAGCATGCTTATAAGGTTTTCCAAGAGGTTTCTAGAAAAGGCCTATGAACTTAATGAGACCTACAAGGAAATTAACAAGACCTATGAGGAAATGAACGAGACCTATAAGGATATGAAAAAGGACCAACTAGAAATTAAGCATACACTGACTGAAATAAAAAATATTATACAAAGACCTAAAAGCAATCTAGAGGACCGTAAGAAGCAAGTCAAAGATTTGAAATAGAAAGAGGCAAAATACACCCAGCTGGAAAAGCAAGAAGCAAAACGAATCCAAATAATTGAAGATAGTGTAAGGGGCCTCTGGGACAACCTCAAGCATACCAACATCCGAATTATAGGGGTGCCAGAAAAAAAAGAGAGAGAAAGATAATGAAAACCTGTTTGAAGAAATAGTGACTGAAAACTTCCCCCACCTGGTGAAAGAAATTGACTTAAAAGTCCAAGAAGTGCACAGAACCCCAAACTATAAGAATTGAAAGAGGACCACACCAAGACACATCATAATTAAAATGCCAAGTGCAAAAGACAGAGAATATTAGAAGCAGCAAGAGAAAAACAGTTAGTTACCTATAAGGGAGCACCCATATGATTGTCAGCAGATTACTCAACAGAACCTATGCAGGCCAGACCGGAGTGGCAAGAAATATTCAAAGTGATGAATAGCAAGAATCTACAACCAAGGTTACTCTACCCAGCAAAGCTATCATTCAGAAGTGAAGGCCAGATAAAGTGCTTCGCAGGTAAGAAAAAGCTATAGGAATTCATCACCACCAAACCAATATTATATGAAATGCTGAAAGACATTCTTTAAGAAGAGGAAGAAGAAAAAGGTAAAAATATAAATTATGAACAACAAATACACATCTATCAACAAATGAATCTAAAAATCAAGTGAATTAAAAATCTGATGAACAAGATAAACTGGTGACTATAAAAGAATCATGGGCATAGAGAGGGAATGGACTGACAATTCTTAGGGATAAAAGGGTTGTGGGAGGTGCAGCAAGAGACTGGACAAAAATCCTGCAACTATGGGAGAGGACAGTGCGGGGGAGGGGAAGGTGGATGGTGGGATGGGCACCGGGTGGAGGGGAGCTATAGGGAGAAAAAAGGAGGAACAATGTAATTAATAAACTGAACAATAAAGAATAAAATATTTTAAAAAACAAGATGGTCTTGCACACAGCAAATGCGGGACCCATTGGCCGCTCCATGTGATGAGGCCTGGGGGTTCTGCTGCTCTGTGCAGCATGGAGGAAGCTGGTTCCAGTGCCTATACTGCCTTGCATGGAGGAGGCATGTTGTGGCAGAGGAGGGGGTTTTCAACAGGGAAGGGCAGTTGGGGGCAATCAGGCTGGCAGGCAGAAGCAGTTAGGGGCTGTTCAGGCAGGCAGGAGAGAGGTTAGGGGCTAATCAGGCAATCAAGCAGATGAACAGTTAGTAGTCAGCTGTCCCAGATTGTGAGAGGGATGTCTGACTGCCGGTTTAGGCCCAATTCCACAGTTAAACATCCCCTGAGGGGTTCCAGACAAGAGAGGGTGCAGACCAGACTGAAGGACAACACCCCCTGTGCACGATTTTCATGCACCAGGCCTCTAATTTATTATAATCTCCCCAACTCAGGATACCTAACCACATCGGCAAAGTTCCTTGAGTCATATAAGGCAACAGGCTCTGGAGATCAGGAAATTGGCATCTTTGGAAAGGGCATTATGTAGCATTTTATGCCTGGACTCCATTAAACCATTTCTTTCTCAAGCACCTTACAGAAAAATGGATGTTCATCAGCTGTAACTATTTAGGTTTTTCTACTGGTACTTGGTGAACCTCTAGTGGAGATAGTATATGGGCCAATAATGGTACTCTCCATTACTCTACTACTCACAGAGGACCCTGAAATGTGACATGGACATTGACTTCAGAAATAATCTACTTGTGGCCCCTGATTAGGCTGTTGCTGAGCTCAAATTTAACAGAACCTCAAAAGAGCTTAATTCAAAGACTTTCACTGAGATACATTTTTTTATTTTTGGCTAGGGACTTATGTGAGGTGCTAGGGATATAACTTGAATAAGACTTGGCCCTGCCTTCAAGATGTGCTCACAATCTAGATGGGAAGGCATACAGATTAATAGTGCAATCCCTTGTCTCCATTCCTGCATAACCTCCAGAAGGCTTAACCCTTCATGAAGCCCTTTGGGAAGCCTGGAGACGCTGAGCTGATTCAATTGAAGAAGGACCCAATAAAGAACTCACATACTTTGCATACTTTGAAAACTTTAAAATTAACCTAAGCACTTTACATATGTGAACTCATGTAATCCACATAACTATCATTATGCTCATTTTACAGATGAAGAGACTGAGTAACAGAGAAGGTAATTGACTTGTCTAAGGTCACAGAACTGGCAAATGACAGAGCTGGATCCAGGCAGTCTGGTTTCAAAGATTATACTTTTCACATCAATAATACAGTGCTTCCGAAATCATGAGGCTACAGGCTGGCTCCCAGAGGCTGGAATTACTGAGGTAGAGCTTCACACTGAAGTAGAGCCACCCCTGCCATCAGAGACCCTGAATAATTTGTTTTTGGAAACAACCTTGCCCTGTAGTTTGGGAGCTGGTGTCTTCTTGCAAGCCCTGGAGATGTCAGAGGCATCAAGGGGACCACCGGGTTCCTGTGAGCAATAGTAGCTGCACTGCAGCCTCTAGGGAATGCTAGGAATTGGAACCAGGCTATTTTTATCTTATTCTAGCCACCAATGAACTCTGGAACTGCAAACTGATTTTCTTGTTTTACGTAAGAACAAATGAATAGGAAAGTCAAATAACACTATTAAAAGAAGAATTCATTGACTGACTGTATTCCTGAAAGAAAGCAAAGACTTTTAGCACTCTCTGAACACTTCTCTCATTAGAGGGCTAATGAAGAGTTGATTAGATAAATACATTGACAGAATGCTGGACCCTCTCAATCCCATGCATTTGAATTTCAGACCGGGGTTGAGTTAAAGATTCTTTTGCTCTAGCTATAAATAAATAGTTTGCTGAACAAATTAATAGTATGAACCCTGATGCCTGGATGAATTAAAGAGAACAAATGTATCCCCCCTCAAGCACTGAAGACCTGTACACTGACAGAAAAAAATAAAAACAATATGCTGATTAAAAATAATTCTTACTCATTCAGCAGATCCTCCAAGGAGTTCTATGTAATGGTTTTGTTAGGCTACACCTAATGACTGTATGAAAACCTTGGAGTTAGCTTGTGGGGTCTGGTATACCCCATCTCTGCTATAGATCACTTTGTGTATGCATATAATAAACTTTAGGGCTTTAGCATTCCTTGACACTTAGTTTAGTTACTTTAACAACTGTTCTCAAAGTATCTTTAAAGTACTACCTCTCCATATTTCATGGCATTATTTGAACTAAGTGTGTTTGAATATACTGCAGCTCAGCCTCTGGATATAAAGTGGAAGGTTTTGAATGGTGTGGTCTCTGGGGCTTAGACTGGCCTTCCCCCAGACAAATACCAGTCTTTGAGTCAGCCACTCAATGAACACTCCTCCTATGATTGTCCAAGAGGAAAGAGCTGCCCTCTCATTGCTGGCTATACCTGGTGTTGTCTTCTCTTAGCTGCCCACCATATTGTCCAGTACCTGATTTGTATACATATCTGTTTCCTCCACTTGACTCTTAATGTTTCCAAGGAGGGGCCTTTTCTATTTATTTTTTCTAAAGCTTTTCAGAATAGTTTTCATTATACAAGTTGTATATAAAAACAATTATTATAAAAATATATAGATAAATATATAGAGTTCCCCCTGTCTTCATTCTCTTCACATCTATCCAAATCACTCTGTTTTGGTTTTTACTTTTATTTTATTTTTAATTTGGATTAGCAGCATCTAACCTTGGGACATTTGGTCTTACTCATCCCATTACCTATCCTTGGCAGACAGTTTACTCCTTATAGACAGCTATAGCTATATAGAGCTATCTACACTAAGAAATTATAAACATATGTTCATTCCAGAAAACTTACTTCAAATTCATTCATTTAATCAATAGTTTACTTATTCATTCATTCATTCATTCATTCATTCATTCAACAAATATTTACATCTCATATGGATGGCTTCTTGAAGACTTCCTTAACTAACTCAAGAATCCCCAACCTCCAGACCATGTTACAGCTGTAACCCCAATTAAAAATAAAATAAAAACAAAAACCTCCCCTTAGCCCCTAACCCTTGCCAGCCACCTTTCCACTTTTTGTCTCTGTGAATTTTACTACACTACGTACCTCATAGAAATAAAATTATACAGTATTTGTCCTTTTGTGACTGAGTTATTTCATTTAGCAAAATGACTTCAAGGTTCATCCATGTTGTAGTATGCATCAGAATTTCATTCCTTTTTCTTTTTTCTTTTATTTTTAAATTATATATTTTAATTTCAGAGAGAAAAGGAAGGGAGAGGGAGATAGAAACATCAATGGTGAGAGAGAATCATTGATCAGCTGACTCCTGCACCACCCACACAGTGGATGGAGCTTGCAACCCACGTATATGCCCTGACCAGAATTGGACCATGACCTGTTGGTTCAACCACTGAGCCATGCCAGTTGGGCGCTTTTTAAAATACAACAACTGAATAATATTTCATTATATGCTATGCCACCTTTTTAATTCATTTATCCACTGATGGACATTTCAGTTGCTTCCATTTCTTGGCTGTTGGGAATACAGTCATGTGCTGCTTAAGAACATTTAGTTAATGACAAATCATATACTAGTATATGACGGTGGTCCCATAAAATTATAATGAAGATGAAAATTTTTTATCATTTAGGATCCTACATTCTAGTTGGAAGAAAGATTGTAATTCAATCTTGTAAGATAATTTCTGATTATTGTAAATGTTATGAGAGAAAAAAAGGGTTATGTGATGACATGGCCTGGAGGTTGGGGGAATCTTGAGTTAGTTAAGGAAAGCTTCAAGAAGCCATCCATATGAGATGTAAATGTTTGTTGAATGAATGAATGAATGAATGAATAAGTAAACTATTGATTAAATGAATGAAATGAAGTAAGTTTTCTGGAATGAACATATGTTTATAATTTCTTAGTGTAGATAGCTCTATATAGCTATAGCTGTCTATAAGGAGTAAACTGTCTGCCAAGGATAGGTGATGGGATGAGTAAGACCAAATGTCCCAAGGTTAGATGTTGCTCTAACTCAAGAAGAGCCCTGTGTGAGTCAACTTTAAGGACTCTGATTTTTGCTATTGGATAACTTGAGGCTTTGAAGGAAAGTCACAGGCAATTTCTTCTAAGGAGAGGGTTTGAGAGATGAGGTGCTACAAGATGTGTGTGGATAAAGTCCATCTGTACACTACCACCCGTATCTTGTCATATATATTGTCATAGACAATTATAGGATGTGTACCTGAATAAAAGATTGAACTGAGAAAGAGGGGTGAGTTTAAGTGAATAGGAAAAAGTGAGAAGCGGGGGTGGTATCCTACCTTCCCAAACTAGGGCCTTGCTGGAGATCATGGTATCAACTTTCTCTCTCTACCTAAGGTTAACAAAAAAAAAAAAAAAAGAAAACCCCTATTAAGACTTTATTTCCTCCATCATTGCGAAGGAGACAGATAGGAAGAGCTCTGTCAAGAAAGTGGAGGGCTGAGGGAGCCAGTGGATATAGAGCTGATGTCAGAGCCAGAGATATCATCCTCAGTGACAATTTGCCTTTCTGATGTTGTGTGCGTAGGAATGGCTATGGACTTTGGGTGGCTAGCTTTACCCCTGGAAAGGTGATGATAGCAACACTTGGCTAGGGATGAAACTTCTCACTTGTTGAGGTCTTGTGTAACAGTACCCATGGGGATTTGGCTGGGTTTTCATGAATCACTAACTGAACAGAGAGTTCTGATAGTTCTCTTTGGATCCTAAATAATAAAAGTTACATATTCATGAATATATATATATATATATATATATATATATATATATATATATATATATTTTTTACAGGCCCAGTGCACAAAATTCATTCACAGGGGATGGGGGGGGTGTCCCTCAGCACAGCCTGAAGCCTCTTCAATCTGGGACCCCTCGAGGGATGTCCAACTGTCAGTTTAGGCCTGATCTAGGATCAGGGCCTAAATGGGCAATTGGACATCCTTCTCACAATCCAGGACTGCTGGCTCCAATCTGCTCACTTGCCTGCCTCCCTGAGTACCCCTAACTGCTTCTGCCTGCCAGCCTGATCACCAGCTAACCACTACCCTGCCAGGCTAATTGATGTCTAACTGCTCCCCTGCCAGCCTGTTTGCACCCAACTTCCCTCCTCTGCCGGCCTGGTCACCCCTAACTGCCCTTCCCTGAAGTCTTGATTGCCCTCAACTGCCCTCCCTTGCAGGCCTGGTCCTTCCCAACTGCCCTCCCCTGCTGGCCTGATGGACCACAACTGCCCTCCCTTGCAGGCCTGGTCCCTCCCAACTGCTATCCTCTGCTGGCCATCTTGTGGTGGACATCTTGTGTCCACATGGGGACAGGATCTTTGACCACATGGGGGCAGTCTTCTTGTGTGTTGGAGTGATGGTCAATCTACGTATTTCTCTTTTATTAGATAGGGTAGAGGCTTGGTGCATGGGTGGGGGCCAACTGGTTTTCCCTAAAGGGTGTCCTGGATCAGGGTGGGGGTTCCCTTGGGGCATGGGATGGTCTGGTAAAGGGGCCTGTTGTGGTTTGCAGGTTGTCCACGCCCCCCAGCTACCCAAGCTGAGGCCCTGGGATCTGGGATTAATTTATGCTCTACAATTGAAACTTTGAAGCCTGGAGCGGAGCCAAGCCTTCTGCTAGCTCCGTGGCAACAGCCATTTCTATTTAAATTTTATATTTGAAACATTGTAGCCTGGAGTGGAGGCCTAGGTGCTAGATCTGCAGAAGCTTGGTTTCCTCCATCACCCAGCCAACTCTAGCCTCTGCTCTCTCCAGCTCTGTGGCTGCCACCATTTCTGTTGGGATGTATCTTCTATAATTGAAACTTTGTAGCATTGAGTGGAGCCCTAGGCTGTCAACTGAAGGCAGAAAGCTTTGCTTCCTCTGTTGCTGGGAAATCCAAGCCTCCCTCTTGCTCTCAGTGGCAGCAGCCATCTTGGTTGGGGTTTATTTGCATAATTTGCTCCAGATTGGTTGATGGGCATGGCTGTCAGTGTGGCTTGGGGATGTAGTGAAGGTTCAGTCAAATTTGCATATTACTCTTTTATTAGATTGGATATATATATATATATATATATATATATATATATATATATAGCCATGTAACTTATTATAATAAAAGATATATATATATATATATATATATATATATATATATATCTAGCCATGGATATGTAACTTTTATTATTACATATCCATTTTCATTGCATGACTGTGGTTCACTTTCCCTTAGTCAAGCCTGGGTTCAAACCACTTGAACTATGGTGCCATTTAGTAACATTAACTGAAAGTTGTGATCCTGAGTCTCAGCCTGTGACATTGGACATGCTTTCCAACCATTCGGGATAGCATCTTCCTCATCTATAAAATGATAAGGCCGGACTAGATGATTCTTACTGCACCTTTCATTGTGAGATTCAATTATTATATGATTTTTGCAAATGTATATATTTCTCTGGGGCCCATGGTGATTTTATGAAAAAAAAACAAAAAACGAAGGTCATAATGGGCCCAAACTGCTTGAGTTTGGAGGAGGACATATATTACATTGTTTAGAAGATTCCTTAGTTTATAAGTTAGTTGAGTTTGAAGAAGCAAATAAGAAACAAGATTAAACATGAATAGACAAGAAGAAAATATCAAAGGCTCAGAGTTTTATTTCCTAGTTGCAAATTGCAGCTGTCGGGGACTTCCCTCACTCCCACAGGACTGAATAGGACTGCTGAATAAGGGCCACAGAGCAGGGCCCTATTCAATAGCTTTGTCCTACCCTTTAGGGATTGTGCAAGAACAGTCAGCTGGACCCTCAGACATAAGAGAGCCTCTCATCTAATTGCTCCCTTTTCTTTGCTCTGATTCTGGAGGCAGAATCTCACAGAACAGGTCAAGAACTCTGGTGGCAATGCTTTGGGATATTTAAAGATTTTCCATTTTGGACTCATTTGCTACCAATGGTATGAAAATCTACTTTCAATGAATATGAAATCGTTATATAGTTAGTTCTAGTTCTCTCTACTCTGGATTAATGTAAAGTGACATTAAATGAAACTTCTTTTGTCAAAATAATGAAGCAGAAAAACTAAAAGAATCTATAGCCCCCACCACTGCCGCGGAAGTTAAGGGCAAAGAATATAAGTCTGGGAAATTGGCTTTTAATCTTTGCACAATATTTTTTAGAAAGAATAACAGTATGGAATGTTTTTCTTTTTATTTTCATGTAATTTAATCCAGAGTAGGCATCCAATGGTGGGGCTCTCAACAAGACCCATATTCCACATAGGCCATGGAGTGAACACTGTGAAATTGAGGAGGGTGTGCCAAAAGCTCTGTATTGTGGAGCTGCAGACATTGCTCCTGCCAAAGTGGGAGGCCTGGCCGCCCTTAGCAGCAACATGACTCAGAAGATTAGGTCATACCATACACATCACAGCAAGCTCTTTAGAGGAGCCTATGCTATAGGGCATGTTAGCCACAGGAAAGGTGAGGCCAAGGGAAGGGAAGTGAGTAGACTCAAGAATCAGCTTTGATGGTTAGAAATCTTGTCATACCTGATCCCAAAGCAATAGGAAGTGCTGACCAAAAACTCCATGGATCAGAAAGTGTTTGGGGAGCTGTCAGATGAGGGAAGACACAAATGAAGAGATGTATGGAGTGGGGGATATGCTAATGAGATGAGAGTATAGTAGGAAGGGCAATAAAAAGAATCACAAGAAGAGAAAGAGTGAGATAGAAAGTATTTGTGATGAAGCTCAAAGAAATTAAAATATTGAAAGTAAGAGCAGACTCATCTATCTTTTTTGCCTTAGTTGGGCTAGAGATACTTGATTGGGTGGTGTAGCTTAAAGACCTGGGAGGCCTGATCAACACTGGCTTCTTTCCCCATTTTGCCTAGGCCCTTTGCCTCTGAGACTTTGCTTGGAAGGTTCTCTCTGATGTCCTGCATGCTCTTCCACTGCCCAACTTCACTTCTGGCTTGTTACCTCTTCTCTTCTGACTTTCTTTGACTCTGTTCTCCACTCTGCCAACCACTTCACCTTTGAACAGGAGTGAGGTCCCCCATTTTTAGTGCTTCTAACATAACTAAGGAATAGGCAAGACCTAAGGGCTTCCTATTATGCTGAAAAATTTCCAATTAAGGACACCAAATATGATCAGCAGGAATGTTGGCCATTCTAGGCAGAACTGACTAGAACTCCAGAGCCTGAAAAGTTTGTCAAATATAGCTCTCACCACCTTGCTATCTTCTGGGGTAGTGGTTCTCAACCTTTCTAATGCTGCAACCCTTTAATACAATTCCTCATGTTGTGGTGACCCCCAACCATAACATTATTTTCTTCTTTTTTCTTTCTTTTTTTAATCTTTATTGTTCAGTTTATTAATTACACTGTTCCCTTTTATTTTTCACCCTATAGTTCCCCTCCACCTGGTACCCATCCCACCCTCCGCCTTCATTCTCCTCCACTGTCCTCTCCCATAGTTGCATGATTTTTGTCCAGTCTCTTGCTGCACTTCCCACACCCCCTTTATCCCCAAGAGTTGTCAGTCCATTCCCTCTCTATGTCCATGATTCTGTTACATTCACCAGTATATCCTGTTCATCAGCTTATTAATTCACTTGATTTTTAGATTAATTTGTTGATAGATGTGTACTTGTTGTTCCTAATTTACACTTTTATCTTTTTCTTCTTCCTCTTCTTAAAGAATATCTTTCAGCATTTCATATAATATTGGTTTGGTGGTGATGAACTCCTTTAGCTTTTTCTTATCAGCAAAGCACTTTATCTGACCTTCAATTCTGAATGATAGCTTTGCTGGATAGAGTAATCTTGGTTGTAGATTCTTGCTGTTCATCACTTTGAATATTTCTTGCCACTCCCATCTGGCCTGCATCGTTTCTGTTGAGAAATCCGCTGACAGTCCTATGGGTGCTCCCTTATAGGTAACCATCTGTTTTTCTCTTGCTGCTTTTAATATTCTTTCTTTGTCTTTTGTTCTTGGCCTTTTAATTATGATGTGCCTTGGTGTAGTCCTCTTAGGGTTCCTATATATTGGGGTTTGGTGCACTTCTTGGACTCCTAAGTCAATATCTTTCACCAGGTGTGGGAAGTTTTCGGTCACTATTTCTTCAAATAGGTTTTCATTGTCTTGCACTCTCTCTTTTTCTGGCACCCCTATAATTTGGATGTTGGTATGCTTGAGGTTGTCCCAGAAGCCCCTTACACTATCTTCAATTTTTTGGATTCTTTTGGTTTCTTGCTTTTTCAGCTGAGTGGATTTTACCTCTTTGTATTTCAAATCTTTAACTTGGTTCTTGGGGTGCTCCAGAGCACTTTTAGGTCTTTGTATAATATTTTTTATTTCAGTCAGTGTATGCTTAATTTCTGGTTGGTCCTTTTTCATATCCTTGAGAGTCTCCTTTATATCCTTGAGGGTCGTGTTCATTTCCTTTTCGGTCTTGCTTATTTCCTTATAGGTCTCAACTTTTTGTTTTTTGTTTTTTTTTAAATATTTTATTGATTTTTCACAGAGAGGAAAGGAGAGGGACAGAAAGTCAGAAACATCGATGGGAGAGAAACATCGATCAGCTGCCTCTTGCACACCTCCAACTGAGGATGTGCCCGCAGCCAAGGTATGTGCCCTTGACCGGAATCGAACCTGGACCTTTCAGTCCGCAGGCCAACGCTCTATCCACTGAGCCAAACCGGTTCGGCGGTCTCAACTTTTTGTAGGAGCCTCTTGAGAAGCCCTATAACCGTGGTTTTGAATTCCATGTCCAGTCGTTTTTTTTCCCTCCATTTCTTTCACATCTGATTTCTTTCCATGTCTCTGCATGGTGGCTGCTTCCCTGAGTTGGTCAATTAGCTTTGTGTGGTAGACTTCCTACAAGGGACAGTGGGTCAACCTCCCCAGTTACCTGAGGTGGATATGGGTTATACAGTCTTGCTGAAGCTAAGCTCAGGTTAATCGTTGTTAGCACTTGGAGGGGTTGACCTCCAGGCCAATTGTCTGTGAAGTTCAGCTGTGCTCGGGTTGGATGGGCGGAGTCTCCGGGCCAAGCAGATAGCGTTAGCTCCGCCCTATGTGGCCCCAGGGAGTCTGTGTCGGTGGCAATGGCTGCCAGCACCTCTGAGAGAGAGCCACTGCCAAGCTCCACCGGCTGCTGGGGAATTCAGACTCTCCCCAAATGAGTCTGCACACCCAATGTCTCACCCAGGGTCGTAAAACAAAGCAGTCTGACGGTTTCCCAAATGAGATAGCAAGTCACAGAGCGCTCTCTATGTGGTCATGCAGCTGAGCTTTTCCCAAGTTCATGCACAAGCTTGCCTTCTCCACAAGCTGGGAGACCCCTGCAGCACCCGAGCTTCGGGGTGCCCTCCCACTGTCCAGTTTTTACCCTGTATGATAGTGGGTTCCCTGTACTTCGCCCAGAGCTGGGGAATCAGTCCAGTGGGACATCTTTGTCTCCCCATTAGAGAAAACTGGCCGGTTTTCAGCTGCCCACCCTATCTGTTAGCGCGCGCTGTAAACCTCTCCCCGCACGTATCTTTCAATGCTGTCCTCAGCCACTCCTCCGGGTCACAGTGTCTTATCTTCACTTTTATTTGTGGAATTTTCGCTCGGACAGCTTTCTGGTGATTCTGGAACGTGTTTGTTCTTTCGTTAAGTTGTAGTTTTAAAATTGCTGTGTATGACGGCAAGATAGGCGTTTTACCTATGCCGCCATCTTGGTTCTCCATAACATTATTTTTGTTGCTACTTTATAACTGGAGTTTTGCTACTGTTATGAATTGTAATGTAAACATCTGTGTTTTCTGATGGTCTTAGATGACCCTGCTAGCGGTTCTCAACCTGTGGATTGCGACCGGTTGAGAGCATATATGGCGAGCATATTTCTGAGCACTCCCCTCAAAAGAAAATAGGACCCCTGATATGAGCAGGCCAAGTGTGCTTACACGAACAACAAGAGGAAATATTTGAAATCAGGACCATTGTATAAAATATAGGAGATGTGTTTGCCAAAATTATGACAACCACTATTTTCTGTAAGCCCAGAGAAGGGCCTCTGTAGGATTGCCAAGGTCCCTTTGGAAACCTGGTTTTAGTTCCAATAGCTCTGTTCCCCATCTTCATACCTCTCCAGTCCTCACTCAACTTTTGGTAGCATTTAGAAAGCTTTAGTAATCACTGAAATCAAATGATAGAACACAGATTTTGAAAAGAACAGCTTTGTTGTTGCCAACGTTATGGGCTTTGTTTGTTAGAGTTTATTGTTTTTGGATGGGAATAGGAAGAAGGAGGAGAAATTTGATCAAGCTCTTTCAGCCACAAGATCTGGGGCTGCGCCAGCCTCTGCAAGAGCTAAAGAAGGCCCTTTCTAGGGCTGTCTTTGCCCACTGCTTCCTGGTGCTCACTACTACAACATGGAGGCAGACACAGAGATTCTGAATGGTCTTCAGGCTCTTTCTGGCTTTCCTGACACGCTGTTTACTGTAAAGTTGAAGTTACAGAGAAGCTTTTGTGAAACTACATTCTAGACAAGGGTTTCCTGGTACAAGAGTGTGGTGAGTGTAGACTAAAGGTTTATAAAGTCTATTCCACCATGATCATCTTAGGATTTTTTTGTATTTCAGAATATCCTATAGAAGAAAAAACAACCAATGTTTTATTTAGAGAGAAGAATTTAGTCATTCATCTGTGTTAATATTTAATTATGACATTCTGAAGATTATTGTAATTTTTTATTCATCTATTACCTGAAACTGAGTTAGAGCATGAACTTGAAATCCTGCACAAGATTAAGGGTACTTGCTAAGAATCTGGTTATTTCTTCAGATAAACACTAGGTGGCATGGAGAACTTAATAAATAGAAAATACTGATATCACAAATTGGAAAATAAGAGACGACATTTTTTTTCATTTACAGCAATTTTAAAATCTTCCCATCAAAGTTCAACTAAAAATATCAGCAGTGTGGCTAATGTTGCTATTGAGGCATTCCCAAAGAGAGCTGTACTGGAGGAATTTGTTCACAAAATCTCCTTTTATAATCTTTTATTGAGTATTATTTTATAAACATGATGATAAATTCAAAAATATAATTGTTACCATGACCAGATTCCTTAATAGAAAACAATCTATTTCTGTCACTGTGGACATGTTTTTCATTCGAGAAATCCTGACAGAATTTTCTCTTTCCTCTTTTTCTTTATGAAATCAGGCAGGAAACAGGGGATGGGGGGAAACAAAACAGACTCTGTTCACTCTTCTTCACTCTGTTCACTCTTTGTTAAAAGGCAGGATTTTCCCTGCCATTTTGATATTCCCAACATGTTTGCTTGTCTGTGTTCAACTCTAGAAAGACAAGTGAATATCTTTTCCATAATGCTAAAAATAAAAACATATGGAGCAGGTGTCCTAGCTACAGGTCACCTACTTGATCATTTCTGACAATGCCATACCCTCTCCTTTGCTCAGCAATCAGGGAAATATGGTAGGCAAAGAGCTGCCACAGAAGATATTATCAGACTGCCAGGCACTAATTATTAGAGTGTGGTCTCTTTAAGGGCATCTTCTGGCCTCCTAGATGAAAGTCCTAAAACACACACAGTTCACAGCCTAGTAGCAATGGCTTTTCTCCTGCCAGTCAGGCAACAAGATGGTAAAGGTTGTTGCTATTTAGAGCAGTGCAGAGTGGCACCTTCTAGGTATAATTTCTAAGAACAAGAGTCAGGTTTGTTAAGGAGAGCTATCTTGTCATAGCTGAAGGCTAGGCAGAAATAGCTTGATACTTCACAGCTAGTCAGAGGACCTCCGGTAAGTAACTAAGATACTCAGGTCCAATCTTTACAGAGATAGCAGTCAGGTGCCAGGCAACATGAGTTTGTGGCTGTGTGACCTTTCTAACTATGGTTGAGGCTCTGTGTCCTCATATATAAAATGGGAATTATAAGAGGTTGTACGGAGGAACAGATCAAATGGGAAGGCACTTTGGAGACCATGTCATATCTAGGTATCATTACTTCAAGCAGGATACTGAGAACCCAGAGTGTATTTCTACTATCTTCTTACTTTGAACAGAGGCAGCAAAATCAGGGAACTCAAATTATGTCGATTATCCCAGTGATGTGAATGGCTGCCCTTCCACCCTGTATTTAGAAGGTGTCTCCTCACCTATATTTTTGCATATTTTAGGTTTCACATACTTGTTTCCTCATGAAGGAAATACTGTATACAAGATCTCTTTCCAACCCATTTTAATGTGCAGATTTGTATCAGTTACTTCTATTATAAATTATGGAAATTTCCAAAGAAGACGATTTTTCACACATACACACTCCTTCACATGAAAGAATAGAGGTTTGGGGAACATTGTATTAAAAACCACTATAACCTGATTGCATTTTCTCTGAAATTTTCATGTTCCCTATCCCTGGGAATGAAATCTGCTAATACAACTTTAGCAAGAATTACATCTACTTTGTTAGTGTACTGCACTCTTCAGGAGTGATGGACTTGCTTAAAAATTAATCTGGAAAATCCTTTTAAAAATATTACCATGCCTCATATGATTAGTTTTTCAAATGTAGATTTTTTTCTGAGAGATTTTACTTCCCCCCTCAACATTCTATTATGAAAAAATTTAAATGTACAGCAAACTTGAAATATTTTTACAGTGAACATCCATATATTTTTCACCTAGATTTTGCCACCAATGGTTGATTGTATTTGTTTTATGCACTAACGTATCTTATTTTCTTGAAGTACAAATGTGGATTTTGGTTTATTGAATTTTCTCAAAATTATATCCATCTGTTGGGACTGTTATAAAGCTTGCACTCCTTTTCTACTTATTTAAAAAGAAAATTTATGTTTACTCAAAGACTTTACTTTCCCTGGTGAACTTGCTCTACATAGATACAAATAGTGCCCTTGTGCTGTCTTGGTCAGAGGATGAAATGTGACTTTGATGATGGACAGTTAGCCATGGCTCAGTGAGCTTAAGGTCAAACTACCCCAGTTCTGTGTCTTGTTCCTGTTGTTCAGATGAAATGAAGAGTTTTCATGAGCCCTAGTGACTTAGATCACCATGAATGACTGGGTACCAGGATGTGCATAGTGTTCCTCCTCACCATTCACTCTATTCTCCGTGAAGTCAAATTAATCTTCAGCCCTACCATCATTTCTCTAGATTAACCACAAGATATCCATCGTTTTCCTACCAAGAGTGTCAGGTCTTTATTATTTTCACTGGCCTGCAAAGATAGTTGACAACCTATCCTGGGTCTTTGACTTTCATTCTCCACTTTTATACTTTGATGTGGCCTTTCTTTATCTTACCTACAAAAAAATGTATAGTGCCTCCTCAGTGTTACCCTTCCCCTAAATTATCTAAAATTACTCTAAAAACCTCTGAAAGTACTTCTCAGTAAAAGTTTTCATAGTTACATTATAATAAATCTCAGATAGGAGAACATGACTAAGGATTAACTGAAGACATTTATTCTAAGTTGTGAGTGGATGATAGTCTCTTATCCTCTGAGACTGATTTAATTTTAAAAGAAAGAGGTGGTTATTAGCTCAAATGGATCTTGAAATGGCAGTGTATGTAAGATATCATCAAGAGACTAGTCCTATTGGCCATTATCTACTTCCAGACCTGTGCTCCCTTGACCCCTATAAATACATAACAAGAACTTATGTCTGATTCTCTTCAGAGAAGTTGCCAATCTTTGCTCTTGACTTTTAACACAGAAGGCACACTTCTCTCCTCAATTTGAGCTTTTTTTTCTGTACCACTGCCCTGAGTAAATAACATGTTAAAATATCTCAGGTAGTTTCTGGAAAGTTTAGTAGTTTTCTAAACATGGAACAGATGCACAAAACATCTGGGTGGTAGGCTTTTGGCAGTGCTTCAAGGGTCCCATTGTCATGGACAGCTGGGGCCCATCTGCCAGGGTGGCCATTTGGAAGCTCCAAAAGTACAAAGTTTCTCTTTTATTCGTTTATCTCAAATGAACTTTTTTTTTGGGGGGGGGGTAATAAATCACCATAGACAAATGTTCTGCCCAAATTTCAAAATCTTTGCAGTGCACCAAATGCTTGTTTTTTTAATATTATTTTTGTATTAGAAAGTTTTATTCAGGTTTTACTGACAACATAACCTTAAGATACCTTTAAAAACTGAAATAATTATAATAATCTCCTGTATTTGTTATAATATATGGTTTCCAAAGCACTTTTATGTATACTATAATATTTGGTACTCACAGCAGCACTGATGAATAAAAAGGGCAGATATATTCACATTATAGATGAGAAAATGAAGGCCCAGAGAATTAATGAGTTGCTTAGGGTCACATAGATAATTATGGTCAGGACTTGAATTTAGATCTTTTAACTCCTAAGTTATAGGACCACACTGATTGGGTGGATAAGGAAAACTAACTTCTGAGTGTATTGCTTGTATGAAAAGGAAAGATTTGGGTTGGAGTAAATTGGTATATTGTCTCTAAGACTGAGCTTTGGATGGTGACACTTCCATTTTTCCTCAAGAACTGGGGTTAATAATTATTCAAACTCAGTAGAATTATTACAGAGAAAGTCTGTTGAGCTCCAGGACGAGTGTGTTATATGAGATCTGGGTAGAATCTGTGTGCTGTCTATTCCTACAAAGCAGAATTAATCATATTCCAGCAGATTACTCACTACTGCATATCTGAAGGCAGCAAGGATTAATAGCAGTTTAAACTACTTGGCCAAAATAACCCTTAACTTGGGTCATCTTGTAAACCTCTCAGGCCAATCCCAGCACCCTTCTTAGCAGTCCTGAGGGTTTGTATTCTCTACAAATAACTGATAACTCTGATCAGTGACAGAAGTTGCATGCTGAGAGCAAACTGGGGAAGTGCCATTTTCCAAAGTCTTCACTGAAAACTATTGCATCCTCCTTTCCCAAGAGCTGATCACCTGTATCCAAGCCAAACATTGCAGATGGGCCTAGTGCAATACTCTGCTTACAGTGGTTTCAAAGAGAACTTTAAACCAGACCCAATCTCTTGTTGATGACCTTTGAACCATTCTCTATTGTTGAGTTAAAGTGGAACAAATACAAGTATTGCTTATTTTCAGACTGGATCTACTTGTTGTCACATTAAATGGTTAAAATGTAAAAAAAAAATGCGCACAGAATTTCAAACTGGTTTGTTTCTAAAGATGAAAGCCTAATTTTAAAATGTGTATAACCCATCAAATAGAATGTTTAAAAAAAGTTACTTCTTTAGGGGTGGGCAAGACAGATCAAACTAGAGAGGAAGACTTCTTTTAAAAAGATGGAGTGGCCTGGCTGGTGTAGCTCAGTGGTTGAGTGCCCACCCATAAACCAGGAGGTCCCGGTTTGATTCTTGGTCAGGGCACATGCCCAGGTTGCAGACTCAATCCCCAGTGTGGGGCAGGCAGGAGGCAGCTAATCAAAAATTCTCTGTCATCACTGATGTTTCTATTTCTCTCTCGCTCTCCCTTCCTCTCTCTGAAATCAATAAAAACATTATATATAAAAAGATATGGAATTATCAAAGTTAATCAAAAGAAGAGATTTAAGCATCATGCTCAACTCTAAAACCCAACTTGTGCCAATCAGCATCAAGCTCTACCTTTGATGCTGAAAATCTATGTGATCAGAGATGATTCATCTCAGCATTTAGTGGCTACAATCAAGTCAATGAGATACCATACAAGAAACCAGTCATGGAATGCTTAATATTTTTTCCCCAGCAAATAAATGCTTCAACCTTATTCAGACAGAAAGGGAAAGGGCATTTCAAAATTTAACCCATTAATATGTAGTCTAGTTTTTTCCAAAGGTTTCAAGGTTTCCAAGTTCTGGAATTCATAATTAACTAACCATATGAAAACAGAATGTTCTACATATCTTGGCTTCCTGAATACTGTCATAGTATGAGTGACTCTCTTTGACACTATGTGGGATCATACGAGCAGGAAGTCACCACTCTTCAACAGTACCCATTTTCAGGGCAAACCCTTTCCTCTCATAAGATTAGTATTTTTAGCAAGCCAAACCCAATGAATGTTACATTTCTGCCACTAAACGTTTGGCCTTGCTGCTCCCCTTGCCCAATGTGGAGTGTCTTCCTAGTTTATCTTTTAGGACTCATCTCTAATTTAACCTTCCCATAATGCTTTCTTTGACTACTCCAGACAGTAGGGATCTCTCTAATTTCTCCTAGGTCATAGGATTTATTATCAATATACCAGGTGATAAGCCTGACTGTCTTACTGTCCACACCCACTCTGCTGAAGTCCATTCTCTAGTCATATCACTACAGTTATGGCTCAACTTCCAAACTAGTCTCTCAGAGAACAAGACTAGGCTTGAAAGTCAGATGGATATATCTTTAATGTACAGCCTCTCCACTTTCTAGCTGTGAGAAGAGTTTAAACACTTCTCCAAGCCTCCCTCGGTTTCTTAATCTAACAAGAACAGTGATATCTAATTCAAAGTGGTGTGAAAGAACATTTGCAATGTGTCGATAGGCAATGCCTGGAACACAATAAGTAGGTAGTAATGGTAGATATGTATGTACTTCACAATATCTACTCAGTGCAGAGCAAACAATGGGTAAAGGATCATGACTTGATTCAGTAACACATTTTTTTAATGCAGTATCCCTGAGAATTGGATAATTCTATATAATAAAAGCCTCATATGCTGTGTCTGATTGACCGGTCAAATGTTCAACCAATCAAAGCATAATATGCTAATGATATGCTAAGGCCTCTCAACCACTCACTACTATGTTCACTGACCACCAGGGCAGATGCTTTAACTGGTAGGTTAGCTTGCTGCTGGGGTCTGTCCGATTGAGACTGAGCAAGATGGGTGGACACACCCTGGAGCCATCCCACAGTCCCTCCCCTGCTGGTCAACCTCCTCCATCCATCCCCAACCCCAATTATGTACCAGTGGGGTCCCTCGGCCTGGCCTGTGCCCTCTCGCAATCTGGACTGAGAGAGCTCTCCCCACTGAGTGCACAAATTTTGTGCACTGGACCTCTAGGAAAGTAATAATACTAGAGTTATAAGGCTGGAAGAAGTTATAAGAAGTCATCTTACTGTAAGGTATTTATTGATGTGGTGTTTAATACCTATTAAGCCAAAAGGGCAGCTTCTTAAATATGATGTTTGTGGTCTGCATGCATGTGTGTGTGTGGGGGGGTGTGTTTGTAAATATGTAAAAGTTGTAGTAGCTGCAATTTATTAAATTGTGAAGTACACACCAACATGCTAATAGTGGCTAACCAAAATGTGCACAGTTGTTATCACTGATTGGTAAAATTATAGACAGTAACAACTTTCTTTTTGTTTTGCTATATTAATTTTTCTATTATGGATATGTACGACTTGTGTATATAAGGCATAAATTATTTTAAAACATAATATATGTATATAATAAAAGTATTAATATAGATCAGCATTGGAAGTAGGGAAAATGAAAAAATGAAAGAATGGGGGTCATGGGACATGGGTGCTTACTCCGCCCCCAAATTTTCTGTTTTGTTATGGTTTCAGTATTATTAATAGTTGTTAGTTTATAGAAATCATTTTATAATCCTATATAATAAAAGGGGAATATGCAAATTGACCCTAACAGCTGAATGACCAGGAACTACTGGTCACTATGACATGCACTGACCACTAGGGGTCAGACACTCAATGCAGGAGCTGCCTCCTGGTGGTCAGTGTGCTTCCACAGGTGGAGCACCACTCAGGCAGAAGCCTGCTCCTTGCTGGCCAGTGCAGCGGTGGTGGCAGGAGCCTCTCCCACCTCTGTGGAAGTGCTAAGAATGTGTGACTAATGGTAGAGCAGGTCTAAGCTGTTAGTTGGAAATTCCTTGAGGGCTCCCGAGCTGCCAGAGGGATGTCTGCCTGCCAGCTTAGGCCCAATCCCCCAGGGAGTGGGCCTAAGCCATCAGTCAGACATCCCACAAGGGGTCCTAGACTGCAAGAAGACGCAGGCCAGGCTGCGGGATGCCCCCAGCCCCCAAGTGCAAGAATTTTTATGCACCAGATCTCTAGTTCATTTATATGATTTTATGCTGGTCTAATTAATTTCTGGTCAATTTATGATTAAGCTGCTAATTTAAAAATACTTTTGTTAGGAGAACTAAGATGGCGGCAAAGGTGAAACACCTATCTTGCCGTCATAATCAGCAATTTTAATACTACAACTTAATGAAAGAACAAACACCTTCCAGAATCACCAGAAAGCTCGCCGAGTGAAAATTCCACAAATAAAAGTGAAAATAAGACACTGTGACTCGGAGGAGCGGCGGCGAACAGCGTTGAAAGATTCGCATGGAGAGAGGTTTGGAGTGCGCGCCGCGGAGAGGGCGGCTGAAAACCGGCCAGTTTTCTCGATCGGGGAGACAAAGGCGTCCCACTGGACTGAATCTCCAGCTCTGGGCGAAGTCCAGAGAACCCACTATCACACAGGGTGAAAACTGGACAGTGGGAGGGCACGCCGAAGCTCGGGTGCTGCCGGGTCTCCCGGCTTGTGGAGAAGGCAGCTCGCGCGAACAGCTCGGCTGCGTGACGGCGCAGAGAGCGCACTGCGACTTGCCTCTCATTCGGAAAACCGTCAGACTGCTTTGTTTTACGACCCTGGGTGAGACATTGCGCATGCAAACTCATTTTGGGAAAGTCTGAATTCCCTGGCAACCAGCAGCCGGTGGAGCTCCACAGCGGCTCTCTCTCAGAGGTGCTGGAGGCCATTGCCCCCGGGCACAGATTCCCCAGGGTCGCATAGGGCGGAGCTAACGCTCTCTGCTTGGCCCGGAGACTCCGCCCACCCAACCTGAGCACAGCTGAGCTTCACAGACAATTGGCCTGGAGGTCAACCTTCCAAGTGCTAACAACGATTAACTGAGCTTAACTTCAGCAAGACTGTGCAACCTATATCCACCTCAGGTAACCGGGGAGGCTGAACCACTATCCCTAGTAGGAAGTCTACCACACAAAGCTAATTGACCAACTCAGGGAAGCAGCCACCATGCAGCGACATGGAAAGAAATCAGATGTGAAAGAAATGGAGGAAAAAAAACGACTGGACATGGAATTCAGAACCACGGTTATAGGGTTTTTTAAGAGGCTCCAACAAAAGATCGAGGCCTATAAAGAAATAAGCAAGACCACAAAGGAAATGAATGAGTCCTACAAGAAAATGAACAACACCCTCAAGGATATAAACGAGACCTGCAAGGAAATGATCAAGACCAACGTGGAAATGATCAAGACCAATGTGGAAATGAATGAGTCTTACAAGGAAATGAAAGAAACCCTCAAGGATATAAAGCAGACTCTCAAGGATATGAAAAAGGACCAACCAAAAATTAAGCATACACTGACTGAAATAAAAAATATTAAACAGAGACCTAAAAGTGCCCTGAAGCACCCCAAGAACCAAGTTAAAGATTTGAAATACAAAGAGGTAAAATCCACTCAGCTGAAAAAGCAAGAAACCAAAAGAATCCAAAAAATTGAAGATAGTGTAAGGGGCCTCTGCGACAACCTCAAGCATACCAACATCCGAATTATAGGGGTGCCAGAAAAAACGAGAGGCCAAGACAATGAAAACCTATTTGAAGAAATAGTGACTGAAAACTTCCCACACCTGGTGAAAGAAATTGACTTAGGAGTCCAAGAAGTGCACCGAACCCCAATATATAGGAACCCTAAGAGGACCACACTGAGGCACATCATAATTAAAATGCCAAGAGCAAAAGACAAAGAGAGAATATTAAAAGCAGCAAGAGAGAAACAGTTGGTTACCTATAAGGGAGCACCCATAGGACTGTCAGCGGATTTCTCAACAGAAACGATTCAGGCCAGACGGGAGTGGCAAGAAATATTCAAAGTGAGGAACAGCAAGAATCTACAACCAAGATTACTCTATCCAGCAAAGATATCATTCAGAATTGAAGGTCAGATGAAGTGCTTCGCAGATAAGAAAAAGCTAAAGGAGTTCATCACCACCAAACCAACATTATATGAAATGCTGAAAGATATTCTTTAAGAAGAGGAAGAAGAAAAAGGTAAAGATGAAAATTATGAACAACAAATACACATCTATCAACAAATGAACATAAAAATCAAGTGAATTGATAGGCTGTTGAGCAGGATAGACTGGTGAATATAACAGAGACATGGACATAGAGAGGGAATGGACTGACAATTCTTGGGGAGAAAAGGGTTGTGGGAAGTGCAGCAAGAGACTGGACAAAAATCTTGCAACAATGGGAGAGGACAGTGGGGAGGGGGAGGTGAGGGTGGAGGGTGGGATAGGTACAGGGTGGAGGGAAGCTATAGGGGGATAAAAAGGGGAAACAATGTAATTAATCAACTGAACAATAAAGATAAAAAAATAAAAATAAAAAATAAAAATAAATAAATAAAAATGATTATTAGAACTAAAAAAAAAAAAAAAAAAAGAAAATCAGGATTGAGATTGTATTAAAATTTGAAAATAAAATCATTTTTTCTCAAAAAAATAAAAATAAAAATACTTTTGTTGATTTTTAGAAAGATGGAAATGGAGAGGGAGAGAGAGAAAAACATTGAACACTGATCTACTTCCTCCTATAGATTCAGCCCCAAACTTAGGTATGTACTATGACCAGGAAAGAAACCAGTAAACTTTTGGTGCACGAGACAATGACAACCAACTCCACCACATCAGCCAGGGTTGATTAGGCTATTTTTACAAACATTATTCCAACAAGAGAATCTTCTTCAGCTTTTAGAATTACTTAAATATATAAAATTGACTACCTATGTCTTGGTCAATCTGTTAACTAGTTTCTTTTTGGTGTACCCCAATTTTTTACTCTGGTGCTCAGTGTCATGTGGATCCTGCCAAGACTTTCTGAATTGTTCTGTGGCTTCAGAAATTAAGAAGTTCTTGTTCTTGTGTCCATGATGGGGGCTCGGCTTGTGTGCATCAGTCAATTTAGGTTGTTCTTCATTATGGCTAGAAGCACAGTGTCTACCAGGGTTGTGAGTACCCCTGGGATGCAGTCTGTCCTTTATCTCCATCATCTGTTCTCTTGGAAAATATCCTATTGTTAGAAGTATCTCCCCCTCCATGCCACCTGGTCATGGTGGCCAGCTGAGGACTGAGATGTGGAGCTCAAACTCACATCCCATATGATCACACAACCTGGGTTTGTGGCAGTGGTAGGAAAGTAAGTGAGGCCAAGACTAGGGGACACAGGATTGGAGTAGGCTTGTTCTTTTCTCTGTTGGTTGAAAAGTACAGCTGAGCACATACTTACAGCCATCACTTTGATTTTAAATTCATATTGTTTTCCAGATAACCAGAACAGAAAGTATTTATTGAGTGCTTACTATGTGTCAGTTACTTATCTATGCCATGGAGCTAACCAGTGAGCAAAACAAATAAAATTTTCTTCTCTAAAAACATTATATACTTGTCAGGTAGACTGTTTCAAACCTGATGATGCCTTTCCAATTCTGATAAAAAAGAAAATACAACAGATGAACTCTGGATTAAGCACCAACTGATTAGATTCCACATTCCTTATTGGAGTGGCAGATCTCTGGGGCCTTATATCCTTGTTTCATTCAGATTGTATTTCTGCCAGGAAAGAAACATTTTCATTATCACACTTGGTTCAATCTACTCTGCATGATCATTTCAGAAAATAACTCTGGAGGCCAAGAATTCAGCTTTTGGAACAAGGGTGAACACTGGGAGTAGGCAGAATTTCTACTTTCATGATAAGGTGAATGAAAGTGCAGTCCATCTTACTATACTAGTATACAGGTATACTACAGGGACACAATTCCTAATAACAGTAAAAGAGAATCCCATAGAAGCACATACTAGTATACTGTCTACTAAAACAAAATTATCCTATATAATAAAAGCTTAATATGCTAACTGTCCAGTTGACTGGTCGACCATTCAACCAATCAAAGTGTAATATGCTAATGATATGCTAAGGCTGCTATGATGTGCACTGACCACCAGGGAGCAGGCACTTCTATCAGTAGGTTAGCTTGCTGCTGGGGTCTGGCTCATTGGGACTGAGCGAGATGGGCTTGACATGCCCTAGAGCCCTCCCGTAGTCCCTCCCTAGCTTGCCAACCTCATGTGCACCTCCTCTGCCAGCCAGCCAGCCAGCTGGCCAGCCCTGATGAGGACTGGTCAAGATGGGGCCAGACATGGCCTAGAGCCCTCCCACTTTCCTTCCCCAGCCTCAGTTGAGCACCAGTAGGGTCCCTTGGCCTGGCCTGTGCCGTCTCACAATATGGGACCCCTTGGAGGATGTCAGAGAGCCAGTTTCAGCCCAATCTCACAGGGAAGGCCAAGGGACCCCACTGGTGCATGAATTCGTGTTGGGCCTCTAGTTTTATGTAAAATGTGACTATGATACAATGTCATTCTTATGCAATGTTCTGATTATACCAGGTATTTATATTTTTATTTTAAGGCACCTAAATAGTGTGGGAGTTTTCAGTAGAAATTCAGTTGAATTGTCCCATATTTAACTAAGATAGTTCACAGTTTGGCTTGAAAAATGAAGGATTGAAAGTTTTAGAGGGTGTGTATGGGGGGGGGGGGAGAAAGAGAGAGAGAGATCTCCAAGGATATAGTCATTTTGTTCAGAGAAAAGCCTGAAGTGAATAACAATTTATTGATGAATCTCCTGGCATTGGAATCCAAGCACTGATTTTTATTAAACTTTGGAGCGCTGAGGTGAAGTCAGAGCTGATGAAGCACTACCCAGCTTCATGCCCTAATAATCACAGCCTCTCACTATATAGTCTTAATGGCCAGTGGAGCCTCCTCCTCTTCCTCCCCACCGTGACTATCATTGCTTTAGAAATGTCCCAAAATGCCACTAAATGATGTGCAAACACACCAGATGGATTGTTAATCTCTTTTCGAGGCTTCCTTAATGGTATATTCATAGCCCCTTGGAGCAAACTCTATTTCTTTCTGTGCACTCTATTTCTACTTTTACAATTCTAGGAGAAATCATTTTGGCAAACATATTTTGTGACTTGGATGAGAGGTAATTTATTTAATTGCTTACCTAATGTGACAACAGGCAGCAACTCCAGTCACAAGAGGATGGATGGTTATTCATCAGTCACAGCTGAGACACATAAATGGACCTGGAGCCTTTTATAAGGCTTGAAGCCATGAATTTGGGGCTACTTCAGGCAAATCATGTTTCTTTGGACTGGGGCAGGGTACAGAAAAAGAAAAATCACCTCTTTGCATCTTCAACTTTACATTATTACCAGATCTTAAGAGAGCTTCGAATGAGCCCAACAGAGAAGATAAAGCTTGGATGATACAAATACCAATTGCTAAGGGTGGCCACTGCCAGGTCATCTAGATGTGGCAGGATGTAGTTGTGCTCCTGATCTTTGAGGTTAATCAGGGAAATGAATGATGAGACATGATCATTTCCCCAATGGCCTTTATGTCTTTTTCTTAATCCTTTCTCCTCTGAGTATACACTTTCACTGATTCTAGAGAGAGAAGGTAGAGAGAGGGAGACACCAAGATATCAATGTGAGAGATACATCTAGTGTTGCCTCTTGTATGTGCCCCTAACTAGATTGTACCTACAACCCATGTATATGCCCTGACGGGGAATTGAACCTCTAACCCTTTGGTGCAGCAGGAGATGCTCCAAACGACTGGGCCATATAGCCAGGGTGGTCCCTTATGTCATTTATAAGAGCATGTGGTCACCTGCAAGGGAATTCCAAATCCGCTCAGGAAAAAAAAATCTTTTTAAAAATTTCTTTATTGATTAAGGTATTACATATGTGTCCTTATCCCTCTATTAACTCCCCAACCCTCCCCCCACTCATGCCCTCACCCCCCTGGTGATCATGTCCATTGGTTAGGCTGATATTCATGCATACAAGTTCTTTGGTTGATCTCTCTTCCTTCCCCCCACCCTCCCTTACCTTCCCTCTGAGGTCTGGCAGTCTGGTCGATGCGAAAAAAATTCTTTATAGTTGCTGCCCAGTAAAGAATTTAAAAATTTTATATATACTTCCATGGATGGAGGGGCTCTTTTCTAGGTGGGGCTTCCCTAAGCCAATGATCTATAACTATATCTGCACATTAAAATCACCTGGGAAGCTTTTAAAAGTCACAATGTACAGGCCCAACCCGCATCAACTGAATCATAATCACAAGGGGTTGTAACCATGAGTCAAGTATTTTTCTGAGCTCTCCAGGTCATTGTGTTGCACAGCTATGGTTGCAGATCATTGTTTTAAGCAGTTAGGCTGGCAAAGGTAATGGGGTCTCTAACTTTGTTGCATAATGGAATCACTTGAGGAGCTTGGTATACTATAGATGCAGGAGGTCTGGGTTTGGAACATGAGATTCTGTATTTTTAAAGCTCCTAGATAATTCTGAGGCTGGTGGGTCATGGAACACATGTTGAGAACCCTAGACAGATAATTCTTATCTGGAGATTGCTTGTTTCTCATGTCTCTTCTATTGTTTAATTTCATAAAGGTCCTCTCCTCTCATACAACTCCCTCTTCTGCCAGTGCATATATGGGAGGATATGGTCCCTAATAGTAATCAAGCTAATAAATTTGGACACTTCACCTTAGAATCTTCAGAAGTACAAAATCAATAGATTAAAGAAGTCCTGAAGCACAGGATGGAGGGTGGGAGTGGACAGAGCATAGAGAGAAAATGGTTTGGCTTTAGTCTGGTAAGTGTTGGAGCAGGAACTCAATTTGGAGTTCATACATTAATCCCTTAGGTAGCCAGAGTTGGTATTATCAACCTTAAATTATACCTGCTGAAAATTAGGATACACTCAACCTGGGCCTAGGCAAGGACATTTAGACAAATAGCTCTTGAGTATGCCTCCTGAGTTGGTCCAAGTTGTATTCAGCTCTGCCCCAAGCACTTCCTCCCTGTACAGACTACCAGCACAGCACTGTTTTCTCAACCAGCCTTATGTTTTGCTGACATCCAAGAGAAAAGTCTAATGGAGTATTGCTGCTGCTGAGTTATTATAAGATAAAGGAAAAATGATAGAATGAGAGGAAGCATAGCAACTAGAAAGAGATCTGAAGTGAATAACATAGTTGCCTATTTCAGTTAGATAATTGTCCATTCTGTGTACTTTATTCTCATTTCACAGACTCAGATAATGTGGAATTGGAGTACACAGCTTTCAATGAAGGTAAAAAGCAAATTGTTAAATGGAAAGAGCATGGTTAAGAACAATGCCAGTTAAGAACAATGTGAACTTCCTTTATTTCCCCATCCTATAGTAACACCTCTATTGGTCACCACTGTTAGGAGTGGAGAAGCATGAAATTAGGGAAGAGTTCAGAGAGTATGCCTGGGCCTTGAAGGGTGGGGCAGAATTTCTACAGGCACAGATGGAAGGAAAGGACTTTCTAGAAGGAAGCAATAATATGCAAAATATTGAAAAGAGTGGTTGTGTATTATTTGCTGAATTTGATTTTGAGATTAATCCTCATGGCTGCTGTGAGTTATTTGTTGTTATTTATCAAGTTGGGTTTAAACTTTTAGTTTGGATTTAGTCTTCTCTGACCAATATGGAGACAGGTATGGGTTACTTTGTTGTTTATTTACCTGGGACTTTTCAGAATCTTTCTAAGCTGGACACAAATGAAAAACCTCCTAGTACAAATCTTGAGTCCAATCCATCATGTCCAGCTCAGTGGCTAACTCATCCTAATGCTCCCAGCAGCCCTTGGCACCTCAGCTCTGATGTTTTCCCATATTCTCCACCCCATAGCAGCAGTATTACCTGTTGAAGTGGGAAAAGGAGATTAGGAAGGCTTCATTCAGGAGGCTACATTTGAGCTGGTCCCAGGGAGGTGGGCATTGGATGGAAAGGATATTCCAGTAAGAGGTATCCCTACCAAAGTCATGATTATTTTAGTTTTCAAGCCTAAACATGGGCATTGATACTAGAGGGCCATGGTTTCAAACAAGGCTGGCCACTTCCTAGTTTTTTTTTTTCCATGATCCCATCCCTCAGTCCTCTCTCATCCCGCACCCATCATATCTGTTGCATAAGCAGTCTCCTAGCTGCCTGTGCTTAGTTAGATCATTTCCCATTTTGTGTATCTGGTCTTCAATGTCTATCCAACCTCCTTCCCACATTCACTTATAGCACATTGTAAAAACAGTCAGACAATGACTTACTAGCTGTGAACTCTTGGGTAAGTTGCTTAACTTTTGTGGGCCTCAGTTACTTATTTGTACAATGAGAATATTAAAATACTCAAGCATAAGGTTGTTGTAGGAATTAAATAAAATGCCATGTATGAAATTCTTAGCATCATGCTTAGAACATAGTAGTCTTAATGTATTTCCTCACTATATTGTAGCTTTTGCTATTATACTTTTACAATATGAGATGAATGTTTTAAAATGTTTGTATTACTCTGTGAAAATGAATTTGTAAAAGAATTTCAAATCCTTTGTTAGTGAGCAGTTTTAAATTTTTTATTTTTTTACATTCAATATTATTCTGTGTTAGCTTCAAATGTACAGCAAAGTGGTTAGAAAATCATGTACTTTACAGAGTGGTCCCCACACTGCTTCAAGTACCCACCTGGCCCCATACATAGTTACACACTATTATTGACTATACCAGAGGCCTCCTGCATGAAAATCCATGCGCTGGAAGGGGGTCCTTCAGCCCAGCCCCTCTCACAGTCCAGGAGCCCTTAGGCGCAGGAGGCGACCTGGAAATCAGAGGAAGGCAATGCCCCCATCACCCCATCCAATGCCCACCTCCCTGGGACCAGCTCAAATGTAGCCTCCTTGGCCGGCACTGGTTACCTGAGCCTCAGATGGCTCTGTGTGGCTGGACAGCTGCCATCCAAGGCTTGCCTGCGCTATGGGCCAGCCCTGGATGGTTGGGGAGCTGAGGGTGGGTTTGGCCACACTGCACACCTGCCATCCCCTCCTCCTCTCACAGGGCTGAGAGGACTGGGTGCTGCCATATTGTGGCTATGGGCACGTGCTATATTTGTGATGACGTGATGGCCAATTTTCATATTCCCTCTTTATTAAATAGGATTCCCTATGCTGTAATCTCATCTCAGTGACTATCCTGTAACTATCAATTGGTCTGTTTAATCCCTTCACTTTTTTCACCCAGCCTCCAAACCCTCTTCCCTCTGACAACTGTTATCTAGGTATCTCTCTCCTCTTCTCTGTATCTATGAATCTGTTTCTTTTTAGTTTCTTCTTAATTTTATTCATTAGGTTACACATATAAGTGCAATCATATGGTATTTTCTTTCTCTGTCTGATTTATTTCACTTAGCATAACAATCTCAAGACTAGATCTATCCATACTGTTACAAAAGGTAAGATTTCATTCTTTTTTATGCCAAAGTAGTATTTCATTGTGTGTATGTACCAGTTTTTTATTTACTCATCTACAGTATTGATGGGCACTTGGGTTGCTTCCATAGCTTGGCAATTGTAAATAATGCTGCAATAAACATAGGGGTGCTTATGTTCTTTTGAGTTAGTGTTTTGGGTTTCTTTGGATATATTTCCAGAAGTGGCATAACAGGGTCATAAGACAATTCCATTTTTAATTTTTTGAAGAAACTCCACACTGTTTTCCATAGGGGTTGCACCAAAGTGCATTCCCATCAATAAATAGTGCATTATCTTTTAGGGGTCAGTTTTAAGGACTCTAAGGGTCAACCATTTTTATAATTAAGTTCTCACACCATTTATTAATTCTAAAAATATCTGTGGAGCACCTATATCATGCCAGTATTGTGGCAACTGTTGGGAACATGGTGAATAAAACTAAGTACCATCCTCCACCCACATGGAGCTTACATTCTAAAAGAGAGTCATTTCATCAGTAAATTTATATTAAGTCAAGTAGCAACAAATTTGAAGGAAAAACTCAAGCAGGGTTGGGTGGATGGGAATTTGGGGAGTTGGGCATCATGTGGTCACAGAAGGCCTCACACAGGAAGCATCATTTGAACAGAGACCTGAAAGTTCAGGATAGTGAGAATGAGTTATGAAGCTATTTGGTAAAAAAGTTTCCCACGCAAAAGAAAGATCAAGTGCAGAGAGCCTGCATGCTTAAAGTATCTGAGGAAAAGCAAGCAGGCATTATTAGTTTCATAAACCCAGGTGTTTGCTTAAAGGGATACAAGGCTGTCAAAATATGTATGTTTATTTGATAGTCTTGAATACTAACAGTTATGTAGAAGAAATCTGATTGTGAAATCTGTTGATAATTAGTGGGTTCTCCAATCTCTGGAATAATAATCTTTTCCTGTGCCATCAACTTTTGGGTTATGCCTGCCTTTGCTGTATTCATTTAGCCTAGCACACACACAGATCATGGGAAGTTACTATAAGGCTAAGAACCAAACTTAATATATTGGATTTCTATGGACTAATGCCTCATTTGTTTATTTCTCCATTCAACAAGCATTTACGATTTATTTTATTTAGGTATAACTGTGATAGATTTCTGTGAAAAATACAAATAATTCTAAGACAATAGTTTCATCCAGCCTGAAGAATTTCTGAAAACATTTCGGATAAATCATAATTTTTACAACTATACAATCCGAGTGTTTAAGGACTAAATGGAGTAAAAAGACATACATATATGAATAGGTAATAAAATAGTGATTAGTGTGAATATCAACCCTAGACAATTATAGAAACAGAAAAATTATTTGAATAAGTAGATAAGTTGTTCAAACAATGAACACTATAGCAGTTGGTCAGAGAAAACTTCCTGGAAGTAGAGAGGCTCATATTAGACCTTGAAATAAATGCAGTGGCAAAAAGGAAGAAAGAAGGAACAAGAGAGCAAAATGTCAACCCTTTTGAGATGTATGCTAAATCAATCATGCTAGTGAGCTTCAGCTCCTCTCTACCATTATAATCTATAGTATAGAGTTGATCTAACTTTTGTAACACTTCCCATTCTCTAAAATCTTGTTTTCTAGGAGGAAGAAATATGGTGACTGGCAGGAAGGTAGGGAAGGAGAGTGTGTGAGAGAGTGAGGGAGCGATAAAGGTTTGTGTGTGGAAGTGTGTGTGTGTGTGTGTGTGTGTGTGTGTGTGTGTGTGTGAAATAGGGACAGCTAGACCCTACAGTTCTTTTTTTTACATTTTAAACTTTATTGTTCAGTTTATTAATTACATTGTTCCCCCTTTTTTCCCCCTATAGCTCCCCTCCATCTGGAACCCATCCCACCCTCTGACCTTGCCTTCCTACCACTGTCCTCTTCCATAGGTGTATGATTTTTGTCCAGTCTCTGGATGTACCTCCCATAACCCTTTTCTTCCCAAGAACTGTCAGTCCATTCCCTCTCTATGCCCATGATTCTGTTATAGTCACCAGTTTATCCTGTTCATCAGATTTTTAATTCACTTGATTTTCAGATTCATTTGTTGATAGATGTGTATTTGTTGTTCATAATTTTTATTTTTACCTTTTTCTTCTTCCTCTTCTTAAAGAATATCTTTCAGCATTTCATATAATATTGGTTTGGCGGTGATGAACTCCTTTAGCTTTTTCTTATCTGTGAAGCACTTTATCTGACTTTCAATTCTGAATGATAGCTTTGCTGGGTAGAGTAATATTGGTTGTAGATTCTTGCTATTCATCACTTTGAATATTTCTTGCCACTCCCGTCTGGCCTGCATAGTTTCTGTTGAGGAATACACTGACAATTGTATGGGTGCTCCCTTATAGGTAACTAACTGTTTTCCTCTTGCTGCTTCTAATATTCTCTCTTTGTCTTTGTTCTTGACATTTTAATTATGAAGTGTCTTGGTGTAGTCCTCTTTGGATTCCTATAGTTTGGGGTTCTGCGCACTCCTTGGACTTTAAAGTCAATTTCTTTCACCAGGTGGGGGAAGTTTTCAGTCACTATTTCTTCAAATAGGTTTTCATTATCTTGCTCTCTCTCTTTTTCTGGCACCCCTATAATTCGGGTGTTGGTATGCTTGTCCCAGAGGCTCCTTACATTATCTTCAGTTTTTTGGATTCTTTTTGCTTCTTGCTTTTCTGGTTGAGTGGATTTTGCTTCTTTGTATTTCAAATCTTTGACTTGATTCTTGTGGTTCTCTAGACTGCTTTTAGATCTTTGTATAATATTTTTTTATTTCAGTCAGTGTATGCTTAATTTCTAGTTGGTCCTTTTCCATGTCCTCGAAGGTCTCATTCATATCCTCGAGGGTTTGGTTCATATCCTCGAAGGTCTTGTTCATCTCCTTGAAGGTCTCATTAAGTTCATCGGCCTTTTCTAGGAGACTCTTGAAAAACCTTATAACCATGGTTTAAAACTCGATGTACAGTCGTTTTTTTTCCTCCCTCCATTTTTTTTCACATGTGATTTCTTTCCATGTCTCTGCATTGTGGTTCCTTCCCTGAGTTGGTCAATTATCTTTGTGTGGTAGATGTCCTCTAAGGGACAGTGGCCCAGCCTCCCCAGATACCTGAGGTGGGTACTTTTGGTGCAGCCCTTTATGGGTTGCACAGTCTTGTTGAAGTTAAGCCTAGATTACTGTTGTTAGCACTAAGAGGGTTTGACCACCAGGCTAATTGGCTGTGAGGATCAGCTGTGCTCAGGTTGGATGGGAGGAGTCTCCTGGCTGAGCAGGAGGCAGCTTTGATTTCCTGTCAGCTCCACCCTCTGGGGCACCTGGTTCTCTGTGCCTGGTGGTAATGGCTACATGCACCTCTGAGAGAAAGCTGCCGCTGAGCTCTACCTGCTGCCAGACAATTCAGCCTCTCCCCAAATGAGTCTGCCCACCCAAAGTCTCACCCAGGGTTGTAAAACAATGCAATCCGGTGGTTTCCCTTCTTTCTTTCTTTTTTCTCCTGAACAAGAGAGCAAGTCACGAGTCCTCTCTGCATGCTCACGTGCTTCTGCAGTTCCCAAGTTTACACGCACTCTTCACAAGCTTGCAGACCTCTGCAGCGCCCGAGTTTCAGTGTTCTTCCTCCTTACTGTCCAGTTTCACCCCGTATGAGTGTGGGTTCCCTGGACCTTGCCTGGAACTGGGGAATCAGTGTAGTGGGATGCCTTTGTTTCCCTGCCCATTCGAGAAAACCAGCAGGGTATCCAGTGGCCTGCACTATCCACTTGTGCACACGCACAGCTCCAAACCTCTGACTCCACATGTGTCCTCAACTCTGCCTTCCACCGCTCCTCTGAGTCACAGTGTCCTATCTTTACTTTTATCCTGCATTTCTTACAGGGGGCTGCCAATCTGGGCAATCTTAGATGGCAAAACCCCACTGCTGCTGCAACACTACAGGGAGGACTACGACAGCACAGAGACCACACCATCTTGAAGAACAGAGTTGCTTAGACTGGAATCCTAGCCTCACTGACACCCATTCTGGTCTCAGAAACAAACCAGGACTCTCCAGCCACTCTGGTAAAAGACCTGCAATCACTGCTGCAGACCCAGAGACACCAAGACCCCAGGCACCACAGCCGCAGATTTCTGTGAGTCACAAAGCCAATCGCCCTCCCCTGCCACCCACGCATCAGCGACATAGAAACTAACAGACCCTAGCTGCACAATAAGGCTTTCTGCACACACAAAGCGATGGCGACTCTGCCTGACTTTAAGCCTTGGTGTCAGACATGGGAAGTTTGTTTCCTGACTTGTTTCCACACCCAGGCAGGGAGATTGAGCTAAATTTGAGCCTAGCTGTCCATTGTTAGAGAGGTAGCTTTCTGCGACCAGATCCCATGCCCACACAAGGCAGGGAGACAGTGTGAACTTGAGCTCTGACTTTTGAACTCAGGGACTTTGTTTCCGGTGACTCATCTCCATGCCCAGGCAGGGAGACTGAGCTGAATTTGAACTTAGCTGCTCATCCTTAGGGAGGATGTTTTCTGCTACCAGATCCCATGCCCATGCAGGGCAGGAAGACAGCCCTGACTATGTGCCTGGACTTGAGAACTCCGGGATTTTCACTACCATGACTAGTCTTTGCACCCAAGCAAGGAAACTGAGCTAAATTTGAGCCTAGCTGCTCATCCCTAGGGAGGTAGTTTTCTGTGACCAGATCCTGTGCCTATGCAGGACAGGGAGACAGCACTGAACTTGAGCCTGGACTTGCAAACTCATGGAATTTGTTTCCCCAAACTAGTATCCACACCCAGGCAGGGAGACAGTCCTGAATTTGAGCATAGTTGTACGACCTTGGAGAAACTGTTTTCTGTGACTAGATCCTGCACCCGTCGGGGGAAGATAGCACTAAATTTGAGCCTGCACTTTAGCAGAGTGGCTGCACTGAATTTGAACCTGGATGTTCAGACTCAGGGAATTTGTTCCCCACAACCAGACCCTGTGCCAACAATGGGAGACAGCACTGAATTTGAGCCTGGGTGCATGGACATGGGGAGTTTGTTTTCCACAGTGCATACCCGCATGACCAGACCCCACACCCACACTAAGCGACAGTGCCACCTTATTTTGATTCCAGGCAAGCACACACAGAAGGCTGTTTACTGCAGGCAGAAGTGGACCTCTTGGCAACACAGTGCCACTAAGCAACTTGGTCTCCCAAAAAAAGATCTGGGACCCTGAATCTCCACACAAGAGGCAGCAATGAGCACCAGTAACTAGATTCTGTTCCTCATTGGGTGTGCCTGGGATTCCAGATTCCCATTACATTCACACTAAGAGTCAGTGACTCCACTCCAATTCTTGGCACATGTTCGCACAGAGACCCTGATTCTCAGTGCCAGGTAGCAAAAAGCAATAGAGATTCTGATACTCAATTCTCAGGATGGACACAGAGAGCCTCTGACTCCTGACACACAGTAGGGGATTTTGATTTTTGGCACATGCCAGTGGGTTCTCTCTTTCAAGGTGGCACAAGCCACACAAAGTCCCTGATTCAAGGTGCACACATGAGGCCACACTAAGCACTTGTGATTCTGACCCAGGGCGAGTATGGCTCCCACCAACCCACAGCAACTGCACGTTTTGGTGTCAGAGCTCTTCAGTGACACTTGGGGGGTGGAAAAGTCCCACTGCACATGGTCCAGGCCCCCACAACTCGACATTTGAACCTTCTGGTGATGGAATGGGGAGACAACAAGGCAATCTCCAGAGGAAAGAAAAGCAGGAATCACCAAGAAAGGAAATAAGTGAAACAGAAGCATGCAACATGACAGAAAAAGAATTCAGAGTAATGGTCATACAGTTCATACACCACATTGACAAAAAAATAAACAACCTATGCAAAAATAAGGAACAAATGAAAAATGATATAGCTAAAATCAAAAACACCTGGAAGGCTTCAACAGTAGACTAGAGGAAGCAGTGGACCAAATTAGTGAGTTAGAAGATCAGGTATGAAATCAAGCCCAATCTGAACAGCAAACTAGAGAAAAAAATTAAAAAGCAGGAGGAGAGCCTAAGCAAGCTATGGGACAATGAAAAACAAAATAACATATGTATAATAGGGCTGCCAGAAGGACAAGAAGAGCAGCAAGTATTAGAAAATTTATTTGAGGAAATAATGACAGAAAACTTCCCTGATATGGGAAGAAAAAATTTACTTAAATACAGAGAGTTCCAAGCAAGATGAATCCCAAAAGACCCACACCAAGACACACCATAATTACAATGGCAAATGTTATTTACAAAGACTGAATCTTAAAGGCTGCAAGAGAGAGACAGAAAATTACCTACAGAGGATCCCTCACCAGATTATCAAATAATTTCTCAGTAGAAACACATCAAGCTAGAAGGGAATGGGAGGAGTTATACAAAGTGATGCAAAGCAAGGGACTGAATCCAACAATACTCTATCCAGCAAGACTATTAATCAAAACTGAAGGGGAAATCAGGAGCTTCCCAGACAAAAAAAGTCTAGGGGAGTTTATCACTACCAAGCCAGCAATGCAAGAAATGCTAAATGGAATGCTGTAAAAAGAAGAAATGAAAAGGCAAGAAGGAACACAGCCTCAAAAAATAAAAATGGCTACAAACAAGTACCTTTCAATAATAACTTTAAATGTAAATGACTAAATGCTCCAATCAAAATACATCGAGTGGCTGAATGGATTAAAAAAAACAACAACAGGACCCATATATATGCTGTCTACAAGATACCAACCTCAGAACAAGGGACTCACACAGAATGAAAGTGAAGAGATGGAAAAATATCTTTCAGGCAAATGAAAAAAAAAAGTTGGGGCAGCAATACTTATTTCTGACAAAATAGACCTCAAAGTGAATGCCATAACAAGAGATAAGGAAGGCCACTTCATGATACTAAAGGGATCAATACAACAAGAGGATATAACCCTGATAAACATATATGCACCCAATGCAGGAGCAGCCAAATACATAAAAAATCTCCTGGAAGATATCAAGAGAGAGATCGACAACAATGCGATCATAGGAGAGGACTTTAATACAACACTGACATCATTGGATAAATCCTCTAGACAAAAAATCAACAAAGAAATACAATCCTAAATGACTCACTAGATCATATGGATTTAATTGACATCTTCAGAACATTTCACCCAAAAGTCACAGAATATAAGTTCTTCTCAAGTGCACATGGGATATTTTATAAAATAGACCACATACTGTGTCACAAGCAAAGTCTTCCCAATTTCAAGAAGATTGAAATCATACCAAGCATCTTTTTAGACCGCAATGACATAATATTAGAAATAAACTACAATAGAAACAATCCAAAACACTCAAATACTTGGAAGCTGAATGGCATGTTAGTAAATGTTGATTGGGTTACCAATGAGATTAAATAAGAAATTAAAAAAATATACTGGAAACTAGTGACAATAAAAACACAACATCCAAAACCTATGGGACACAATGAAAGCAGTCCTGAGAGGGAAGTTTATAGCTCTCTAGGTCTACATCAAAAAACAAGAAAAAAAATGGTAGTAAATCATGTAATGCTACAACTCAAACAATTAGAAAGAGAGCAATAAGAAAAGCCCACAGTGAGCAGAAGGAAGGAGATAATGAAGATTTGAGCAGAAATAAATGACATAGGGACCATAAAACCCCCCCAAAATCAAAACAAAACAAAACAAAACAAAACAAAAGATCAATGAAATCAAAAGCTCGTTCTTTGAAAGGATAAACAAGATTGATGAAACTCTAGCCAGGCTTTCCAAGAAGCAAAGAGTGAGGACCCAAATAAACAAAATCAGAAATGGAAGTAAAGAAATAACAACAGACCCCACCAAAATCCAAATGATTGTTAAAAAATACTATAAAGAACTATATTCCAACAAAATGGACAACCTGGAGGAAATGGACATATTCCTAGTAAAATATAACCTTCCAAAACTCAATGAGGAATAATCCAAAAATCTCAATAGGCCAATAACTATGAAATAAATTGAAGGAGTCATCAAAAAGCTTCCAGCAAACAAAAGCCCAGGGCCAGATGGCTTCACAGGGAAGTTTTGCCAATCATTCGAGGAAGAACTAAAACCTATCCTCCTCAGACTATTTTAAAAAATTCAAGAGGAAGGAACACTTCCGAGCTCCTTCTATGAAGCCAGCATCACCCTAATAAAACAAGATAAAGACAACACAATGAAAAAAATTAGGCCAATATCCCCCATGAGCATAGATGCAAAAATCTTCAACAAAATTCTACAAATCGGATCCAGCTGTACATCAGAAAGATCATATACCATGACCAAGCAGGATTTATCTCAGGGATGCAAGGATGGTACAATATCTGCAAGTCAATAAATGTGATACATCACATAAACAAATTAAGGGAGAAAAATGCATAGTAATATCAATTGATACAGAAAAAACATCTGACAAAATCCAACACCCTTTCTTCATAAAAACACTCAGCCAAGTGGGAACAGAAGGATCATACCTTAACATCATAAAAGCCATATATGACAAACCCACAGCCAGCATCACACTCAATGGAGAAAAACTAAAGCCTAAAAACAGGAACAAGACAGGGATGCCCTCTCTCTCCACTCCTATTCTACATACTACTGGAAGTACTAGCCATTGCTATCAGACAAGAAGAAGAAATAAAAGGCATCCAAATTGGAAAAGAAGTAGTAAAACTGTCCTTATTCATAGATGACATGATAGTGTATACAGAAAACCCTAAAGACTCCATCAAAAACTTATTAGACTTAATAAATGAATTCAGCAAGGTAGCAGGATACAAAATTAATACCAAGAAATCTATGAAATTTCTATACACCAATAGTGAACTTACAGAAAGAGAGACTAAAGAAAAAGCAATCTCATTTACCATTATATGAAAAAACTAAGATACCTAGGAATAAACTTAACTAAAGAGGTAAAAGACCTATATGCAAAAAACTACAGGACACTGAAAAAAAAAAGATAGAGGAAGACATAAACAGATGGAAGAACATACTGTGCTCATGGATTGTTGGAATCAACATCATTAAAATGTCCTTACTACCCAAAGGAATCTATAGATTTAATGCCTCTCCATTAAAATACCAATGGCATATTTCACAGACCTAGAATGAACTTTCCAAAAATTCATCTGGAAAAAAAAGACCCCTAACATCTGCAGCAATCCTAAGAAAGAAGAACAAAGTAGGTGAGATCTCAATACCAGATATCAAGCTGTATTACAAAATCACTGTTCTCAATACAGCCTGGTACTGGCACAAGAACAGACATATATACCAATGGAATAGAATGGAGAACCCAGAAATCAACTCAAACCACTATGCCCAATTAATATTCTACAAAGGAGGCAAGAACATACAATGGAATCAAGACAGTCTCTTCAATAAATGGTGTTGGGAAAATTGTACAGATACATGCAAAAAATGAAACTAGACCACCACCTTACACTATACACAAAAATAAACTCAAAATGGATACAGGACTTAAACATAAGAGGGGAAATCATAAAAATACTAGAGGAATCCACAGGCAGCAAAATATCAGACATATGCTGAAGGAACTTCTTCACTGATACTGCTCCTAGGGCAATGGAAAATAAAGAGAAAATAAACAAATGGGACTGCATCAAAATAAAAAGCTTTTGCACAGCAAAAGAAATAATCAACAAAACAACAAGAAAGACCACTACATTGGAAAACGTATTTCCAATGTTATCACTGATAAGGGTTTAATCTTCAATATTTTTGGGGAACTCATACAACTCAACAAAAGGAAGATCAACAACCCAATCAAGAAATGGGCAAAGTACCTAAACAGAAACTTTTCACAAGAAGACAGAAGGAAGGACAAGAGACATATTAAAACATGCTCAAAGTCACTAATTATCTGAGAGTTTCAAATCAAAACAATGCAGTACCATCTCACACCTGTCAGAATGGCTATCATCAACAAATCAATAAATGACAAGTGTTGGCGAGGATGTGGAGAAAAAGGAACTCTTACACTGCTGGTGAGAATCCAGACTGGTGCAGCCACTGTGGGAAAAGTATGGAGTTTCTTCAAAAAACTAAAAATGGAACTCCCATTTTACCCCGTGATACCACTTCTAGGAATATATCTCAGAAATCTAGAAACATTAATTAGAAAGGATATATACACCCCTATGTTCATAGTAGCACAATTTACCATGGCTAAGATTTGGAAACAGCCTAAGTGCCCATCAGCAAATGAGTGGATTAAAAACCTGTGGTACATCTACACAATGGAATACTATGCTACTCTAAAAAAGAAGGAATTTCTATCATTTGCAGCAGCATGGATGGAACTGGAAGGCATTATGGTAAGTGAAATAAGCTAGTCAGAGAAAGATAAATATCACATGATCTCACTCATCTATGCAAAATAATGAACAACATAAACTAATGATCAAAAACAGATCCAGAGACAGGGAAGCATTGATCACACTGTCAAACCTCAGAGGGAAGGTAAGGGAGGGTTTGGGATAAAGGAGACATATCAACCAAAGGACTTGTATGAATGCATAAAAGCCTAACCAGTGGACACAGACAACAGGTGGGTGAGGGCATGAGTAGAGGGGGATTGGGGAGGTAATGAGGGGATGAGGACAAGTATGTAATACCTTAATCAATAAAAAATTAAAATGCAAAAACATAAATTATTAAGTTTTTATGTATTCCATGTAACAAGTGATATCTAATTTGTAAATCAATAGAATTCCCAATTTCCTGAAAAACCTGGGCCTAAAATAATAATTGGCCTCAGTCCTAATTTGCTTCTAGTTTATATAAATGATTCCAAGTTGCCATAGAAAGATGAATGGCCTTTTTCAGCTTGGACAGGCTTTGAAGGCAGCGGTGACCAGGACATTTCTCATGTTTAAGCAGAAAAAAAATCCACAAGGGTCCAGACACTTAGATCAAATGGCTTTGATTGGATTGATGAAGTTGTTTCTCTTTGGGACTTTTAAACTTGGTGGGTAAAGTGGTTGTGCCTGGTGACCTCATCTCTGGTTGTTTCTGCACAAAGAACACAGCAATCTTTGTCTAGGCTGGATATTTGATTTTAATTACAATGACATATTGAGAATGGACAGAATACTTAATTCTATTCTTATGGTAACTCATACCATTCCTTCAATTTCTTCCCGAGTTCTTGCCTAGTTTTGCCTAGGCCTAGATTCTAGGGCCTAGAAGATACTTTTAGAAATCCAGATTTTCAGTATGGTATCTTAGATAATGAAGTCCACAGAATGGAGGTAGCTCTTCAGTATTAGTCCTGTTAGTATTTGTTTCATTGGTTTTTAACTAACTAGCCTGAGCAAGGGAAGCCAGAATATATTAATGACTTCTGAAGGTGAAAGCGATAAGGCCTAGTGCAGGAGAGTTTCATCGTTTTATTTTTTTAAATATTTTTAATTTTTTTTCTTATTTTTTTATTGTTCAGTTTATTACTTACATTGTTTCCCCTTTTTTTATCCCCCTATATATCCCCTCCACCCTGTACCTACCCCACCCTCCATCCTCACCTCCCCCTCCCCACTGTCCTCTCCCATTGTTGCAAGATTTTTATCCAATCTCTTGCTGTACTTCCCACAACCCATTTCTCCCCAAGAATTGTCAGTCCATTCCCTCTCTATGTCCATGTTTCTGTTATAGTCACCAGTTTATCTTGTTCATCAGCCTATCAATTCACTTGATTTTTATGTTCATTTGTTGATAGATGTGTATTTGTTGTTCATAATTTATATTTTTACCTTTTTCTTCTTCCTCTTCTTAAAGAATATCTTTCAGCATTTCATATAATACTGGTTTGGTTGTGATGAACTCCTTTAGCTTTTTCTTATCTGCGAAGCACTTCATCTGACCTTCAATTCTGAATGATATCTTTGCTGGATAGAGTAATCTTGGTTGTAGATTCTTGCTGTTCCTCACTTTGAATATTTCTTGCCACTCCCGTCTGGCCTGCATCGTTTCTGTTGAGAAATCCGCTGACAATCGTATGGGTGCTCCCCTGTAGGTAACCAACTGTTTTTCTCTTGCTGCTTTTAATATTCTCTCTTTATCTTTTGCTCTTGGCATTTTAATTATGATATGTCTTGGTGTGGTCCTCTTTAGATTCCTATAGTTTGGGGTTCTGTGTACTTCTTGGGCTTTTAAGTCAGTTTCTTTCACCAGGTGGGGGAAGTTTTCCATCACTATTTCTTCAAGTAGCTTTTATTACCTTGCTCTCTCTCTTTTTCTGGCACCCCAATAATTCGGATATTGGCATGCTTGAGGATGTCCCAGAGGCCCCTTATGCTATCTTCAATTATCTCTTTTTGTTTCTTGCTTTTCCAGCTGAGTGGATTTTGCTTCATTGTATTTCAAATATTTGACTTGGTTCTCGTGACCCTCTGGACTACTTTTAGGACTTTGTGTAATATTTTTTATATCAGTCTGTGTATGCTTGATTTCTAGTTGGTCCTTTCTTTTATCCGTGAGGGTCTGGTTCGTATCCTCAGGGGTCTTGTTCATTTCCTTGAGGGTCTCATTCATTTCCTTATAATTCTCATTCATTTCCTTGTAATTCTCATTCATTTCCTGGTTGGTCTTGTTTATTTCCTGGTAATTCTCATTAAGTTGATCGGCCTTTTCTAGGAGTCTCTTGAAAAGCCTTATAACCGTGGTTTTGAACTCTATGTCTTGTCGTCTTTTCTCCTCCATTTCTTTCACACCTGATTTCTTTCCATATCTCTGCATGGTGGCTGCTTTATGTGGTAGATATCCTGAAAGGGACAGTGGCTCAGCCTCCCCAGTTACCTGAGGTGGGTGCTCTTACTGCAATCCTTTATGGGTTGTATTCAGTATTTTTGAATTTAAACCCAGCTTGTTGTTGTTAGCCCTAGGAGGGTTTGACCTCCAGGCCAATTGGCTGTGAAGGGAGATTGTATTCAGGTTGGATGGGCGGAGTCTCTGAGCTGCACAGGTAGCGTCAGCGTCAGCTGCATCCTATGCGGTGCTCTCGAGCGTGGGTCTCTGTTGGATGGGAATGGCTGCAGACACCTCCAAGAGAAAGCCGCTCGTCTCTTCCCCTTGCCAGACAACTCTGCCTTTACCCAAATGTGCCTGCACACCAAAAGTCTAGCCCAGGGTTGTAAAATAGGTGGTTTCCGGAACCAGGAGACAAGTTTCCAGGGGGCAAGTCGCGGGTTTGCGTGACCCTTGCAGGGAAACTTCTTTTCGCCACCTTAAAGCCTCTGCAGCGTCCTGCTTCCAGGGTGCGTCCCCCGGACCTCGTCGGACCTCGCCTGGTGCTGGGGAATCCGGGCAGTGGGGCGGACCTCGTCTGGCGCTGGGGAATCTGGGCAGTGGGACCGGGGGCGCTGCTTCAGCCCGCACGACCAGGACGGCTCCTAACCTGTTTCTGTCTGAAAGGCTGCGCTCCCGTCACTCCTGAGTCTCAGTGTCCCACCTCTACTCCTATTAGTGGAGTTTTCATTCAGCCAGCTTTCTGGTGATTCTGGGTGCTGTCTGTTCTGCTGTTATGTTGTAGTTCCCAAATCATTGCGAGGGGCAGAACAATAGGTGTTCACCTATGCCGCCTTCTTCTCAACCGAGTTTCATCGTTTTAATAAAACTAGTGAAAGCTCTCATTTATTGAATTCTGACATGGCACCATGCTGTGTGGTAATCTGATCTTTCCGATAACTCTGAGATATAGATGACAACATTATTTCCTTTTTATAGATAGGAAAAACTAGAGTCAGAGAGGCTAGGTGACTTGCCCAAATTCTTATAGCTAGTAAGCATCAGCCTTTCTGGTGGTTATTCACATTTTGGGTCTGAGTTCTAGCTTGGTCTTTCTCATTTATGTAACAGCTTCATCCCTTTTTCTGCAAAATTACTATGTAAAGCCCTTACCTCACAAAGTGGGTATGAAGATGGAATTAGAGAGCATATGCAAAGTATATCATGGAGCTTGGAATATAGTAAATATTTAGTATATGATAGCTGCTCTTATTAGGATCTTAACCCTTAGATTTAGAGACCTAGTGCCGATATTATTTCTATGCTGGACCACCTACAGGTTTTGCTGAGCTGCCAGAATGCACATCTGTTCGTATCTATTTTATTTGATGGAGCAGTGTGCATTCTCCAGTGCAAACACTGGAATGTGTGCCAATTCTATTGCTTGGGTAAATAGGGTGGGGAGTTCTTGACAATTCAAGGCATTCACGTAATATTCCTATTGAAATTTGTTGCGTGTTTGCGAATTGGTCCTTTAGGAATGTCTTTTCCTTTGAAATCCAATGGTTGATATAAAAGGCACTGGGCTCTAAAGTGCATTTGGTGATTTATACACTTTAAAAAATATGTTTGTTGGTTTTAGAAAGGAAGGGAGAGAGAGATAGAATCAACAATGAGAGAGAATAATCGACCGGCCACCTCATGCATGTTCCCCACCAGAGACAAAGCCCACAACCTGGGCATTTTTCCTGCTGGGAATCGAACCATGACCTCTTGGTTCATGGATTGATGCTCAACCACTGAACCACTCCAACAGGAGTGTATTTGGTGATTTAGATTGTAGATGAGAAAATGTCCATAGCAATGGGACATAAATGCCTTTTCATTTTTTATTGAGAGAGAGAGAGAGAGAGAGAGAGAGAGAGAGAGAGAGAGAGAGAAACATCAATTTGTTGTTCTACTTATTTGTGCATTAATTGGTTGCTTCTTGTATGTGCCCTGACCTGGAATCAAACATGGGACCTTGGCATGTTGGAACTAAGCTCTAACCAACTGAGCTACCTGGCCAGGGCATAAATGCTTTTTAATATATCAGGTTTGGTTGCTTTGACACCTGCTCCCCATACCACAGATAGGCCTATGTCTCCCTACATCATGAAAAACCTGTTATGTGGCACATGACATTTATCTACAGACCCATGATGCATAGAGGAGCTAACACAAACTCTAGTTTTGTTGACCCTTGCACAATGTGGAGATTAAGGAACCAACCTCCTGTGTAGATGAATATTTATGTATATCAACCTGGAAAACAGAATGAAGATTCACAGTCACACTTTCCCTTCAAACAGTGAGATCTCACATGATGAAAAACATGGGAGTAATACATGAAACTGGGCAAAGCAGAATGAATCATTGAAACCTTCTATTTATGACTGCCTCCTCTTCTTTGCTTCCTTCTCCTTACTAGTCTCTCCTTTATGTTAGGTACATCTTCCTAAAACACTTCATTTACCAAGTCACTCTTCTGTTCAAGAACTTTCAGTGGCTCCCTATTGCCTCTAACACCAAGTCCAAACATATCAGCTGTCTCTTTCTCATAATTGCACTTCTTACCTCACCAACCAATTCATTAACTTTTTTTCATCTAGTACACATCTACTGTGCTCCTACTGTGTGCTTGGCACTGGGATAGGTGCTGCAAACATACCTGTGAAATGATCAGATACCCTCACAGACATATGACTTTAATAATCAAGCTCTTTTGCTTCTTAACCTTCATCTGCTACCTGCTTATTCTCCCACTGCATCTGTACACACTGTTTTCCTCTGACCCTCCTCCTTTCTGACCATGTCTGCTTCTCACCATCTCTAAAACCTCTACTAGAAACCAGCTTCACACAAATTCCCCACACCTAGAAGTAGTAAGCAGTAACCCAAGAGGGCCTGCCTTCCACAAAAGGGTAGAAATTCTGAAGTCAGGAACCATATGTCTAAAACCTTTGTATGGAAGGGAAATAAAAAATTCCAAAGACTTTATAGGTAATAATCTATTTCATAAAGAGTCATAAACCAAGTTGCAGGAAAAACAATCTCTATAGGTGACAGAAAATACTGCAACATTTTTGTTATCATGGGTTTTATTTGTATCTTGGGGATGGTGATGGGAATATGTGAGTTAGATTGATTAACTCAAACTTTAACTACCTTTAGTATGCAATATTAACAACATGAATTGCTTTGAAATAAGTTGATAAGACTTAATGTAATAACATTTAGGTTCAGTAATAGAAATAGAAATCTGAAACAAAAATAGTAGCCTATGATATTTATTCAGCTGATTATGTATTGAATGGCTACTATATGCAAGCCTGCCTCTAACATGTGGGGCCTGGGGCAAATGTACAAAGCAAATCCTACATGCCATATGTCTCAAGTTATAAACTAAGCCAACATTGTTTAGTAAAAATGTATGTTCTGTCCTCCTATCTTTATAAATGAAACATATGGTTGTAATGGTCTGGAAGTCAGATTCAAGCTTAAAATTCTTGGTTCCCTTGCCCCCTCCCCATGTTTTGTGCTGAACATGGTAGCCAAGATGGGTCAGTTGTAGGCCATGTGTTTTGTACACTGGTGATGTGTTCGACAGTTAGGGGAATAGATGGAGTTGGAACACAGGGATGCACAGACACTGGAAGCAGGCACAAGGCCATTTAGGTGGGAAATTCCTGGGCTCTGTGTATCCACAGTATGGGTTGTAAGGGAAGGATGTGACTCTGGCTAAGCAAGTTTTTCTGGTCCAGTAGATTTCTGCTCTTGGAAGGGGTACAGCAAGAATAGGGTCAGAGTGAGGTTCCTAAAGTGTGGGACCAGGTACCTGTCATGTAGTAGGTTTAAGATGATTAAAATATGCTCCTTGTCTTCAGGAACCTACAATCTGGTGAAACAGACATAGATGCAAATAGCCCATCTATATATATAAAAGCCTAAGCAATCATTCAACAGTTTGACCATCCAACTTTTTGACCATTAGCTATGACATGCACTGACCACCAGGGGGCAGACACTCAATGCATAGACTGATGAATCTCAGAGGGAAGGGGAGAGAGGGTAGAGTTGGAAGAAATTAACCAAAGATCTTATATGCATACTAGAGGCCTGGTGTACAGACTTGTGCACTGGTGGGATCCCTCAGCCTGGCCTGCAGGGATCGGGCTGAAACTGGCAGTCCAACATCCCCTGAGGGGTCATGGATTGCAAGAGTGTGAAGGCTAGGCTGAGGGACCCCACTGGTGCACAAATACGGGCCTCTAGTTGTAATATAATGGAATAAATACAGGGTGGGGCAAAAGTAGATTTACAGTTTTGAGTACATGAAACAGTTTATTCTTGAATTATTATGTATTAATTATTGTACTATTTTCTAAATGAACAACTGTAAACCTACTTTTGCTCCACCTGGTACATGCTGAAACCCAGAAAACAGAAAAGGATACAGTAGAGATGATGGATCTGAGAAGTGGCATATAGGGAAAGAAGAGCCTGAAAGGGAGATATCAAATGTCATGCCTTTTGTTCTTTTTTTTGTAAGTTTAAGTTTTTGTAATTTGAGGTGCAATAAACATCAATCAAGTGCTCAAATTCCACCTTAAATCTCCATGAATTGCTACAATTCCAGAACATAAGTTTTCTCATACTCTGCCTTTGGCAGGCAACATCCCCTGCCCAAAGCTAATCAGTATCTGAGTTCTATTGCTGTAAATTAGTTCTTCCTCTTTTTGAACTTCATATAAATGTAATTATATAATATATACTTTGTCTGGTTCTTTCACTCAACACCATGTCTGTTAAATCCACCATGTTGTTTTGCATAGCTGTAGTTTATTATTTTTCACTGCTGTGTAGAATTTCGTATTATTCAAATATAACATTTTATTTACCTATTTTACTATTGGTGGAAATTTGGGTTGTTGTCAGTTTGGAGCTATAATACTTAGTGCTATTATGAACTTTCTTATTGATGCATTTTGGTAAATAGTTATACTATTCTTTATTTTATTTAGAAATAATTTTAGACATAAATACAAAATATTTCAATGAATTTATATTCTTCACTCATTTCATGTTTTTTGAAATGTAACTATATAGTATTCCATTATAAATACTTTAAAAAACATTTACCACTAATTACCCCCAAACAATGAAAATTTAAAATGTTTTTCTATATTTTCTGTTATAGAAATTTAAGCAAAATCTATACTTAGCCTGTTATCTACATTTATTTTTAATTCAAATGTACAGTTGTACTTTAGATTTACATTTTATCAATGCTTTTTAAAATCTGTGGTTCCTAATTTCCAATTGCTTCATTGTTTTTCAGAAACATAACTCCTTACACTTCTAATAAAATTTTGTTTTCCCTTTTTTTTAAATTATAGAAAGAGGAAGGGATAGAGAGATAAAAACCTCGCTGAGAGAGGGTCATCGATTGCTGCCTCCTGCATGCCCCCCACCAAGGACCAAACCTGAAACCTGGGCATGTGCCCTGACTGGGAATCAAACAAATGACCTCTTGTTGCATGGAACGATGCTCAACCAACTGAGCTACACCAGCAAGGCTAGTCAATTTTTCTTACTGAAATTCCTTTAATTCCTTTTGGATTTTCAAAGCCATTCTGCTTTCTGCCACTTTGAAATGTAGGAAAACGTATCTGATTTTTCCTGCTTCTGCTCAGACAGGGCCATCAGAGGCAGCCTAGATTTGGGTCTTCATAAACCTCTTTCCAAGAGAGCTGATGGCAGGACTAACAGTGTGGCTGTAACACCTACAATTGTGGTAGGTAAAGAGCTGTGTTTATAAACATTCAGTGATGAGTGATCAACCACCTCACACATACATACACATAATGATACTTGAATGTATGTACAAACACTCAGAGAGACTGAACCTGAACTTATGAGACCTTTAATTCAGACACATCTTTGCTCTGGTAGCTTCAGTGCAAAAATGATTATCCATAGAAGCTTAATCAGAAAATTCAATTAATGGCAACCCATTTTATTGAGGGATTCCTGTCTGTATGTTTTATGTGCCCTCACACTCACTCTTCCCACCCAACCCTATATTGTAATTCTCAGTGTGCACAGTGAAAGTTTGCTCCATTTCCCAGAAGACAATTGGGTTCACATTTTATGCTTTGGCCCATTAATGTTCCTTACAGTTGCATGTCACCAGAGCAAGGTTAGCCCATTGAATATTTTCTACTCCAGAATCATATAACTATCTCACTGAAAACCTACTCATTTCTGGCATGTTTTTTTTAGCTTTCACCCAACACAATAGGTGCTGAAAACACAGTAGCCCCTCACTACACACTTCTTGCTGGGTAGAGGCAAACTTCTAGGCAAAGAGGAAAACATAGTAGACTGTCAATCCTTTGGAACTCTCTTCTTACCCATTATACTAAAATTAACTCATTGTTTGCATCCCAAGCCTTGTATACATTTAATTCATATGTTTCTGATATATGCATGTTTAAATTACTAAAAGGCAGATTTAGAGAAAAAATTCATTGTCAAAGGTCCCTTAGGATCCATATTATTTAATTCTGAACCAGATGTATCATTTCCCCAGTAGGAATTAGGTTTTTAACTTGGAAAGTTCACATTCTATTTTCTACTCATCTCAATACAGTGAGAGGATTTTCAAATCAGTCAAATGAGTATATTCTCTCCTAGAGCAATGGAGCATGGTTTGCATTGTGTGGGCTGTCACTGGAGTTGGGCTCTGAGTCAGGAAATCTATGTTCTTCTTCAAGTTCCCCTATACATTCAGAACAACCTCTGGAAAGTTATACCTTTTGGGACCTTCGTTTTACCATTAGTAAAGAACCATGACTTGGCTACAATGTCAGATGTTAGAAAAGAAATGTGCAAAATGTCATTAGCTTGCTGAGGGAAAGATAATCACATAATCCCAAAGTGACAAGCCATAACAGTAATTAGAGTTTTAATTCCTTAAAGTGAGTTAGGTCCTATGAGACTGAGCCTACTTAAATTTGGTTATGTCTCATACATTCAGATAGGATCCCATGGTATTAGAAGGATCTTGAGAGAGACCATCTACTCCAACTGTCCATCTAGCCAGTAAACTTTTAGTAGCCAGAGGAATTCATGTTGACAAGTTGCGTTCTGTTTGAACCCTATGGATTCATAACTAACAATTCCACAAATTATGTAAAGACTTCTTGAGTAGTGGATTTTAGGAGGTAATTAAGTGAAGTCATAAAGGTGGGACACAAGTCTTATAGGAACTATGGCCTTATATGGAGAGAAAGATATCTCTCTTCCTCTCTCTATCTCAGACTCTTTTCTATAACCCTCTCCCTGTCATGTAAGGATACTGTGAGAATGCAGTCCTCTGCAAGGCAGAAAAACTGCTTTTAACCCTGTCAGAATCTTGATGCTGTAATTTTCAGTCTCCAGAACTGTGAGAAGATAAATTTCTATTGTTTAAGCCACCCAACTTATGGTTGTTCTTGGTTTATATATTTACTAGAGGCCTGGTTCACAAAATTCATGTGTGTGTGTGTGTGTGTGTGTGTGTGTCGGGGGGGGGGGGTGTCCCTCAGACCAGCCTGCACCCTCTCCAATCTGAGATCCCTTGAGGGATGTACAATTGCCCATTTAGGCTCGATCTCAGTAGGATTGGACCTAAACAGGCAGTCAGACATCACTCTCACAATCCAGGAATGCTGGCTTCCAATTGCTCACCTGCCTGCCTTCCTGATTGCCCCTAACTGCTTCTGCCTGCCAGCCTGATCACTCCTTAACCACTCCCCTGCCATCCTGATTGATGCCTAACTGTTCCCCTTCCAGGCTGATTGTCCTTACTGCCCTTCCCTGCAGGCCTGGTCACCCCCAACTGCCCTCCCTAGCAGGCCTGGTCCCTTCCAACTGCCCTCCCTTGCTGGCCATATTGTGTACACATGGGGCAGCCATCTTTGACTACTTGGGGGCAGCCATCTTGTGTGTTGGAGAGAAGGTCAATTTGCATATTACTCTTTTATTAGATAGGATAGAAGTCTGTGCACAGGGGTGGGAGGTGACTGGTTTGCCCTGAAGGTTGTCCTGGATCAGGGTGAGGGTTTCCTTGGGGCATGGGGTAGCCTGGGAGAAGGGCCTGTGGTGGTTTGCAGGTCAGGCACACCCCCTGGCAACCCAAGCAGAGGCCCTGGTATCTGGGATTTATTTATTTTCTATAATTGAAACTTTGTAGCCTTGAGCAGAGGCCAGAGTGGGCAGAAAGCTTGGCTGCATCCATTGCCGGGGAAACCCAAGCCTCCTGCTCACTCTGTGACCACAGCCATTTTATAAAAAAAATATTTTATTTATTTTTTAAAGAGAGGAAGGTACAGGGATAGAAAGTCAGAAACATTGATGAGACAGAAACATTGATAAGCTGCCCTTGCACACCCCCTACTGTGGATTTGCCCACAACCAAAGTACATGCCCTTGACCAGAATTGAACCTGGGACCTTTCAGTCCACAGGCCAACACTCTATCCAGTGAACTAAACCAGTTTCAACCCACAGCCATTTTTGTTGGGATTTATTTATCTCCTATAATTGATAATTTGTAGCCTTGAGCAGAAGCCAAGGCAGGCCAGGAAGTTTGGCTTCCTCCATCACGGGGGTGGGGGGGCAACTCAAGCCTCTTGCTCACTCTGTGGCTGAAGCCATCTTGGTTGGGTTAATTTGCATACTTGCTCCTCCTAATTGGTGGGTATGGCTTGTGGGTGCAGCAGAGGTACAATTTGCATATTATTCTATTATTAGATAAGATTAATCTCAGAAGAAGGGAAAGGAAGAGAGAGAAACATCAATGATGAGAGAGAACCACCAATTGGCTGCCTCTTGCACCCCCCCTACTGGGGATAGAACTTGCAACCAAGGCATGTGCCCTTGGCCAGAATTGAACCTGGGACACTTCAGTCCTCAGGCTGACACTCTATCCACTGAGTCAAACTGGCTAGGGCCCATCTTATGTCTTTTTGTTATGGCAGCGGAAACTAAGACAACACTTCTATGCACACACATACCCATTGTACATCCACTACAGGAAGATGGTGTAGAGCAGAGAAGCAAGTATGAAAAGTGAGAACCTATATAGAATGAGTTTTAGATTACTAGAGGCCCAATGCATGATTGTGCACAGGGGTGGGGGGGGTACAGGAGGATCCCTCATCCCAGCCTGCATCCTCTTGCAATACAGGACTCTCAGGGGATGTTGGGCCTAAATCAGCAGTCTGATATCCCTCTTGCAATCCAGAATGCTGCATGCATCAGTGACCATACTTTTCATACAGGTGAAAGGCATCTTACTATTGTATGGGCAGCTACATTTTTTTGCCCTGATTATAAAAAGTAGTATATAATATGATCCTTCTAGAGCAGTAGTACTGTTTTCTCCATCTTATGGGTAGAAAAACTGAAGCAGAGATAAATTAAGTAATTGGCTTTGTCACACAGTTGTGTCAGAATCAGGACTGACCACAAAATGTGCAAGACAGAGTCCATGCATGTCATCGCTGCATCATCTTGTTTTTTTCAGTGTTAGAGTAGCCTTGCCAAATTTTAATTTTTAAATTTAAGAAACTGTTCCCAATATGTAGGGTAAGGTCCTTAGGCTTGGCCAGCAGTCAGGGCTATCTGTGGGGCGACCAGCAGGTGGGGTGATCAGGAGCCCTCCACTGGCACCCGTCTTGGTTGGCAGCCTGGAACCATCTACTGGCCGGCTCCACCGCCTGCCACTGCTGCCAGTTGCTTTCCTTGTTTGCCTTCCTCTGTGCTCACCGGCTAGCCTCCCCCCCCCCCATCACCACTGCAGGTTGCCTCCCTGGGGGGGGGGGGGTCGTTCCACCATTCAGTTGACTTGCATATTAGGGTTTTACTATATAGGATTAGCACTCTAGGTGAATGGGTGCAGCTGAGACAAGAGGTGGGAGGAAGAGAGGCTACCACTGGGCCTCTGCTACTGCTAGGCTTTGTCTTATTCTCTATCTAGTTCTCTTTCTCACTGGCAGTGTGTGTAGTTCCCAAAGTGAAGTGTTAATTGTAGCCTTTGTGTATTGATTGTCCTGCAGGCCAATAAATACATGATACTGTATGTTGTTAACCCCCCCCCCCCATCTACACCCTGTCATCCCTCCAGGGAGTCTTAGTACGGGTGTTTGGGTGGAGATAAGAAAACCAAAACCTTCCACAGCAAGCTTCTTGAGCAGAAGATGAAATAATTCTTGAAGGAGCCCACATCCAGCTTTTCCTCATGGGACAATGGCTGAAAAGAAATGATAGATGTGCCAACAGGGACAAACACATCTGTTTCTCATCAGTTCCCTTTGGATGGTTGGAGACTCCGAGCTTACAATCAGGGCTTGTCTTCCCAGAAACCATTTGCTGCCTGGAGCAAGATAAGTATGTTTGATTCTTCTGAAAAGAGTAGGAGAGAGCAGTGATGGAGCCCATGCAGATATCATGGTTTGGTGAGAAGAAAGCAGGTCAGACTTTAAGTGCAAAAGTCTTGGTTCATCAACAGGAGGAGATTGCACCAAAAGTACGGCTGGGCACAGGGAGCTGTTTCTTTTTTTGAGAACCATCTCTCAAAAGGGTATCTTTCTAACCATATGTTTACTTGTCAGAAGTTAAAACTTTGAGAAAAAGGCATAGACTAATCACTGTAAAAGCAAGAACATCATAACCATAAGAGAGGGCAGACAGGTAATCACAATGAACAATGAGATACCATTTAACACCCAGTAAGATGGCTATCATTTAAAAAATAAAATACTAGTAAACAAACAGAGAATAACAAGTGTTTGTGAGGTTGTGGAGAAATTGTACTGCTGGCATAAATGTAAACATGTGTAGCTGCTCTGGAAAAAAGTATGGTGGTTCCTCAAAAAATTGAAGGTAGTATTACCATATGATGCAGCAGTTCCACTTCCGGGTAAGTATCCAAAAGAATTGAATGCCAGGATTCAAATAGATATTCTACAGCCATGTTCATAACAATATTAGTCTCAAAAACAAAAATTTGCAAGCAACCCAGGTGTCTGTTCACAAATGAAAAGGTAAACAAAATGCGTAAGCATACAATGGAATGTTATTCAGCCTTAAAAAGAAAAGACATTCTAACATTTGCTACAGTATGGGTAAGCCTTGGAGATATTATGTAAAACTGGAGGCCCAGTGCAGGAAATTTATGCATGGGGGTGTCCCTCAATCCAGCATTCACCATGTACAATCTAGGACCCCTTGAGGGATGTCCAACTGTCCTCTCACAATCCAGGATGGCTGGCTCCCAACTGCTCGCCTGCCTGCCCAACTAATTGCCCATAACTGCTTCTGCCTGCCAGCCTGATTGCCCCCTAACCACTCCCCTGCCATCCTGATCAACACCTAACTGCTCCACTGCTAGTCCGATTGCCCATAACTGCCCTCCCCTGCAGGCCTGGTCACCCCCAACTGCCCTCCCCTGCAGGCCTGGTTGGCCAAAACTGCCCTCCCATGAACGACTGGTCTTCCTTTAACTGACCTCCCCTGCTGGCCCAGTCACTCCTAACTGGTCTCCCCTGCTGGCCCAGTTGCCCATAACTGCCCTCCCCTGCAGGCCTGGTCCCCCCAAACTGCCCTCCCCTGCTGGCTTGATCTCCCCTAACTGCCCTCTCCTGCCTGCCTGGTCACCCCAACTGCCCTCCCCTGCAGGCCTGGTTGGCTACAACTGCCCTCCCCTGAAGGCCTTGTCCCCCTCCCCCCAACTGCTCTCCCTTGCCGGCCTGGTTGCCCATAACTACTTTCCCCTGCAGGCCTGGTCCCCCCTCAAATGCCCTCCCCTTCTGGCCTGATCTCCCCCAACTGTCCTCCCCTGCAGGCCTTTTCGCCCCAACTGCCCTCCCATCCTGGCCCGGTCACCCCTAACTGCCCTCCCCGCAGACCTCGTCACCTCTAACTGCCCTCCTCTGCTGGCCTGATCACCCCCAACTGCCCTCCCCTGCTTGCTTGATCTCCCCCAACTGCCCTCCTCTGCTGGCCTAGTCTCCCCTAACTGCCATCCCCTGCTGGCCTGTTCCCACCCCCCAACTTTACTCCCCTGCAGGGCTGGTCGCCCCCAACCACCCTCTCCTGCAGGCCTTGTTTCTCCCAACTGCCCTCCCCTGCTGGCCTGGTCATTCCCAACTGCTCTCCTCTACTGGCCTGGTCACCCACAACTGCCCTCCTCTGCTGGCCTGGTCTCCCCTAACTGTCCTCCCCTGCTGGCCTGTTACCACCCCCAACTTCTCTCCCCTGCAGGCCCAGTTGCCCCTATATGCCCTCCCCTGCAAGCCTGGTATCCCCCAACTGCCTTCCCCTACTGGCCTGTTTCCCCCAACTGCCCTCTCCTGCTGGCCCAGTCACTCCTAACTGCCCTCCCCTGCTGGCCTGGTCACTCCTAACTGCCCTTCCCTGCAGACCTGGTCCCCCTAACTGCCTTCCTCTGCTGGCCATCTTGTGGCGGCCATCTGTATCCACATGGGGGCAGCCATCTTTGATCACATGGGGGTGGCCATCTTGTGTGTTGGAGTGATGGTCATTTTGCATATTACTCTTTTATTAGATAGGATAAGCCAGTCACAAAAAGAAAAATACTCCATGATTCCACATATATGAGTTACCTAGAACAATAAAATTTATAGAGACAGAAACTGGAATGGTGGTTGCCAGGAGCTGAGGAAACAGGTAATAGGGAATTATTGTTAACTAGGTTCCTGGTACACAAAATTCATGCAGAGGAGGTGGTGTCCCTCAGCCTGGTCTGCAGCCTCTCCAATCTGGGACCCCTCAGGGGATGAATACCTGCTAGCCTGAATGTCCGCTAACCATTCCCCTGCCAGCCTGATTGATGCCTAACTACTCCTCTGCTGGCCTGATCACCCCCAACTGTCCTTCCCTGCCAGCCCAATGGCCCCCAACTGCCCTCCCCACTGGCTTGATCACCCACAACTGCCCTCCCCTGCCGTGACCCATCTCCTCTGCTGGGACCCACCTTCTCCATGTGAGGCAGCAGAGATGCCAGGACGGGCCTCCTCCACACTATGCGGAGCCACTGGACCCCCAAGCCTCACTGCATGGAGTGGCCACCGGGCCCCGCCTCCACTGTGCACACAGCCATCTTGCGGCAACCATCTTATGACAGCCATATTGGTGGTGGCCATCTTTGTTGCAGCCATCTTGTGACAATGTCACACACAAGAGCGTGAGGACCACCTAGGTTTTTATTAGTATAGATAAGTACAGAGTTTCAGTTTTGCAAGATGGAAAATGTTTTGTGAATGAATGGTAATGATGACTGCACAATGATGTGAATGTACTTAATACCACTGAACTGTTCACATCAAATGGTAAGTTTATATTATTATATTTTAACACAACTGTTAAAAATCAGAAGAAAAGAGATCCTGGCCAGATAGCTCAATTGATTATATAGTTGCCCCAATATGCCAAGATTGTGGGTTGGATCTCCCATCAAGGTACATACAAGAAGTAATCAATGAATGTTCAAATAAATGGAACAACAAATTGAGCTCACTCTCTGTCTCCACCCCCCCTCTTTCTTTCTCCACAAATTAAAATAAATAAAAGAACAGAGAGAGGACAGGCAGAGGAAAAGACTATTTTCACATGCCATGATAAGCTCAGCTGTTTTCTCTTGTTATATATATATATATATATATATATATATATATATATATATATATATATTTTTCTTACAGTATTACAAATGTATCTCATTTTTCCCTTTTGTCCTCTCCACCCCACCTTTACCCCACCCCAGACTTTCCCCCATACTACTATTATCTGTATCCACGAGTTTTGAAGATATGCACATATGTTCTTTGGTTAATCTTTTTCTGCCCCCCCCCCCCCACTGAGACCTGTAATTCTTTTTTTTGTCTTTATTGTTCAGTTTATTAATTACATTGTTTCCCCTTTTTATCCCCCTATAGCTCCCCTCCACCCTGTACCTATCCCACCCTCCACCCTCACCTCCCCCTCCCCACTGTCCTCTCCCATTGTTGCAAGATTTTTGTCCAGTCTCTTGCTGTACTTCCCACAACCCTTTTCTCCCCAAGAATTGTCAGTCCATTCCCTCTCTATGTCCATGTCTCTGTTATATTCACCAGTCTATCCTGTTCAACAGCCTATCAATTCACTTGATTTTTATGTTCATTTGTTGATAGATGTGCATTTGTTGTTCATAATTTTCATCTTTACCTTTTTCTTCTTCCTCTTCTTAAAGAATATCTTTCAGCATTTCATATAATGTTGGTTTGGTGGTGATGAACTCCTTTAGCTTTTTCTTATCTGCGAAGCACTTCATCTGACCTTCAATTCTGAGTGATAGCTTTGCTGGATAGAGTAATCTGGGTTGTAGATTCTTGCTGTTCATCACTTTGAATATTTCTTGCCACTCCCATCTGGCCTGCATTGTTTCTGTTGAGAAATCCGCTGACAATCGTATGGGTGCTCCCTTATAGGTAATCAACTGTTTCTCTCTTGCTGCTTTTAATATTCTCTCTTTGTCTTTTGCTCTTGGCATTTTAATTATGATGTGCCTTGGTGTGCTCCTCTTAGGGTTCCTATATATTGGGGTTTGGTGCACTTCTTGGACTCCTAAGTCAATTTCTTTCACCAGGTGTGGGAAGTTTTCAGTCACTATTTCTTCAAATAGGTTTTCATTGTCTTGCTCTCTCTCGTTTTTTCTGGCACCCCTATAATTCGGATGTTGGTATGCTTGAGGTTGTCGCAGAGGCCCCTTACACTATCTTCAATTTTTTGGATTCTTTTGGTTTCTTGCTTTTTCAGCTGAGTGTATTTTACCTCTTTGTATTTCAAATCTTTAACTTGGTTCTTGGGGTGCTCCAGAGCACTTTTAGGTCTTTGTATAATATTTTTTTGTATGCTTAATTTCTGGTTGGTCCTTTTTCATATCCTTGAGAGTCTCCTTTATATCCTTGAGCGTCTCTTTCATTTCCTTGTAGGACTCATTCATTTCCACGTTGGTCTTGGTCATTTCTTTGCATTTCTCGTTTATATCCTTGAGGGTCTTATTCATTTTCTTGTAGGTCTCATTCATTTCCTTTGTGGTCTTGCTTATTTCCTTATAGGCCTCAATCTTTTGTTGGAGCCTCTTGAAAAACCCTATAACCGTGGTTCTGAATTCCATGTCCAGTTGTTTTTTTCCCTCCATTTCTTTCACATCTGATTTCTTTCCATGTTGCTGCATGGTGGCTGCTTCCCTGAGTTGGTCAATTAGCTTTGTGTGGTAGACTTCCTACTAGGGATAGTGGCTCAGGCTCCCCGGTTACCTGAGGTGGATATGGGCTGCACAGTCTAGCTGAAGTTAAGCTTAGTTAATCGTTGTTAGCACTTGGAGGGTTGACCTCCAGGCCAATTGTCTGTGAAGCTCAGCTGTGCTCAGGTTGGGTGAGTCTCCGGGCCAAGCAGACAGCGTTAGCTCTGCCCTATGTGGCCCCTGGGACTCTGTGCAGGGGGCAATTGCTGCCAGCACCTCTGAGAGAGAGCCGCTGCAGAGCTCCACCAGCTGCCGGGGAATTCAGACTTTCCCAAAATGAGTCTGCATGCGCAATGTCTCACCCAGGGTCGTAAAACAAAGCAGTCTGACGGTTTTCTGAATGAGAGACAAGTCGCGGTGCCCGTTACGCAGCCGAGCTGTTCGCGTACAAGCTGCCTTCTCCACAAGCCGGGAGACCCGGCAGCACCCGAGCTTCGGTGTGCCCTCCCACTGTCCAGTTTTCACCCCGTGTGATAGTGGGTTCTCTGGACTTCGCCCAGAGCTGGAGAATCAGTCCAGTGGGACGCCTTTGTCTCCCCGTTCGAGAAAACTGGCCGGTTTTCAGCCGCCCGCCCTCTCCGCGGCGCGCGCTCCAAACCTCTCTGCATGCGAATCTTTCAACGCTGTTTGCCGCCGTTCCTCTGAGTCACAGTGTCTTATCTTCACTTTTATTTGTGGAATTTTCACTCGGCGAGCTTTCTGGTGATTCTGGAAGGTGTTTGTTCTTTCATTAAGTTGTAGTATTAAAATTGCTGATTATGACGGCAAGATAGGTGTTTTACCTTTGCCGCCATCTTAGTTCTCCCGAGACCTGTAATTCTGTTCCATGCATTCATACATCTGGACCTATTTTGTTCTTCAGTACATTTTTTTTTCATTAGATTCCACATATAAGTGAAATCATGGCTTATTTTGCTTAGCATGATAGTCTCCAGGTCTATCCATACTGTTTCAAAGGATAAAAGTTCCTGTTTTATGGTCAAGTAATATTCCATTCTGTAAATGTATCACAGCTTTTTTATCCATTAATCTACTGATGGGCACTTGGGCTATTTCTAGATTTTAAGTATTGTGAATCATATTGCTATGAACATAAGATGCATACATTTTTTGACTGATGTTTTGGAATTCTTAGAATATATTGCCATTATAAATCACTCTGCCATTTACCACCCCTGCCCCCATCCCTGGGAACCATCATTGTACTTTGTGTCTCTATGGAATTTGCCTATGCTATATAATTCATATATGAATGATACAATGTCTGTCCTTTTGTGTCTGGCTTATTTCACTCAATATACTATTTACAAGGTTGATTCGCAATTTAGCATGTGTCATTAATTCATTTATTTTTTATGCCAGAATAATATTCAATTGGATGAATATACCACATTTTTATTCACTCATCCATTGATGGACACTTGAGTTGCTTCTACATTTTAGGCTATTGTGAATAATGCTATTATGTACATGGGTATACAAGTATCTGTTCCAGTCTGCTCTTAATTCTCTTGGGTATATACTTCAGAGTGGAACTGCTGGCTCACACAACAACTCTACATTAAATCTTTTGAGGAACCACCATGCTGTGCTCCTCAGAGGTTGTACTATTTTAAATTTCTCACCAGCCTTGCATGAGGGGCTTAGGAGATGGTGTTGATTAATCCAGAGAGAAAAGAAGACACCAACAAGGTCACCTATGTATAAGGAAGGCATTGGCTGGTACTTATTTTTTAGCCAGTTCCCCTTGTATTCTCTTTATATTTTTATGAATTGTGCCAATAAATAAATCCCCAATTTTTATGAAATTTTACCATGGTGGCCCCACTTTGGAAGTTATTCAATCCCTAAAAGATTTCTCAGGAACTCCATGGTGCTGAAAAAGCTACTCCACACCTCCCAGGACTATGTCACATAACCCACTTGCCCTACTTGTTACTTTTACTCAAAAAAGGTCAGGCTCTGCGTTGCTGTGGTGTTGACCCTTTTCCTTAGCTTCCCTTTGGCACTGGCAGCGGAAGCATCTGAATGAGCAGTCAAGGCCTGGAACAAAGCCTTCCCAGCCAAGTGCAGCCAGGCAACTCTAGAAGACACCTCCTCCTACCGCCTTGCCTCAGAATATGCTTTGCTTTAAAATACCCATTTTGGCTTTGCCTTTGAGTCAGTTTTAAAGGAAGCAATAAAAGGTTAGCTATTAACATGTGGCCCAGAGACATGTAGTGGATTAAGAAACAATTATAATTCATTCAATTTAGGCCATTTGGGTACTTTTGCCCCTACACACCAGCATTGCCTGCAGTGATATATGTCCTAGTTCCAGCTCCACCACTCACCGAAGGTGCAATTTTCGCAAATCCCTTCCATTCTATGAGTTTAGTTTCTTTATATGATAAATGAGCATGGGATCTCCAAGGAGCCTTTCCAACTCTAAATATTCTATGATTAATATTCAAACATAGCCTGACTCTAAGAAACACACTGTGCATCCCCTCTGTGCAATAGAATTGTAGGGAACACTTTGCAAGCTATTTTCTTTCCCCAAGTGAAATGGAATTAAAAAAAAACCTTTTAAAATGATACCAGTCTCAAACTCTCCAAAATGGATCTCCACCCTTGGATATGTTGTAGAATAAGGTTTTATTTGCAGAATTTTAGTGTGACCTTTCCTGAGGCAGAATATTGTGTTGGGGAAGGGAGAAGGGGAAGGAGAGTGGTAAATGGGGGTGGGAAATGCTAGATTGTGATTAACCAGATAATGATCCCTGTCTGCTTTTAATCAGTCCCTTCCTGTTCTCCCAGACCTCTAAACTTTTAATATTAATGGAAACCGATTTGAATTCTGGAAAGAGCTATTCTGAAAAATAATTGGATATTTACAAGGTGAAAAGTGAAATTGTGCAGGCATTTCATACGGTTTGGTATTTGACAGGTGCCATTTTTCTTTCCCATGTGTTGCAAACCTATGTTTTATAAAGCAATATGGATAGTGACATAAAAGGATTACAGGTTTACATGGTGGCAAGGCCTGGGAATATATTTCCTGGGGAGGAGGGTGAAGAGAGAGAACTTCAATGGGGGACAAAGCTGAATGCTTCAATTTGGAGAGCAGAATTATTTGAAAGCAAAGAATGATATGTCTTAAAAAATAGAGTCATGTGCATAAATAGATATTGGAGAGAGAGAGAGAGAGAGAGAGAGAGAGAGAGAGAGAGAGAGAGAGAGAGAGAGGGAGAAAGAGAGAGAGACATTAGTCAGATGGAAGTCTGACTCCATCTAGGAAGGTAACACCTCCATTGGTTTCAAAAATAACTTTGTAGTTAGAAGAGGTAGGAAGGCACTGGAAGGAAGTGGGTATTTTTACTAAAATAAAGCACAAACCCCTCCAGGGTTGTAGGCAAGCAGAACAAGCTGTAGACAGATCTGTTAGGAAGGAAGGAGTGCTGCCCCAGTGGGTTGAATCAGTCCCCTTGAATTCTTTTCCTGAAGGACATCTCTCTTTAGTTGTTATTGCTGTGAGCATCATGACTCCCACATGTTCCTCCTTTAATGGTCTGGCACCAGTATGAACAGAGCACTTCTTTGGGGGAATTCCTCTATATATGGTTGAAACAGACAGATACTTTTAAAATTATTTATCTCTGCATGAAGGAGTGAACCAAAAGGAAATACTTTACAAAGAATACAAGCAACATTCAAAGCAGGCTGCCTGAGTAGATATTTTCCTAATGCTGCCATAATTTACTTGTAGTTCCAAATAATTGGTCTAATTTCACCAGAATCTTAGCTGCTTTTTGGCCTGTTATTCTCCACATGGTGGCTGCCATCTTATTATCCACACAGAGAGTGTGAGTACCCAGTCTTTTACCTTTCCAGGCTAAAGGGGGAAGAGACCATTTTCAAGGTCCAATTTTTTTCTCAAGCAAGTTTCTGGTTTTTCCTTTCAATCTGAAGGATGTTCCTTGTTCACCATCAATTGGCAGGATGAGGTGTGTCCTTTATCTGCAATGCTGATCACAGGTGAGGCTATGTAGGAAAGTCTGGGCTGCTCAGTGCAAATTGATGAAATAGCATATTTAAACTTCAAGGGACAGACAGAATTACTTTGCAGGATTTTATTCATGTCCTTTAGGGAGGACACTCTAGGACCATTAAAGAAGTATTTCAATTATACAAAAGGTTTTCTTTTTAAAATAATTTTTTTTATTTTTCAATTACAATTGACACACAATACATATTATATTAGCTTCAAGTGCATATCCCAGTGATAAGACATTATATAACTTTCTAAGTGTTCTGAAGTATTGGATGGCCATGCATGCAGTTAAGCCTTTCCAAGTTTTAAAAAATATGTTTTTATTTGTTTTAGAGAAAGAGGAAGGGAGAGGGAGAAAGAGAAATACTGATGTGAGAGAGAAACATTGATCGGTTGCTTCTCATACATACCCCAACTGAGAAATGAACTGGCAACCCCTTGGTGCATGGGACGATGTTCAACCAATTGAGCCACACTGGCCACGGCTTCAATTTTTTTAGGTGGTAACTTGGACCAAATGATGACATGCTTTAGCTTCCTCAAATTCATGAAGATTATGGTGCACTTTCACCTTATCCTGAAAACTAGATCTTTTAGACCACTCTTCTTGCAGATGAGAAAACTGAGGCCCGTAAAAGGAAAGAAATTTGTCAGAGTCACTAAATAGATGACTAACAGAGCCAGGACTAGTTTCTAGGCTGGTTGAGTGCCAGGGCAATGCACTCTCAGGTAAAGAATTTTGGGGAACCAAATTAAGACAATAGAATTAAGCAACTTGACTCACACAGAAATCAAACCCAGGACTAATTATACCTTATTATTGCCTTCTGACATAAGGTTCTAAATGGCCACATCTGGTACAAGAATTTTGTTCAATAAAAGATATATTTATTCCTACCAGGTTCAGTCCTATATTCTGGTCTCTTTGGTTATAGGTAAAAGGTAATCCATGGTAGAAAATTCTTGTTACTTTCTCTCCCAATTATTGCTTTCACTCCTCTAAACTTATACTAGATATTGTGTTTGTTTCACGAAATTCACATAAGGTATATCTGGAGTGAAATGGGTAGAGGAAGAAAAGTAGAGGGAGGAGAAGGAGAGGATAGATTTTCTTGAACTCATTGGTCAAAATCAGCCCAACCACATGCAATACCTTGGGCCATATCGCTGGGGGAGTGCTCATCTTCAACAAACTATCCAGAGAGACCTGATGTTGACCAGATACGCTCCAAGAAACACCTCCCATAGTCTGCAACTTTCTTGCTCATCAAAAACCCAGCTGAAAAAAACTACTATTTTACAGAGTAAATACTAATACAGTTTATTTATGGGTCAGGGACTCATTTTGTGGGACATCTATGGCAATTATTTCTTACAGAGGTAAAATATATGAAACATAAAATTAAGCACTTTAAAGTGCATAATTCACTGATGTTTAATACATTCATTATATTATGTAACCACCACCTCTATATAGTAACAAAGCATAGTTATCACCCTAAAGGAAACCCCATAACTATTGGGCAATAACCCTTTATTCCTCTCTCCTCTAGGCTCTGGCAACCATAAATATTCATTCTCTATTAATTTACCTATTTTGGATATTTCATATAAATGAAATCATATAATATGTGACCTTTGGTGTCTGACTTCTTTCACTTAGCATAAAGTCTTCAAGGTTCACCCAAATTGTAGCATGTATCAATACTTCATTCATTTTTTAAGAATTTATCTTCATTATGGAAGGTATTACAGATGTCCCTCATTTCCTTCCCTTCACCCCCTTCATTCATTCCTGCCTCCCCAGGCTCTCACTGTACTATTGTCTGTCTTCATGGGTTATATGCATATCCTATATAATAAAAGCCTAATATGCTAAGTGTTTGACCATTCAACCATTCAACCAGCCACTATTATGTGCACTGACCACCAGGGGGCAGATGCTCCAACCAGTAGGTTAGCTTGCTGCTAGAGTCCAGCTGATCGTGACTGGGCAAGATGGGCCGGACATACCTGGAGCCCTCCTGCCGTTCCTCCCTGGCCCCGATCATGCACCAGTGGGGTCCCTCAGCCTGGCCTGATCCTCACAGGCCAAACTGAGAGACCACCCTGGTGCATGAATCCATGCCCTGGGCCTCCAGTATGCATATAAATTCTTTGGTTAATCTCTTTCTGTCTTCCCCACCCCACTTCCCTCTGAGACTCATCAGTCTGCTCCATGTTTCCATGTTTCTACATCTATTTCAGTGTATTTTGTTCTTTAGATTCCACATATGAGTGAGATCATGTGATACTTGTCTTTCTCTGACTGGCTTATTTCACTTAGCATAATAATCTCCAGGTTCCTCCATACTGTCTCAAAGGATAAAAGATCCTTCTTTTTTACTGCTGCATAGTATTCCATGATATAAATGTACCACAGCTTTCTTATCCACTCATTTACTGATGGGCACTTGAGCTATTTCCAGATTGTAGCTATTGTAAATAGCGCTGCTATGAACATAGGGGCACACATATTCTTTCTAATTGCTGTTTCATGATTCTGTAAAGAACTGAGACAACTTAACAAAAGGAAGACAAACAATCCAATTAAAAAATGGGCAAAATACCTAAATAGACACTTCCCTAAAGAGGACATACAGATAACCAAGAGACATATGACAAAATGCTCAAATTCACTAATCATCAGAGATTCAAATTAAAGCAACAATGAGGTATCACCTCACACCTGCCAGAATGGCTACCATAAATAAATGAACAAATGACAAGTGAAGGTGTGGAGAAAAGGGAACCCTGGAACACTGCTGGTGGAACACAGTCTGATAGAACCACTATGGAAAACAGTATGGAGTTTCCTTAAAAAATTAAAAATAGAACTGCCATTTGACCCGGTGATCCTAGTTCATTCCTTTTTATGGCTGAAAAATACCACAATTTGTTTATTCAGTCATCCTTTGATGGGCCTTTGAGCTATTTTAATCTTTTGGCTGTTCTTGATAGTGTTGCTTAGGACTATGTGTGTAAATGCATTTGCTTAAGCACCTGTTTTCATTCTTTGGGGTATATATCTAGGAGTGAAATTGCTGGATCATATGTTAACTCTGTTTAAACTTTTGAGGTAGTTTATGGTAAATTTTAAATATTATTCTGACTTCTCTTGACCACTTGTCAAGCTCCATGGCCATATTATCCCATTCCACAGCTGTTAAACACTCAGAGGATATTAATTGGTTTTAAATTAGTCTATTTAACCTAAATTTAATCAAATACAAACTTTAAAGTAAGTTTTATTGCAAATTCATCATAAAATGATTTTAATGCCAAACAGAAAATTATTTTTAGATTATAGACCAGCATTATCTATTATAACTTTTTTCACTGTCCAGTATGGTAGCCATTAAGCAAATGTGACTATTGAGCACTTAAAATGTGGGTAAGGAAGCTAAGAAATTAAAATTAAAAATTTAATTAATTTTTAAAATTTAAAGAGCCACACGAGACTAGTGGCTACCACAGGTAAAAAATGCATCTGTCATCTTTTCTATCAGAGTAAAAACTGAAACTTATTCCCAAGTAGTATTTAGTTTTCACATTTGTGAAGGAAAATAGCCTTGGATATGCTAAAAAATAAATTTATATTTCTTTGTATATATCAAGCATAAATAATGCTGGTAAGGTTAGTGCAAAAATGGTATTTTCATATAGTGTGGTGGCAATGTAAATTTATTCATTCATGCATGCATTCATTCATTTATCCAGATTATTCAATAAATATTTTAATTGGATGGTTATTACATGCTAAACACTGTGTTATGTACTAGGGACATAGAGATGACCAAGACATGATCCCTTCTTTCAAAACTTAAAGTCAAGCCTGGCCCACATGCCTCAGTGTTTGAGCAATGACCTACAAATCAGGAGGTCACAGTTCTATTCCAAGCAGGGCACATGTCCAGGTTGAGGGCTTGATCCCCCATGCGGGACGCACAGGAGGCAGCTGATCAATGATTCTCTCTTATCATTGATGTTCCTATCTCTCCCTCTCCCTTCCTCTCTGAAATCAATGAAAGTATATTTTAAAAACTTACAGTCAAGTAGTTGGGTAAGCATAAAATTACAATAGGAAGTGATAGTAATAATTGCTTTCATTTTTTAAGCACTGACATTATGCATTATTTTATTTAATCCTTTTTTATTGTTTAAAGTATTACATATCGTAGTACATATATCTCTTTATTTAATCCTTTTAATAGCCCTGTGAGTTAGGCATGGTAATCTCCATTTTACATACAAGGAAGCTTTGGCTTAGAGAAATGACTTGGTAAATGTTGCACCATGAATGTCATAATGAAGATATATACAAGCTGCAGTTTTTGCATAAATAAGGAAGTAATTCACTATGCTTAAAACGTAGGTAGGAAAAGGAAGAAAGAAACAGCTGGATTTTTAAGGATGAGCAAGACATATGCCTCACAACAATCCATTTGGTTCTATAGCTTTTGTTAGGCCTGATCAAATAATGAACCAATACTTCCTCCCCAGGGAAACTGACATTTAGATCATTTCGCAACTGATATTCCCTTTTGATTAGACCCACAATCCATTTGCTAACACTATTATCTTTTCCCTCCAGACTTGCCCAGGATCCAGATCTGCCCAGAAAATTCCTTGCTAAAAAAAACAAAACATCTTAAATCCTTTAAAACTTCTGACTCTCTTATCCTACCCGGTGGGGCTTGACAGGGGACCTCAGGCCCTGTCCCCCGCCAAGCGAGGATTGACAGGGGATCTCAAGGCATGCCTCCTGCCTTAGTGCTAGGCCAGGGGACCTCAGGTTGTGGCCCCCCATGCTGGTGCTGGGCTAGGAGACCTGAGGCTGAGCTCTCCACCCTAGCACTGGGCCAGGGGATCTGGGGGTGGGCCAGGGGATCTGAGGCTGTGCCCTCCACCTAGCACGGCTTGATAGGGGACCTAAGGCTGTACCTCCCACCCTGCAGGGTTTGATGGAGGCCCTGAGGCTTCACCCTCCCCCACCTAGCAGGGCTTGACCGGAGTGGGGCCAGATGGGTCTGGGTCTCATGAGATTTTCAGGTGCCACCGGTGGGTGGGAACTTGACTCTGGGTTCCGTGGTGTGCCCCAGACTCTGACAGGAGGAAGGTTTTTATATACATTTTACTAATTTTCTTTCATCTCTGACACTTCTATTATAGAGAAAGGGTAAATAGCAATATTAAAATATTCCTTCTAATTAGTGCACAAATTTCGTGCACCAGGCCACTAGTTCTAAACAATATGAATGCTATACTGAAAATTATAAATTTTAGGTGCATGGATCTTATTCTCTCTAGGAGCTCTGAAAGAAAAAGACCAGGAATAAGTTTTAATTAGATTATTATATTGGCTTGTCAGTTTAAAAATATATTTATTCTTCTTCATCTTTTAGAGCAATGATGAGGAACCTTTTTTTTCTGCCAAGGATCATATAGATATTTATAACATCATTTGCAGGCCATAAATTATCAATTTAAAAATTAATCTGCTATATTTGGTAAAACATTTAATTAACTTATCCCAGTACCTTAGCAGGGCCATGCCAAATTATTTTGCAGTCCTTAGGAGTCCCTCCAGCAGGACCAGATGTTCCCCAACCCTGCTTTAGAGATAGAATAAGGCCTAGGAAATGACCTGCATTTTATCATGTTTAATCTTTGAATAAACTGTTTCTAAGATTGAGGCAATTGATTGGGCACTCTTGAGATTGCAAATTTTTTCTTTTGCAACAATAATTAATGATATGGAAACTAATTTGGAAATGTGATAATGAAATTAAAATTTGGATTTTTATAAATTATCTCTACTTTCAAGTCCCTCTCCTGGTCCCCATTCTGTCAAATGACTCTCTAAGTTGTTTCAGCCCCTGAGCTGTGGTTGAAATACTAAACTGATATATCTGAAGAATGGGAAGGGCATAGGTAGGCAGAGGGGTTGGTTCTAATATTGATTTGATTACTGGGCAAAGGAAAAACACAAAGTATATGGGAATCAGTTATACATACATATCTGGTATATTCTTCCTTAAGTAGATGCTTCAAATCTTTGAACACATTTGGTGATCTGCCATTGCTGTTGGAATCATTAGGTTAGCCTGGTGTTTGTCCCAAAAGGAGTGGATCTAATGGTTTCCCAGTGCCTGGCACCATAGAATTCTAAGCAGTTGCAGAAACCATTTCTCTGATATGTTCAGAAAAGAGCAAAATATAGTTGTAACTTAAGCAGCTCTATCTCTGCTTTGAGCAGCCTATATAATAAAAGCCTAATATGCTAAGTGTCCAATTGTCCAGTCAGCTGTTCAACCAATCAAAGTGTAATATGCTAATGATATGCATGCTAAGACTGCTCAACTGCTCGCTATGATGTTCACTGACCACCAGGGGGCAGACGCTTCAACCAGTAGGTTAGCTTGCTTCTGGGGTCCAGCCAATCGGTACTGAGCAAGACCTGCCAACATGTCTTGGAGTCCTCCCATGGTCCCTCCACAGCTGGCCAACCTCCTGCATCCCTCCACACTCTGATCATGCACCAAAGGGGTTCCTTGGCCTGGCCTGCACCCTCTTGCAATCTGGGACCTCTCAGGGGATGTCAGAGAGCCAGTTTCACCCCGATCCCACAGGCCAGTCTGAGGGACCCCACTGGTGCACGAATTCATTTACTGGGCTTCTAGTAATAACATAAAATGCTTGATTCTATGGGGGAAGAAAAATAACGCTCCCTTTACCATTTGTTTCATGGCAAATTATGCTTAGAGACTGAGAGTGCCTTTGCCAATAGTTTACTTAACAAAGGTTTACCAGTGGAATTATAATAATCTCATAAGTCAATAGCGTACAGAATATCTTTTTTTCATCTTCCCCATTTATGTTATTTTTATTTCATTTTATTATTTTTCCATTACCATTTACCTTTCATATACCCTCTTCCACTTCCATCCACCACACTACCCCACCACAGTCACTACACTATTGTCCCTGTCCATGAGTTTTTCTCTCTTTTTTCATTTTTTCTCTGTCTTCACTTCTCCTAACACCCCCATCACCAGAGTTATCTGCCTGCTCTTTATGAATCTGTCTCTGTTTTGCTTGTTATATATATATATATATATATATATATATATATATATATATATATATAATTGATTTTTTATATAGAGAAATGGGGGATAGCAGAGAGAATGAGGGAGGAGATAGATAGATAGATAGATAGATAGATAGATAGATAGATAGATGAGAGAATTAGTTGGCTCTTGGACCGGGAATTGAACCCAAAACCTTTTGGTGTATGGGACAATGCTCCAAGCCTGCTTGTTACTTCTTAATAAGCCAACAAAGAAATAACATACTCCAAAGCAATGATAGATTAATCAACAGTCGTTTCAGGCAAGGGATGATGAAAGGAATGAAGTCCAAATTTAGTTGAGATGGACCTTTATATGAACTTGGCTTAGGCAATGGAGAGCTGATATACAACTTTGAGCACAAAATAAAAGTCCCCTGTTGTTAGAGTCAGTTGCTAGGAAATTGAGTGAGCAAGAGGATCTCTCTCTCTTCCTCCCAGGTCCCTGTGGGGTGTTCACCACTGCCTGTAAAAGGGCTGTCTTTACCATAGCAGGAGGTAATGCCCCAAAGGTCTTCAGAGAGGTTTTTGAAACTGCCAAGTGTAGCCTTGCTTAGACTGAAAACACTCAGATAGTCCTCACAAATTTTCTGTACTTATATTTTAAACTAGAGGCCTGGTGCATGAAATTCGTGCATGGAGGGGGGTGTCCCTCAACCCAGCCTGCACCCTCTCCAATCTGGGACCCCTTGAAGGATGTCCAACCACCCATTTAGGCCAATCCCATCACAGTTGAACATCCCTCTCACAATCCAGGACTGCTGGCTCCCAACCACTCACCTGTCTCTGCCTGATTGCTCCTAACCACTCCCCTGCCAGCCTGATTGACACCTAACTGCTCCCCAGTTGGCCTGATTGCCTCTAACTTCCCTCCCCTGGTGGCTTGGTACCCCCTCCAACTCCCCTCCCCTGCAGGCCTGGTCCCCCCTATCTGCCCTCCCCTGTTGACTTGGTCCCCCACAACTGTCCTCCTCTACAGGCTTGGTCTCACCTCCCCCACTGCCCTGCCCTGCAGTCCTGGTCTCCCACAACTGCCCTCCTCTGCTGGCCCTATCACCCCTAAGTGCCTTCCCTGCTAGCCTGGCTTCCCACAACTGTCCTCCCCTGCAGGCCTGGTCCCCCCTCACAACTGCTCCCCCTTGCTGGTCTGATCTCCCCAAACTGCCCTCCTCTGCCAGTCTGGTCACTCCTAACTGTCCACAACTGCCTTCCCCTATAAGCCATCTTGTGGTGGCCATATTGTATTCACATGGGGGCAGCCATCTTGTGTCCTGGAGTGATGGTGAATTTGCATATTACTCTTTTATTAGATAGGATGTCCTCTCACTTAGTCACTTCACCACTATCCTATCTAATAAAAGAGTAATATGCAAATTGACCATATCTCCACTATACCCACCGGCCATGCCCACCAGCCATGCCCACCATCCAATCAGGAACAAATATGCAAATAAGCCCAAACAAGATGGCTGCCAGCCACAGAGAGCAGAAGGGAGGTGTGGGTTTCCCCAGCAAGGGAGGAAGCCAAGCTTTCTGCCTGCCCTTGCTGGCCTAGGACTCCACTCAATACTACAAAGTTTCAATTATAGAAGATAATGACAGCAGCCACAGAGCTGGAGAAAGCAGGACTTCTGAGTTGCACCCAGAGATGGAGGAAGCCAAGCTTTCCACCTGCCCTGGCCAGCTCAAGTGTCCACTTAAGGTTACAAAGTTTCAATTATAGAAGGTAAATAAATCCAACAGAAATGGCTGCCACTGCGAGTGAACAGAAACCTTGGCTCTGTTCCAGGCTACACAGTATCAGTTGTAGAAGAAAAATAAATCCCAGGTACCAGGGCCTCCACTTGGGTCGTTGAGGAGGCAGGTAGCTAGCCTGCAAATCGCCACAGGCCCCTCGCCCAGGCCACCCCATGCCCCAAGGGAAACACCATTCTGATCCGAGACATCCTTCAGGGCAAACCACCTGGTCCCCACCCATGCACCAGGCCTCTATCCTATCTAATAAAAGAGTAATATACAGATTGACCATCACTCCAGCACACAAGATGACTGCCCCCATGTGGACACAAGATGGCCACCACAGATGGCCAGAAGGGAAAACAGTTGGGTGGGACCAGGCCTGCAAGGGAGGGCAGTTGTGGGTGATTAGGCCAGCAGGAGAGGGCAGTTGAGAGGGACCAGGCCTGCAAGGGAGGGCAGATGGGGGCGATTAAGCTTGCAGGGAGAGCAGTTAGGTGTGACCAGGCCGGCAGAGGACAGAAGTTGGGGATGACTGGGCCTGCAGGGAAGGGCAGTTGGTGGTACCCAGGCATGCAGGGGAGGGCAGTTAGGGACAAACAGGCTGGCAGGGGAGCAATTAGGCATCAATCAGGAAAGCAGAGGAGTGGTTAGGGGGTGATCGGGCTGGCAGGCACAAGCTGTTAGGGGCAATCAGGAAGGCAAACAGGCAAGCAGTTGGGAGCCAGCAGTCCTGGATTGTGAGAGTGATGTCCAACTGCCTGTTGAGGCCCGTTCCTACCGGGATCGGGGCTAAATGGGCAGTCGGACATCCCCCAAGGGGTCCCCGATTGGAGAGGGTGCAGGCTGGCCTGAAGAACACTCCACCATCCCCAACTCCCCATGCATGAATTTCATGCACCGGGCCTCTAGCTTTTTAAAATAATCCTATGCCAAAGAGACCTAATTTAGAGTGGCCAATTCTGCCCCCTTTAATTTAGTTACTTTTAATTTTCCTTTCTCCTTTCATTAATTGAGCTGGGAGACTATTGTACTGTAGTAAGACAAACACAGACTTTGTGGTCAGACAGTTTAAGGTTTGAATACCAGCTCTGTCTCTTAATAGCTGAGTAATATGGTGGAAGGTCCTTACTGTCATCTGAGTCCTAGTTTCCATCTGAAAAAATTGATGAGGATTTAATGTGACATTGTATATAAAACAACTAGCATATAGGATGTTCCAAAAATATTAGGTGAGGAAAGGAAAGATAATGTTTTGGTTGTTGATTTAAAAGAAAAAAAATCACTTGGAAAAGTTAGTCTTTCTGTCTCCTACAGCATTGACTCTTGGGGTCTTTATTGAGTCTTTAATGGCAGCATTTTTCATATATGTTAATCAACAAACATTTGCTTATGAGGCAAGTACAAGCGTCTTCACTGGTTAGACTGGGATCTGTGTAACAGTTGTTTTTTTCCCCTCACATTATAAACAAACTCAGATTTTTGTGCAAAAATAATTAAGTTTTCATATTGAGTAAAACATTTATACCCAGGTTGGTTCTTTGACCCATTCTAAACAACACCAGAAGATTAGTCATCCTGAAACTCTAAGTTGAGAGCAGGATTTCCCTATTCACTAGAGTCCAGTGGCTCCCACTGCATACAACTTTATAACTTCCCAGCCTGGCAGTCAAGGCCATGCTTGGGCCCATTCTAGTTTTGTCTTATACTGCTCTATCCTGGAGATCATTTACTGGAAAGCACTTTGGAAGGGAAGGATAGAAGAGAAATGAAGGAAAAATGGAGAACTACTAGCAGCTTTCAAAATGTGCGCCTGTGTGCATGCGTATGTATGTGTAAACATGTGTGCTCATGTGTGTGTATATGTGTATATGGACAGCCCAGCCAACTTTTCTCACACTTTAAGAAGGACTTCTGCTATGAAAAGACAGCTAGAAAGAACCACCTCTGTGGTTTACACTGCTGCCAACTGAACTAACATTATCCCCTCAATATGCTTCCATTTTTCTTGTCTTACCTTTTGGAGAAAGTGTTCCACTCTTTCCTCACCCATCCTCATATCCACCTATGAAAACCTTACCCAGCCACCAAGGCCAGATTCAATTTCCACCTTCATTTCATGTTCTTTTTCTCTCTTCTGAGGTCTTTATGTACTGCAAATACAGTGTCAATTTCTTCTGACTCTGTATTTTAGTGGTTTGTGTTTCTTCCCTGACAGCAGAACTGTCAAATACAGTTGTTCTTGTTGTGCCCTGAATAAAATTGCCCAGCTGTGAAGGCAAATAGGAGCTGAGATCTAGTTGACAAGCCATGCTTTGGAGGGGGCACATTTCCTAATTTACAAAGACACAGTATGTGCTATGAGCTCTGCTGCTGAGATTAACTTCTCCTTGAGCACAGGAAACAAATCATGAACACCTTTATGTCTCCCATGCACTTTGACCACGAATTTCTGGAGGCCTTATTGTAGACACCATATGTAATATATAGTTTCTCCCTCTCCCTCTCCCTCTCCCTCTCCCTCTCCCTCTCCCTCTCCCTCTCCCTCTCCCTCTCCCTCTCCCTCTCCCTCTCCCTCTCCCTCTCCCTCTCCCTCTCCCTCTCCCTCTCCCTCTCCCTTTTCCTCTCTCTCCTCTCTCCCTCCCTCCCTCCCTCCCTCCCTCTGATGATTAATTTTATGTGTCAATTTGATTGGGATGAGGGATGTCCAGGTAGCTGATAAAACCTTATTTCTAGGTACCTCTGTGAAAGTGTTTCCAGAAGAGATTAGAAATTAGAGTTGTGAAGAATAATAAACAGAAACCTCATTTACATGGAAGTTGGGAGGGCCTGTAAGAGGAACTCTCACACCCAGCACTCATCATCAATTAGCCAAAACAGTAAGAGACCTACTTTCCAACTCAAACAGGAAGATATTTTTCTGTTCTACTACTCCATCAAGAAGGGAAATCTCATAATCTTACAACCACTAAGCCAATAAAAGAGTGCTGTAGCTCACCAATGAAAAGCCACTAAACTTTGAATTCATGGACTCTTTGTTTACAATAGACCCTCTGAACTCCCTCTTTCCTCCATGAAAAAACAGCCCTCTTCTTTGTTCTCTGAGCTTGCACTTGGTTCACTATTAGACTACTTACCCAGAATTGCAATTCTTTGTTGTTCCTGAATAAACCCATTTTGTTGGAGAAATACCTGGCTGTCTATTTGTTTAAAGTCAACAGAATCAGTAGACTGAGGAAAGAAGATCCATTCATCACCCAATCCATTGAGGGCCCCTATAGAACAAAAAGGCAGGTGAAGGGTGAATTCTCTTTCTCTCTTCCTGATTTGGGATGTCCATCTTCTGCCCTTAGACATTGTATCTGTTGGTTCTTGGCCCTTTGGACTGGAATTATACTATCAGCTTTCCTGGTTCTCTAGCTTATAGATGGCACAGCAGTGGTTGGCAAACTGCGGCTCGCGAGCCACATGTGGTCCGCGAGCCGTGGTTTGCTGCTCTGTTGACTAGTGAGTTTGCTGACCACTGGTATAGCATAACTCAGCCTCCCTAATTACCAGAGTCAATTCCTATGATACATCTACTCTTATATACCTATATGCATCCTATTGGTTCTGTTTCTCTGGGCAACTCTAATATACTTTCTCACCTACTGTATCTAATTAATCACCTTGTCTTGTTTATTCTGTATCTTAAATAATCTCTCTAATCTGTTAACCATCTCTATTTCCTTGGCTGATCCCTAAAGTATTGTCATCTTGATCAGAAATCAATACAAATTCAATAGAAAAAGTTTCTCAGCTTCCTCTTTTGCTTCCTTCCTACATATTCTCTCAGGTTTCAAGTAATCTAAAATGAAAAAAAACACTGATTATGTCACACCTTATTGCCATGCTTTCATAATATGCTTCTGCTTCAACCTTATTTCTCACTCTCCACACTCATTCCCTCCTTAACCTTCATTGCCTCATCTTTCCATTTTTTTCTTCTTTGTCAATACTTTTCTTTCCGCTTGGAATTTCTTGCAGCCAGCTCCTTCCTTTAACTGGATAACTCCTATTCATTTTTTTAAATCCTCAACTGAGGACATGCTTAGAGAGAGAAAAATATTAATGTATTGAAGTGAGAAAGAAACATTGATTGGTTGCCTTTTGTAATGTCCCTAACTGAGGATCAAACCAGCAACCCAGACATATGCCCTAACTGGGAATTCAACCAGCAACTTTTGGGTGCACAGGATGGCACTCAACCAACTGACCAACTCAAGCCAGACTCTCCTATTCATTTTTTAGGTTCTCTCTCTCTCTCTCTCTCTCTCTCTCTCTCTCTCTCTCTCTCTCTCTCTCTCTCTCTCTTTCCTTTCTTTCAAACACACACACACATGCACACACAGACTACTTTCCCTATTACACAGTACTGCAATTGACCATTTATGTCTTTGTCTCCTCCATCAGACTGTGAGCTCTCAGAGAGATGAAAGTATGCCTGTCTTATTCATAATTATTTTCCTCTCCCATCTATTCCCACTGTGACTATACACAACAGGAGCCCACAATTGTTTTTTGAGTGAATACTTGAACTCCAGAGGTCCATTAGCTCTCATTCAATATCTTTTTCACACACACACACACACACACACACACACACACACACACATACACACACACACACACATAAATGGTGACGGTGGTAAGTTTAATTTAATATGTACTAAGGAAGACTTTTTAACAAATTATCTTTATTGTTGAAAGTATTACAGATGTCCTCTTTATCCCATCACCCACCCACTGCTACCTTCCCTCTGATATTAAACAATCTGTTCTATGATTCTGTGTCTCTGGATTTATTTTACTCATCAATTTATTTTGTTCTTTAGATTCTATATATGAGTGAGATCATGAGATACTTGTCTTTTGCTCACTGGCTTATTTCACTTAGCATAATATACTCCAGGTCCAAGGATTGGCTATTATTCACCAGCAGTGAGTATTATGTATACTTGGCTAAACCTATTCATATATACATGTCAAAATGAAAAGTGCGTGTTTCACGAAAACAAGCAAACAAAACATCACTGAATTGTTTGAATTTAGACAGAGTATCTATGAAATTCCCCACACACCATTTCAGCATTTCTTTAACTTGTTTATTCAGGGGCTATGGTTTTTTCTTGATTTAGTGGTGGTTATCTTTTTTTCCCATGATTTAAAATGTCTTTAGCCAAAGTAGCATTTATGAAAACCCTCAATGAGATGTGTTCTCTCCATAATATGAACTCTTCCACAACCTCTTAAATGTTTTTCATCATGATAACTAGTGTTGCAATCATGAGGTTACACACCTCATATTTTGTCTGCTTCTTGAGGACAGGGACTATCCTTCTTTCTAAAGAAACATTCTATTTTTTAAATATATATTTTATCAATTTAAAAGAGTAAGGGAGAGGGAGAGATAAAAACATCATTGGTCAGCTGCCTCCTGCATGCCCCACACTGGGGATCGAGCCTGCAACCCAGGCATTTGCCCTGACCAAAAATCAAACCGTGACCTCCTGTTTCATAGGTTCATGCTCAACCACTGAGCCACAGCTAGAGACTGTCTTTCATTTTTGTACCTAAGCTCTTATCAAAATGCTCAAGACATAGTAATATCTAGGGTATATTTCTTGAATGAACAGATGCAATAGACTAAAGGATCTTTCTTGAGAGTAGAAAGTCTAATTTGTATCTCAGGCAGAGGGCAGTGCATAAAAAGGATGCAGTCTCTAGTCTTTTATTACTAGCAGTCATTTTCACCTAACTGCTTGCATAACCAATTTTTCCCTACTTAGAACTTAAACAAATGCACCAAAAGAAATGAATGTAGATAAATTGGACTTCATTAAAAGTAAAAACTGTGTATAATTCTTGGGTCAACTTCTGAGTTCTCTGTTATGTTCCATTGATCTATATGCCTGTTTATGTGCCAGTACCAGGCTGTTTTGACTATAGTGGCTTTGTAGTATGACTTGATATATATCTGGTATTGTGATCCCTCCTACTTTGTTTTTCTTTCTCAAGACTGCTATGGCTATTTGAGCCTTTTTTGGTTCCATATAATTTTTAAAAATATATTTATTGTTGAGATTATTACACATGTCCCTCTTTTCCCCCCCATAGATCCTATCCACTTGGTTCCCACCCCACCCAAGGCCCTTGCCACCCTATTGTCTGTGCCCATAGGTCTTGAATACATACATATAAGATCTTTTTCTAAACTTTTACCACACCCCCACACTCCCTTCCCTGAGCATCATCAGTCTGTTCCATGTGCCTGATTTTATTCCATTCACCAGTTTATCAGATTTTTTATTCATTTGATTTTTAGATTCACTTTTTGATAGATATAAATTGTTGTCACTTTGTTGTTCATAATTTTTAATCTTTACCCTTTTCTTCTTCTTCTTCTTCTTAAAGAATACCATTCAGCATTTCATATAATACTGGTTTGGTGGTGATGAACTCCTTTAGTTTTTTCTTGTCTGCGAAGCTCTTTATCTGACCTTCAATTCTAACTGATAACTTTGCCGGATAGAGTAATCTTGGTCGTGGGTTCTTGCTATTCATTTCTTGCTACTCCCATCTGGCCTGCATAGTTTCTCTTGAGAAATCAGCCAACAATCGTATGGATGCTCCCTTATAGGTAACTAACTGTTTTTCTCTTGCTGCTTTTAAAATTCTCTCTTTGTCTTCTGCTTTTGGTATTTTAATTATGAGATATCTTTGTGTGATCCTCTTTGGATTCCTCTTGCTTGGGGTTCCTGTGCTTCCTGGACTTGAAAGTCTATTTCTTTCATCAGGTAGGGGAAGTTTTCTGTCATTATTTCTTCAAATAGGTTTTCAATATCTTGCTCTCTCTCTTCTGGCACTCCCATAATTCAGATGTTGGTATGTTTGAAGTTGTCCCAGAGGCTCCTTACACTATCTTCATATTTTTATATTATTTTTTTCTTTTTGCTCTTCCAGTTGGGTGTTTTTTGCTTCCTCATATTTCAAATCAACGACTTGATTCTCAGGATTATCTAGTCTACTACTGAATCCCTGTATATTATTCTTTATTTCAGTCAGTGGATGCTTAATTTCTTACTGGTCCTTTTCCATCTTTTTGGCATTCTCACTAAGATTTTTGAAGGTCTCATTAAGTTCCTCAGATGTTTCTAAAGGATTCTTGAGTAACCTTATAACTGTGGTTTTGAACTCTATATCCAGTAGTTTGCTTTCTTCCATTTCTTTCATTTGTGACATGTTTCTTTGTTTCCACATTTTGGCTGCTTCCTTGTATTTATTTTTATGTGTTGGGTAGCCGATAAGTCTCCTTGAGTTGGTAGATTGGCCTTGTGTAGTAGGTGTCCTATGGGGTCCAGTGGCTCAGCCTCCTCAATCACCTGAGGTGGGTGTTCTTGGTGCACCCCTTTGGGGGCTGTGTGCACAGTATTGTTGTAGTTGAGCCTTGATTACTGTTGGTGTAACTGGGAGGAATTGACTTCCAGGCCAATTGGCTGTGAGGACCAGCTGTAATATAGTGGGAGAGCTGCTGTGCAGGAGACACCCTTGTGGGGCAGGATTTGCTTCGGCAGAGCTTTGGTGCTCACTGAGTTTACCCCTTGGGTGTGTCACTTAAGAGATGTGAAAAATTATAATCTGTTATGGTCTGACACTGACTGCTGGGTACACTGACACTTGGATCTCCAAGGAGGTGCAAAGTCAGCCACTGCCTGGGAGCACTCATCAAGAGCTACAAAGAAATCTTCAGATTCTTCCTCTTTGTATCAGGTTTGGAAGTGCCCAGATGAGGCCCAGCTGTGAAGCAAGGCAGGCTGGTGCTAGTGCCGGCATGGGCCTTTTATTGATAGTTTGGGGGATCTCTGACCCAGCTGCAGCTTGTTTTAGAGGTTTTAGGCTGAGGAAGGACAGACAATTGAGCCAGATTTCCCACAGTTTTGGATGATAGTTGTTCTGTATTTTAGTTGTAATTTTTTTTTGTGGTTGTGGGCGACATCAAGTATAGGCATTTACCTATGCTGCCATCTTGGTTCCTCCTCTCCATATAAATTTTTGGAATATTTGTTCTAGATCTGTGAAATGTGCTTTTGGTATTTTAATAAGGATTGCATTGAATTTATACCTTGCTTTGGGTAGTATGGACATTTTAATGATGCTGATTCTACCAATCTGTGAACATGGTATATTCTCCCACTTGTTTATATCTTCCTATATCTCTTTTTTCAACATTATGTAGTTTTCCAAGTACAGGTTTTTTACCTCTTTGATTAAGTTTATTCCTAAGTATATTAATTTTTGTACTAATGGTACATGGGATTGATTTTTAGTTTCTCTTTCTGATAATTCATTATTTGTGTAACTCAATAAATATTTGACAAAGGGGGAAAGAGCATAGAATGCAGTAAAGACAGTCTCTTCAAAAAATGATGCTGGGAAAAGTGGACAGATACTTGCAAAAAAGTGAAACCAGACCACCAATTTATACCATATGCAAGAATAAATTCAAAATGGATAAAAGATTTAAATGTAAGTAGTGAAAACACAAAAATCCTAAAATAAGCCATAGGCAAAAAAAATCTCATACATCTCTCTTGGCAATATGCTTATCAATAAATTTCTTAGGGCAAGGGAAACAAAGGAGAAAATAAACAAATGGGACTACATCAAAATAAAAAGCTTCTGCACAGAAGAAAAACAACAACACCATCAACAAAATGAAAAGGGAGTCCACTATATGGGATAACATATTTGCCAATGATACATCTGATAATGGGTTAGTGTTCAAAATATATAATGAACTTATACAACTTAACAAAAAAAAACCCAAACAATCTAATTAATATATGGGCAAAAGACCTAACTACTTTTCCAAAGTAGGCATACAGATGGCCAAGAGACATATGAAAAGATTTTCAAAGTCACTAATCATCAGAAAGATGCAATTGAAAACAATAATGAGGTATCACCACATACCTCTCAGAATGGCTACCATCAACAGTTCAACAAAAGACAACTGCTGGTGAGGATGTGGAAAAAAAAGGGGGGGCCGAACTCTAGTACAGTGCTTGTGGGAATGCAGACTGGGTGCAGCCACTTTGGAAAACAGAATGGAGTTACCTCAAAAAAATAAAAATTGCATTGCCATTTGACCCAGTAACCCCACTTCCAGGAATATATCATAAGAATCCCAAAACACCAATTAGAAAGAAAATATGCACCCCTATGTTCATAGCAGCATTATTTACAACTAGTGGGCCGGTGCACAAAATTTGTGCACATTAAAGGGGTATTAATTGAAGGAAATATTTTAATAGTGCTATTTGCCATTTCTCTACAATAAAAGTGTGAGAAATAAAAGGTAATGAGTACAATGTATATGAAAATAATACATAATTTCATTAATAAATGAATAATAACAAAATGATATAACAACAATACAAATCCACAATAAACTGCTGAGTTAATTTTCCTGCACTTAAAATAGGATTGAACGTGTCCCTCACAGAGAGATGAAATCCATAATACTGCATTTGGGTGACTCCTGTTCTTACATTTTGTCTAGTATTATTGTTGAGTGCACTGTTGTCTCTGAGTCTTAATGCAATATCTGTTCCCCAACCTTTTTCACCATGTAGAAAAAGAATAGGATATGTCATTGCATCTAATGTAGGAAACAGGATACTGATTCATCTCACTTTAGTGGCATTTGGATTAATGGGATCTGGTTTGCAATGAATGAGCAAGTCCCTTTCAAAAGGAGGTTCTCCATCTTCATTTCTGAATATGACAGCAACCTCAGTTACACAGGGAGAATTTTATCTTCCTGGGTCACTCTTAGAATCATATTTAATTGCCATAGTTACTGCCATGGGAGCTATATCTTTTGCTGCTGCTTCAGATCAGGCTTCCTTTTCTACCTCATATAGCATCTTGTACAATTTTGTTAATTCATTTATTTCATGCATGAGATTGTTGGTGTTGATCATGAGTCTTTCTGAGCAGGCCTGGTTTGCTGGGATTGCTAATCTTTTATGTGTAGCTTTGGCTGTATCCAAAATATAGAGTTGAGCAAACTTCCGAGAAACACCATCAGAAAGATGTAAAGTTCCAGTACAATGATAAACTTGTCCATGTATTCTAAAACAGTATAGCCCATACCCTGATGGTGATGCAACATTTGCACCCATGGAAGCAAAAGCAAAAGAACTATTTATAGATCAAATGTTTCCCATGAAATTTTTACTGTCAGAATCTTTGTTTGTCATTAATCTTTTAAAATATGGTGGGTAATCTGGAAAATGTATATCATTTGGACAGACTTTCCCTTTGCTACAACATTGAGTAAAAGTCCCATCAGATGGTTTTTCATCAGAGAAATTTAGTGATAGGCAAAATTCACATCTAACAGTAATTTCACCAAAACTGTATTCGAGAATTGCATCCTCATGTATTCCATTTTCGCTGAGAAGGCAGTTCCTACCACTATTGCTAGTACTTGTTGATGACTGTTCTTTAGACATATTCTGTCTTTGCCACCTCCTTCTTTCAACTTCAAAGGCACATTGTTCTTTAGACATATCCTGTCGAAGATTCCAATGTTTTCGGCTTCGGGGTGACGTTTTTCCAATAGCTGCTCTTCAGATACATTCTGTCGCAGGTGTTGCCTTCTTTCAAGATCAGATGCACATCACTCTTCAGATATTTTCTGTTGATAACATCGGCACCTTTCTGCTATAGGCTTCGTTGTATCAACAGTTTTTCTTTGGACATAGTCCCACCTCTCTGTAGCCATATTCAGAGATAGAGGAGAATGACAGACAGTCTTGACAGGCCTTGCAGCAGTGTGACCAACGGCTGATTTGGACAAATTCTGTGGGGGTGGGACTTCCTCCTACCTGTTGTCAGTTTCCACAGCTGGGATGCTGAAGCTGGGACTCGGGGACCTTCCCTCTGTCAGTTGCCTTCAGTTTTTGCTGGCATACAGCTGAAGCTACACATAAAACATTAGCAATGCAGGTGCCTCAGTTAGACGCAGCTGCGGTGAGTTCTTGCTGCTGCCGCCACCACCACCACCACCATAGCATTCTCCTTGCCTGGGGGCCTCAGTTAGATGCAGCTGTGGTTCGCTGGTGCTGCCACTGCTTGCTCTCCGTGCCCGGGGCCGGGCACTTGATGCCCTCACCACTTCATCTTCGCTCCTGGGGCCTGGCGCCCATGCCTTTCGACCCTGCCCCTTGCTCTGATTAGCTGGTAGCATAGCCAATAAGGAGCCAAGGTACGGTCACATTTGCATATTACTCTTTTATTCGATAGGACTAGAAGCCTGTTGCACAAAGAGATTCGTGCAATAAGCCTTTCTTCCCTTGACTCCCAGCACCAGTTTTTCTCTGGCACCCGGGACCCAGGCCTTCACTCCCCCAGAGTCTGCCATCTTCATCTTCACTGCAAACTCTGGCCAGAGTCTGCCATCGTCATCTTCACTGTAGACTCTGGAGTTTGCAGTCCTCATCGTCGTTGCAGCCCAAGTGCCACTCCTGTAGATCCTTTCGCCTCCCCCCAACCTCCTTCTTATAGCAGGTGTCCTGCCCTACCTGGCAATTCTGTGCCTAGAGCAGGTGGGTGGCTACCATCTTTGTCCTTCCTGATTCTCTTGTTGGTGAGTGGAGGTATGGTCAATGTACATGTTTATCTATTATTAGGTAAGATTACTTTGCTCAACATATTTATTTTTAATAAATTTTATGTTGATGACATACTTCTCTATATAATCCTGTCATTTGAGTGAAGTGATATTTATATTTCTTCCACATATTTATAACTGTATGATTTTCCTTCAATATAACTTTATTACAAAATTAATTTAGACTGAGAGAGACGTCTGTGTCATATTTATGTATTTAATAGAGTGTTTCCAGTGCCTCTAGGTCTTGATTTTAGGCATGTATAATGATTCTGTTAAGAAAAATCTTCCATGCCTTTTTATTTTGTTTAACCAATGGAAGGTTTAAATTTTTTAAAAGATGTTTTTATTGATTTCAGAGAGTGGAAGGGAGAGGGAGAGAGAAATAGAAACATCAATGATGAGAGAGTATCATCCATCAGCTGCCTGCTGCATGCCTCACATAGTGCATGTCTTCTCACCATCTTTTGAAATAGTAGAAAACAGCTCAAACATCCCCAGCAATACACAAATTGACAATACTCTTATATAATGTGACCACTCACTTCTGGTCACACTCTCTCATATTAATGTCTTATATTCTTCAAGCAAGTAGGGCTTTTTGCCTGTCTTGTTCAGTGTTGTATCTCTAGTACCTGATGCATACATACCAGGCACTCAATACATATTTTTTGAAGACATAAATGGATGTAATTTTTAGACTTTATCCATTAGTGTGATATCTTTCTAAGTTTATAACATTTTTTTTTTACCTAGTGCACACCAGTTTTGTTGTATTGTGTTCCTTTTTTTACCTTACCATATTGTTTAGAATTTTTGTGTCCATATTCATAAAACTAACATAATTTTCTTTTTTGATACTGTTGTTTTTGAGCATTTAAATAAAAACATTTGCTTCATAAAACAAGTTTGGTAGTATACCCTTTTCTGTATTTTTGGACAGATTGCTTAATTAGAAGGATTCTTTCTTGGCAAAATTCTCCAGTGACTTATCAGAGCAAGTTGCTTGATTTTTACATTATATTATTTTTTCAGCATTACGGAGGTACTAGAGACCCAGTGCATGAATTCATGCACAGGTGGGGTCCTGTGGCCTGGCCAGTGATGGGAGCCAATAGGGGCAGTCTAGTCCAGTCTGGGGGGAGGGACCACGGGAGGTTGGCTGTAGGAGCACACTGACCACCAAGGGACAGTTCCTGCATTGAGTGTCTGCCCCCTGGTGGTCAGTGCACATCATAGCAACTGATGTACTGGTCATTTGGTCAACCAGTCTTAAGGGCTACTTGGGGTTTTATCCTATCTAATAAAAAAGTAAATCACAAATCGACCATACCTTTGCTACACCCAATAAGCCATGCCCACAAGCTATGCCCACCAACCCATCACAGGACCCGGGTTCCCAGGGGGCAGGGTCAGGCAGCGATGGTGGGCCCAATTGCAGTGTGATGGCTGGCTTAACCCAGGTTTGGAAAAGGTCTCTCCCTGGAGATGACTTTTCTGGCCCTGGGTTAGGCTGGGGCAGGCTGAGGACGCAGCCAGGCAGCGACGGCGGGCCCCAGATCGCAGGGTGATGGCAGGGTGCCCAGGGAAGGTAAATTTGCACATGCTGGCAGGGCAGTCAGCACCTGATGTAGCCTACAGGGTCCAGGCCACCATAGACCAGGCAGGCTTGGCAGGCAGCACCTTAGCCTGTCCACAGTAACTGGGACTGGGCAGGGTGCATGGATAATGTCTGATGGTGCCTGCTATGTCCAGGTGGCGATAGGGACTGTGCAGTTTCAGCAGGCACCTCCTGATGTCATCCACTGGGTTCAGGTGGCAATTGGTATGGAGCAGGCAGCATAGATAGTGCCTGACGTTTCCCGTGGGCTCCAGGCAGTGTTGGGACCAGGAAGGCCCAGGGGACAGCGCCTGATGTTGCCCACAGAGTCCAGGCATTGACTGGGACCAGGCAGGTGGTATGGACAGTGCCTGATGCTGTCCAGGCATTGATTGGGACTGGGCAAGTGGCATGGACAGTGTTTAACACTGCCCACAGTGTTCCAGCAGTGATCAGACTGGGCAGTTCCAGGAGGCAGCTCCTGATGTCGCCCTCAGGGTTCTGGCAGCTATCGGGGACCCGGGCAGATGGCATGGACTCCGCGGAGTCCAGGAGGCAATTAGAACTGGGCAGTTCCAGCAGGCAGCTCCTGATGTTGCCCAAGGGGTCCAGGAGGTGATTGAGATTGGGCAGGCAGCATGGACAGCGCCTGAAGTAGCTGTGGGGTCCATAGGCAGGGGTGGCCCGGGTCTCCGGGATCACTGTCTGCCCCTGGGCCACCTGAGGACACTGGTGGAGCAGGCCTGGGTTGAACATTTTAATGAAAATGGGATGCCTGTGTCCCGCCTCACCATGCCCTGTCCCTGGAGAGGAGAGGGAAGTGGGCAGTTAGGAGGCACCTGGGCTTTGAAGTGGCTTGTAACAACCTGCAGGCATGCTACCAGGAAGAGGTGCTGAATCATGAGGATGCAGAAGGCTGGCTGATGGAGGTGAGCAAAGGTGCAGATGAGGTGGCTCTTGCAGGCTCTGAGGTGGAAAAGTGCATCTACAGCCTGATGGACAAAATTGCCTTTCTGAAGAAGGTGTACGACGAGGAGATCGCCAAGCTGCAGGCGCAGATCCAGTATGCTCAGATCTCCATGGCGATGGACATGTTCTCAAAGTCTGATCTCTCTGCTATGCTCAAAGACATCCCAGTACAAGAAGCTGGCTGCCAAGACCAAGCAGAATGTGGAAGAATGGTACAAGAGCTGCTTCACTATGCTGACCGAGAGCTCTGCCAAGAGCACCTATCCAGTGCGGGCCAGCGACTGCTCAAGGCCAAGATCCTGGAGATGGAAATATGCCAGGGCATGAACGTAGCAGTGGGAAAGCAGCTGTGAGAGCTGGAGGATAAGTAGAACTCCGATGTTAGTGCTATGAAGGACATCATCAACAAATTAGAAAATGAGTTGAGCCGAGACCGGTTTGGCTCAGTGGATAGAGCGTCGGACTGCGGACTGAAGGGTCCCGGGTTCGATTCTGGCAAGGGCATGTACCTTGGCTGCTGGCACATCCCCGGTGGGGGGCATGCAAAAGGCAGCTGATCGATGTCTCTCATCAATGTTTCTGACTTTCTATACTTCTCCCTTCTGCTCTGTAAAAAAACTCAATAAAATATATTTTTAAAAAAGAAAGAAAAGAAAATGAGTTGAAAAATACAAAGAGTGAAATGGCACGATATTTCAAAGAATACCAGGACCTCCTCAGTGTGAAGATGGCTTTTGACATTGACATTGCAGCTTACAGGAAACTCTTGGAAGGTGAAGAGACCCTGCTCAGTTTCACCAGTGTAGAAAGCATAGCCAGAGGCTACTCACAGAGTTCCCAGGTCTTTGGTGATCTGCCTATGATGATTTACAGACTAGCTCCTACTTGGTGTCTGCTTGCTCCTTCCCTTCTTAATACCCCTGCCACATCCAGGAGGAGCAGATTGAGGCGGAGGAGACCATTGAGGCTGCAAAGCCGAGGAAACTAAGGATGAACCCCCTTCTGAAGGAGAAACTGAAGAGGAGAAGGAAGAGGCTAAGGACGAGGAAGGAGAAGAAGAGGAAGAGAGGTGCCAAGAAATAATTTTAGGATGCAAAGGAGGAAGGAGGTGAAAGTGAAGGAGAAGATACCTGAGAAGCTGAGGAGAAAGTGAAGGAGAAGCTGCCCAAGAAGCTGCCCAAAGAGATGAAGGTGCTGGGGAGGAGCAAGCCACCCAGAAGAAAGATTGAGCTCCCCCTTTTCCTTAATTATTTTAGGAATAATCCTCCCAATAATCAACCCCATCACCAACCAAGCAGTTGAGTCCCCGACAGTATATGAATTAAAGTTAGACATTAAATGTTATGCTATGACTTTTCTCCTTATACAGAGTATCAGTTTGCTTGCAGAGTTGCTTCTTGGCTTGCTGCCAGCCTGTGCATGGTCCACGCTTATGAGTTCAGGATCTATGACAATATGAATAATTCAGATGTTTACAATAAAAACACATGAATACACGAATTCACTAAGTTAATGTTAAAATTCATGGAAAAAATAGTCCTTTGAGTCCTTGGTGGTTAGAAATTAAATACCTCAAATCATGTGCAATAAATAGTAAATAAAGTTACATTGAATTACAAAAAAAATACATAGGGGCCAGGAAATATTCAAAGACCTGGGAACCATTCCAGGAAGGGAAGTCACAGGGTATATATTATTGCTACAAATACTGTATTTCCTACTACTTACAACATATACAATGTAATGTATTAGATGCCTTCCTATCTCATGAAGTATGTATTCTCTTAGGTAATACTGGTAGATATTTATAGTTATGGCAGTATGTCATATCCTATCTATATTAATAAAAGGGTAATATGCTAATTAGTTCATGAGACATTCCAGATGTCCTTCCGGACAAAGCCATGGTGGCAGGGCCGAGGCAGAGGCAGTTAGACGTGATCAGGCCAGGAGGGGAGGGCAGTTGGGGGTGATCAGGCTGGCAGGGGGGTGCAGTTGGGGGCAATCAGGCCAGCAGGCAGAGTGGTTAGGGGAGATCAAACAGGCAGGCAGGTGAGCAGTTAGGAGCCAGTAGTCCTGGATTGTGAGGGGGTTGTCCTACTGCCCGTTTAGGCCCGATCCCACAGGGGTCCCAGATTACAGAGGATGCAGGCCAGGCTAAGGAACACATCCTCCTCCACCCCCCTGCCCAGTGCATGAATTTCATATATATATATATATATAGATAGATAATTGACTATGCTACTTTAATATGCTTTTTTACTTTCCTTTCCCTGTGCATGGTGTATTTGCGCTAATTGTCTGGCTTCATAGTATTGTATATATCTGTATGCAAGGTCCTCTTCATAGTTAGCTACTCAGTTATCACTTTCATAGCATGTATCTGAGAATGATAACTCACTCAATTAAATCATTCACTCATTCAACAAAATATTTTTTGAATCATTGCTTCTATGTGTGATGACAAAAAAATGAATAAAATACAGTCTCTGTTCTCATGGACTGCTCTGTGCTTTGAGAGGCTGACTCTATGGACTCAATCACCAAGATTGTATTGCCTTCTGGCTTCAGGTAGGATTCCATTTCTGGAAGGAATAACAGGAAATGAGAAGTCCTGAGGTATGAGAGGTTGGCATGATTATTCCTCTGGCTTCCTGCCTCCCAGACTGTTTTTAGTGGTGGCTCCTTCTGTCAATTGTCATAGCTCCTGTCAGGAAGCCCCTCTGTCACCATTCCATTTCTTGCCATGTTGCCCTAACACCATTTCTTCTCCTTGTTTCTTAGTACTGGGAAAGAATTGACTTCTTGCTGTTGGTAGCCCAAGGGTTCTTCAGCCTCCCTTGTTGATTCCCTTAACCCTGCAGGTATTATAGCAAATAGTCTCTTTATTAGTCCTTTCAACAAGGCTTTTTTAGTGTGCCATCTGTTTCCTGCCAGGAGCATGGCTAATACAATAACAGACAAATAAATATATAGTGAAAGTATAGCACAATAAAAAGCTTTCATATAGATATACACAGTATGTTATAGAAACAGAGAAGAGGTCACATAACCCAAGTGATTTGAATTTCTCTCCTATTCATTGTTAAATATCTTTTTTTTTGTCTCTGACAATTTTTGGGATGTTTTTCTTTTTCTGTAAGTCATTCAGCCAAAAATTCTACTAATATTTCAAAGAAACAACTTTTAGGGTTTTTTTTTAAACCAAATGTTCCTTTGTATCTTTTCTATTTTACTGACTTTTATTTGGCTTTTCTATTTGGGGGACAAGTGCTTTCCCTTTAAAAGGATTTAGATATTTAGGTTGTTATATTTCTCTCATTCTTATTTATTAACTAGAGGTCCAGTGCATGAAAATTCGTGCACAGGTAGTGTCCTTAGCAGCTCCTGGCCACTGGCCAGGGCTTTCCTTCATTCCATGTTTCCTCCTGGTGGTCAGCACACATTATAGTGAGTGGTTGAGTTCCCAGCCAGTCAAACTCCAGCCTGAGGGGACAATTTGCATATTAGGCACACACACACACACACACACACACACACACACACACACGCACACACACAGGCATTTACAGTGATAAGTTCTCCTTTATTTCATACATTGGTAGCATTCCATGTAATATAAAATTATTTATATTTTCATTTTAAAATACTCTGTCATTTTTGTATTGTATTTTCTCACTGACTTGGAGTAACTTAAATGAGTTCTTAATATTCTACATTGTTGTTTGTTATTTATAAACATACTTGCTATATATTTTTAATATTATTTCATTGTTGTCTGAGAACATGCTACCTAGAATTTTTATATTTCCAAATTCATTTTGGGGGGGTATTTTCTGCATGTGACTGATTTTTGTGAAGAAATGTCTTCTATGGCCATATCACAAAGTTATCTCCATGTTGTAATGCTGTCCAGACCAGTGTGGGTCCTTTACAAAGCCTCTCCAGCCCGGGCCAGTGTGGCTCAGTTGGATGGGTGTCATCCCATGCACCAAAAGGTTGCTAGTTTGATTCCCAGAGCATATGCCTGGGTTGCAGGCTCAATTCAAACCCTGGTAGGTGATATGCAGGAGGCAGCCAATCGTATTTCACTCTGGAATTGATGTTTTTCTCTCTCCCTTTCCCTTTCTCTTTTTCTAAAAATCAATTAAAATATTTTGTAAGGAAACCTTTAGTAAGCTATCTTTATTTCTCCCTTTATAAGAACCAAATACTTTATTTTATTAAGTTTATCTTTAGTGTTGAAAGTATGACATGTGTTCTCCTATTTTTCCCATTGAACCCCTCCACCCAGCCCACCCCCGCAAGGCCTTCACTGCACTATTGTCTGTTTCCATGGGTTATGCACATAAGCTCTGCTGTTAATCTCCTTCCATCCTTCCTCCCCTCTTCCTTCTGAGATTCGTCAGTCTGTTTATGCTTCCATATCTCTGGATATATTTTGTTCATCAGCTTATTTTGCTCATTAGATTCAACATATAGGAGAGACTATGTGATACTTGTCTTTCTCTGATTGGCTTATTTGGCTTAGCATAATACTCTCCAGAGAGGACACACAGATGGCAAAGAGACAAATGAAAAAAAAATGCTCAAAGTCACTAATCATCAGAGAGTTTCAAATTAAAATGACAATGAGATACGTCTCACCTCACACCTGTCCAAATGGCTACCATCAAGAAATCAACAAATGACAAGTGCTGGTGAGGATGTGGAGAAAAGGGAACCCTATATACTGCTGATGGGAATTCAGACTGGTGTAGCTACTGAGGAAAACAGGTTGGAGTTTCCTAAAAAAATTAAAAATGGAATTGTCATTTGACCCAGTGACCCCACTTCTAGGACTATATCCTAAGAATCCTGAAACACCAATCAGAGAGAATATACACACCCTTGTGGTACATTTACATCATAAAATACTATGCTGCTGTAAAAAAGAAGGATCTCTTACCCTTTAAGACAGCACAGAGGGATCAGGAGAGTATTAAAAATATTTTTAAAAGTCATTCTAACTCCTGTTTCCCTCACCAGGTGCCACCACCTAAAGGACTTCTTTGGAGCATACATTATTTTTGTTTTCAACCAAAATCTGAACAAGTAATCTGACTCAAACCTTGTCCTGTTTTGTTTTGTTTTTGGTGGTAGCGGGGTTTTTTTTGGGGGGGGGGGAGTAAGGCGAGGTACGTGATTGCCTCTTTGTTTCTTTGTATTCTTCTAGCCACTAATTTTGTTATTCCTTATCTATTATGTATGCCTTTGGCCCTTTAGAATTAATGAAGTAATGAATATGCCTTTCTTTGCTTTTACAGTTTTATCTGCTCTTCTTCAACTTAAGGCCACTTCAGGTAATGTGTCTCCTACTTGAATCTGCCCTCCAGTCTTGTAATAATCTGAAGAGATGCTGCCTTATTTTCTATGTTTAGTTTCGATTGTTTGTTCTTTGGTTCTCTGTTGCAGAGGTGGTGAGTTGGTCTGTCAAGAAAAAACTTGGAGCCTGGCTGGCATGGGTCACTGGTTGAGCATTGACCTATGAACCAGAAGGTCACTGACTCGATTCCTGGTCAGGACACATGCCTGGGTTGTGGGCTCGATCCCCTGTGTGGGGCGTGCAGAGGCAGCCAATCAATTATTCTCCCTCATCACTGATGGTTCTATCTCTCTCCCTCCCTTCATCTCTAAAATAAAAAAAAATACATTTATTAAAAAAGAGAGAAAACAATATACTTGGAGATCCATGATGGTGGCAGTGTAGATAAAAGTTACACTCTTCTCCTCCCAGGACAAAAGTGAAATTACAGCTAGAATTAGAACAATTAACCTGAGTAACCTACTGACGATTAGCTGAAAAGAAGTCTCATAAACAAGGATTTACAGAAAATGCAAGTCAAGATTGGTACATAGGGGGGAAATATGAAAAGGGCTGGCCACCCTTGCACAGATGTTGGTTAAGATTCTGAATGGATATTTTAGCTGCAAAAACTCTCTCTGAAAGGTGGGTCTCAACCCCATGCCAGAATCACCAGTCCCGAGCAGCAAAACTGGAAGGAGGTACCCATATAATACCTGGCTGTAAATATCAGTGAGGTTTCTATCTGCCAGGGAGAGATGGGAGTCTGCAAGAAATACAGGAGCCTTCTTAAATAGCCAACTCACAAAGTCTCATTTACAGCTATTCTCCCTGGTCTCCTGTGCAGAGTGGGATAGAGTCCTTTGAGGAGAGAATAGGGTTTGTGTCTCCTGAGAGAGAGCTAAACCGACAGCCAGCAGAGTCACTGTGTTAAGGATCTCTCCCATTATTCAGATGCCATCTTTTTGGGGTTAAACACTCTATTCCATATGATATCAGCCTGAAGGAATTCAATAGCTCCACCATTCAGATTCTCTGTGGCCCCACTCAGTAGAGCTCATGTCCTGTGCAAGTGTCAGATACTTGGACCTGGGGTTTACTGTCTGGGATGACTGAGATGCTCTTATTGACTGAGTTGTGTAGCTCTGGATTGGGGACCATATCTCCTGTGAGCCTGGCAGAGGTCTCCCTATCATGGAGGTCCACTAGCCTCACCCTCTAGTATTCTGGTGGCTCCATCCACTGGACCTCTGAGCATTCCCACCTCCCAGTTTGTGGGAGGTCCAGGCAAAACCTAGAACAGAATGAGTATTGCAGCACTAGGGTGGGGGCCGTTATTTCCTCATACACCTGACCATTGCATAGCCCTTCCTTTACCTGCCCAATTTTTTGTCTGTTTGAGCCTGGAAAATTCTGCTGGCCTCACTCTGACAACTCTTTGAGACCCCATGCCACCACAAAGGTCTATGAACACTTGGCACATGGCAGCTAGTCTTGGTGTACCCTGTAACTTTTGCTGAGTGGCCTCAGATACAGTACTGGCACCAAGACTGAACCTGTAATAATCCGGTGAACAACACTCATCCTTACCTGATGACTGACTGAGAACCTACCTCATGCAACTGGAATCCTTCCAGAGCCTTTTTCAGTGGGTGAGTCTAACAGGCATCTAGCAGGTGGAGGCAGGGGAAAGCAGGTCTTGGGGTTCCTTGGGACTTTTGATGATCTGCCCCCCAGGATTGGTGTGAGTGGAAGCTCACATTGGTGCACACCCAGGTCCAGCAGAAGTAGCCACAAACTGTGGATCACTTTGTAGCTACAAATAGGTTAGCCAGGGGCAGACACCAGAGTCCCTGCCAGGAGGCCCTAGAAAAAACACACTCAGTGGGAAGCATCAAATAATATCAGAGCAGGATCTAATTAGTTACACAAGTGGCACATCCAAAGGGAGATCTCAGCAGGAACCAGATCCTGCTGAGGCAAATGGCCTTTGTGTGGTTAGTATGAGCACAGAAGCTCATACATTGTGGTCAGGGTCAGTCCTCACAGTCAGCCAGCCTGAGGGTTGACCCCACACAAAATGGGCTATTAGCAATCAAAACACAATTACAACAGGATGGCTAAAATAGCCCACACAGGGCACATTCCTGGAGCATCTTCTCAGGTGATCAAAGGGACTGTAGCACTGGGTCCCACAAGATATCAATCACATACGACCACCCTACCAAGCCTTAGAGACATAGAAGATAGACCTAATACACAGAAACAAACACAAAAAAGCAACCAAAATGGGGAAACAGAAAATATGCCCTAAATGAAAGAATAGGAGAAAGCTTCAGAAAAAGAGCTAAATGAAAGGGAGGCAAGTAATCTACCAGATATAGTTTTAAAAATGGTTATAAGGATGCTCAAGGAACTTAGAACTTAAATAGTACTAAAAAGAACATAGAAGCTATAAAAAATAACCAGTCAGAAATGAAGAATACACTAGAAGCAGAGGCTAGAATCAGTGATTAGGAAGACAAATAGTGGAAAACATCCAATCAGAGCAGCAAAAAGAACAAAAATTTAAAAATGACTATAGTTTAAAGTACCTTTGGAACAACAACAGTCACATCACAGGGGTAGCAGAAGGAGAAAAAGAGAGAGCAAAGGATTGAGACCCTATTTAAAGAAATAATGGCTGAAAAATTCTTAACCTCATGAAGAAAAAACTCACTAGTCTGGGAAGTGCAGTGTACAAATGAGGATGAATCCAAAGAGATCCACACCAAAACATATCATAATTAAAATGGCAAAGGTAAAGATGAAGAATCTTAAAAGCAGCAAGAGAAACAGTTACCTACTTGGGAGCTTCCATAGGACTGTCAGCTGCTTTCTCAATAGAAACATTTTAAGTCAGAAGGGATTTGCACAAAATATTAAAAGTGATGAAAAGCAAGGACCTACAGCTGAGACTAATTTCCCCAGCAAAGCTATCATTTAAAATTGAAGGAGAGATAAAGAGCTTCCCAGACCAAAAAAAAAACAAAAACAAAAAAACAAAAAAGAAGTTTGTTGACACCAAATAAGATTTACAAAAATTTTTAAATGGTGTTTTTAAGAAGAATAAAGAAAAGTAAAAGTAACATAGTTATAAAAAAATAAAATGGTAATAAATATGTACCAATCAAAACTCACTTTAAATGTAAATGGATTAAATACTTCAATAAAAATTAATAGCTGGATGGATAAGAAACAATATCCATATATATGTTATATACAAAAGACCCACAACAGACTGAAAAATAAGATGAGAAAAGGTTTTTCATGCAAATGGAAATGAAACAATTAAAAAAGCTGGGGTGGCAATACTTTACCGGGCAAAATTGACTTTAAAACCATGGCTATTGTAAGAGGTTCAATCCTAGCAGCAGATAAAACCTTGTTAACATTTATGCACCCAACAAAGGATCATCTTTTTTTTTCTTTATTGATTAAGGAATTACATATGTGCCTTATCCCACATTGCCCACCCACCCCCCAGCTAGTAACCTCACCCCCTGCTGGTGTTTGTGTCCATTGGTTAGGCTTATATACATGCATACAAGTTCTTTGGTTGATCTCTTCCAATTCCCTCCACCATCTTCTGCCTTCCCTCTGAGGTTTGACAGTCTGGTCGATGCTTCTCTGTCTCTGGGTCTGTTTTTGTTCATCAGTTTATGATGTTCATTATATTCCACAAATGAGTGATATTGATCTTCCTCTGACTGGCTTATTTTGCTTAGCATAATGCTCTCTAGGTAGGAGCTCCTTCCTTTTCACAGCAGCTTAGCATTCCATTGTGTAGAGGTACCACTGTTTTCTAATCCACTCACCTGCTGAGGGGCATCTAGGCTGTTTCCAAATCTTAGCAATTGTAAATTGTGCTGCTATCAACATAAGGGTGCATATATCCTTTATGATTGGTGTTTCTAGTTTCTTGGGATATATTCCTAGAAGTGGGATCACATGGTAAAATGGGAGTTCCACTTTTAAGTTTTTGAGGAAATACCATACTGTTCTCCACAGTGGCTGCACCAGTCTGCATTCCCACCAGCAGTGCACAAGGGTTCCTTTTTCTCTACATCCTCACTAGCACTTGTCATTTGTTGATGATAGCCATTCTGACAGCTGTGAGAAGGTACCTCATTGTCATTTTTATTTGCACCTCTAAGATGATTAGCGATTTTGAGCATGTTTTAATATGTCTCTTGGCCTTTCTCTTGTCTTCTTTCAAAAAGGGTCTATTTAGGTCCTTTGCCCACTTTTTAATTGGATTATTTTTCTTCCTTTTGTTAAATTGTATGCATTCCCTGTAATTGTTGGAGATTAAAACCTTATTGGAGATTACATTGGCAAATATGTTCTCCCTTGCAGTGGGATTTCTTGTTGTGTTGTTGGTTTTCTTCTGCTATGCAGAAGCCTTTTATTTTGATGTAGTCCCATTTATTTATTTCTATTTAGTTTTCTATTTAGTTTCCATTGCCTTAGGAGCTGTATCAGTGGAGATATTGCTTTGGCACATGTGTGAGATTTTGCATGGTGTAAGTTGGTGGTCTAGTTTCATTTTTTTTGCATGTATTTGTCCAATTTTCCCAACGCCATTTATTGAAGAGACTGTCTTGAATCCATTGTATGCTCTTGCCTCCTTTGTCAAATATTAATTGAGCATAGTGTTTTGGGTCAATTTCTGGGTTCTCTATTCTATTCCATTGGTCTATATGTCTGTTCTTATGCCGGTACCAAGCAGTTTTGAGAACAGTGGCTTTGTAATACAGCTTGATATCTGGTATTGAGATCCCACCTACTTTGTTCTTCTTTCTCAGGATTGCTGCAGTTATTCAGGGTCTTTTTATTCAAGATGAATTTTTGGAGAGTTTTTTCTAAGTCTGTGAAATATGCCTTTGGCATTTTAATAGGGAGTACATTGAATTTATAGATTGTTTGGGGTAGTATGGACATTTTAATGGTGTTGATTCTACCAATTCATGAACATGATATGTTCTCCCATCTGCTTATATCTTCCTCTCTCTCTTTTTTCAGTGTCCTGTGGTTTTCTGAGTACGGGTATTTTACCTACTTAGTTAAGTTTATTCCTAGGTATCTTATTTTTTTTAGTGCAAAGGTAAATGGGATTGTTTTTTTAATCTCTCTTTCTGTAAGTTCACTATTGGTGTATAAAAATGCCACAGATTTATGGGCAATAATTTTGTATCCTGCTACATTGACGGATTCATTTATTAAGTCTAATATTTTTATGGAGTCTTTAGGATTTTCTGTCATCTGCAAATAATGACAGTTTTACTTATTCTTTCCAACTTAGATACCATTAATTTCTTCTTCTTGTCTAATCACAATGGCTAGCACTTCCAGTACTATGCCCAACAGGAATGGTGAAAGTAGGCATCCCTGTCTTGTTTCTGTTCTTAGGGGAAACGGTTTTAGTTTGCCCATTGAATATGATGTTGGGTGTAGGTTTGTCATATAAGGCTTTTATTATGTTGAGGTATGATCCTTATATTCCCACCTTGCTGAGAGTTTTCATCAAGAAAGGGTGTTGGATTTTGCCAAATGCTTTTTCTGCATCGATTTATATCACTATGTGATTTTTATCTCTCAATTTGTTTATGTGATATATCACATTTATTGATTTCTGGCTATTGTACCATCTTTGCATCCTTGGGATAAATCTTATTTCATCGTGCTGTATGATCTTTTTGATGTAATACTGTATCCGATTTGCTAGAATTTTGTTGAGGATTTTGGCATCTATGTTCATGAAGGATATTGGCCTGTAATTCTCTTTCTTTGTGTTGTCTTTATCTGGTTTTTGGATTAGGGTAATACTGGTTTCATTAAAAGAGCTTGGAAGTGTGCCTTCCTCTTGAATATTTTGGAATTGTTTGAGAAGGATAGGTTTTAGTTCTTCTTTGAATGTTTGCTAAAACTGCTCTATGAAGCCATCTGGCCCTGGGCTTTTGTTTTCTGGAAGCTTTTTGATTACTGCTTCAATTTCCTCCATAGTTATTTGCCTATTGAGATTTTTAGATTATTCCTGATTAAGGTTTTAAAAGTTATATTTTTCTAGGAAAATATCCATTTCCTCAAGGTTGTCTAGTTTTTTGGAACAGAGTTGTTCATAGTATTTTTTGCAATCCTTTGTATTTCTGTGGGTCTGTTGTTATTTTGCTTTTTTCATTTCTCATTTTGTTTACTTGGGTTCTCTTTGCTTCTTGATGAGCCTGGCTAGAGGTTCATCAATCTTATTTATCCTTCAAACAACTAGCTCTTGGTTTCATTAATCTTTTCTATTGCTCTTTTGGTCTCTATGTCATTTATTTCTGCTCTGATCTTTATTATCTTCTTCCTTCTGATCACTGTGGACTTTTCATGTTGCTTTCTTTCTAATTATTTAAGTTGTAGTGTTAGATAATTTGTCACTAGTTTTTGTTTGTTTGTTTGCTTGCTTTTTTTTGAGATAATCCTGTAGAGCTATGAACTCTCTAGTCTGCTTTCACTGTGTCACATAGGTTTTGGATTATTGTGTTTTCGTTGTCATTCATTTCAAGGATGTTTTTAATTTCTTCTTTGACCTTTGGTATCCCAATCATTGTTTAATAGCATGCTATTCAGCTTGCAAGTGTTTGCCTGTTTTGGATTGTTTTTATTGTAGTTTATTTCTAATATTATGCAATTGTTTGAGAAGGTGCTTGATATGACATCAATCTTCCTGAAATGGGGGAGCTTTTGCCTATGACCCAATATGTGGTCTGTCTTTGAAAATGTTCCATGTGCACTTGAGAAGAATGTATATTCTGTGTCTTTGGGGTGAAATATTCTGAAGATGTCAATTCAGTCTATCTTATCTTACTATGGTTATATTGTTGTTGATCTCTCCCTTGATATCTTCCAGCAGGTTTTTTTATGTATTTGGGTGCTCCTGCATTAAGTGCATATATGTTTACCATGGTTATATTCTCTTGTATTGATCCCTTTAGTATTATGAAGTGGACTTCCTTATCTCTTGTTTTGGCCTTCACTTTGAAGTCTATTTTGTCAGATATAAGTATTTCTACCCCAGCTTTTTTTTTTTCATTTCCATTTGCCTGAAATATATTTTTACATCCCTTTACTTTCAGACTGTTTGAGTCCCTTGTTCTTATATGGGTTTCTTGTAGATAGAATATATATAGGTCATGTTTTCTTATCCCTTCAGCCACTTGATGTCTTTTGATTGGTACATTTAGTCCATTTACGTTTAAAGTTATTATTGATAGGTACTTGTTTGTAGCCTTTTTTATTTTTATGCCTGTGTTCATTCTTCCCTTTTTATCATTTTTACACCAGTCCCTTTAGCATTCTTGCATTGCTGGCTTGGTAGTGATAAACACCCTTAGTGTTATTTTATTTTTTTTTTTTTCGTCTGTGAAACTCCTTATTTCCCCTTCAGTTTTGAATGATTGTCTTGCAGGTTAGAGTATTCTTGGATTCAGTTTCTTGTTTTTCATCACTTTGTATACTCCGTTCCACTTTTTTTCTGCCTGGATGTGTTTCTGTTGAGAAATCATTTGATGATCTAATTGGAGATCCCTTGTATGTAACTTTCTGCCTCTCTCTTTCAACCTTTAAGATTATTTGTCCTGAATGTTTGCCGTCATAGTTACGATGTGTCTTGGTGTGGGTCTTTTCGGGTTCATCTCTTTGGGGACTCTCTGTGTTTGTGTGACATTTTTTCTTCCCCAGACCAGGGAAGTTTTTCTATATTATTACTTCAAATAGGTTTTCTAACCCTTGTTCCTCTTCTTGTCATTCTGGTAACCCTATTATTCATATGTTGCTTCATTTAATGTCCCAAAGCTCACTTAGGCTCTCCTCCTGTCTTTTAATATTTTTCTACAGCTTAGTTTGTCTGTGCTTTGCTGCCCTGTCTTCTAATTCACTAATTCGGTCTTTCATTTTTTGTAGTCTACTGTTGAAACTTTCCATAGTGTTTTTTATTGTAGCTATATCACTCTTTTTTTTTTTAAGAAACACATAGGCTTTATTTTTTAGATCAGTCCTAGTTTCACAACAACATTGGGCAGAAATTATAGTAGCTTCCATATACCTCACCTCCCCACCTCCACAGCCTTCCCTACCATCTACACCCTGCACAATAGTTACATTTGTTATAACCAATAAATCTACATTGTCACCCCAAATCTCTATCACCTAAGGTCTATAGTTGATGTTATGGTTCACTCTTAGTGTTGTACATTCTGTGTATTGTGACAAATGTATAATGACCTGTATCCATCATAGCATCAGACAGAGTTGTTTCACTGCCCGAAAAATCCTCTGTGCTCCACTTATTTGTCCATTCCCTTCCCCCTCCTCTCCAACCCTGGCAACCACTGAACTTTTTATTAGCTTCATAATTTTGTCCTTTCCAGAATGTCATACAGTTGGAATCATAAAGCACGTATCCTCTTCAGATTGGCTTCTTTCACTTCATATAAGCATTTAAGGCTCCTCCATGTCTCCTAAGGATTTGCGAAAGTCATTTCTTTTTAGCACTGAGTAATATTCCATTCTATGGATGTACAGCAGCTTATTTTTTTCTTTTTCTTTTTTTAAATATTTATTTAAAAATGGTTGAACAACCATTTGAGCTTGGTGTGTCAATATTCGCCAAAAAACTGAGCATAACTCGGGTGGGGTGTCACTTTGAGAAAAAAAAAACATAATTTCACGATATTTATAGTTTAAATAACAAAAATGTGTAATTGTAATATATAACTGTATTTAATAAACCAATAATAAAGTTATTATTTAACTTACCTGCCTAGTGACTTCTTTGTTCATCTGTCAGTTGGTTTCTTTTGTTGGTCTTGATATTATTTAACTTGTGTGGGGTGCCGTGAGCTAAGGTAAGTGAGGGGGATGGGGAATTCTTTAACTAACCTGCTTATTAGTGACTTTTCTGTTGCTGAATTGCATTGGCTAAATACTTCATCTGTCAATCTGTTGGTTTTGATATTATTTAATGCTGAGAATAAGATCTCACAAAAGTACACAGATGGAAAAATTGTGAGTAAAGTCATTGCTATATTTTTCAGGGTGCTAAAAGTGTCTGGAAATCAAAATTTCCTGTTCATAGTGGCACTTATTTTCTGAGTTAGGCCTGTAATGCTATGAATTTCCCTCTTAGGGCTGATTTTGCTATGTCTCATTCATTTTATGTTGTAATATTCTCATTTTCATTTCTTTTAAGGCATCTTTTAATTTCTATCTCAATCTCATTTTTAAACCATTCATTGTTTAGTAATGTGTGTGGGTATGTGTTCTTAAGTGTTTTCTAACAAAAAAATTGTGATTGACTTCTATTTTTTTTACCATTATAGTCAGAGAAAATTTTTGATATGATTTCAATCTTCTTTTATTTATTGATGTTTCTTTTGAATCCTAACATGTGTTCTATACTAGAAAATGTCCAGGATGCACTTGAACAAAATACATAGTCTCCTGTTTTGGGGTGAAATTCTTGAAGATAACAATTAAATTCTTCTGATTTAGTGTGTTGTTTAATGCTGCTGTTTCCTTGTTGATTTTCTGTCTGGGAGACCTACCCATTGATGTTAATGATGTGTTAAAATCCCCTCCAATGACTGTATTACTGTCAACCTCTCTCTATTTATGTTCATTAAGATTTACTTTATAGTTCAGTTAGTTCGGTTGGTTGGAGAGCCAAAAAGTTATGGGCTGAATTCCTTGTCAGGGCACATACTGAGGTTGCAGGTTTGATCCCTGGTGGCAATGTGAATGAGAGGCAACCTATTGATGTTTCTCTCTCACATCAATGTTTTTCCTTCCCTCTCTTTTTCCTTTCTTTAATATTAACATACTTATCATCAGGTGAGCATAAAAAATATGTTTCAGCCTGGCCCCATCCAAGGAGCAGCAGCCACACGCAGCCCACCTCTGTCAGAGGAGCAGAAGCCTTATGAGCAGCCTTCCCTTGTCTGAGGAACAGCAACCACATTAGCAGCTCATACTCACTCCCCTCCCACGCCAGCTGGAGGAGCCACCACTGCCTCAAAAAGCCACATGAGCAATGCCCACCCAAGGAGCTGCCACCAACAGAGGAACAGACACTACCACAAATGCCTGAGGAGCAGCCACCACTTGAGTAGCTGCTGCCACCTGAGAAGCAGCATTGACACAACTCAAGACCTAGATCCTTCAGTAAGATTAAAAATGGGGATGGAGAAAAAAAATGGTGGCGGAACGGAGGGATTCAATCTGAATCTGCTCACAGGGCAGAGGGAGGGAGCAGCTTAAAGTCGCGCAGGGAGCGTTTGTCGGCGACTAGGGGGACAGCTGTGCTCTAGGAGAAGATGGAGGACTGCTGAGCTGGCCTCCCCAGCCTGAGCGGCCCCAGTACTGATGGGTTCTCTCCCTGAGCCAACTGCACTCGGAGGCGCTCGGAGGCAGACCACAACATCTTGAAGGGGAAGGACCTGAAAATATACAGCTGCTGTACGCGGTACCGGCTGGACCGCTGAGACTCCCGGAGCACAGGCGCCCAGTTAGTGCGGAGGTGCGCAGAGCCCAGGGAGCTCTAAACTCCAGCACAGAAAGGTCAGATTTCCCTGGGGGTACTTTGGGCGCGAAACTGAGGGGGCTGGCAGTCTGGGAGATCTGTACCTTGGAACTCAAAACCTGGAGATCTGCACCTGAAATAAAATCTGTGGCTGTTGGAGCTGGTAAACGTGGGAGAGGGCCCTTGGAGCTGGTGGCAGAGTTAATCCCTGGAGCGCAATCAATTTGGACCTGACAGAGGAGGGAAACCCGGAAGATTTTGGGAGGGTTCTGGCTGCTAAAACAGCAGTCACCATTAGAGAGGCAGTATTGTTTAGTTCAGGATAGAGAGGACCAATAGACCCAGAAGTCAATCTAGAAACACTGCCACCCAGGGGCCAAATCACAAATTGACTCTTGTGTGACACAAGAGGGAATTGATTATATTTTCTCTTCGACCTTGGGAATACAGTCTATTTTCATCTACTCTTTAGTATCTTTTACTCTACCTCAACTTCACCTTTATACCACCACTCTCTTGCTAACCTTTCCCTATTTAGTGCCTTGTTTCCCTTACACTTTTCCCGCTTTAGATTTACCTAATTCTTTCCCTTTACCCCGTGTTAAAATTTCACCCCACTGATATATCTAATTTCCAACCACCTACTCCAAGTGCATATATATATACCTCTAGCTTCTCTGACTTCACTATATTAAAGTGTTTTTATCCCTGTCCTGTTGTTGTTGTTTACTTGACTGTTGATTATATTGATTTTTTAAGCAGGTTTATGAGATTGATTTGCTTATCCTGTTATTTTGGTTTGTCTTGTAGAGGGGGGGCGGTTATTTTTATTTTTGGTGTTGTTTCTTGTTTTGTTGTCCTCATCTGCATTGTTTTTCAGATAGATTTTTGCTTCTGTGTTCCCTCACCTCTCTTGATATTAGTAGTTGTATGTAATTTGTATCAATCTCCAAGTACTTGTTGCAGGTTTTGGTTCAGATTAGGGGCTGTCCTATAGGAGTTTTCAACCCACATTTATAATTTACTCCTTTTTTTTCTTCTCCCCCTTTTCCCATTATCATTTTGGCATTCCTGTCTTTCTTTCTTTTTTGTGAGTGTGTGTGTGGGGGGGTCTCTTTCTTTTTGTGTGAGTGTGGGTGTGTGAGTGTCTGTGTGTATCTGGGGGAGGTTCTCTTTCTTTTTTCCCACGTATCACCAAATTTGCCTTTCTCTGGTGACACCTTTATTTGGAATTACAATTACTTTGACTACATTCCGGTTCAGTGCCTGGTGCGTTGCACCTGGTTGTGTTGTATTTTGTGCCTTTAAATCAACGCAGGAGAGTGAGAACTACATAACCAGATACACAGAGAAGAGAGACCATGGGAAGACAAAGAAACAGCCCACATATGAAAGAAAAGCAAGGCTCACCAGAAAAGGAGGTAAACGAAATGGAAGTTAACAACCTGTCAGAGAAAGAATTCAGAGAAATGGTCATAAGGTGGCTGAAAAGAATGGAAGACAAATTTGACAATATGAGTAAGAACCAAGAGGAAATGAGGAAGACCCAGGAAGAAATGATGAAGAGCCATGAAGAAATGAAGAGGAGCCAAGAAGAAATGAAAAGTGACATTGCTGAAGTAAAGAATTCAATAGAAAGTATTAAGAGTAGACTAGAGGAAGCAGAGGATCGCATCAGTGAGCTAGAAGACCAGGTAGGAAAAAATAACCAAGTAGAGCAGCTTCTAGAAAAATAAAAATTAAAAAGCAGGAGGAGAGCCTAAGGGAACTTTGGGACAACATGAAACAAAGCAACATCTGTATAATTGGGCTTCCAGAAGGACAGGAAACTGACCAAGGAATAGAAAACGTGTTGGAAGAAATAATAACAGAAAACTTTCCTGGTATAGGAAAGGAAAAACCCACACAAATCCATGAAGCTCACAGAGTCCCAAGCAAAATAAACCCCAAAAGACCTACGCCAAGACACATTATAATTAAATTGGCAAACATCAACGACAAAGTGAGAATCTTAAAAGCTGCCAGAGAGAGACAGAAAGTCACCTACAAAGAAACCACCATCAAAAGTGATTTCTCAACAGAAACTTATCAGGCCAGAAGGGATTGGAATGAAATTTACAAAGTCATGCAAAGGAAGGGTTTGAATCCTAGAATACTATACCCAGCAAGGCTCTCAATCAAAATAGAAGGTCAAATCAGGAGCTTCACAGATAAAAAAAGGACTAAGGGAATTCGTCACCACCAAACCAGAAATGCAAGAAACGCTAAAGGATCTGCTGTAAAAAGAAATAGGAAGCAAAGAAGGAACACAGGGGTAAAGAACAAAAATGGCAACATATAAGCATCTATCAATAATAACTTTAAATGTAAATGGTTTCAATGCTCCAATCAAAAGACATAGGGTAATAGACTGGATAAGAAAACACAACCCGTGTATCTGCTGTCTACAAGAAACCCACCTCCGAAAAAAAGACGCAAACAGACTGAGGATGAAAGGTTGGAAAAAATTTATTCAGGCGAATGGAAATGAAAAAAAAGCTGGGATAGCCATACTTATATCCTAGAAATTATAACTAAAAGTGAAGGACATAACAAGAGATAAAGAAGGCCACTTCATAATACTAAAGGGAGCAATCCAACAAGAAGAAATAACTGTGGTAAACATATACGCACCCGATACAGGAGCACCCAAATATATACAAAAACTCCTACAGGACATCAAGGGAGAGATATAAAGCAATACAATCATAGTAAGAGACTTTAATACCCCACTATCACCATTGCACAGATCCTCTAAACAAAAAATCAGTAAAGAAACATCAATCCTCAATGACTCACTGGACCAGATGGAATTAATTGACAACTTCAGATCATTTCACACCAAAGCCACGGAATATACATTCTTTTCAAGTGCCCATGGGTCATTCTCAAAGATAGACCTTGTGTTGGGTCATAGGCAAAGTCTCTCCAAATTCAAGAAGATAGAAATCATATCAAGTATATTCTCAGACCACAGTGGCATAAAGCAGGAAATCAACTACAATAGAAACAATCCAAAGAAATTGAACACATGGAGACTGAACAGCATGCTATTAAACTATGACTGGGTTACTAGAGAGATTAAGGAAGAGATAGAAAACATCATGGAAACAAATGACAATGATAGCACAACAATCCAAAATCTATGGGACACAGTGAAAGCAGTTCTGAGAGAGAAGGTCATAGCTCTACAATACTACTGCAAAAAACTAGGAACAGCGGCAATAAATTATCTAACCCAACAACTCAAAGAGTTAGAAAGAAAGCAACAAGAAAAGCCCAGCGTAAGCAGAAGGAAGGAAATAGTAAAGATCAGAGCAGAAATAAATGACATAGAGACCAAAGAAACAATACAGAAGATCAACAAAACCAAGAGCTGGTTCTTTGAAAGGATAAACAAGATTGATGAACCTCTATCCAGACTCACCAAGAAGCAAAGAGAGAGGACCCTAATAAATAAAATCAGAAATGAAAGAGGTGAAATAACAACAGACCCCATTGAAATACAAAGGATTGTGAAAAAATACTATGAACAACTCTACGCCAACAAACTGGACAACCTGGAGGAAATGGATATGTTTCTAGAAAAATATAACCTCCCAAAACTCAATCAAGAAGAATCTAAACAACTCAATAGACCAATAACTGTGGAAGAAATTGAAGTAGTCATCATAAAGCTTCCAGCAAACAAAAGCTCAGGGCCAGACGGCTTCACAGGGGAGTTTTACCAAACATTCAAGGAAGAACTAAAACCTATACTCCTCAGACTATTCCAGAAAATTCAAGAGGATGGAACACTTCCAAACTCCTTCTATGAAGCTAGCATCACCCTAATACCAAAACCAGATAAAGATGACACAATGAAAGAGAATTACAGGCCAATATCCCTCATGAATATAGATGCCAAAATCCTCAATAAAATTCTATCAAACCGGATCCAGCAGTACATCAGAAAGATCATACACCATGACCAAGAAGGCTTTATCCCAGGAATGCAAGGATGGTACAATATCCGCAAATCAATAAATGTGATACATCACATAAACAAATTGAGAGATAAAAATCACATAGTCATATCAATTGATGCAGAAAAAGCATTTGACAAAATCCAACACCCTTTCTTGATAAAAACTCTCAACAAGGTAGGAATAGAAGGATCATACCTCAACATAATAAAAGGCATATATGATAAACCCACAGCATACATCATACTCAATGGGCAAAAACTACAACCATTTCCCCTAAGAACAGGAAAAAGACAGGGTTGCCCATTATCACCACTCCTGTTCAACATAGTACTGGAAGTATTAGCCATTGCAGTTAGACAAGAAGAAGAAATAAAAGGCATCCAAATTGGAAAAGAAGAAGTTAAGCTATCCTTATTTGCAGATGACATAATATTGTACATAAAAAACCCAAAAGACTCCATAAAAAAGTTAGTGGACTTAATAAATGAGTTCAGCAACGTAGCAGGCTACAAAATTAATGCCAAGAAATCTATGGCATTTCTATACACTAATAGTGAACTTACAGAAAGAGAGACTAGAAAAGCAATCCCATTTACCATCACACCAAAAAAATTAAGATACCTAGGAATAAACTTAACTAAGGAGGTAAAAGATCTATTCGTGGAAAACTACAGGACACTGAAAAAAGAGATAGAGGAAGATGTAAACAAGTGGAAGAATATTCCATGTTCATGGATTGGGAGAATCAACATAATTAAAATGTCCATACTACCCAAAGCAATCTATAAATTTAATTCACTCCCCATTAAAATACCACTGGCATACTTTGCAGACCTAGAAAGAACTCTCCAAAAATTCATCTGGAACAAAAAAAGGCCCCAAATAGCCACAGCAATCCTGAGAAAGAAGCACAAAGTTGGAGGGATTTCCATACCAGATTTCAAGCTGTAATACAAAGCTACTGTTCTCAAAACAGCCTAGTACTGGCACAAGAACAGACATATAGATCAATGGAATAGAATAGAGAATCCGGATATTAACCCAATTCACTATGCTCAATTAATATTTGACAAAGGAGGCATGAACATAAAATGGAGTCAAGACAGTTTCTTCAATAAATGGTGTTGGGAAAATTGGACAGATACATGCAAAAAAATGAAACTAGAGCACCAACTTACACCATACACAAAAATAAACTCAAAATGGATACAGGACTTAAACGTAAGACAGGAAACCATAAAAATATTAGAGGAATCTACAGGAAGAAAAATCTCAGACATATGCCAAAAGAACTTCTTTGATGATACTGCTCCTAGGGCAATGGAAGCTAAAGAGAAAATAAACAAATGGGACTACATCAAAATAAAAAGCTTTTGCACAGCTAAAGAAACCATCAACAAAACAACAAGAAACCCACTGTATGGGAGAACATATTTGCAAATGTTATCAGTGATAAAGGTTTAATCTCAAGCATCTACAGGCAACTCACCCAACTCAATAAAAGGAGGACAAATGATCCAATAAAAAAATGGGCAACAGACCTAAATAGAATCTTCACGAAAGAAGACAAAAGGAAGGCCCAGAGACATATGAAAACTTGCTCAAAGTCACTAATTATCTGAGAGATGCAAATCAAAACGACAATGCGGTACCATCTCACACCTGTCAGAATGGCTTACATCAACAAATCAACAAACGACAAGTGCTGGCGAGGTTGCGGAGAAAAAGGAAATCTCGTGCACTGCTGGTGGGATTGTAGACTAATACAGCCACTGTGGAGAACAGTATGGAGTTTCCTCAAAAAACTAAAAATGGAGCTCCCATTCAACCCAGTGATCCCACTTCTAGGAATATACCCCAAGAAATTAGAAAGGCGAATTAGAAAGGATATATGTACCCCTATGTTCATAGCAGCACAATTTACCATAGCTAAGATTTGGAAACAGCCGAAGTGCCCATCAGCAGATGAATGGATTAAAAAACTATGGTACGTTTACACAATGGAATACTATGCCGCGGAAAAAAAGAAGGAGCTCCTACCATTTGTAACAACATAGATGGATTTGGAAAGCATTATGCTAAGTGAAATTAGCCAGGCAGAGAAAGACAAATATCACATGATCTCACTCATTTGAGGAATACAATAAATGACATAGACTGATGAACAAGAATGGATCCAGAGACTGAGAAAAGTCCACCAGAATGTCAAACCTCAGGGTAAGTGGCTGGTGGTGGGAGTAATTGGAAAAGTATATATATTTCAATGCTTGAACTAAGGTAAGTGATTTGTGTTTTTACAATCCTGACAAAGTTTATATAAAGTTATAAAAAATGGCAGCTAGTTTGACATTGAATTGACATGGCCTAGAGCTTGTCATATCCTATGGAGACCAGTCCTTAGGCTAGGCCCTGCTTAACCTCCCATGACACCATAATACCCTTACCTGAAATTATTCTACAATGTCATTATAATATTTGATATTTGACAACAGCATATTATACAATTATCCCAAACAAACTTACAAACTAATTCTTTGAATGGTGGGCAGCAACTTAAAAAAGGATAGGAAAGAAATTAATCCCTTTCAGAAGGAATTAAGGCACTGGGAAGGCATCCGAGCATTCTATATTGTCCCTTCTTGCCCTTTCTGCCAAGAGGGACCTTCTTGTTACTATCCAAATACACACAGCTGATGCCTGAGTTTTCAGTTCCAGCTGTGGCTGAAGCCTCTGGGCAGCTGGCACCATGGATCTGTATCTCGACCAATGGTGTGAGCTGGGCCCTCTCTGGAGAAGAAACCTGGGTCCCCCGATATATGTGATCAGTACAGGAACCCCGCCAGCAGGCGAGGGGACCCCAAGGCAGGTACTGGACGTGGAGGCCACAGGGGCATAGACTACAAAGGAGACAGAACTGAACCTCACATCACCCTGTTTGGCCCCGGAGGATGGCTGGTTAGCCAGAGACGGGTAAGATTCCTCAGGGAAGGAACAACCTAAGACAGGAACAGTCGCAGAGGGGCCAACAGGAGAGAACTAAAAGGTCAACAGATATGGGGCACAGACCCTTATCCAGAAACCTTGCAGGGGTTTGAATTCTCACCCCTCCTGAGGGAGGTCTCCTACCCCCATGGCTGCTTCGCCTCCCATGCACAACTCATACGGGGACCCAGGTGGCAGACAGAGACTTGGCCAGCAATAGCTGCTCTATATCTAAATTCAGTCTATTACCAAGAATGCTCTGGACCTACTCAAAATTGCAAATATTCCTTTCCACTAGTATTTACAGGGTAAACTAAGATTTCTGCTTGAGTATTAAAATTGACAGGAAAATAATAATCAAGTTTTCAGATTAATTTAAATTGACCAAGTGAAATAAGTGAATACTCAAGAAAATTATAGTGTACTGGACAAAAAGCTTTTCCTAAAACATTAACTAAAAAATCTATTAGTAGTTCATCTCACTGCAAAATTGCCTAACATCCAAAGAACCTAAAGCAGTCATATTTGTGTGCAAAAATTAAAATTTAAAATTACCAAGACTGCAATATAAAATTTCCAAAAGTCCCCATTAATCAAAAAAGGGGAGGGGACAGTGGGGTAATATCATGTAAGGAAAAAAATATCGAGTAAGTAAAATACATCTAGAAAATTCTTACTCCAGTAAAGTAAATTCCATTTGTAAAAACAATTGCAGGACACCCATGAAAAAACACACATGGTGTCAAAATAAGCCAAAGGAAAATCATTTAGGCAAAAATTAAAATCAATCCCAAGTCTATTTTGCATAGAGGATCCCTTTGTTAAGTTTTGGTCGAGAATGTGTTTGTGTGTTTTCAGAGAACAACTCCAAGACCATGTGGGTTCCTGCGACTGTGAGGAACTGATGGATCTGTTCCAGTCATGAGGATTGTCCAGAGATGGGGGACACTGACAACACCTTGCCATGCTAGCAGTTGGCAGCTGTGCATGGCTGCAGGCAGCCCAGGACCAAACCAGAGAGGATGGATCTTGCATTGCCACGATGTGTCCACCATCTGGATACCATTGCTGACATGTACACATAAAGAATTATTTGACACTGATACTGTGGGCGGCTGAAAACCATCCAGTTTTCTTGAACAGGGGAGACAAAGTCGTCCCACTGGACTGATTCTCTAGCTCTGGGCAAAGTCCAGGGAACCCACTATCATACGGGGTAAAAACTAGACAGTGGAAGGTCACACCAAAGCTCGGGTGCTGAAGGGGTCGGCAGGCTTGTGGAGAAGGTGAGCTTGTGTGGAGTGCACAAGAGCTTGGGAATAGCAGGGCTGCCTGACTGCGCAGAGAGCACTCGTGACTTGCTCTTTCATTCGGGAAACCATCAGACTGCGTTGGTTTGTGATCCTGGGTAAGACGTTGGGTGTGCAGACTCATTTGGGAAGTGGTTGAATTCTCCAGGAGCTGATGGTGCTCGGCAGCGACTCTCTCTCAGAGACCCGGGGCCACATAGGGCAGAGCTGACTCTGTCTACTTGGCCCAGAGACTCCGCCCATCCAACCCGAGCACAGCTGAATGCCACAGACAATTGGCCTGGAGGTCCACCCCTCCAAGTGCTAACAACGATTAACCTGAGCTTAACTTCAGCAAGACTGTGCAACCCATATCCACCTCAGGTAACTGGGGAGGCTGAACCACTGTCCCTTGTAGGACATCTACCACACAAAGCTAATTGACCAACTCAGGGAAGCAGCCACCATGCAGAGACATGGAAAGAAATCAGATGTGAAAGAAATGGAGGGGGAAAAAACGACTGGACACGGAATTCAAAACCACGGTTATAGGGCTTTTCAAGTGGCTCCTAGAAAAGGTTGAGACCTGTAAGGAAATAAGAAAGATCTACAAGGAAATGAAAGAGACCCTCAAGGATATGAATGAGACCTGTGAGGAAATGAACAAGACCAACGTGGAAATGAATGAGTCCTACAAGGAAATGAAGAAGACTCTCAAGGATATGAAAAAGGACCAACCAGAAATAAAGCATACACTGACTGAAATAAAAAATATTATACAAAGACCTAAAAGTACTCTAGAGCACCCCAAGAACCAAGTTAAAGATTTGAAATACAAAGAGGTAAAATCCACTCAGCTGAAAAAGCAAGAAACCAAAAGAATCCAAAAAATTGAAGATAGTGTAATGGGCCTCTGGGACAACCTCAAGCATACCAACATCCAAATTATAGGGGTGCCAGAAAAAGAGAGAGAGCAAGATACTGAAAACCTATTTGAAGAAATAGTGACCGAAAACTTACCACACCTGGTGAAAGAAATTGACTTAGGAGTCCAAGAAGCGCACAGAACCCCAATATATAGGAACCCTAAGAGGACCACACCAAGGCACATCATAATTATAATGCCAAGAGCAAAAGACAAACCAATATTATATGAAATGCTGAAAGATATTCTTTAAGAAGAGGAAGAAGAAAAAGATAAAAGTGTAAATTATGAACAACAAATACACATCTATCAACAAATGAATCTGAAAATCAAGTGAATTAATAAGCTGATGAACAGAATAAACTGGTGAGTGTAACAGAATCATTAACATAGAGAGGGAATGGACTTATAATTCTTGGGGAGAAACGGGGTGTGGTAAGTGCAGCAAGAGACTGGACAAAAATCATGCAACTATGGGAGAGGACAGTGGAGAGGGGTGAGGGCGGAAGGTGGGATGGGTACCAGGTGAAGGGGAGCTATAGGGGGGAAAAGGGAACAATGTATTTAATAAAATGAACAATAAAGATTAAATAAATTTAACAAAAGTGTAGAAACAGTTCAGAGATGGGGATGGTGAAGACACCTTGCCATGCTAGGAGTCAGCAGCTGTGCATTCCTGAAGATTGCCCAGGACCAAACCAGAGAATGTCAGACCTGCATTGCCACCCTTTGTCCACCATCCAGAACTAGCATATCATTGCTGGCATGGATACATGAAAAAACTGTTGGACATTGAAATTGGTACTCAGACAACTCTTGGCCCAGAAAGAAACTGACTACAGACTAATTCATTTAACATCTGACAGTAATTAAAATGGAATTGATAGAACTCTATTCCTTTCCATTGAATTTAAAAATCTTAAAACAAAAATTCTTGTTAAATTAATAAAATCAAAAAGGGTGAGATGCCAGATGTTAATTCCAGCATGTCATAAATGCAAGAGTTTTATTAAAAGGTTGATGGAACTTGGGGACATAGCAAGGGCTGAATCACCTAAGTTATTGCCTGTTGTAAATGGCTAAGGGTATTTCCCCAAACCTGAAAATGATGCATGAAGGATTTCTTGCTGCCACATAGCTGAGGGCATCTTAAGCTACATGTTATTGCCTTCTGCTGGGCAAACACCTGAACAGCCATAGGTAGTTTCCTCCAATCTGACAATAGATTCCGTATACTAAAACCCTGGCCTTTGATGTGTATATCTAATTTGCTTTAGGACAATTTGTGTTTATAAAAATCAAGTGGTCCAGAGAGACAGAGAACTTGCTTCCTTTAGCTAAGTCTTCTCTGGCTCCTCAAAATTCATTCCAAAATTATGTTTTGTCTCTGGAAACTTGATTTATTTACACACAATGCCTTCTCCAGATTCCTGAACCCTTCTAGATGCTGGAATAAGACCAACAGCAATATGCAAGAGATATCAGGGTTATTCTTTTTGTACTTTATTTGGGTTTACTTTTTTAAATTTTAAATTAGTCTTTACATTCAACAATATTTTGTATTAGCTTCAGTTATAGAGCATAGGGTTTAGATAATCGTATAATTTACAAAGTGTTTCCCCTTGATATTTCCAGTACCCAACCGTTAGCATACATAGTTATTACAATACTAGTGGCAAAGTGCATGAAATTTGTCTACATTAAAAAGGAATTAATTAGTGGAAATATTATAACATTGTTATTTTCCATTTCTCTATAATAGAAATGTCAGAGATGAAAGATAATTAGTAAAATGTATATGAAAATCTCCCTCCTGTCATAGTCTGGGGCACGCTATGAAACCTAGAGTCAAGTCCCTGCCCACCACCCACACATACTTCAAAAATGTAGGAGACCCAGACCTGGACAGCCCAAACCCCATTGGGTTAGACCAAGACATTGCCGGACTCACTCTCCATCAAGCCCCTCTGGGCAGGGGGCTCAGCCTTAGGTTTCCCAGTCCTGTGCTGGGCAGGGAGCACAGCCTGAGGTCCCCTGGTCAGGTGTCTGGTGGGAAAAGCAGTCTCAGGTACCCCCTTAAGCACTGCCAGGTGAGGGGGTGCAGCCTCAGGTCCCCCAGCCTGGCACCAGGGTGGGGGATGTGGCCTGATGTCACCTTTCAAGCTTTGCTGGGCAGGGGGCACAGCCTGAGTTCCCTCATCAAGCTCTGCCTGGTGGGGAGGCATGGCCTGAGGTCCCCTGTCAAGCACTGTGGTGTGGGGGATGCAGCCTGAGGTCCCTCTCACTGACCAGGTGCCATGCAGTCTCAGTTCCCTGCTGTTTGGTTATGACATTACAGTGTCCTGGATAATTTGCATATTCCTCTATTATTAGGTAGATTAATGACTAAACTTCTTATGGTGTACTTCACATCCACTTGACTATTTTTGTTACTTCCAATCTGTGCTTCTCAATTCCTTCACACTTTTTACCCAAATCTCCAAATCTCCTTCCTTTTTGGCAACAATCAGTCTATTCCCTGTATATATGAGTCTGTTTTTGTTTTGTTTGCTCATTTTTATTATTCGTTATATACCATATGTAAGTGAAATCTTATGGTTATTTTTCTTTCTCTGACTTAATTAACCTAGCATTATACACTCTAAATCCATCCATGCTGTTACAAATAGTAATAATTCATTCTTTTTAATGGCCAAGTAATATTCTATTGTGCATATGTCCACTGCTTTTTTATCCAGTCATCTATTGATAGGTATTTCGATTGCTTCCACAGCTTGGCTATTGGAAATAATGCTGCAATGAACGTAGGAGTGTAAATATTTCTTGACTAATTATTTGTGTTCCTTTGGAATTACACTGAGAAGTAAAATCACTGGTTCATAAGGCAGTTTAATTTTTTTTATTTATTTTTTAAAATTATTTTTATTGATTTTTTGCAGTATAATAGTAGTACATGTTTTCCTTTCCCCCTCCCCCTTATCCTCCCCCAGCCTCCCCCAGCCCCCAGCACATATCCTCAGCGTCCCTCCCTCCCCGCCCCAGTGTCTTTCATTCATCGGTTATGTTCATATGCATGCATATAAGTCCTTCAGTTGATCTCCCCCCGCATCTGCCTCCCATCCACCCAAGCCTCCCCCTGTAGCTTGACAGCCTGTTCAAGGCCATCCTGCCTCTATATCAATCACTCTCCCCTGTTTCTTTTCTTCAAAAATATCTTGCCTCTGCATACTAGAAATAAATGTATAAGAACAAAAAAATGTTTCAGTCTCAGTTTCAATGTCCAACTGTTCTGAGTCCCAGTTTCAGTGTCAAATAATTCTTTATGTGTATAAGTCAGCAATGGTATCCAGATGGTGGACACATCGTGGCAATGCAAGATCCATCCTCTCTGGTTTGGTCCTGGACTGCCTGCAGACATGCACAGCTGCCGACTGCTAGCATGGCAAGGTGTCGTCAGTGTCCCCCATCTCTGGACCATCCTCGTGACTGGAACAGATCCATCAGTTCCTCACAGTCGCAGGAACCCACATGGTCTTGGAGTTGTTCTCTGAAAACACACAAACACATTCTCGACCAAAACTTAACAAAGGGATCCTCTATGCAAAATAGACTTGGGATTCTTTTTAATTTTTGCCTAAATGATTTTCCTTTGGCTTATTTTGACACCATGTGTGTTTTTTCATGGGTGTCCTGCAATTGTTTTTACAAATGGAATTTACTTTACTGGAGTAAGAATTTTCTAGATGTATTTTACTTACTCGATATTTTTTTTCCCTTACATGATATTACCCCGCTGTCCCCTCCCCTTTTTTGATTAATGGGGACTTTTGGAAATTTTGTATTGCAGTCTTGATAATTTTAAATTTTAATTTTTGCACACAAAGTGACTTCTTTAGGTTCTTTGGATGTTAGGCAATTTTGCAGTGAGATGAACTACTAATAGATTTTTTAGTTAATGTTTTAGGAAAAGCTTTTTGTCCAGTACACTATAATTTTCTTGAGTATTCACATGTTTCACTTGGCCAATTTAAATTAATCTGAAAACTTGATTACTATTTTCCTGTCAATTTTAATACTCAAGCAGAAATCTTAGTTTACCCTGTGAATACTAGTGGAAAGGAATATTTGCAATTTTGAGTAGGTCCCGAGCATTCCTGGTAATAGACTGAATTTAGATATAGAGCAGCTATTGCTGGCCAAGTCTCTGTCTGCCACCTGGGTCCCCGTATGAGTTGTGTGTGGGAGGCGAAGCAGCCATGGGGGTAGAAGACCTCCCTTAGGAGGGTTTAGAATTCAAACCCCTGCAAGGTTTCTGGATGAGGGTCTGTGCCCCACCTCTGTTGACCTTTTAGTTCTCTCCTGTTGGCCCCTCTGCGACTGTGCCTGTCTTAGGTTGTTCCTTCCCTGAGGAATCTTACCCGTCTCTGACTAACCAGCCATCCTCTGGGGCCAAACATGGTGATGTGAGGTTCAGTTCTGTCTCCTTTGTAGTCTATGCCCCCCTGTGGCCTCCACGTCCAATACCTGCCTTGGGGTCCCCTCGGCTGCTGGCGGGGTCCCGGTACTGATCGCATATCTCGGGGGACCCAGGTTTCTTCTCCAGAGAGGGCCCAGCTCACACCATTGGTCGAGATACAGATCCATGGTGCCAGCTGCCCAAAGGCTTCAGCCACAGCTGGAACTGAAAACTCTGGCATCAGCTGTGTGTATTTGGATAGTAACAAGAAGGTCCCTCTTGGCAGAAAGGGCAAGAAGGGACAATATAGAATGCTCGGATGCCTTCCCAGTGCCTTAATTCCTTCTGAAAGGGATTAATTTCTTTCCTATCCTTTTTTAAGTTGCTGCCCAACATTCAAAGAATTAGTTTGTAAGTTTATTTGGGATAATTGTATAATATGCTGTTGTCAAATATCAAATATTATAATGACATTGTAGAATAATATCAGGTAAAGGTATTATGGTGTCATGGGAGGTTAAGCAGGGCCTAGCCTAAGGACTGGTCTCCATAGGATATGACAAGCTCTGGGCCATGTCAATTCAATGTCAGACTAGCTGCCATTTTTTTATAATTTTATATGGCACTTTAATTTTTAATGTTTGACGACCCTCAATACAGTTTTCCAAAATAGCTGCACCACTTTGCATTCTCTCCAACATTGCAAAAGGGTTACTTTTCTTCCACATCCTCCCCAACAGTTGTTGTTTGTTGACTTATTGATGATACCCATTCTGATAGGTGTGAGAAAATATCTCGTGGTTTAAATTTGCAATTCTCTGATGATTATTGACTTTGAGCATCTTTTCAGATGTCTATAATGTCTATTTAGGTCAGCAATGGTTCAATTCATTTCCTTGTAGGTCTTGTTCATTTTCTTGCAGTTCTTGTTCATTTCCTCATTGGTCTTGTTCATTTCCTTGCAGGTCTTGTTCAATTCCTCGTAGGTCTTGTTTATTTCCTTATAGGTCTCGGCCTTCTCTAGGAGCCTCTTGAAAAGCCCTATAACTGTGGTTTTTAATTCCATGTCCAGTCATTATTTTTCCTCCATTTCTTTCACATCTGATTTCTTTCCATGTCTCTGCATGGTGGCTGCTTCCCTGAGTTGGTCAATTAGCTTTGTGTGGTAGATGTCCTACAAGGGACAGTGGCTCAGCCTCCCCAGTTACCTGAGGTGGATATGGGTTGCACAGTCTTGCTGAAGTTAAGCTCAGGTTAATCGTTGTTAGCACTTGGAGGGGTTAACCTCCAGGCCAATTGTCTGTGACATTCAGCTGTGCTCGGGTTGGATGGGCGGAGTATCTGGGCCAAGCAGACAGGGTCAACTCCACCCAGGGTCTCTGAGAGTGAGCCGCTGAGGAGCTCTACCAGCTGCTGGAGAATTCAGTCTCTCCCCAAATGATTCTGCACACCCAATGTCTCACCCAGGGTCACAAAGCAATGAATTCTGACCGTTTCCCTACTGAAAGAGCAAGTCTCGAGTGCTCTCTGTGCAGTCAGGCAGCTGCGCTGTTCCCAAGCTCACGTGCACTCTGCACAAGCTCGCCTTCTCCACAAGCCCACAGACCCCTGCAGCACCCGAGCTTCGGCGTGCCCTTCCACTGTCCAGTTTTTACCCTGTATGATAGTGGGTTCCCTGGACTTTGCCCAGAGCTGGAGAATCAGTCCAGTGGGATGTCTTTGTCTCCCCCATTCAAGAAAATTGGCCGGTTTTAGGCCACTCGCCCTATCTGCTGGCGCACGCACTCCTCCAAACCTCTCACTCCACGCGTATCTTCAACGCTGTCTGCTGCTGCTCCTCTGAGTCACAGTGTCATATCTTCACTTTTATTTGTGGAATTTTCACTCAGCCAGCTTTCCTGTGATTCTGGATGGTGTTTGTTCTTTTGTTAAGTTGTAGTTTTGAAATTGCTGTGTATGGCAGCAAGATAGGTGTTTACCTATGCCGCCATCTTGGTTCTCCTTGGTTCTCCTTGCTTTGACTTTTGTTAAACCCAATTGGCTTCTCATATAACTTAATTTATATGAGATCTTGATTTATTTTAAAAAGCTAATTTATTAATTTAAGTAGGTATTTTCTGATGTTGAAAAATTTGGCTTTATTTAGGAAATATTTTATAACTTGTTTTGCCCTTTCTTAGAGGTCAATATCTTTATAACATCTAAAGTATGTGTACATAAGTAAAATATAGTTATTAATTTTTATTTGATAAAGCTTTCCATGTGATTTCAAGTATATTAGAGCAGTTTCCTTTAAGAAGAGAGAACAAATTTTTTTTTAATCACTCCAGGCCCTTGGAGTTTTCCAAGAATCATCCCTTGGTTAAAATGTTGACATTTAACTTGTAAAGACCATTGAATATATATATATATCCTATCTAATAAAAGAGTAATATGCATATTGACTGTACCTTTGCTACACCCACAAGCCATGCCCACCAGCCAATCAGGAGCAAATAAACCCCAACCAAGATGGCAGATGCCACTGAGAGCAGAAGGGAGGCTTGGGTTTCCCCAGCAATGGAGAAAGCCAAGCTTTCCACCTGCCCTTGTTGGCCTAGGCCTCCACTCAATGCTACAAAGTTTCAATTATAGAAGATACATAAATCCAAAAGAAATGGTGGCAGCCATGGAGCTGGAGAGAGCAGAGGCTACGGTTGCCCTGTGATGGAGGAAGCCAAGTTTCTGCAGCCCTAGTGCCTAGGCCTCCACTCTAGGCTACAATGTTTCAATTATAAAATTTAAATAAACCCAATCAGAAATGGCTGTCACCACAGAGTGAGCAGAAGTCTTGGCTCCGTTCCAAGCTACTAAGTTTCAATTGTAGAAGATACATAAATCCCAGGTACCAGAGCCTTTGCTTGGGTTGCTGGGGTGCATGGCCAGCCTGCAAACCACCATAGGCCCCTCAGCCATGCCATCCCATGCCCCAAGGAAACTCCCACCTTGATCCAGGATACCCTTCAGGGCAAACCAGCTGGCCCCCACCCATGCACCAGGCCTCTATCCTATCTAATAAATGAGTAATACACAGATTGACCATCACTCCAACACACAAAAGGGCTGCCCCCACGTGGTCAAAGATACCACCCCCATGTGGACACAAGATGGCCACCACAAGATGGCCAGCAGGAGAGGGCCATTGGGGGGTTACAGGCCTGCAAGGGAGGGCAGTTGTGGGCCATCAGGCCAGCAGGGAAGGGCAGTTGGGAGGGAGAAGGCCTGCAGGGGAGGGCAGTTAGGGGTGACCAGGCCAGCAGAGGAGGCAAGTTGGGGGCAAACAGGCTGGCAGGGGAACTGTTAGACATCAATCAGACTGGCAGGGTAGTGGTTAGGGGGTGATAAGGCTGGCAGGCAGAAGCAGTTAGGGGCAATCAGGAAGGCAGGCAGGTGAGCGGTTTGGAGCCAGCAGTCCTGGATTGTGAGAATGATGTCTGACTGCCCATTTAGGCCTGATCCTACATCCCTCAAGGGGTCCCAGATTGGAGAGGGTGCAGGCTGGGCTCAGGGACACCCTGACCCTGTGCATGAATTTACACACACACACACACACACACACACACACACACACGTGGCCTGGTGCACAAAATTTGTGCGCATTAAAAAGGGATTAATTAGAGGAAATACTTTAATATTGCTACTTGCCCTTTCTCTATAATAGAAGCGTCAGAGATAAAATTAGTAAAATGTATATGAAATTCTTTCTCCTGTCAGAGTTTGAGGCACACCATGGGACCCAGAGTCAAGTCCCTGCCCACCCACCTGTGCTTTTTATTAACACAAATTGCCCTAAAATAAGTTAGATATACATATCAAATGCCAGGGTTTTAGTATACAAAATCCATTATAAGATTGGGGGAAACTGCCTACGGCTGTTCAGGTGTTTGGCCAGCAGGAGGCAATAACATGTAGATTAACATGCCCTCAGCTGTGTGGCAGCAAGAAATCCTTCATGCATCATTTTCAGGTTTGGGGAAATACCCTTAGCCATTTCCAACAGGCAACAACATAGGTGATTCAGCCCTTGTGGAGTCCCCAAGTTCCATCAACCTTTTGATGAATCTCTTGCATTTTATGACATGCTGGAATTAGCTTTTGGCACATATCATTGAATTGTTCCTGGGAAGTGGATGTAAATCCAGGGACTAAATTTTCCGCCCACCTTTGGATTCAGGCATAGTCATATTCTCTCCTGTGCAATGTGAGCATATATGGTCTGTGTCACTTCTATGCTGGGTCTTCTGAGAAGTGGTAAAGTTTTCCACACTTTCTTTTCTCTTCTGATGGCCAGAAGCATATGATCTTTTCTGGCATGCTATGAGAATGGTGGAAACTCAGAATGGAAGCAACTTGGTCTCTTAATTATTACAAGAATGAAACCAGGAACATCACATTCTACCATTCAATGAGTAAAATCTTGTACTGTCTTAAAGCACTAAAATGTTGAGGTTTTATTTTATTACTGACGCTAGCATCAACCTAACTAATATGATCAGTTAACTGTCCTATCTCAAATATTAAGATCTCAAATTAAATTTAATGTAATCTTTTCTTCTGATATTTCTGTCAGTTTTATTTTTAAACCTATATTGTTGATATGTATTTAGGGACATAAAACTCAGAATTTTAAGTTTCATTAACTTTATATCATGTTTTCCATGTGTTTTTTAAAATATATCTTTATTAATTTCAGAGAGGAAGGGAGTGAGAGAGATAGAAACATCAATGATGAGAGAGAATCATTGATTAGCTGCCTCCTGCATACCTCCTATTGAAGATCAAGCCCGCAATCAGGGCATGTGCCCTTGACCAGAACCCAACTCAGGACCCTTCACTCCACAGGCCAACACTCTATCCACTGAGCAAAACCAGCTAGGGAATGGTTTCATTGTTTAATCTGTTATCATTTTGCAGTGATATTTATTTTGTCTTATATTTTTAGGAACCACTGTTCTATTGGCACTTTCTTAAGATATAATAGACCTTAAACCAGTTCCTAACTATAGATATGTGTCTGTCCTTTTATTTATAGTTTCCTTTGGGTGGTAAGATGTGTTTTTCAAAAGTCATTCTGTTATTCTCTTTTTCAGAAGAAATGTCAAGCCATATATATACACTGTTCCTATAATGAATATTCTGCCAGCATGATTCATTGAAAAGAATACTGCATTTAGATTCCAGATTCATATAAGTCCTAGTTTCACCATTCACTAGGTTTGTTCTCTACTACCTCAATTTTCTTATCTATTAAGTCAAATATTATAGGATTGCCATGAGAATTAAATGAAACAAAAATGTGAAATGTCTGTTTTGAACTCTGTTGACAATTTGCTTCAGTTTTCCTAGAACTTAGAATATATTTCTTTTCAACAGAAATCTCTAATTGCTTGGATCCTGTGTTAACAACTCAAATTCACTTAATTTTGCATAAGTTTGTCTCCTGATTTTTCTTCTCCAGAGCATGAGAAGTAAGATTTAGAAGCATCCTTGAAATATATTTTATTTTATTTTCCTTCAGCAGCTCAATAATGTCTTTCATCTTAAAATGAAAATATTTGATACGTGGTTAGCAAGATTTGAACCCAGATTTCCTGGCTTTTAAATTCAGAGCTCTTTCCAGTGCATTATAATTGTTAGTAGAAGATGAAACATCAACTTCCTTCCTTATCATTACCACCACCATTAAAACAAAGCCCCCAAACCAATGACTCTTTACATAACTAAAAAATCATGAAAGGTGTGGTAGATAGTTTATGGCTATTGAGTTTTTATTAAATTCCAGAATTTTTGCCCCTTTAATTAACTTGGCAATTCCTAGATATAATTGCTTTATAGATGATTTGGAAACAATGATGCAAGATAAGTAATCTGGTGATATAATGTTGTTGATTCCTTATATAATTGTCCTAAGCCTGAACACTGGTGGTATCAAACAATGCTTTGTTGTTCTCAGAAACTCGGAGACAGCAACTCTGGCCCAGCATCTTTCATTTCCCAGGGAAAATATAGCTTTCAATGAGCAATCCAATTGTGGGTTTAGGAAGAACGTTTTCTGGGGACAGAAAGAATATCCAGTGTTGCGGTTTTTCAGTGAGAACTGTAATTGTGTGATCCCATGGGAAGAGGTTCAAGAAGGGCATCTCAGAGAGAAATTTCAGCCCTCCTCTGTGGCCCAAATATGACCATGGGAGCTGAAAAGTAGATATATGAAAAAGCCTGGTCTTCTAGGAAGGCATTAATTTGTATGGAGTACTTTGAGGGGCATTAGAAAAGCTTCCCTTACTATATACTGCCCACCACCACCACTGATGCCAACAACTTAACCTGAGCATGTTTGCCTTAAGCATTGACATCTCTGAAAACACAAATCACCCTGGTATTAGTGAGGCAGGATAGAAATAATTTAAGGGAAATTTCAGACAAGTGAAATGAGGAAGTAGGAGCCAACATCACAAGCCCATAGGCCGCTGGGTTCTGTCACCACAAACCCCACCTCCAAGCATGATCAAAGGGAAAACCTCCGTGGTGGTAATAGAAGTCAACATCAACAAGAACTAGCTAAGACTAGATGAATAGAAGACAGAAGAAAAACTGACCAGAGACTAAGCCCAAAGCTCATTATACCATCATTATAATGAAAATTGGCACAAGTAGAAGGGGAGTCAAATGGAACAAATGCCATAACACTTTCAGAACAGAGTATATTAGGAGCAAGACCTCATCCTAATCAGAGAGTAGAGTCAGAATTTGTGTCCACAAAGTTTAGAAACAATCCACCCTTGAAAACACATAAAATCCCAAGAACTGACTGATCACATAGGCAACTCCCTTGCTAGTTAGCCAATGTTGACTTGGATATGCACTTTCACTTTCTTCACAGGAGCATCCATGCAGTACTAGCCTCTTTCTTTGTCTCTCCCTGAATAAAACTTGCTTTCATTCTTACTCCAACTTGTTCTTTTTAAAATATATATATATATGTTTATTAATTTCAGTGAAGAAGAGGGAGAGAGATCGAAACATCAATGATGAGAGAGAACCATTGTTAAGCTGCCTCCTACACACTCCCAACTGGGGATTGAGCCTGCAACCCCAGCATGTGCCTTGACAGGGAATCAAACAGTGATCTCCTGGTTCATAGGTCAATGCTCAATCACTGAGCCACACTGGCCAGGCCTGACTTATTCCTGAAACCTTTGCTGCACAAGTAAATAACCTGGAAATCCTGGATCAGGCTGGGACAGGGCCAGCCTCTGGCATGAAACCAGTCCAGTGACACCAGTACTTGTCAAGCTGCTAGGTAGCTCCTTTGTATGAATGAGTCTCTCAGATTCCCATCTTTTCCTTTTTGATTACAGAAGCAAAGTTTTGATTGCTTTGGGAGGAAAGGTGAGATGGGAATGCAGAAGGAGCCATTATTTGTCAAATTCATGTTTTCCCTAGCCATTTTGGACCCAGTACCCTTGAGATTGTTAGAAAGCTCCTCTGCATGCCATCTGCTTCACAAAACTTTTAGGGTCCTGGAGCCATGGGTCTCAGCAGGGTTGGTTCCTTAGTGGAACTTAGTCTAGGAATGCCTGCCATGGTGCTGGCAGAGTTAGATGGGAGGTGGCCCTCTGACTGGGGATCTTAAAACTGTGCTGCTCTCCCTCAGGCTTGGGCTGTCTTTCCAGCCCCTCTGCTGCTCATTCACAAAGGGAACCCCTTTCTCTTGGGAAGAAAAGGCTCTTTTGGCCTGTGTTGCTGAAGAGGGGAATGTGCCAGGAAATGGAAGACAAATGTTCAAATTCCAAAGGGGAAGGAGAGTTCAGAAGGAAATCACTGACATGTATATTATCTCATGTATATAAGAAAAAAAAATGTTACCTGACTCACAGCTGGCAGAGAGAAAGGAAATGGAGATACTGCTGGGGGAGGAGATATCGTTATAAGTTCTAAGGAACAAAGGAAACTAGTTTGTGTGGGTTCCCTCCCAAATTCTAAGGCTTGGGCATTCTTGGGCCATTAGAGTGCAGGAGGGCCTAAAACCAAATAATGAAGCAGGTAGATAGAGTTGAGCTTTGTTGTTCTTCTTCTCACCACTGCCTTCAGTTCTCCTCTAGAATCCCTTCCCCCTATCCTTTCCCTTCTGCTTTTAACAGTCAGAGATGAGTATTTCTGGGGTATCTCCAGTGCCTTAGAAAACTTAGGCCTCATTCAAAATTTGGGGAGTGATAACTTCGAGTGGAATTTACCTAGGAGATTTCAGATCTTCATTCCATTGTGAAGGTTCCCATGTATATGTTAAAATTTCATCATATCTGTATGATGCTATTTTCTTGTGTTTTTTAAAGAGGATGGTGCAGGCAGAGATGAATGGCTATCTCACTTACTAGGCCTGAATCTCTAATAGAGGAAATTTAGGATTAGGAGGTACGAATCTCAGAGTCCATGAAAGAGTGGGGCTGGATCCCTGGGGGCTCAAAAAGCAACTTCAGAATTGCCATCCCTGGAAGAGAGAATTCTGAGCCATTTTGCAGTTTTTATTTTCATTGGGGAGAGATACAAGTATGGCAGTAATTCACTAGAACAGTTTCATATGGTGACAAGTGCTCTGACAAAAATAAGACAGAGTTATATGATAGAGTATGTCCAGGGCATTTTCCCAACCCCAGAAAGCACCTCTCTAGCATTTTGGCAACAGCAGCCACCCACCCTTTATTTCTGTATACTCCCTTCAATGTACAGAATTATACTTTAGGCTGAGGCTGTGTTTGAATGAAATCCAAACCGTCTGCCCTGCCTTAGATCAGAATTCAGACAAGCAGAAAAACTCTCAAAACCTCACCTGTTTGTGGTTAATCTCCACCAATCAGAGCTCTACAGTATATGCAGTTACAAAGAAGTCAAGTATCCAAATGTAGGAGAGAATCTCCTAATCCCCCTTTCCCAGGCCCAGAAGGAAAGAAAGCTGAGCAGAAAAGATGGCTTTTCGTAGATTCTAAGAAGCTCCTAAACAAATGTCAAGTTTAACATTAATGTGTTTAGAAAAATCACCCAAGATCATTCTAAAATCTATTTTGTAAACTGCCAGCTAGCAGGCCTCCCAGAATCATTTTTAATTTGTTGGGTTTATAGATGAAAACTGTCCCTCAGAGACCCCAGGCAGTCAGAAACACCCTCATATTGAGAAGAAAAATAGGAGACTCATGAGAAGAGACTTTTAGATTTAGAGCTGAATGTATTCAAAGACAAATGAGAATTAGGAGTCAGCCTGAAGAAACATATGGCTCGAAACTGACCATTCTAATCTCCATCAGCGAGTTTTCCATCCTCTCATGCAGCCCCCTAAGTGCATCCCTAAGGAACCAAAGAGGAGTTCCTAGGCAGTCTTCAGACAATTGTGTGAATCTATTGCCTTCTTGTTTGGTAAAGAAAGTAAGCCATTATTTACAGTTGTCTCTCAGGAGCCTCTGAAATGCAAAATAATTGTAGTTCTCTGCAATGTGATTAAAGTGTGTGAGTGATGCCCTGCAGCAATAACAGAACAGAAAAGTGAGGCAATACCTTGTTCCAACAGGTGTTTAAATTGGAAAGGCTCACACAGGACTTTTCAGCCAAACAAATGAGGAAAATTAAAAGACATTTTAAAAATACATTAAAACTTGTTTGGGCATTTGTATCTCTTGGGGAATAACTTCAGATTGGTCTCCCCAGAGCTGGCTGGAACCAGGGCAAGTCCAAGTCCTGTGAATTATTGGCCTGACTTGCTTCTGGGATGAGTCTACATTTAAAAAAAATTATTGAATTTATTGGGGTGACATTAGTTAATAAAATTATATAGGTTTCTGGTATAAAATTCTACAACACATCATTTATATAATGTATTGTGTGTTCACCACCCCCAAGTCAAGTCTCCTTCCATCACCATTTATTACTCTTTAGCTTCTTCTACTTTTGCCCAACACTCTTTCCCTCTGGTAATCACCATACTGTTGTCTGTGTTTATGAGGTTTTTTTCCCTTTGCTTAATTCCATCACCTTTTTCACCCAGTTCCACAAACACCCTCCCCTCTGAAAGCTGTCACTCTGTCCTTTATCTTTTAGTCTGCTTCTATTTTTTGTTAGTTTATTTTGTTCATTAGATTCCACATAAAAGTGAAATCATATGGTACTTGTCTTTCTTCAACTGGCTTATTTCACTTAGCATAATGCTCTCCAGGTCCATCCATGCTGTGGCAAAAGGTAGAGTGGGTCCATCTGGACTCTCTAAACACAGAAAAGGAGTCTCCACCCAGGACTTTGCAGTCAAGAGGAAAGTGGGGAGAGGTAGAGAAGCATGAGGAAAACATTCCAGAAGGTGTGAGGGAAGTCTCCTGAGAATTATTGCTTTTCCATAAATCTGCTACTTAAAATTTAAGTGCCTGTGCATTTTTTCTTTCTGTTTTCCTAAATTAAAAACTCAAGGGGCAAATCCTATTGCTATACATGCACTGAAAGCTCAAGCTCATCAGCTAGAAAGCACACCTGCATCAGGGCGTGGGAAAACACATTTCCTTCCATTTTCACATTTGACTTTTATTAGGGAAATGAGGAAAGGAATTCCTCTAAACCCAACAGAATCTGTAGAAGAAAGGAGAGCACTGGGTCAAAAAGAGGAAGACTGCATATATGGCCATCAGAAAAAGTAGCTTATAGGATCAGCCTTTCTTCTCCTCTAGGTTATATGATCTTGGGCCATCCTTTTCCCCCATGGGGCCTTAGTTTTCCCATTTTTTAAATCTCCAAGTGCATTTTTATTTATTTATGTATTAACTAGAGGCCTGCTACACAAAATTTGTGCATGGGGGTTGTGTGTCCCTCAGCCCAGCCTGCACCCTTTCCAATCTGGGATCCCTCTCACAATCCAGGACTGCTGGCTCTTACCGTTCCCCTGCCTGCCTGTCTGTCTGCCTGATTGCCCCTAACTATTTCTGCCTGCCAGCCTGATCACCCCGTAATGCCTCTTCTGCCAACCTGATCAACACCTAAACTGCTCCCCTGCCAGCCTGGTCACCCCTAACTGTCCTCCCCTCTAGGCCTGGTTGCCCCAACTGCCCACCTCTGCTGGCCTGATCACCCACAGCTGCCTTCCACTGCCAGCCACCTTGTGGTGGGCAACTTGTATACACATGGGCACCACTACCTTTGAACACATGGGGGCCGCCATCTTGTGTCTTGGAATGATGATCAATTTGCATATTACCTCTTTATTATATAGGACATTTTTTAATTTTATTAAATTTATTGGGTTGACTTTCATTAATAAAACTAGAGGCTTGGTGCACAAAATTCATGCATGGTGGGGGGGGATCCCTCAGCCTAACCTGCACCCTCTCCAATTCAAGACCCCTGCGTATCTGATCATCTCTAACTGCCTCTGCCTGCCAGCCTGATCCTCCTCAAGCCTGATTGCCCCTAACTGCCTCTGCTGACCCCCGCCACCATGGCTTTATCTGTAAGGATGTCTGGTTTAATTAGCATAGTACCCTTTTATTAGTATAGACTAGAGGCTTAGTGCACAAAATTCATGCATTGGGCGGGGGGGCTCAGCCCAGCCTGCACTCTCTCCAATCCAGGACCCCCTTGGGGGATGTCCTATTGTCAGTTTAGGCCTGATCCTGGGAATTGGGCCTAAACCGGCAGTCAGACATCTCTCTCACAATCCAGGACCACTGGCTCCTAACTGCTCACCTGCTTGTCTGATAACCCCTCACTGCCCCCCTGCTGGCCTAGTCATCCCCAACTCTTCATCTTTCCGGCATGGTTGCCTCCAACTGCTCCCCCACTGGCCTGGTCACCCCTAATGTCCCCCCTCCCACCAGCCTGGTCACTCCATACAGCCTGCTGCTCAGTTATTTGGTCACCCCTCACTAACCCCTCCACCAGCCTGGTCACCCCACAGACTGTTCGGTTCTCCATTCAGTTGCAATGGTCACTTAGGTTTTTGTTTATATAGATTATATAAGTTTCAAGTATACAACTCTATAATACATCATTTGTATATTGCATTGTGTGTTCACCACCCAAAGTCAAGTCTCTTTCCATCACCATATAATTAATCCCCTTTATCTTCCTTTACCTCCACACACCCTCCTTACCCTCTGGTAACCACTGAAAGCCTGCTATCTTTCTCAAACGCTTCCCCCCAAATTGAAGAATCAGCTAACTCATTTTATAAGGCCAGCAATACTAGCAAATCAAATATAATGTTATATTAAAAATAAATCAAAATTAAGTGGGGTTCATTACAGGAGCATAAGAATGGTTCAACATATGTATATCCATCAATGTGATATACCACATTAACAAAATAGAGGATAAAATCATATGGTCATGTCAATAGTTGCAGAAAAAGCATTTGGCAAGATACAACATGCATTTATGACTAAATCATTTAAAAAGATGGGTATAGTTTTCTCATCTTTAAAATGGAATTAGTCATCTTTAAAACTACCCTCACTTTGACGGAATCTATCAACTCTGAAGATAAGAGCTGTCATGGTCAGGTATTATGTTTTCTACTTACCTTAACTTTTTCCTTTTTCAAAGGTCATACTTCCAATAGTTTAGGGCCCATTTTTTATTCTCCTTTTTATTCCATCATCCAGCAGATTCTTTTTGACAATTAGCTCTTTGTGAAGACATGACGAATTTGCACCTATTTGTATCCTGGACCAGCTAGTGTCTTGGACTAGTCTAATGTGATTGTCTTCTCAAGATATCCCCTATAAACTAGAAGTATACTTAGTCATTACATAAGCACTTATGATTTTCATTAGACCACTATTCTAAATAAGTTATAAATGCATTTCTTATTATAATCTGATGCCAACATATTTTAAACTCACAGAACTCTTGATTAAGAGGCAGGTACAGGGTTTGTTTGGAGGGTTGGAATCAGACCCAAGTCTGAATCCAGGGCTCCCTGTAACACTTTCTAGACATTTTACCTCGGACACATTATCCGATCTCTATAAGCATAACTGTGGTAAAATTGTCAGAAGATTGGAATGAGAATTAAACAAGCTAACACATAGAAAGCACTAGTACAGTGCCTGGGACTCAGTGAAAATTCAATCAGTGTGGTCACTGTTGTTGTTCCACAAGGTTAATATCTAACATCTACCTCTATGTTTGAAATGGTATGTGGTTAGAAGGACCCATCTCTTTCATTGTGTGGAGTGTTACCTGTTGGATTTTTGGGATATCTCCTGCTTTTCCCCCTGGCACTGTCCATCCATTTTTCCATTTTGTTTTTGTCTTCTTCCCTTCTCCTTGACCCTTACCTCTTCCTCATTTCCCCCTTGTTTTCACCTAACTTCCCTCCTCCTCACACACTCACTCTCACACAAACATCTGTTTATCCTGGCAATTTTCTGGTTCAGTCTAACTAACTTCAGATATGACCTTGATGTTCTAGCAATAGCAGTTCATTCAAATAGCCTAAACCATGTACTTTTTATGTAACAATTCATTTTATTCTCACAATCCTAAGAGGAGCTAATCCTATCAAATAAAAGAGTAACATGCAAATGTGACCATAGCTTGGCTTCTGATTGGCTATGCTACCAGCCAATTGGAGCAAGGGGCGGGGTTGAGAGGCATGGGCGCCAGGCCCCAGGAGCAGAGATGAAGTGGTGAAGGCATCAAGTGCCTGGCCCGGGTGCGGAGACCAAGCAGTGGCAGCGCCAGCGAACCACAGCTGAGTCTAACTGAGGCCCCCAGACGTGGAGAATGAGGAGGGGCAGTGGCGGCAGTGGCAGCAGCAGCAGCAAGAAATCACCACAGCTGCATCTAACTGAGGCCCCTGGCATTGCTAAAGCTTTATGTGTAGCTTCAGCTATATGCCAGCAAAAATTGAAGGCAACCAAAAGAGGGAAGGTCCCCGAGTCCCAGCTTCACTATCCCAGCTGTGAAAACTGACAACAGGTAGGAGGAAGTCCCACCCCCACAGAATCTGTCCAAATCAGCCATTGGTCACACTGCTGCAAGGGCTGACTGTCAAGACTGTCTGTCATTCTCCTCTATCTCAGAACATGGCAATAGAGAGGTGGGACTATGTCCAAAGAAAAAATGTTGATACAATGGAGCTGTATAGCAGAAAGGTCCGGAAGTTATCAACAGAAAATGTCTGCAGAGCGACGTGCATCTGATCTTGAAAGAAGGCGACACCTGCGACAGAATGTATCTGAAGAGCAGCTATTGGAAAAACGTCGCTCTGAAGCTGAAAAACACTGGCATCTTCGACAGGAAATGTCTAAAGAACATCATGCCTTTGAAGTTGAAAGAAGGCGGTGGCAAAGACAGAATATGTCTAAAGAACAGTGATCAGAGAACCAAGATGGCGGAATAGGTAAAACACCTATCTTGCCGCCATACAAAGCAATTTTAAAACTACAACTTAATGAAAGAACAAACACCATCCAGAATCACCAGAAAGCTGGCTGAGTGAAAATTCGACAAATAAAAGTGAAATATAAGACACTGTGACTCAGAGGAGCAGCGGCGGACAGCATTGAAGATATGTTGGGAGAGAGATTTGGAGGAGTGCATGCGCCAGCGGATAGGGCGGGCCGCTGACTGACCAGTTTTCTCTAATGGGGGAGACAAAGACATCCTACTGGACTGATTCTCCAGCTCTGGGCGAAGTCCAGGAAACCCACTATCATATGGGGTAAAAACTGGACAGTGGGAGGGCACGCTGAAGCTCGGGAGCTGCAGGGGTCTCCCAGTTTTTTGGAGAAGCTGAGCTTGTGCAGAGTGCGTGCGAACTTGGGAACAGTGCAGCTGCCTGACCATGCAGAGAGCGCTCCTGACTTGCTCTTTCATTCAGAAAACCATCAGACTGCATTGTTTTGCGACCCTGGGAGAGACGTTGGGGGTGCAGACTCATTTGGGGAGAGGCTGAATTCTCCAGCAGCTGGTGGAGCTTGGCAGTTGCTCTCTCTCAGAAGTGCTGGGAGCCATTACCCCCAACACAGAGTCCCTGGGGCCACACAAGGCAGAGCTAACACTGTCTGCTTGACCCTGAGACTCTGCCCATCCAACCTGAGTGCAGCTGAACTTCACAGACAATGGGCTTGAAGGTCAACCTCTCCAAGTGCTAACAACGATTAACCTGAGCTTAACTTCAGCAAGACTGTGCAACCCATATCCACCTCAGGTAACTGGGGAGGCAGAGCCACTGTCCCTGGTACGACGTCTACCACACAAAGCTAATTGACCAACTCAGGGAAGCAGCCACCATGCAGAGACATGGAAAGAAATCAAATGTGAAGGAAATGGAGGAAAATAAACGACTGGACATGGAAATCAAAACCACAGTTATAGTGCTTTTCAAGAGACTCCAAGAAAAGGTAGAGAATTATAAGGAAATAAGCAAGAACTACAAAGAAATGAATGAGACCCTCAAGGATATGAACGAGACCTACAAAGAAGTGAACAAGACCAATGTGGAAATGATTGAGTCCTACAAGGAAATGAATGAGACCTACAAGGATATGAATGAGACTCTTAGATATGAAAAAGGACCAACCAGAAATTAAGCATACACTGACTGAAATAAAAAAAAATATACAAAGACCTAAAAGTACTCCAGAGCACCCCAAGAACCAAGTTAAAGATTTGAAATACAAAGAGGTAAAATCCACTCAGCTGGAAAAGCAAGAAACCAAAAGAATCCAAAAAATTGAAGATAGTGTAAGGAGCCTCTGGGACAACCTCAAGCATACCAACATCTGAATTATAGGGGTGCCAGAAAAAGAGAGAGAGCAAGACAATGAAAACCTATTTGAAGAAATAGTGACTGAAAACTTCCCATACCTGGTGAAAGAAATTGACTTAGGAGTCCAAGAAGTGCACCGAACCCCAATATATAGGAACCTGGAGAGTACCACACGAAGGCACATCATAATTAAAATGCCAAGATCAAAAAACAAAGAGAGAATATTAAAAGCAGCAAGAGAAAAGCAGTTAGTTACCAATAAGAAAGCACCCATACGATTGTCAGCGGATTTCTCAACAGAAACGATGCTGGCCAAATGGGAGAGACAAGAAATATTCAAAGTGATGAATAGCAAGAATGTACAACCAAGATTACTCTATCCAGCAAAGCTATCATTCAGAATTGAAGGTCAGATAAAGTGCTTCGCAGATAAGAAAAAGCTAAAGGAATTCATCACCACCAAACCAATATTATATGAAATGCTGAAAGATATTCTTTAAGAAGAGGAAGAAGAAAAAGATAACAGTGTAAATTATGAACAACAAATACACATCTATCAACAAATGAATCTAAAAATCAAGTGAATTAATAATCTGATGAACAGGATAAACTGGTGAATGTAACAACATCATGGACATAGAGAGGGAATGGTCTCACAATTCTTGGAGAGAAAAGGGGTGTGGGAAGTGCAGCAAGAGACTGGACAAAAATCATGAAACTATGGGAAAGGACCATGGAGGGGGGTGAGGGCAGAGGGTGAGATGGGTACCAGGTGGAGGGGAGCTATAGATGGAAAAAAAGGGAACAATGTAATTAATAAATTGAATAATAAAGATTAAAAAAAAGAAGAACATTCATCAACAAGTACTAGCAATAGTAGTAGGAACTGCCTTCTCAGCGAAGATGGAGTTCGTGAGGATGCAATTCTCGAACATAGTTGTGGTGAAATGACTTTTAGATGTGAATTTTGCCTATCACTAAATTTCTCTGATGAAAATCCATCTGATGGGAAATTTACTCAATGTTGTAGCAAAGGGAGTCTGTCCAAATTATATACATTTTCCAGATTACCCACCATGTTTAAAAAGATTAATGACAAATGAAGAGTCTGACAGTAAAAATTTCATGGAAGACATTTGATCTATAAATAGGTCTTTTGATTTTGCTTCCATGGGTGCAAATGTTGCATCGCCATCAGGGTATGCGCCATACTGTTTTAGAATACATGGACAAGTTTATCATCGTACTGGAACTTTACATCCTTCTGATGGTATTTCTCAGAAGTTTGCTCAACTCTATATTTTGGATACAGCCAAAGCTACATGTAAAAGATTAGCAATCCCAGCTAACCAGGCCTGCTCAGAAAGACTCATGATCAACATCAACAACCTCATGCATGAAATAAATGAATTAACAAAATTGTACAAGATGCTACATGAGGTAGAAAAGGAAGCCCAATCTGAAGCAGCAGCAAAAGGTATAGCTCCCACGGCAGTAACTATGGCAATTAAATATGATCATAATAGTGACCCAGGTAGTTATAATTCTCCCTGTGTATCCGAGGTTGCTGTCATATTCAGAAACGAAGATGGAGAACCTCCTTTTGAAAGGGACTTGCTCATTCATTGTAAACCAGATCCCAATAATCCAAGTGGCACTAAAGTGAAACGAATTAGTATCCTGTTTCCTACATTAGATGCAATGACATATCCTATTCTTTTTCCACATGGTGAAAAAGGTTGGGGATCAGATATTGCATTAAGACTCAGAGACAACAATGTACTCAACAATAATACTAGACAAAATGTAAGAACACGAGTCACCCAAATGGAGTATTATGGATTTCATCTCTCTGTGAGGGACACGTTCAATCCTATTTTAAATGCAGGAAAATGAACTCAATCGTTTATTGTGGATTCATATTGTTGTTACTAGTGGCCCGGTGCATGAAATTCGTACACATTAATGGGGTATTAATTAGAGGAAATATTTTAATAGTGCTATTTGCCCTTTATCTACAATAAAAGTGTGAGAGATAAAAGGTAATGAGTACAATGTATATGAAAGTAATACATAATTTCGTTAATAAATAAATAATAACAAAATGATATAACAACAATTCAAATCCACAATAAACTGTTGAGTTCATTTTCCTGCATTAAAAATAGAATTGAATGTGTCCCTCACAGAGAGATGAAATCCATAATACTGCATTTGGGTGACTCATGTTCTTACATTTTATCTGGTATTATTGTTGAGTATACTGTTGTCTCTGAGTCTTAACGCAATATCTGATCCCCAACCTTTTTCACCATAATTCAATATCTGTTCCTCAACCTTTTTCACCATGTGGAAAAAGAATAGGATATGTCATTGCATCTAATGTAGGAAACAGGATACTGATTCGTTTCACTTTAGTGCCATTTGGATTATTGGGATCTGGTTTACAATGAATGAGCAAGTCCCTTTCAAAAGGAGGTTCTCCATCTTCGTTTCTGAATATGACAGCAACCACGGATACACGGGGAGAATTATAACTACCTGGGTCACTATTATGATCATATTTAATTGCCATAGTTACTGCCGTGGGAGCTATACCTTTTGCTGCTGCTTCAGATTGGGCTTCCTTTTCTACCTCATGTAGCATCTTGTACAATTTTGTTAATTCATTTATTTCATGCATGAGGTTGTTGATGTTGATCATGAGTCTTTCTGAGCAGGCCTGGTTTGCTGGGATTGCTAATCTTTTACATGTAGCTTTGGCTGTATCCAAAATATAGAGTTGAGCAAACTTCTGAGAAATACCATCAGAAGGATGTAAAGTTCCAGTATGATGATAAACTTGTCCATGTATTCTAAAACAGTATGGCGCATACCCTGATGGCGATGCAACATTTGCACCCATGGAAGCAAAATCAAAAGCCCTATTTATAGATCGAATGTCTTCCATGAAATTTTTACTGTCAGAATCTTCGTTTGTCATTAATCTTTTTAAATATGGTGGGTAATCTGGAAAATGTATATCATTTGGACAGACTTTCCCTTTGCTACAACATCGAGTAAATTTCCCATCAGATGGCTTTTCATCAGAGAAATTTAGTGATAGGTAAAATTCACATCTAACAGTCATTTCACCAAAACTGTGTTCGAGAATTGCATCCTCATGTACTCTATTTTCGCTGAGAAGGCAGTTCCTACCACTATTGCTAGTACTTGTTGATGACTGTTCTTTAGACATATTCTGTCTTCACCACCACCTTCTTTCAACTTCAAAGGTACGTTGTTCTTTAGACATTTCCTGTCTAAATGCCGGTGTTTTTCCAATAACTGCTCTTCAGATACATTCTGTCGCAGGCGTTGCCTTCTTTCAAGATCAGACGCACATCACTCTTCAGATGTTTTCTATCAATAATGTCAGCACCTTTCTGACCCAGAACCTCAGTTAGCCACAGCTCCGGTGATTTCTCACCACAGCCGCCACCGCCGCCACCTTGTTCTCTGTGCCTGGGGGCCTCAGTTAGCCACAGCTGTGGTTCTCTGGCACCACTGCTTGGTCTCTATGCCCGTGGTTGGGTGCTTGATGCCTTCACCACTTCGTCTCTACTCCTGGGGCCTGGAACCCATGCCTCTTGACCCCACCCCTTGCTCTGATTGGCTGGTAGCATAGCCAATCAGGAGCCAAGGTACGGTCACATTTGCATGTTACTCTTTTATTAGATAGGATATCATTTTGTTATTATTTATTTATTAATGAAATTCTGTATTATTTTCATATACATTGTATCATTACCTTTTATCTCTCACACTTTTATCGTAGAGAAAGGGCAAATAGCACTATTAAAATATTTCCTCTAATTAATAACCTTTTAATGTGCACAAATTTCGTGCACCAGGCCACTAGTACCCATATAACTGACTTTATAGATGGTAGCATGAAATACAGAAAGATTAAGTGACCTGTTCAGGGTTATATAACCAATGGGTGGTAGAAATGGGATTCAAGCCCAGACAGTTTGACTCTAGGACTTGAGTTCCAAGATCTGTGCTCTTAGTCACTAGAGGACACTGCCTCTGTGAAGCAAATATATTTAAGACTCTTGTGTTTTCACAGATAATCCAAACAATGAACAATGCATTCATTGATAATTGAATAGATTTTGAATATCCAAGATTTCAGAGGTTGTCATACACTAAGAGCTGAATCTTTGCTACTCTCAGTTTTTGTAAAATCTGCACCTGAGGATGTTTATTAATTTGAGAGAAAGAGGAAGAGAGAGAGATGGAGATAGAGAGACATCAATGTGAGAGAGAAACATCGATCTTGGTTACCTCCCATATGTGCATCATCCAGGGTTTTGAACACACAGCTTGGTATGTGCCTTAAACAGGAATTGAACCTACAATCTTTTGGTGTATGGAACTAACTCTGCCACATGGCCAGAGCTGCTTCTCTAGGTTTTAACAGCAGGAATGAAGGGGACAAGGTAGAGTGATGCAATACAGTGAAGTGTGGATAATGGTCTTAATGAGAATGAAAATAGGCCTATGGTCCAAACCTCCCCCAAACTGCACCACTGAGCAGGCACCACAAGTTAAGACTTCCACTTCTGAGGACTCTTTTGCTATCACACCTTAAATGGACCTTGCCATTCCTGTTGTGGCTGAGACAGATTTTTCTGAGTTAGCTAAGAGGTCTTTTTGCCACCAACATTAATAGCTAGTAAGTCTCAGTTAGTTTCTTCATCTGGAAAATGGGAATTTTCTTACCTACCTTGAAGGTAGAGTAACTGTGGACTTAAAGAAGACAGGGTATAACTAATATAATATTGTGCGTCAACTATAATTTAAAAACAAATTTAAAAATTAGAAAAGAAGACAGAGTGTATAAAGTATACAATACTACTCATGGCTCACAGTGGGCAGTCTTCATAGGCTTTCAAAAGGATGGCCTGCACTTTCCAGTTTCCTCTACCTGACAACACCCTTACTTGCAATTCCTTGTGAAAATTTAGGCACCTAGGGAAAATTCCTTGCCCATCTGGGGCATACTCTTCTCTATCTTCATCAGCACCCCAGGCTAGGAAGAGTAGCCTTTGAGCTTTGTTTTTAGGAGCTTAGTCCAAGTGTTTGCCTCACCTCCACCACCCCAATGGCAAATTGTGTGATCTTATTTAAGTCATTTCCCTTTGATGGGCTTTAGTTCTCCCTAAATTCGATAAGAGGTTTGTATTTAGTTAATGGTTCACAACTTGGGGACCCTGTAGAAGGATCTATGTACACTTATTTTCACAGGATAACTCAAACATCTAGATGTCTGTGCTGAGACAATGCACATGTAATATTGAAAACTTATGTGCATTTTTAAACATGTTAGTTGTTGTAGCTTTGAGGAATATACCCATTGTTTACTTCTCTAAATTGATTCAAATTTCATCAGTTCTGTTTAGTGAGTTATTTCTCAGTATAAGAGTCCTTAATTTATCTGTTGTTAGACCTTACCTTATTCATTCTCTAATTTCATTAACATAAGGAATTGGAATTAGAAGGCAACAGTGATATTTATTTCCATAGAAATTTGTTAACCCTTCAGTAATCTGACAGTCATGCAGTGAACAATTCAGGTTATCTGGTGAGAGGTTGGGGAAAATCTCTTTTTACAGTGAAATACTTCTAGAGAAAATGTTTCCTCACATATGAGTGAGGTGTGGGATCTCAAGAACATTACTCTCTACTGTGCCTGAGCTCCTTTCTAAGCCCAGCTGTGTGTTTTTTAATACTGTAGGTAGACCAAGGATCAGCAAACTATGGCCCACAGGTCATATTTGGCTAACCATCTGTATTTGTACACCTGTTTTGTGAGCTAAGAATGCGTTTTGCTTTTCTAAATGTTTGGAAAAAATAAAAGTATGTATACTATTTTGTGACACATGACAATATAAAATTAAAATTTCAGTATACACAAATAAAGGTTTACGGGAATACAGTTATACTCATTCATTTACATGTTATTCATGGCTACTTTTGTACCACAACAGGGGATCTAATTAATTGTGAAAGAGCCTCTAAGGTCCGCAAACCAACTAGCTGGCCCTTTACATGAAATTTTGTTGGCCCCTGAAATAGATTATCAGCCCTAGTTTTGAATGTTTGTGAAGAGATTCATGAAAACCCAAAATTCTGGTTACTTCTGGACCAGCAGAACAAACCTAGGGAGATTAGCACTCCCTAACCCCCAGCACATTCAAGCTCACCCATAACCCTAACCCAACCACAGATTCAAACCTCAAACAGGTGGAAGACATAAATCACTAAACATCCAACTCTTTCATATCCCTGGGTGACCAGTTGTTTTGAAGTGTTCTGGCTTGAGGCTCAGTGGCAGAGAGGAAGCCCCTCTGACCTGTGGAGCTTACCTCTGCCTTTATTCCCAGGGACAGAAAAATCAAGGGGACATACTGCTCTAAGTGTAACTTTCTGAACTCATTTGTATGAGGCAGCCTCCAAGAACAGATCTGAGTCATTCTGACAGCTCCCATGGACAAGAAGGACTGCCAGATGGAGACGGTTAATTTGCTGACCATTTTTTCCCTTCCAAATCACATGTCTAAACCTGAAGTCACCCCTTGTTTGGAGGTATAAAATCCTCATTCTTTCATGAAAAAAAATAATTTTACTTCAGAAAGAAACTTCGAGGTTTAAAAAAATCAGAAAAGCTGCTTCCAAGAGGCAAAAAAGTAATGCATTTTAAAAAGTGGTGACAACTTCCTCTGAAGGCCAGAATTCAGGAGAATAGCAAGTGATGGTAAGCTATACACCTACTGCCTGCTCATCTTGCAGTTCCTTGCCTGTTTCCTTCTCTTCCCAGCTGTCTGTTTTGCCTTTACATCTGGTTCCCCCTTGGAGTGGTATGACCCACTCTGCCTCTGGCCCGGTCCCAATTCCCTTTTCTTCTCTCAATTTCATACCTTTCAGTTTGTCATCTCGTCTCATCCCCTGTGTCTTATCTCCCTCTCTTTTTATAGCCTACCCCTAATAGGTCCATAATACTATCTGAAAAAAGAGTAATATGCAAATTGACTATCATTCCAACACAGAAGATGGCTTCCCCATGTGGACACAAGATGGCCACCACAAAATGGCCAGCAGGGGAAGGCAGTTGGTATGGACCAGGCCTGCAAGGGAGGGCAGGTGGGGGTGACCAGGTTGGCAGAGAAGAAAAGTTCGGGGTGACCAGGCCTGCAGGGAAGGGTAGTTGGTGGGGGGACCCAGGACTACAGGGGAGAGAAGTTGGGGGGACCATGCCTGCAGGGGAGGGCAGCTGAGGGGGACCAAGCCTGCAGGGGAGGGGGCAGTTAGGGGTGACCAGGCCAGCAGAGGAGGGAAGTTGGGGGCAACTGGGCCTGCAGGGAAGGGCAGCTGGGGGGACCCAGGCCTGCAGGGGAGAGCAGATGGGGAAGACCATAACTGCAAGGGAGGGCAGTTGGGGGTATCAGGCCTACAAGAAAGGGAAGTTAGGGGTGACCAGGCCTGGAGGGGAGGGCAGTTCTGGGGGAACCAGACCAGCAGGGGAGAGGAGTTAGAGGTGATGAAGCTTGAGGGGAGGACAGTTAGAGGTGACTGGATTGGCATGGGAGGGCAGTTCGGGGTGACCAGGCCTTCAGGGAAGGGCAGTTGGGGGGGGACCAGGCTAGCAGGGGAGGGAAGTTAGGGGCAATTGGGCTGGCAGAGGAGCAGTTAGGCATCAATCAGGTTGGCAGGGGAGTGGTTAGGGGATGATCAGGCTGGTAGGCAAAAGTATTAGGGTCAATCAGGAAGGCAGGCAGCAAGCAGTTTGGAGCCAGCAGTCCTGGATTGTGAGAGGGATGTCCTACTGCCCGTTTAAGCCCGATCCTACCAGGATTGAGCCTAAATGGGGAGTCAGATATCCCTTGAGGGGTGCAGGCTGGGCTGAGGGACATCCGCCCCCTACCCAGGCACAGATTTCATGCACTGGGCCTCTAGTATAAAATAAAAGGAAGACTTTTAATCACTTTAAAATAGTATTTATGGCGTCAACTTTTAATTCCTAAAGCAGTCAAGTTAAATATTTTCTATTTGTCAAACTAAACAAAATTTTTTTTGCTCAGTGGTGTGCCTTGGTAACAATTCTGGGCACCATGTTAGGCACTGAAGATGTTATTAACTCATGTAATACTCACATGATGAAATAGGCACTGTGGTTATCTTCATTTCAAAGGTGAGAAAATGGGGCACATATATTAAAAGTTTTGTCCAAGGTCCTCCAGCCTATAACTGTTAGAGGTTGAATCTCAGAGAGTCTGGTTCCCAAGTACACATTCTTAACCAGAAACTTAACTAATGGCCTGTTGCTTGATGATGCTCAGCTGAGCAAAGTCACAAAAGCTCCCACATTTATTATTCATGCTCCTTAGCAGGATTTCACACTTTGGGTATGCACCTCTCCCATGGATATAAGGCCTTCTTTTATTTTTCAAATTATGTATAAAGAGATGGAGAGAAAACTTGAAATCCTCCCACTCTAAAAGGTATCAATTTTATTCTTATATATTACCTCTACATGTACACACTAACCTCAAGTAGAAGTATTTCTCTCTCACACTCTCTTTTTTTGTTAATATGTTTTCATTGATTTCAGAGAGAGAAAGAGAGGGAGAGGATAGAAACCCCAATGATGAGAAAGAATCATTGATCCCCTGCCTCCTGCACACCTCATACTGGGGATCAAGTCCCCAACCCAGTAGCCACTCAAGCCAAAATCCCACTACCCCAACTGCAGACCCACAGAACCTGGGATCCCCACCTCGAAAGATACATCACTCAGCAGCATTTATACAAAGTTGCAAAAGAAAATGAGAGACAGTTTGAAATTGAATTGACATGGCCTAGAGCAAAGAACATCCTTACATAATATTATTCCACAATGTCATTATAATTTTTGATATTCCAAAACAGCTTATTGTATAATTATCCCAAACAAACTTACAGACTAATTCCTTGAGTGTTTGGCAGCAATTTAAAAAAGGGCATAAAAGGATTTAATCCCTTTCACCCTCAGCATGAACAGAAAGCTCAGGCAATAGCTGAGGGCAATTGGATTGTGAGAAGAGGGTCCCTCTTTGCAAAAAGGGCAAGAGGGGCCAATATAGAATGTTCAAGTGCCTTCCCAGTGCCTTAATTCCTTGTGAAAAGGATTAAATCCTATCATGTCCTTTTTTAAATTGCTGCCAAACACTCAAGCAATTAGTTTGTATGTTTGTTTGGGATAATTGTACAATATGCTGTTGTAAAATATCAAAAATTATAATGACATTGTGGAATAATATTATGTAAGGATATTCTTTGCTCTAGGCCATGGCAGTTCAATTTCAAACTGGCTATCAATTTATTTTTGTAACTTTATATGAACTTTATCAGGGAGGCAAAAACAAAATTACTTACTTTAGTTCCAGAGGTCAAATATATTGATTTTCAATTATAATCCTTACGGCTTTTGAAGGAAACTTCTCTTCGTTTCCTTCCAAAATAATTTTCAAGCTACAAAGAGTTTCATTTAAATATATTTGTCACATGAAACAATTTCTCTTAAGGTTATGGTGACCGCAAGTATGGATTAGATTTACTATTATATTTTTTCCCTTGTAATATTTTTTAATTTTTATTTTTACATATGTGTCCTTATTCCCCCATAACCCCATACCCTCCACTTATGCCCCATCCCCTCGTTGTCTGTACCTATTGATTAGGCTCATATGCATGCACACAAGTCCCTTGGTTGATCTCTCCACCTTAAACCCATCCTTTCCTACCTTCCCTGAGGTATGACGTTCTGATCAACATTTATCACTCTGTGGATCTGTTCTTCTTCATCAGTCTATTCTATTAATTTTTTTTCAGAAATGAGTGAGATCATATGGTATTTATCTTTCTCTACCTGGCTTATTTCACTTAGCATAACGCACTCCATCTCCATTGATGTTGTTGCAAATAGTAGGAACTCTTTTTTTTTTTTACTGCAGCATAGTATTCTATTGTGTAGATGTACCACAGTTTTTTAATCAACTCATCTGCTGAGGGGAACTTAGGCTGTTTCCAAATCTTGGCTATGGTGAATTGTGCTGCTGTGAACATAGGGGTGCATATATGCTTCCTGATTTATGTTTATAGTTTATTGGGATATATTCCTAGAAGTGGAATCACTGGGTCAAATGGGAGTTCCATTTTTAGTTTTTTGAAGAAAATCCATACTGTTCTTCACAGTAGCTGCACCAGTCTACATTCATACCAGTAGTGCAAAAGAGTTCCTTTTTCTCCACATCCTTGCCAGCACTTGTTATTTGTTGATTTGTTGATGATAGCCATTCTGACAGGTGTGACATGGTACTGCATTGTTGTCTTGATTTGCATTTCTCTGATGATTACTGACTTTGAGCAAGTTTTCATATGTCTCTTGGAATGCCTTCTATCTTCTTTTGAAAAGTGTCTAGATCAGTTGCAAATTTTTCTGATTGGGTAGTGTATCTTTTTTTTGTTAAGTTGTATGAGTTCTCTGTATATGTTGGAGATTAAATCTTTATTGTTGCTATCATTGGCATATATGTTCTCCCATGCAGTGGGCTTTCTTTTTTTTTTTAATTGATTGTTTCCTTTGCTGTGCAAAAGCTTTTTATTTTGATGTAGTTACATTTGTTTAGTTTCTCTTTAGTTGCCATTGCCCTAGGAACAGTACCAGTGAAGAAGTTCTTTTGGCATATGTCTGAGATTTTGCTGCCTGTATGTTCCTCTAATATTTTCATGGTTTCCTGTCTTATGTTTAAGTCCTTTATCCATTTTGAGTTTATTTTTTTGTGTATGATATAAGTTGGTGATCTAGTTTCATTTTTTTTGCATGTATCTGTCCAATTATCCCAACACCATTTGTTGAAGAGACTGTCTTGACTCCATTGTATGTTCATGCCTTCTTTGTCCAATATTAATTGAACCTTAGGTCTCGAACCCTACCCAGGCACAAGGACAGGGGACCTGAGGCCATGCCCTCCATCCAGTGGGCCTTGACAGGAGACCTCATGGTGTACTTCCTATCCGGGTGCTGGGCTATGGGACCTCTGGCTGCTCGCCCTGCCTGGCAGGGCTTGACAGGGGACAACAGGCTACGCCCCTCACCCAGCAGGGCTTGACAGGGAATGTCAAGGTGTGCTTCCCGCCTTGATGCTGGGCTAGGGTACCTCAGGCTGCTCCCCCTGCCCCAGCTTCAGGCTGGGGGAACTCAGGCCATGCCTCCTACTTGGTGTGGCTTGACAGGGGACTGCAGGCCACACTCCCAACCTGGCAGGGCTTGAAAGGGGACCTCAAGGTATGCTTCCCATCCTGGTGCTGGGTTAGGGGACCTCAGACTGTTCTCTACACCCAGAAGGGCTTGATAGGGGACCTCAGGCTGTGCCCCCACCTGGCAGGGCTTGACAGTGGACCTCAGGCCACACTCTCACCCCAGCACCAGGCTGGGAGACCTCAGACCATACCCTCCACCCCAGCACCAGGCTAGGGGACCTGAGGCTGTGCCCCTCCTGCCTGGCTGGGCTTGACAGGGGACCTAAGGCTGTGCCCCCCATCCAGCGGGGCTTCAGAGGGAACCTGAGCCTGTGCCCTCGTGCCAGTGGGGATTGACGGGGGACCTGCGGCTGCACTTCCTTCCTGGTGCTGGGCCTGGAGACCTGAGGCTGTGCTCCTATGCCTGGTGGGGCTTGATGGGGGACCTCAGGCCATACCTCCTATCCAGTGGGATTTGGTAGGGGATCTCAGGCCATGTCTCCCACCTGGTGGGACCTGATGGGGGACCTCAGGCCATGCTCCCCATCCTGGTGCTGGGCCAGGGGACCCTAGGACGCCCCTTGCCCTGCGGGGCTTGACAAGGGTGGGACTAGCTGGGTCTGGATCTACCCCAATGTGAGGGGGGGAGGCTGGGTCTCGGTCTCATGTGATTTTGAGGCACATGTGGTGAGTGGGGACTTGACTCTGGGCCCCGTGGTGTGTCCCAGACTCTGATAGGAGGAAGGTTTTCATATACATTTTAATAATTTTCTTTAGTCTCTGATACTTCTATTATAGAGAAAGAGCAAACAGCAATATTAAATTATTTCCTCTAATTAATACCCTTTTAATGCGCACGAATTTCATATACCAGGCCACTAGTTTAATTATAATGTGTCTTGGTGTTTGTCTTTTGGGGTTCAACTTGTTTGGGACTCTATGTACTTCTTGGACTTGCATAGTTTTTTCTTGCCAATATCAGGGAAGTTTTCTGTCATTATTTCTTCAAACAGGTTTTCTATTTCTTGTTTCTCTTCCTCTCCTTCTGGTATCCCAATTAAGTGCATGTTGTTTCATTTTGTATTGTCCCAAAGCTCCCTTAGGCTCTCCTCCTGCTTTTTAAGTCTTCTTCCAGTTGCTGTTGTGTTTGTGTGTGTTTTCCTACCTTGTCTTCTAATTCGTTGATGCGGTCCTCAGCCTCTTCTAGTCTACTGTTTATGCCTTCCAGTGTGTTCTTTATTGCAGCTATGTCATTCTTCATCTCCTCTGGGTTTCTTTTCATGTTGGTGTCATTCTCATTCAGCTCCTTATAGTTCTCATTGAGTTGTGTGTATCTGTCATCCATCCATTTAAACATCCTTATAACCATTACTTTGAATTCTTTCTCTGATAAACTGCCAGTCTTGAACTCATCTAACTCCCTTTCTGGTGATTCTTCTTTTTCTTTCCTTTGGGAATTGCTTTTTTTGTCTTCCCGTGATTTCCTGTAATGTTTTAATTTTAGATCCAATTGCTTTGCTACCCAGGTTCTTTTGGTGATGGTGCTACTGGTGTAATCTCTCAGTTCTGGGCTTGGTAATCTAGTGTAGCTCCCTACTTGAGCTATTTCGGTTCTCTTGATGTAGGCCCGCGAGCTTGAGAGGCACAACTGTGGTGTCTAGAAGTCAGCAGCCATGGAGGGGAGTGTCCCAATTTTTGCTGTATTCTTATGGGAAGAAACCAATTCTTTAAAAATGCCAAGAGGCAAAAGAGAATAATTCTGTTGGTTCTTTCAAGTGCAGCACCCTCCATTTTGACAAATCCAAGGCATACTTTTCCTATGTCCTTAGGGAGTAGTCAGATTCCCTGGTATTATTCAGGGTGAAATCTGGTTGTGGCTATATTGGTTGCCTGGAGACTAGTGGGAGGGGCTATCTCTCAGAAGAAAATGGTGAGAGGGCTTAGATATGACTCAGCACCAGACTTGTTATACCACCTCTCCTTGACTGCCTGCCCCTACTCACCCTATTTTCCACAACTCCACCCCTTCTCCTGCACCTCAGCCATGGTTAAGTGTCTGTATCTGAAAGGTCCTATGAACTAGGTTCAGTGGGAAAGGTGCAGGCCTCATCGCTAGAAGGGATTGTGTCTCTGCAAGCTCCTCTCTTGCAGGCAATGTGCATTTGGGCAGCTCCTGAGGGCTGCTTCTGAGCTCCGATGCCAAAATACTCCACCTCCCACAGTGCAATGGACCCTTTTTTCACAGTCCCATGGACCCTTTTTTCACAGACAGATGCTTTGCCTGTCCTGAGGGTCGTGGCTTGGTGCCCTGTAGTTTCTCTTTGACCTTCTGGGAACAGAGGTCTGGCAGATTCTACTGCCTAGATTTTTTATTTCACCTTTATCCAGGTGATGTCTGCCCTTTCCAGCTGCAAACTATTTCATCAGCTGTGTCTCCTTTGCCAATTCGGGCTGGATTCTACTCGTTTCAGCTGCTCCCTCTATTTGCTCTGGGACAAGGCTCAGGACACGTCTGTCTCTTCTGCCACCATTTTCTCTCTCTGGATCTGTCTGATTTTAAAGCTTGTTCTTAGAAATCAAATTGCTATATTGGTGACCTTTAAATTTTACCATGTAGATGAGCACTATTGGCACTGCTCCCTCTCCATGGATCCAGTGACTAAAGTTTCTGAAAGCATAAACTCAACCCCTCATCTTCTGTCCTATTCCTGTAGGCCAGTGGTTCTCAACTTTCCTAATGCTGCATCCCTTTAATACAGTTCCTCATGTTGTGGTGATTCCCAACCATAAAATTATTTTCATTGCTACTCTACAGCAGCAGTTCTCAACCTGTGATCCACGTTCGCCTAAGACCATCGGAAGACACAGATATTAACATTATGATTCATAACAGTAGCAAAATCACAGTTATGAAGTAGCAACGAAAATAATTTTATGATTGGGGGTCAACACAACGTGAGGAACTGCATCAAAGGGTCATGGCATTATGAAGGTTGAGAACCACTCCTCATCTGATTTAGAGGAGTGAGGAACTTGCCCCAAACCAGCGTTTTCTTAATTCTTTTAGTACCACTTTTTTCTTATTTCCTAACAGCTACTAAAGTCAATTTTCTCCAAGGATGATTTTGTTGTTTTTCCTTTTGAGAATTGTTAAAAAGCGTTCTTTCCTAGTTTGAAGTTCTACTTGGCAATCTTGATTTTGGTTTTAATTAAGGAAGGAACTTGTCAAATTATGAAAGTAAATATAACGATAATGAGGAAAATTTGTAAAAGAAGGCAAAGAAAAATGATATGGGGTATCCTATTACCCTGGTATAATTGCTGTTATAATTTGGCAGAAGAACTTAAAAAAAGGAGCCTAAGCTCTGAAGTCAGACTGAACATGTTTAGATGCCTAGCTTATTAATTGTGTTAATTAACCTTTCTACCTTCTAAATGTGTTTGATCCAAATTTCCAAAGTGAGTTTGTGGGGGTTGGGATTCCCCTCACACCACTCAATTCTCTAACACCAGCTGGGTAACAATTCAATTCAATTATGACACTACCCAGAGATAGCATTAGATCCCACATGTTAAGGGCTTAGTCCATCAAGTCTGATATTCCCACCCTCCCACTTCAAATTCAAATCACGAGCCCAGGTTTCACCTATGCTTCTGAATTATCAGATATATAAAGGAGGTTCCCACGATCCTCTCCTTGGATTTTATTAATTTGCTAAATCAGCCCACATAACTCAAGAAACATTTTACTTACTAAATTATCAGTTTATCATAAAAATAGAGGCCCGATGCACAAAATTCATGCAAGAGTAGTCCTTCCTTCCCTCAGCTGCTGGCACTAGCTTCCTTCTGGCACTCGGGACCTGAACTTTCCTCCGGGACCCCAGCTTCCCTTGCAGCCCAGCTTTGTCCAAAAGGTCCTCCAGAAGGATGTCTGGTCTAATTAGCATATTATGCTTTTATTATACTTTTATTATATTGCTAGAGGCCTGGTGCACAAATTTGTGCATGGGTTGGGGGGGGTTGTCCCTCAGCCCAGCCTGCACCCTTTTCCAATCTGGGACCCCTTGAGGAATGTCCAACTGCCTGTTTAGGCTCAATCCTACTGAAATTGGGCCTAAACGGGCAATCAGACATCCTTCTCACAATCCAGGACTGCTGGCTACCAACTGCTTGCCTGCCTGCCTTCCTGATTGCCCCTGCTTCTGCCTGCCAGTCTGATCACCCCCTAACCACTCCTCTACCAGCCTGATTGATGTCTAACTGCTCCCCTGCCAGCTTGTTTGCCCCCAACTTCCCTCCTCTGTCCGCCTGGTCACCCCTAACTGCCCTCCCCTGCAGGCTTGATTGCCCCCAACTGCCCTCCCTTGCAGGCCTGGTCCCTCCCAACTGCTCTCCCCTGCTGGCCATCTTGTGGTGGCCATCTTATGTCCACATGGAGGCAGGATCTTTGACCACATGTGGTCAGCCATCTTGTATGTTGGAGTAATGGTCAATCTGCATATTACTCTGGTAATATGTCTGGTGCATGGGTGGGGGTTAGCTGGTTTGCCCTGAAGGGTGTCCCAGATCATGGTTGGGGTTCCCTTGGGTTGTGGGACAGCCTGAGCGAGGGACCTGTGGTGGTTTGCAGGCTAGCTATGCCCCATAGCAACCCAAGTGGAGGCCCTGGTATCTGGGATTTATTTTATGTTCTGCAATTGAAATTTTGTAGCCTGGAGCAGAGCCAAGCCTTCTGCTCACTCTGTGGCAGCAGCCATTTCTGTTGGGACATTTACCTTCTATAATTGAAACATTGTAGCCTGAAGTGGAGGCCTAGGCTGGCCAGAGCTGCAGAAGGTTGGCTTCCTCCATCGCCCGGGCAACCCTAGTCTCTGCACTCTCCAGCTCTGTGGCTGCTGCCATTTCTGTTGAGATATATCTTCTATAATTGAAACTTTGTAGCATTGAGTGGAGGCCTTGGGTTTCTGTTGCTGGGAAAACCCAAGCTTCCCTCCTGCTCTCAAAGGCTACAGCCATCTTAGTTGGGGTTTATTTGCATAATTTGCTCCTGATTAGCTGGTGGGCATGGCTTGATTGAAGGTATGGTCAATTTGCGTATTACTCTTTTATTAGATAGGATAAAATAATTAATTCAGGAACAGCCAAATGAAAGAAATGCATAGGGCAGGGTATGGGATAGGTGTGCAGAACTTTAATGACTTCCCTGAGTTCACCGCTCTCCACAAATCTCCACATTTTCAGTGGCCCAGAAGCTCTCCAAACGTGGTCCTTTTAGGTGTTTATGCAAGCTTTATTTCAAAGGCATGATTGATTAAATCATTGAACATTGGCAAATGATTCAACTTCCTGCCCCTCTCCCCTCCCCAGAGGTGAGGGAAGTTGGACTGAAAGTTCCATCCCTCTGATGAATGGTTCTCCTGGCAATAAGCCCCATTCATTGGTGGAGGTAAAAAAAAGTCACCTAATTAATACAACAAAGATACTTTTATTTTCATTCTTTGCACTTCAGAAATTCCAATGGTTTTTAGGAGCTTTATGCCAGAAACAGAAAGAATCACTATATAGTTCTTATCATAAACCACAATATCACACCTTTATTTTCCATATATGAAAAATAGGGATTACATAAGGTCAGTGTGAGGATCCAATGAGGTGTAAAATGCTTATCTCTGCATCTTGCATACACAGCATTTCTCAAATGAATACTTTATTTCTCTCCAGTCTAGTTATTTAAGCAAATCCTGAATAATTATAATAATATATGTAATTCCTTATATTATGTTTCCTTTATTCATTTACTTTTAATTATAATTTATAGTCAATATTATTTCATATTCACTTTTATGTGTACAGCACAGTGATCTGACAATAGTACACTTCGCAAAATATTCTCCCCAATATTCCTAATACCAACGTGGCGTCACTCATGGTTATTACAATACTGTTGACTATATTTCCTATGCTATACTTTACATACCAATGACTGTTTTTAACTAACAATGTGTATTTTTAACCTCTTACCTTTTTCACTCAGTCTCACAATCCATCCTCCACCAATTGGCAATTATCAGTCAATTCTCTGATCTATGAGTCTTGTTTGAACTTAGTTTTTTTTTAATTCTACCTATAAATGAAATCATATGATATTTGTTTTTCTCTGACTGACTGATGCATTTTACTTAGCATAATACCCCTAGGTCCATCTATGCTGTCACAAATTATAATATTGTATTCTTTATTATGGCTGATAGCATTGTATATATTTATCACCACTTTTTTTATTTGCACATTTATTGATGAGCAATTGGGTTGTTTCCATATCTCAACTATGGTAAATATTGCTGCAATGAACATAGGGGTGTATATAGTCTTTTCAATTAGTAATTTGGGTTTCTTCAGATATATATACCCACTAGTGGCCTGATGCACAAAATTTGTGCATGCAGTGGGGAGGGGGGATTTTCTCTCAGGTAGGCCTGTATCCTCTCCAATCTGAGACCGCTGTGGGATTGGGCCTAAACTGGCAGTCGGACAACCCCCTCACAATCCAGGACTGCTGGCTCCTAACCGCTCACCTGCCTGACTGCTTGATCACCCCTAACTACTCTGCCCGCTGGCCTGATTGCCCCAACTGGTCCCCTCTGCCAGCCTGCTTAGCCCCAATGGCCCCCCCCCCACCAGCCTTATCACCTTCAACTGCCTTCCCCTCCTGGCCTGATCACCCCCAAATGCCTTCCTCTCCTGGCCTGATCACCCCTAACCAACTCTGCCTCGGCCCCAGCACCATGGCTCTGTCCAAAAGGACTTCTGGAAGGTCTCATGATCTAATTAACATATTACCCTTTTATTAATATAGATAGGATATGATATACTGCCATAACTATAAGATATGTACCAGTATTATTCTATTAAAATACATACTTCATGCGGTAGGAAGGCATCTAATACATTACATTGTATATGTTATAAGTAATAGGAAATACAGTATTCATAGGAATAATATACACCCTGTGACTTCCTTTCCTGATCTGGGAATGGTTCTCCACTTCTTTGAATGTTTCCTGGCCCCTAATGTATTTTTTTGTCATTCAGTGTAAATTTATTTACTATTTATTGCACATGATTTGAGGTCTTTAATTTCTAACCACCAAAGATTCAAAGGATTATTTTTTCCATGAAGTTTAACGTTAACATCAGTGAATTCATGTATTCATGTGTTTTTATTGTAAACATCTGAATTATTCACATTGTCATAGATTCTGAACTCATAAGCATGGACCTTGCACAGGCTGGCAGTAAGCCAGGAAGCCACTCTGAAAGCAAACAGATACTCTGCATAAGGAGAAAAGTCATTGTACATTTAATGTCCAACCTCAGTCACCTCAGAATGTTATATATATTGACTTCTTAATTCATATAGTATTGGGAATTAACTGCTTGGTTGGTGACGGGGTTGACCTGGTTTCAGGAGGATTAATCCTGAAATAGTTAAGGAAAGGGGTCTCAATCTTTACTTTGTTGTTTGCTCCTTCCCAGCACCTTGATCTTTCTTTTTATCCTCAGCTTCTTGGGCATCTTCTCCTTCACCTTCACCTCCTTCTTCTTCTTCCTCCTTTGCATCCTCAAATTCTTCCTTGGAACTTTCTTCCTTTTCCTCTCCTTCCTCTTCATCAGCCACTTCCTCTCCCTCTCCTCTCCTTCAGCTTCTCCTTCAGAGGGGGGTTCATCCTTAGCTTCCTCAGCTTTTGCAGCCTCCATGATCTCCTCCACCTCGATCTGCTCCTCCTGGACGTGGCTGGTGTATTAAGAAGGGAAGGAGTCAGGAGACATCAAGTAGAAGCTGGTCTGTAAACCACAGTAGGCAGATCGACCAAAGACCTGGGAACTGTGGGAGTAGCCGCTGGCTATGTTTCCCACGCTGGTGAAACTGAGCCCGGTCTCCTCACCTTCCAAGAGTTTCCTGTAAGCTGCAATGTCAATGTCCAAAGCCATAATGGGGAGGTCCTGGTATTCTTTTAAATATCATGCCATTTCACTCTTTGTAGTTCTCAACTTGTTTTCTAATTTGACGATTGTGTCCTGCATAGCACTAACACCTGAGTTCTGCTTATTCACCAGCTCTCCCAGCTGCTTTCCCAGAGCTTAATTCATGTCCTTGCATGCTTCCATCTCCAGGGACTTGGCCTTGAGCAGGCAGCTGCTTTAAGACACCTACCTCCTCCTTGGCTGTGCACACCCTGTAGATGTTCTTGACAGTGTTCTCAGTCAGCATGGTGAAGTGGCTCTTGTACCATTCTTCGGCATTCTGCATGTTCTTGGCAGCCAGCTTCTCCTACTGGCCACAGATGTCCTTGAGCCGGCAGAGAGGTCAGACTTGGAGAACACATCCATCTCCACAGAGATCTGAGTGTATTGGATTTGCGCCTGCAGCTCAGCAATCTCCTCTTCATGCAACTTCTTCAGAAAGGCAATTTAGTCCATTAGGCTGTCGATGCACTTTTCAAGCTCAGTGCCAGCGAGAGCTGCCTCATCTGCACCTTTGCACACCTCCATCAGCCAGGCCTCTGCCTCATCATGGTTCTGCACCTCCTCCTGGTAGCATGTCTGCAGGTTGCCCCCAGACCTTTCCAAGCCCTGATACCTTCTAACTTCTCACTGCCCTCTCTACCCCAGGGACTGGGCTTGGTGGGCCAGGGCACAGGCATCCCATTTCCATTAAAATGTTCAACCCAGGCCTGCTCCACCAGTGTGCACAGGCAGCCCAGGGGCATACAGTGATCCCAGAGACCCTTGCCACCCCTGCCTACCCATGTCCCCAATAGTGGCCTGGCCCCTGTGGGCAGAGTCAGGCATAGCCACCCTGCCCTCCCATGACTGCCCTGTAACTGATCTCGGCCATGACCCAGAGGGCAGTGTCAGGTGCAGCAAGCTCACCCTGCCTAACCTGGAAGGCTGCCTGTACCCTGCTGGCAGAATCAGGTGCTGCCTGCCAAGGCCATCTGATCCCGATGGCAGCCTGGACCCCGCGGGCAGCCTCAGGCACTGCCAGCCAGTCCTGCTCTGTCCCCCATGGTGGAGATGCGATCTATCCCACCTGCCCTCTCTTCCGTGGTGGAGCTGTGATGGGGACCCTGCAGCTGGCAGCAAAGCGCTGCCATGGCTGGACTTCACTGCAGGCAGCAGGGGGCCGGATCCTCTTCTGGGGCTGGGGCTGCACTCCGGACCTGCCACCCCAGCACTGCCATGGCTGGCTCTGGATGGAGGGGGCCCGCCTGCCATCTTGCTTGGGGGTTAATCTGCATATTGCTCTATTAGCTGGAAGCATAGCGAAGCTACACTCAATTTGCATGTTTCTCTTTTATTAGATAGGATAAGTGGAATGGCTGGGTCATAAGAAAGTTCTATTTCTCATTAATTCAAAAACCCTCCATACTGTTTTCCAGTGTCTGCATCAATATGTATTACCTTTGAGGGTTCCCTTCCCTTTTCTTCACATCCTAGCCAACACTAGTTGCTTGCTTGATTATTGATAATATGCATTCTTCCAGGTGTGAAGTGATATCTCATTGTGGTTTTAACTTACATTTCTCTAAAGATTAGTGATATTGAGCATCTTTTCATATGACTGTAGGTCATCTGTATGTTCACTTTGGAGAAGGGTCTATTCAAGTCCTTTGCTATTTTTAATTGGATTATTTGTTTTCCTGCTGTTCAATTTTATAAGTTCTTTATAAATGTTAGATATTTACTCATACCAGATGTATTATTGGTGAATATCTTCTCTCACTCATTAGCATGTCTTTTCATTTTGTTGATGATTTCCTTTGTTGTTCAAAACTTTATAGTTTGATATAGTCCAATTTGTTTATTTTTTCTTTTGTTTCCCTTGTCAGAAGAGATATGTCAGAAAACAATATTGCTAAAAAGAATGTCAAATTTTATGGCTTGTTTTATTCTAGAACATATATGGTTTCCAGTGTTTCTAAGTTTTTAATCCATTTTTAGTTTACTTTTGAATATGGTGAACAAAGGTGGTCTAAGTTTATTTTTGCATGTATCTGTCCATTTTTTCTAATAGCTTTTATTGAATAGACTGTCTTTATCCAGTTGTATGATCTTGCTTCCTTTGTCAAATATTAATTGCCCACATAGGCTGTGGTTTATTGCTAGGCTCTCTATTCTGTTCTATTGATTTATAGGTCTATTTTTATGCCAGTACCATGTCCTTTTGATTACTATAGTCTTATAGTATAGTTTGATATGAATTATTGTGATTTCTCTAACTTTGTTTTTTTCTCAAAACTGCCAATTCCATATAAAAATTTGAATTATTTTTTCTAGTTTCGTGAAATACACCATTAGTATTTTTTTATTGTTTAAAGTATTACAAATAGTAATACATATGTCTCCTTTTTTCCTCCCATTGACCTTTCCCCGGGCTCCCCTACCTCCCTCGATATGCACTCACCCCAACCCACCCCAATATCTTGCATCCATTGGTTATGCTTATATGCATGCATACAAGTCCTTTGGTTGATCTACTACCTCCCCACCCTCACCCTGAGCCTTCCCGCTGTAATTAGACATTCTGTTTGATGCTTTTCTGCCTCTCTATTTTTTGTTCACCAGGTTATAATGTTCTTTATTATTGATAAATGAGGAATATCATGTGGTATTTTTCTTTCACTGAGTGACTTATTTCACTTAGCATAATACTCTCCAATTCCATCCATGCTGCTACAAATTGTAAGAATTACTTCATTATAGCAGCGTAGTATTCCATTGTGTAGATGTACCATAGTTTTCTAATCCACTCAACTGCTGATGGCATTTAGGCTGTTTCAAAATCTTAGCTCTTTTAAATTGTGCTGCTGTGAACATAGGGGTGCATATATCCTTTCTGATTGGTGTTCTGTTTTCTTGGGATATATTCCTAGAAGTGGTATTAATGAGTCAAATTGCAGTTCCATTTTTATTTATTTGGATTGTTTTTATTGTAGTTGATTTCCAGATTTATGCCATTGTGATCTGAGAATATGCTTGATATGATTTCTATCTTCTTGAATTTGGAGAGACTTTGCCAACATCTGGTCTGTCTTTGAAAATGACCCATGTGCACTTGAAAAGAATGTATATTCTGTGGCTTTGGGGTGAAATGATCTGAAGATGTCAATTAATTCCATCTGGTCTAGTGAGTAATTGAGGATTGATGTTTCTTCAGTGATTTTTTTTATTTACAGGATTTGTCCAATGGTCATAGTGGGGTATTAAAGTCTCCTACTATGATTGTATTCCTGTATATCTCTCCTTTGACATCTATCCTCCAGGAGTTTTTTTTATGTATTTGAGTGCTCCTGTATTGGTTGCATATATGTTTATCAGAGTTATTTCTTCTTGTTGGATTGCTCCCTTTAGTATTATGAAGTGGCCTTCTTTATCTCTTGTTATGTCCTTCACTTTGAGATCTAATTTGACGGATATAAGTATTGCTACCCCAGCTTTTTTTCCATTTCCATTCGCCTGAAGAACCTTTTTCCATCCTTTTACCCTCAGTCTGTGTGCGTCTTTTTTTCGGAGGTGGGTTTCTTGTAGACAGAAGATATATGGGTGGTGTTTTCTTATCCAGTCCATTACCCTATGACTTTTGATTGGAGCATTTAATCCATTTACATTTAAAGTTATTATTGATAGGTACTTATTTGTCACCAATTTTGTTCTTTACCTCTGTGTTCCTTCTTTGCTTCCTATTTCTTTTTACAGCAGACCCTTTAGCATTTCTTGCATTGCTGGTTTGGTGGTAATAAACTCCCTTAGTCCTTTTTTTGGCTGTGAAGCTCCTTATTTGCCCTTCAATTTTGATTAATAGCCTTGCTGGGTACAGTAATCTAGTATTCAGACCCTTCCTTTACATGACTTTGTATATTTCATTCCATTCCCTTCTGGGCTGATGAGTTTCTGTTGAGAAATCACTTGCTAGTCTGATGGGGTTCCTTTGAAGGTGACTTTCTGTCTCTCTCTGGACACTTTTAAGATTCTTAGTTTGTCGTTGGTATTTGCCAATTTAATTATTTTTTTTAACTTTTTAAAATATTTTTATTTACAATATAACTTATATTTAATAGTAGTACATATTTTTTCCTCCCCCCCCCCAATAACCTCCCCCCAGCCGTCCCTACCCCCCAGAACATGTCCCCACCTGCCTCCCTCTCCACCCCAGAGTCTTTCATTCATTGGTTATGCTCATATGTATGCATACAAGTCCTTCGGTTGATCCCCCCCAGCATCTGCCTCCCCTCCACTCCAGCCTTCCCCCTGTAGCTTGACAGCCTGTTCGAGGCCACCCTGCCTCTATATCAATCACTCTCCCCTGTTTCTTTTCTTCAAAAATATCTTGCCTCTGCATACTGAAAACAAACGTATAAGAGCAAAAAAAGTTTGAGTGTCAGTTTCAATGTCCAACTATTCTGAGTCCCAGTTTCAATGTCAAATAGTTCTTCATGTGTGCATGTCAGCAATGGTATCCAGATGGTGGACACATCGTGGCAGTGCAAGATCCATCCTCTCTGGTATGTTCCTGGGCCGCCTGCAGCCACACACAGCTGCCGACTGCTAGCATGGCAAGGTGTCGTCAGCGTCTGCCATCTCTGGACCGTCCTCGTGGATGGAATAGGCCCGTCAGTTCCTCACTGTCGCAGGAACCCACATGGTCTGGGAGTTGTTCTCTGCAAACACACAAACACATTCTCCACCAAAGGTTAACAAAGGGATCCTCTCTGCAAAATAGACTTGGGATTCTTTTTATTTTTGCCTAAATGATTTTCCTTTGGCTTATTTTGACACCATGTGTGTTTTTTTTATGGGTGTCCTGCAGCTGGTTTTACAAATGGAATTTTCTTTTCTGAAGTAAGAATTTTCTACATGTATTTTACTTATAGGATATTTTTCCTTACATGATATTACCTCACTGTCCCCCACCCCCCCCTTTTTTTGGTTAATAGGGGCTTTTGGAAATTTTATCTTGCAGTCTTGGTAATTTTAAATTTTAATTTTTGTATACAAATATTACTACTTTAGGTTCTTTGGATGTTAGGCAATTTTGCAGTGAGATGAACTACTAATAGATAATTTAGTTAATGTTTTAGGAAAAGCTTTTTGTCCAGTACAGATAGATTTTCTTGAGTATTCACTTATTTCACTTGGCCAATTTAAATTAATCTGAAAACTTGATTACTATTTTACTGTCAATTTTAATACTCAAGCAGAAATCTTAATTTACCCAGTAAATACTTGTGGAAAGGAATATTTGCATTTTTGAGTAGGTCCTCAGAATTCCTTGTAATAAATTAAATTTAGATATAGGGCAGCTATTGCTGGCCGAGTCTCTGTCTACCACCTGGGTCCCCGTGTCAGTTGTGCGTGGGAGTCATAGCAGCAGTGGGGGTAGGAGACCTTCCTCAGGAGGGGTGAGAATTCAAGCCCCTGCAAGGATTGTGGATGAGGGTCTGTGACCCACCTCTGTTGATCTTTTAGTTCTCTCCTGTTGGCCCCTCTGCGACTGTGCCTGTCTTAGGTTGTTCCTTCCCTGAGGAATCTTACCCGTCTCTGGCTAACCAGCCATCCTCCGGGGCCAAACAGGTTGATGTGAGGTTCAGTCCTGTCTCCTTTGTAGTCTATGCCCCCGTGGCCTCCACGTCCAGCACCTGCCATGGGGTCCCCTCGCCTGCTGGCGGAATCCCGGTACTGATCACATATCTCGGTTGACCTAGGTTTCTTCTCCAGAGAGGGCCCAGCTCATGCCACTGGACGAGAGACAGATCTATGGTGCCAACTGCCCAGAGACTTCAGCCACAGCTTGAACTGAAAGTTTACGCATCAGCTGTGTGTATTTGGATAATAAGAACAGGGTCCCTCTTGGCAAAAGGGCCAGATGGGCCAATATAGAATGCTCGGATGCCTTCCCAATGCCTTAATCCCTTCTGAAAGGGATTTCCTATCCTTTTTTTAAGTTGCTGCCCAACATTCAAAGAATTAGTTTGTAAGTTTATTTGGGATAATTGTATAATATGCTGTTGTCAAATATCAAATATTATAATGACATTGTAGAATAATATCATGTAAGGGTATTGTGGTGTCACGGGAGGTTAAGGAGGGCCTAGCCTAAGAACTCGTATCCATAAGAGATGACAAGCTCTAGGCCATGTTAATTCAATCTCAAACTAGCTGCCAATTTTTTTGATAACTTTATATAAACTTTGTCAGGGATGTAAAAACACAAATCACTTACCTTAGTTCAAGCATTCAAATATATTAACTTTCCCCCTTACTCCCACCACCTGCCACTTACCCTAAGGTTTGACATTTTAATGGACTTTTCTCAGTCTCTGGATCCATTCTTGTTCATCAGTCTGTGTCATTCATTATATTCCCCAAATGAGTGAGATCATGTGATATTTGTCTTTCTCTGCCTGGCTAATTTCACTTAGCATAATGCTCTCTAATTCCATCCATGTTGTTACAAATGGTAGGAGCTCTTTCTTTTTTACCGCAGCGTAGTATTCCATTGTGCAGATGTACCACAGTTTTTTAATCCACTCATCTGCTGATGGGCACTTAGGCTGTTTCCAAGTCTTAGCTATGATAAATTGTGCTGCTATGAACATAGGGGTACATATATCCTTTCTAATTCGCCTTTCTAGTTTCTTGGGGTATATTCCTAGAAGTGGGATCACTGGGTTGAATGGGAGCTCCATTTTTAGTATTTTGAGGAAACTCCATACTGTTCTCCACAGTGTCCGCACTAGTCTACAATCCCACCAACAGTGCAGGAGAGTTCCTTTTTCTCCGCATCCTCGCCAGCACTTGTCATTTGTTGATTTGTTGATGTAAGCCATTCTGACAGGTGTGAGATGGTACTGCATAGTCGTTTTGATTTCATCTCTCGGATAATTAGTGACTTTGAGCAAGTTTTCATATGTCTCTGGGCCTTCCTTTTGTATTCTTTAGAAAAGGTTCTATTTAGGTCAGTTGCCCATTTTTTTTATTGGATCATTTGTCTTCCTTTTATTGAGTTGTGTGAGTTGCCTATAGATGCTTGAGATTAAATCTTTATCACTGATAACATTTGGAAATATGTTCTCCCATACAGTGGGTTTTCTTGTTGTTTTGTTGATGGTTTCTTTAGCTGTGCAAAAGCTTTTTATTTTGATGTAGTCCCATTTGTTTATTCTGTCTTTAGCTTCCATTGCCCTAGGAGCAGTATCATCAAAGAAGTTCTTTTGGCATATGTCTGAGATTTTATGTCCTGTAGCTTCCTCTAATGTTTTTATGGTTTCCTGTCTTATGTTTAAGTCCTGTATAAATTTGGAGTTAATTTTTGTGTATGGTGTAAGTTGGTGGTCTAGTTTCATTTTTTGCATGTATCTATCCAATTTTTCCAACACTATTTATTGAAGAGACTATCTTGATGCCATTTTATGTGCATACCTCCTTTGTCAAATATTAATTGAGCATAGTGGTTTGGGTTGAAATCTGGATTCTCTATTCTACTCCATTGATCTATATGTCTGTTCTTGTGCCAGTACCAGGCTGTTTTGAGAACAGTAGCTTTGTAATACAGCTTGAAATCTGGTATGGAAATCCCACCGACTTTGTGCTTCTTTCTCAGGATTGCTGTGGCTATCCGGGGCCTTTTTTTGTTCCAGATGAATTTTTGGAGAGTTCTTTCTAGGTCTGCGAAATATGCCATTGGTATTTTAATGGGGAGTGCATTAAATTTATAGATTGCTTTGGGTAGTATGGACATTTTAATTATGTTGATTCTCCCAATCCATGAACATGGAATGTTCTTCCATCTGTTTACATCTTCCTCTATCTCTTTTTTAGCGTCCTGTAGTTTTCTGCGAATAGGTCTTTTACCTACTTAGTTAAGTTTATTCCTAGGTATCTTAATTTTTTTGGTGTGATGGTACATGGGATTGCTTTTTTAGTCTCCCTTTCTGTAAGTTCACTATTGGTGTATAGGAATGCCATAGATTTCTTGGCATTGATTTGGTAGCCTGCTACATTGCTGAACTCATTTATTAAGTCTATTAGCTTTTTTATGGAGTCTTTCGATTTTTTTATGTACAATATCATGTCATCTGCAAATAAGGATAGCTTTACTTCTTCTTTTCCAATTTGGAAGCCTTTTATTTCTTCTTGTCTAATTGCAATGGATAATACTTCCAGTACTATGTTGAATAGGAGTGGTGAGACTGGGCAGCCCTGTCTTGTTCCTGTTCTTAAGGGAAATGGTTGTAGTTTTTGCCCATTGAGTATGATGTTTGCTGTGGGTTTATCATATATGGCTTTTATTATGTTGAGGTATGATCCTTCTATTCCTACCTTGTTGAGAGTTTTTATCAAGAAAGGGTGTTGGATTTTGTCAAATGCTTTTTCTGCATCAATTGATATGACTATGTGATTTTTATCTCTCAATTTTTTTATGTGATGTATCACATTTATTGATTTGCGGATATTTTACCATCCTTGCATTCCTGGGATAAATCCTACTTGGTCATGGTGTATGATCTTTCTGATGTACTGCTGGATCCGATTTGCTAGAATTTTATTGAGGATTTTGGCATCTGTATTCATGAGGGATATTGGCCTGTAATTCTCTTTCATTGTGTCATCTTTATCTGGTTTTGCTATTAGGGTGATGTTAGCTTCATAGAAGGAGTTTGGAAGTGTTCCATCCTCTTGAATTTTCTGGAATAGTCTGAGGAATATAGGTTTTAGTTCTTCCTTAAATGTTTGGTAAAACCTCCCTGTGAAGCAGTCTGGCACTGGGCTTTTGATTGCTGGAAACTTTTTGATGACTGCTTCAATTTCTTCCACAGTTATTGGTCTATTGAGTTGTTTAGATTCTTCCTGATTGAGTTTTGGGAGGTTATATTTTTCCAGAAATATATCCATTTCCTCCAGATTGTCCAGTTTGTTGGAGTAGAGTTGTTCATAGTAATTTTTAACAATCCTTTGTATTCCAATGGGGTCTGTTGTTATTTCACCTCTTTCATTTCTGATTTTATTTATTAGGGTCCTCTCTCTTTGCTTCTTGGTGAGTCTGGCTAGAGGTTCATCAATCTTGTTTAATCTTTCAAAGAACCAGCTTTTGGTTTTGTTGATCTTCTCTATTGTTTTTTTTGGTCTCTATGTCATTTATTTCTGCTCTGATCTTTACTATTTCCTTCCTTCTGCTTACACTGGGCTTTTCTTGTTGCTTTCTTTCTAACTCTTTGAGTTGTTGGGTTAGATAATTTATTGCCGCTGTTTCTAGTTTTTTGCAGTAGTATTGTGGAACAGTGAACTTCCCTCTCAGAACTGCTTTCACTGTGTCCCATAGATTTTGGATTGTTGTGCTGTCATTGTCATTTGTTTCCATGATGTTTTCTATCTCTTCCTTGATCTCTATAGTAACCCAGTCATAGTTTAATAGCATGCTGTTTAGTCTCCATGTGTTTGATTTCTTTGGGTTGTTTCTATTGTAGTTGATTTCCAGCTTTATGCCATTGTGATCTGAGAATGTGTTTGATATGATTTCTATCTTCTTGAATTTGGAGAGACTTTTCCTATGACCCAAAATATAGTTTATATCTGAGAATGACCCATGGGCACTTGAAAAGAATGTATATTCTGTGGCTTTGGGGTGAAATGATCTGAAGATGTCAATTAATTCCTTCTGGTCTAGTGATTCATTGAGGATTGATATTTCTTTACTAATTTTTTGTTTAGAGGATTTGTCCAATGGTGATAGTGGGGTATTAAAGTTTCCTACTATGATAGTATTGCTGTCTATCTCTCCCTTGATATCCTCTAGGAGTTTTAGTATGTATTTGGGTGCTCCTATATTAGGTGCATTTATGTTTACCAGAGTTATTTCTTCTTGTTGGATTGCTCCCTTTAGTATTATGTAGTGGCCTTCTTTATCTCTTGTTACATCCTTCACTGTGAGATCTAATTTGTCGGATATAAGTATTGCTACCCCAGCTTTATTTCCATTTCCATTCTCCTGAAGAATCTTTTCCCATCCTTTCACCCTCAGTCTGCGTGCATCTTTTTTTTGGAGGTGGGTTTCTTGTAGACAGCAGATATATGGGTCGTGTTTTCTTATCCAGCCTATTACCCTATGTCTTTTTATTGGAGCATTTAAACCATTTACATTTAAAGTAATTATTGATAGATAGTTATTTGTAGCCATTTTTGTTCTTTGCCCCTATGTTCTTTCATGGCTTCCTATTGCTTTTCACAGCAGACCCTTTAGCATTTCTGCCATTGCTGGTTTGGTGGTAATGTATTCCCTTAGACCTTTTTTGTCTGTGAAGCTCCAGATTTGACTTTCAATTTTTATTGATAGCCTTGCTGGGTACAGTCTTCTAGGATTCAGACCCTTTCTTTGCATAACTTTGTATATTTCATTCCAATCCCTTCTGGCCTGATAAGTTTCTGTTGAGAAATCACTTGCTAATCTGATGGGGGTTCCTTTGTAGGTGACTTTCTGTCTGTCACTGGCAGCTTTTAGGAGTCTCACTTTGTCGTTGCTGTTTGCCAATTTAATTATAACATGCCTTGGTGTAGGTCTTTTGGGGTTTAATTTGCTTGGAACTCTGTGAGCTTCTTGGATTTGTGTGGGTTTTTTCTTTCCTATATCAGGGAAGTTTTCTGTCATTTTTTCTTCCAACAGGTTTTCTATTCCTTGCTCAGTTTCCTGTCCCTCTGGAAGCCCTATTATACGTATGTTGTTTTGTTTCATGTTGTCCCAAAGTTCCCTTAGGCTCTCCTCCTGCTTTTTAATTTTTTTTCTAGACGCTGCTCTACTTGGGTGTTTTTTCCTACCTTGTCTTCCAGCTCACTGATGCGGTCCTCTGCTTCATCTAGTCTACTCCTGATACTTTCTATGGAGTTCTTTATCTCAGCAATGCCACTTTTCATTTCTTCTTGGGTCTTCTTCATTTCTTCATAATTCTTCTTCATTTCTTCATAATTCTTCCTCATTTCTTCATAATTCTTCTTCATTTCTTCATGGCTTTTCTTCATTTCCTCTTGATTCCTCTTCAATTCCTCATGGTTCTTACTTGTATTGAATTCTGTTCTCTTCATCCACCCTATGACCATGTCTGTGAACTCTCTCTCTGACAGGTTGTTTGCTTCCATTTCGGTTACCTCTTTTTCTGGTGAAGCTTGTTTTTCTTTCATTAGTGGGCTATTTCTATGTCTCCCCATAGTCTTTCTTCTCTGTGTGTGTTGTTATGTAGTTCTCACTCTCCTGTGTTGATTTAAAGGCTCAGACTACAACACAACCAGGTGCAACACACAAGGCACAGAAGATGAATGTATTCACAGTATTGATAACTCCAAATTAAAAGTGATTGCCAGAGGAAGGTAAATTAGGTGATAGGTGGGGTAAGAGAGAGTAAGAGAAAACACACTCGCACACACAAAATAAAGAAAGAAAAAAAGAAAGAAAGAAAGAAAGGAAGGAAGGAAGAAAGAAAAAGAAAGAAAGAAAGAAAGAAAGAAAGAAAGAAAGAAAGAAAGAAAGAAAGAAAGAAGAAAAAAAGGCAATGCCAAAATAAAGTTGGGAAAAGGGGAAGGAGTAAAAAGAAAGGAAAAGGGAGTAAACTATAAATATGGGTTTGAACCTCCCAGAGGACCGCCACTAATCCCAGCAAAAGCCAGCAACGAGTACCTGGAGACTGATAGAAACTACATACAACAACTAATATCAAGGGAGATTAAGGAAAACAGAAGCTTAAATCTATCAAAAACAATGTAAACATCACCAATACACAAAACAATGGCACCTCCCGCCCCACAAAACAAATTAAAAGGAAAGAATAACCAAACCAATCTCACAAATATGCATAAAATATAAACAACATCAGCAGGATCGAGAGAAAAACATTTTAGGATAGTGAAGTCGGAGAAGCATTAGATGTGTATGGACTTGGAGCAGGTGGTTGGAGATTGGATATAAAAGTAGGGTGAAATTTTAAGAGGGGCTAAGAAGAGAGAATAAGGAAAATCTAAACCAGAAAAAGTGTAAGGGGAATAAGACACTAACTAAGGAAAGGTTAGCAAGAGAGTGCTGGCATAAGGGGGAAGTTGAAGTAGATTAAAGAGATACTAAAGGGTAGATGAAAAAAAGACCATACATCACGAATCTCTGAGTAGAATAAAGATGGAATAAAATGGCACTTTAAAAAATTTAAATAGTAGTAGAAATAAAATTGATTCCTTAATTTGTGTTACACAAGAGACAATTTATGATTCAGCCCCTAGGTGGTAGTGTTTCTGAATTGACCTCCGGGTCTATTGGTCCTCTCTAGCCTGATCTAAAATCCCGCTATGTCTATGGTATTTACTACTGATTTGTGGAAATAGGCTACCCCAGAGCTGCCTCTCTAATTGTGAGGACCTGTTCTGATCCCCAGCATCAGAAAAACAGCTCACCCCTGTGGTCTCCCAGGTTCTCTTCCACCAGGGGATCCCCCCTTCATCATTCAGTGCTGAGAAATTCGGATTTAGAGAGGACAAATGCAGGCGCGCGAACTCATGTCCTGCTGGTATGTTTGCGCGAAACCCTTTCTCCCCTTGGGTTTGGTAGCCCGCTCCCTCCCAAAACTGCCAGGCTGGCCCTCTCCTTCAGGTCCAAATGTGTCGCCCTCTATGTATCCCCCCCTCCTGTCACCAGCTCCGAGGACCCTCTTCCACATTTGCCGGCTCCAGCAGCCGCGGGTTTTTCCTCTTTTTTCGCCAGGCGCGAATCTCCCTGTGTTACCAGCTCGCTTGACCCCCGGAGAAACCTGACCTTTCGGTGGCTGAGCACAGGTTTCCTCGGAGTCCGCTTCTTCACCAACTAGGAATCGATGTTGGGGGGGAGGTGGGAGTCTCAGACGCCCAGTGGGTACCGCCTGCCAATTTAATTATAATGTGCCTTGGTGTTGGTCATTTGGGGTTCATTTTCCTGGGACTCTGTGAGCTTCTTGGATTTATGTGGGTTTTTTCTTTTCTATATCAGGGAAGTTTTCTGTCATTATTTCTTTTTTTTAAATATATTTTTTATTGATTTCAGAAACAGGAAGAGGGAGACATAGAAACATTAATGATGAGAATAATTGAATCATTGACACAGCTGGGCAGTGTCCTGACCAGGAATCAAACCACAACCTCTTGGTTCACTGGTTGATATGCAACCACGGAGCAGCACCAGCCAGGAGCTAACTAAAAGTTTTGAAGCTTAAATGCCTACCAAACATCAAAGTGGAGATGCTGACAGGTAAGTGGGCTCGAGGCACTTCAGGTATGGGATGCACATGTGAGTGACACCAGCAAAGACAGCATCAGAGCCACGGACTGAGACACTGCAAAACCTGGGTCAGGGCAGCACACGCCCTGGGACTCCAGCCTGGCCACTAAGAACAGGCTGGCTGCGGGCACACTGCTCCTGGAAGACCACACACAGGGCTGAGCACGGGTGAACCCAGATTCCATGTGCCCACGTTGGCCTCAACTGTGCTCACATAACATAGGCAACTCGAACACTCTAACCCATTTTTATTGTTTTGTTTCTTTGTTTTTTTTTTTTTACTTTTTTTTCTTTATTTAAGTACCTTCCAGTGTAACAGCATGCCTTTCCTAAGTGAACACCAATGTGCAATTAGGCAACTTCCCCCTCCCCCTCAGCCTCATAGTCCAACCCTGAAAACTGAGCAGGACCTCCCTGCCACATACTGATACTGGAGTTTACCGCAGCAGCCTTTTCAATGGACTCCCTCTCTAGCAGCAGGAACCATTCATCTGAAAACCCACAAATGGTCTGTGCTTGTCATATAGCATTCAATATGCTGGCTTCACATCTGCCTAACAGCCATGGCACCAGGTTAACTGACCATCCAGGGTCAGACCAACCCCACATCCCTGAGTGCACTCTTGGCAAACCCCTCCGCCCTGGGGGAGGAGTAGTTGCAAAATGGGAGGAGAGGCTAAAAGAAATTGAACCTAAACTGCTCATCTGGGATGTCCAGGATGGCCTTGGGTCCCCTTTCCAGGGGGAGCCTGCAGACTCTCTGGCTCTTCTTTCTGGTGGCCTCACTCACAGGCTGCATGTGGGTGGAGTGGCTGGTCTTGAGAGCCTGCAGGGCTTCGCACCACTGGCTTCCATCTAAGCCCTGTAGTCCCCAAACAAGGAGCGCATCAGCTGCCTCTTCCGGGGCAGAAGGGTTCTCTCACTGTGCAGGGTTCGGAACGCCCCAACAGCCTGCTCTTTCTGATTCGGGCTGGGTCTCTGCATCTTGAGGCCCAGGTCCAGCTGCTCCACTCACCAGGCCAGTTCCCAGGTCAGCTGCTCTGCCTGGGCCTCCAGGCTTGGAGGGGGTTCCTCTGGGGCTGGCTTTTCGCAGGCCTTCCCGGCTCGGTTAGACACAGAGGCCCCTTTCTGACTTTTCTTCTTCTTTTGCTTCCTGGAAGCTGCGTCTCCTTCACCACCTACAGAAGGTACCCTGGAGGTGTAGTCACTGCACACGGGGGTCCTGGGGTGGGGGCCGCCGGTTGTTTCCCCAGCAGGACGTCCTAGAGTCTCCATGCGCTGCAATTGCTGCCACCAGAACCTCTCTGTCATTATTTCTTCAAACAGGTTTTCTATTCCTTGCTCAGTTTCCTCTCCTTCTGGAAGCCCCTGAGGTGGATGTTGTTTTGTTTCATGTCGTCCCAAAGTTCCCTTAGGCTCACCTCCTGCTTTTTAATTGTTTTTTTTATAGAAGCTACTCTATTTTGGTATTTTTTCCTACCTTGTCTTCTAGCTCATTGATGTGGTCCTCTGCTTCTTATAGTCTACTCTTGATACTTTCTTTTTTATGTTTATTGTTCAGTTTATTAATTACATTGTTCCCCCTTTCTTATCCCCCCTATAGATCCCCTCCACCCTGTACCCATTCCACCCTCCACCCTCACCACCCCCTCCCCAATGTCCTCTCCCATTGTTGCAAGATTTTTGTCCAGTCTCTGCTGCACTTCCCACAAACCTTTCCTCCCCAAGGATTGTCAGTCACTTCCCTCTCTATGTCCATGATTCTGGTATATTCACCAGTTTATTCTGTTCATCAGATTATTAATTCACTTGATTTTTAGATTCATTTGTTGATAGATGTGTATCTGTTGTTCATAATTTTTATTTTTACCTTTTTCTTCTTCCTCTTCTTAAAGAATATCTTTCAGCATTTCATATAATATTGGTTTGGTGGTGATGAACTCCTTTAGCTTTTTCTTATCTGCAGAGCACTTTATCTGATCTTAAATTCTGAATGATAGCTTTGCTGGATAGAGTAATCTTGGTTGTAGATTCTTGCTATTCATCACTTTGAATATTTCTTGCCACTCCCATCTGGCCTGCATCGTCTCTGTTGAGAAATCCGCTGACAATCGTATGGGTGCTCCCATATAGGTAACTAACTGTTTTTCTCTTGCTGCTTTTAACATTCTCTCTTTGTTTTTTGCTCTTGGCATTTTAATTATGATGTGTTTGGTGTGGTCCTCTTTAGATTCCTATATTTTGGGGTTCTGTGTACTGCTTTTAAGTCAGTTTCTTTCACCAGGTGGGGGAAGTTTTCAGTCACTGTTTCTTCAAGTAGATTTTCATTGCCTTGCTCTCTCTCTTTTTCCGGCACCCCAATAATTCGGATGTTGGCATGCTTGAGGTTGTCCCAGAGGCCCCTTACACTATCTTCAATTATCTGGATTCTTTTTGTTTCTTGCTTTTCCTGCCGAGTGGATTTTGCTTCTTTGTATTTCAAATCTTTGACTTGGTTCTTGTGGCCCTCTGGACTGCTTTTAGAACTTTGTGTAATATTTTTTTATTTCAGTCAATGTATGCTTGATTTCTAGTTGGTCCTTTTTCATATCCTTGAGGTTCTCGTTCATATCCTTGTAGGGCTTGTTCATTTCCTTCTAGGTCTCATTCATTTCCTTATAGGTATCATTCATTTCCTTGTAGGTCTCATTCATTTCCTTGTAGGTCTCATTCACTTCCTCGTAAGCCTTGTTCATTTCCTGATAGTTCTCATTAAGTTCATCGGCCTTTTCTAGGAGCCTCTTGAAAAGCCTTATAACCATGGTTTTGAACTCGTCTTTTTTCCTCCATTTCTTTTACACCTGATTTCTTTCCATGTCTCTGCATGGTGGCTGCTTTATGTGGTAGATGTCCTCTAAGGGACAGTGGCTCAGCCTCCCCAGTTACCTGAGGTGGGTACTCTTACTGCAATCCTTTATGGGTTGTACAGTATTTTTCAATTTAAGCCCAGATTGTTGTTGTTAGCCCTAGGAGGGTTTGACCTCCCGGCCAATTGGCTGTGCAGGGAAACTGTGTTCAGGTTGGATGGGCGGAGTCTCTGAGCTGAGCAGGCAGTGTCAGCATCAGGTACATCCTATGTGGCACGTGGGTCTCTGTGTTGGGTGGTAATGGCTTCAGGCACTTCCAAGAGAAAGCTGCTGCTGGTCTCTACCCCTTTCCAGACAACTCTGCCTCTCCCCAAATAAGTCTGCATACCCAAAGTCTTGCCCAGGGCTGTAAAACAAAGCAGTCTGGTGGTCTCCCGAACCAGGGGGCAAGTTGCCAGGGAGCAAGTTGCACGTCTGTGCTGTCGTGCACTTTACGCACACAAACTGCTGTTCCAAGCTACTCGGGCTCTCCTCAGACTAGGAGACCTCTGTTGCACCCAGGTGCATACCCTGCTCCTTGGACCTCGCCTCACACTGGGGAATCTGTGCAGTGGGACATCTCCACCCTCCCCGTTGGAGAAATCCAGCCAGGATTGCTGCTGCCAGCCCTACAGCCTGTGCGCACCCCACAGCTCTGAACCTCTGGCTCCGGGCATATCTTCAAGGCTGCGCTCCGCCACTCTTCTGACTCTCAGTGTCCCACCTTTACTTTTATTTGTGGAATTGTCACTCAGGCAGCTTTCCGGTGATTCTGGATGATGTTTGTCTTGTTGTTATGTTGTAGTTTTGGAATTGTTGCGTGGGGCAGCACAATAGCTGTTTACCTATGCAGCCATCTTGGTTCCTTCCAGAAAATCTACTCTTGATACTTTCTATTGAGTTCTTGACCTCAGCGATGTCACTTTTAATTTCTTCTTGGCTCTTCTTCATTTCTTCTTGGCTTTCTTTTGTTTCTTCTTGGGTCTTATTCATTTCCTCTTCGTTCTTACTTATATTGTCAAATTTGTCTTTCATTCTTTTCAGCCCCTTCATGACCATTTCTCTGAATTCTTTCTCTGGCAGGTTGCTTACCTCCATTTTGTTTACCTCCTTTTCTGGTCAGGCTTGTTTTTCATTCATATGTGGGCTGTTTCTTTGTCTCCCCATCTCTCTCTTCTCTATGTGTCTGGTTATGTAGTTCTCTCTCCTTTCCGTGGCAGAGTGCAGAGCTCCTCCAAATCTGCATGACTGCGCCAACTGGGAACCAGTATAGTGCCCCAGAACTCAGCTATCCAGTGAGCACTGCAGCTGTATATTTTCAGGCCCTTCCACTTCAAGATGGCACAGTCTGCCTCCAAGCTGGTGTCTCCATAATAGAACCCAGCAGCACCCGGGGCTGCTGGTCAGGGGAGGCCCCTGGAGGCCCATTCAGCAGTCCCTCATCTTCTTCTGGAGCACAGCTGCCCCCAACTCGCCAACAAACACTCCCTGTACGATGTTCAGCTGCTCCCTCTGTCTGCCCTGAGACAAGATTCAAGATGTGTCTGTCTATCCTACCATTTTCCTCTCTCAGGCAGTTCCATTTTTAAATTTTTGAAGAAATTCCATACTGTTTTCCACAATGGCTGCACTACTCTCGATCCCCACCAAAAGTGAAGGAAGGTTCCTTTTTATCCCCATCCTTCCCAGCACTTGTTGTTTGTTGATTTGTTAATGATAGTCATTCTGACAGGTGTGAGGTGGTACTTCATTGTTGTTTTGATTTGCATCTCTCAGATGATTAGTGACCTTGAGCATGTTTTCATATGTCTCTTGGCTTTCTGAATGTCCTCTTTCTAGAAGTATCTGTTTAAATCCTTTGCCCATTTTTTTGCTTGGATTGTTTATCTTCATTTTGTTAAGTTGTATGAGTTCCCAGTAGATGGAGATTAAACCCTTATCGGAGATAACATTGGCAAATATGTTCTCCCATTCAGTGCGCTTTCTTGTTGTTTTGTTGATGGTTCCTTTTGCTATGCAGAAGCTTTTTATTTTGATGTAGTCTCATTTATTCATTTTCTATTTAGTCTCTCTTGCCCTAGGAACTATGTCTCTAAAGATATTGTTATGACATATGTCTGCAATTTTGCTGCCTATAGAGTCTTATAGGATTTTTATGGTTTTACATCTTACATTCAAGTTTTTTAGCCATTTTGAGTTTGCTTTTGGGTATGAAGTAAGTTGGCGATCTAGTTTTATTTATTTATTTATGCAAATTTCCCAACACTATTTATTAAAGAGATGGATTTGACTCCATTGCATGCTCTTGCCTCCTTTGACAAATATTAATAGAATATAATGGCTTGGATCAATTTCTGGGTTCTCTATTCTGTTCTATTGGTCTACACTGAGTGGCCAGATTATTATGATCTCTGAATGCATAATAATCTGGCCACTCAGTGTGTGTGTGTGTGTGTGTGTGTGTGTGTGTGTGTGTGTGTATTTATATATGAGGTCCAGTGCATGAATTCATGCATGGGTGTGGTCTGACAAGCTTGCCCATGGGGAGGGAAATCGGCAGATGGCTTGCCTGCCTGCTGGTCAACTCTTGATTGAGGAGACAATTTTCATATTAGCATATTATTATGTAGGATACTAGAAGCTTGGTGCATGAAATTCATGCATGGGGGGGAGCGGTGTGTATCCCACAGCCCAGCCTGCACCCTCTCCAATCTGGTACAGCCCTTTCACAATCCAAGACTGCTGGCTCCCAATTGCTCACCTGCCTGCCTGCGTGATTTCCCCTAACTGCTTCTGCCTGCCAGCCTGATCACCCCCTAACCATTCCCCTGCCAGCTTGATCAATGCCTAACTATTCCTCTGCCTGCCTGATTGTCCCTAACAGCCCTCCCCTGCAGGCCTGGTCGCCCCCAACTTCCCTCCCCTGCCAGCCTAGTCACCCTTAACTATCCTCCCCTGCAGGCCTGCTTGCCTCCCATTGCCCTCTCCTGCTGGCCTGGTCACCCCTAACTTCACTCCCTTTCCAGCCTCATTATCACTAAATGTCCTCCCCTGCAGACCTGGTCACCCTTAACTGCCCTCCTTTGCAGCTCTGGTACCACCCAACACCCTCCCCTGAAGGCCTGGGTCTCCCAAACTGTCCTCCCCTGCAGGCCTGGTTGTCCCCAACAACTCTCCTCTGCCAGCCTGGTCACCCCTAACTACCCTCCCCTGCAGGCTTGATTGCCCCCAACTACCCTCCCTTTCAGGCCTGATCCCTCCCAACTGCTGTCCCCTGCTGGCCTGTTAGCCCACAACTGCCCTCCCATATAAGCCATCTCGAGGTGGCCATCTTGTGTCCACATGAAGATGGCTACCTTTGACCACATGGGTGGCCATCTTGTGTGTTGGAGTTTTGGTCAATTTGCATATTACTCTTTTATTACATAGCCAGATTATTATTCATTCAGAGATCATAGTAATCTGGCCACTCAGTGTATATGTCCATTCTTGTGCCAATACCATGAACTTTTGAGAACCATGGCTTGGTAATATAGTTTGATGTATGGTATTGTGATAACTCCAACTTTGTTCTTTTTTCTCAGGATAGCTGTTGCTATCTTGGGTCTTTTTAAATTCCAGATGGATTGTTGTAGAATTTGTTCTAGATTTTTGAAATATGCCACTGGTATTTTAGCAGATATTGCATAGAATCTATAAATTGCTTAGGTAGTATGGACATTTTAATGATGTTGATTCTATCAATCCATGAACATGGGATGTTCTTCCAATTGTTTATGACTTCCTTTATCTCTTTTTTCAGTGTTCTATAGTATTCCAGTACAGGTCTTTTATGTCCTTAGATAAGTTTATTATTAGGTTTCTTACTTTTTTTGGTGCAATGGTAAATGGGATTTTTTAAAATTCTCTTTCTGTGATTTCATTATTGGTGTATAAAAAGGCCATAGATTTCTGGGTGTTAATTTTGTATCCTGTTACATTGCCAAATTCATTTATTAGGTCTACTAGTTTTCTTGATAGAGTCTTGGTGGTTTTCTATGTATAGTATCATGTCACCTGTGAATAAGGACAGTTTTACTTTTTCTTTTCCAATATAGATGCCTTTTATTTCTTCTCTTATTATCTGACCACTATAGCTAGTACTTCTAGTACTATGTCGAAGAGGAATGGTGAAAGTGCACATCCTTGTCTTGTTCCTGTTCTTAGGGGAAATGAACTTAGTTTTTGCCCAGTTGAGTATGATGTTGGTTATAGGTTTGTCATATAAGGCTTTTATTATGTTGTGGTATAATCCCTCTAATCCCACTTTGCTGAAAGTTTTTATCAAGAAAGGATGTTGGATTTTGTCAAATGCTCTTTCTCATTGATTGATATGATTATGTGACTTTTATCTCCCAGTTTGTTTATGTGATGTATCACATTTATTGATTTACGGATATGTTAGCATCCTTGTATTCCAATAAAAAATCCCACTTGGTCAGGGTGTATGATCTTTCTAATGTATTGCTGAATCTGATTTGCTAGAATTTTGTTGAGGATTTTACAATGTATGTTAATCAAGGATATTGGCATGTAATTATCTTTTATTGTGGTGTCTTTATCTGGTTTTGAGATTAGGGTAATGCTGGCTTCATAGAAAGAGCTTGGAAGTGTGCCTTCCTCTTGAATTTTTTTAAATAGTCTGAGGAGGATAGGTTTTATTTCTTCTTTGAATACTTGGTAGCACTCCCCTGTAAAATCGTTGGACCAGGGCTTTTGATTGCTGGAAGATTTTTTATTACTGTTTCAATTTTTTTTGGTAGTTATTGCCCTATTCAGGTTTTTTGATTCTTCTTGGTTGAGTTTTAGGAGCTTGCATTTTTTCTAAGAATATGTCCCTTTCATCTAGATTGTCCGTTTTGTTGAAATAGAGTTATTTATAGTATTTTTCATAATCCTTTGTATTTCTGTGGGATTGATTGTTGCTTCACCTCTTTAATTTCTGATTTTTTTAATTTGAGTCCTCTCTCTTTGCTTATTGGTAAGCCTGGCTAGAGGTTCATCAACTTGTTTATCCTTTTAAAGAACCAGCTCTTGTTTTTTTTTTTTTTTTTAATCTTTTGTATTTTTGTTTGTCACTATGTCATTTATCTCTGCTACAATCTTTATTATTTCCTTCCGTCTGCTTACTCTGGGCTTTTCTTGTTGATCTCCTTCTAACTCTTTGAGTTATATGGTTAGATAATTTATTACCATGGTTTCTTGTTTTTTGAGGTAGGCCTGTGGAACTATGAACTTCCCTCTCAATACTGCTTTCACTGTGTCCCATAGATTTTGGATTATTGGGTTTCCATTGTAATTTGTTTCCATGATGCTTTTTATTTCTTCTTTGATCTCTCTGGTAACCCAGTCATTGTTTATTAGCATGCTATTTAGCCTCCCAGTGTTTAATTTTTTTTATTGTAGTTGATTTCTTGTTTCATATCATTGTGATCTGAGAAGATGCTTGATATGATTTCTATCTTTTTAAATTTAAAGAGACTTTGCCTGTGTCCCAACATATGGTCTATCTTAGAAAATTACCCATGTGCACTTGAGAAGAATGTATATTCTGTGGCTTTGCAGTGAAATGTTCTGAAGATGTCAATTAATTCCATCTGATCTAGTATGTCATTTAGAATTGATAATTCTTTGCTGATTTTTTGTTTAGAGGATTTGTGCAGTGGTGTTAGTGGGGTATTAAGTCCCCTACTATGACTGTATTGCTGTCCATCTATCCCTTGATATCCTCCAGAAGTTTTTTATATATTTGGGTGCTCCTGTATTGGGTGCATTTATGTTTACCAGTGTTATATCTTCTTGTTGGATTGCTCCCTTTAGTATTATGATGTGGCCTTCCTTAACTCTTATTATGTCCTTCACTTTAAGATTTAATTTTTCAGATATTAGTATCTACCCCAGATTTTTTCATTTTCATTTGCCTGAAATATCGTTTACCATCCCTTCACTCTCAGTCTGTGTGAGTCCTTTGTTCTAAGGTGGGTTCCCTGTAGACAGCAGATATGTGGGTCATGTGTTCTTATTTACTCAGCTACCCTATGTATTTTGACTGGGGCTTTATATCCACTTACATTTAAAGTTATTATTGATAGGTACTTGTTTGTCACCATTTTATTTTTTTATGTCTGTGTTTCTTCTTTGCTTCCTATTTATTCTTTTTACAGCAGACACTTTATCATCTCTTGCATTGCTGGTTTGGTGGTAATAAACTCACTTAGTCCTTTTTTGTCTGTGAAGCTCCTGATTTCACCCTCAATTTTGATTGATCTCTTTGTTGGGTACAACATTCTTTGATTATAGACCCTTCCTTTGCATGACTTTATATATTTCATTTCATTCCCATCTGGCCTGATGTGTTTCCATTGAGAAATAAGTCGTTAGTGTGATCGGGGATCCTTTGTAGGTAATTATCTGTCTCTCTCTAACCGCTTTTAAGATTCTTACTTTGTCATTGGTATTTGCCAATTTAATTATATTGTGCCTTGGTATCGGTCTTTTGAGGTTCATTTTGTTGATTTTTTACAGAGAGGAAGGTAGAGGGACAGAAAGTCAGAAACATCAATGAAAGAGAAAAATTGATCAGTTGCTTCCTGCATACCCGCCACTGGGGATGTCCCCGCAACCAAGGTACATGCTCCTGACTGGAATCGAACCCAGGACCTTTCAGTCCACAGGCCAACACTCTATCCACTGAGCCATGCCAGTTTCAGCTTGAGGTTCATTTTGTTTGGCACTCTGTGAGCTTCTTGGACTTGTGTTTTTTCTTCCCTGTATAAGGGGAGTTTTCTATTATTATTTCTTCAAAAGGGTTTTCTATTCCTTGTTGTTTATGCAGATGTTGTTTGTTTCATGTTGTCCCAAAGTTCCCTTAGGCTCTCCTCTTGTATTTTAAGCTTTTTTTCTAGATGCTGGTCTGCTTGATTATTTTTCATACCTTGTCTTCTAGCTCACTGATGCAGTCCTCCACTTCTTCTAGTATACTGTTGATGCTTTCTATTGAGTTCTTTATTGCAGTGATGTCATTTTTCATTTATTCTTGGTACTTCTTCATTTCCTCTTGGTTCTTACGCATATTGTTGAATTTGTCTTCCAACCTTTTAGCAACCTTATGACCATTTATCTGAATTATTTCCCTGACATATTGTTTGCCTCAATTTTGTTTACTTCCTTTTCTGGTGATGCCTCCTTTTCTTTTGTATACATGCTGTTTCTTTGTCTCCTCATGATACTCCTCTCCGGGTTTCTGGTTATATACTGCTCTCTCTCTCTCTCTCTCTCTCTCTCTCTCTCTCTCTCTCTTGAATTGGCTTAAAGGAAAAAAAATAGAACACAACAAGGCACAATGCACAAGGCACTGAACACAAATGTATTAGCAATATTAATAACCCCAAATAAAGATGACCACCAGAGAAAAGAGAATTAAGGGATAAAAAAAGAGTGCAAAACTGATATTGAGAAAGGAAAAAAGTAAGAGAGAAAAGTAAAGAATAAAAAAGAGGGGGGTAGATGCTATTTAAAATGGGGAAAACTCCTAATAAAACAACAAATAACCAAAAAAATGCAAAAAACTAACACCTATATATGAATGCAACCTTCAAACAACAACTAATAACAAGCAAGGAGAGGAAATACAGAAGCAAAAAAAAGATAGAAACAATCACACAAACAAACAAATAAAGAATGTAATCAACAATCAAACTAACAACAACAATAGAACAGAGAGAAAGAAAGTCAAAACAAAACAAAATAAAACAAAAAACATAAATTAAAAAAACAAACAGAAAAAGGAAGAAAGGAAAAATATTTGGGTAGTGAAGAAAAGGAAGAGTGAAGTGTGTATGGACTTGGAACAGGGGAATAGAAATTAGATATATAAGTAGGATGGATTTTTAACAGGGTGTTAAAAGAAGGAATAGGGAAAATATAAAATAAGAATATGGTAAGAGAAAGAGGACAACAAGAGGGTGAAAGTGAGGAAGAGCATATTGGCATAAAGGTAAAGTTGAGATAGAGTAAAATGATGCTAATGAAAATAGAATGTAGAACACTAATCCCAAAATAAAATAAAATGAAACTTTTTTAAAAAGGTAAAATAATAGTAGTAATAGTAATAATTAAAAATAAAAAAATAATAATTACAAAGGTAAAATCAAGTGAGAAAAAAATTAGTTTCTTAAGTAATAGAAAAAAATAAAAATGTGCAGTAGTTAATGTCATTCACTTTCTATACTGTTCTGTTAAGTACTCTTATTTCCTGTCAGGTAGCTGGGACAGTATTGAAGTTCCCTGTGTTTTACAGTTCCTCTGTGTCGTAAGCCACAATCTTGTTTTCAAGCAGGCAATATTTCTTTGTTATTCAGCCTGTCTGTGGTTGTATTTACAAAAGAGTCACTTTCTGATTCAACCCCTGGGTGGCAGTGTTTCTGTATTGACATCCAAGCCTAGAAGTCCTCTCTACCCAGTATTTAGAGTTTGTTTTCCCTGCTGCATTTAATAGTGGTTTGGTGGTGTGGACTGCCCCAGAGCTGGTTTTCTAATAATTTATCCCCACTCTGATCCCCAGGTTCTACAAAAACAAATTTTCCCTGCAGTATTTGAGAGTGGATTTAAATGATCCCATGTACTGTGCTTAGTAATCAAAAGAAAGGATTTAAAGAGAAAAAAGAGCCAGAGTAAGTGTGCAAACTTGCGACTCCCTCCCTCCCCTTGGCACTGTGCATGACTCTGCTCACGTCTCTCTGCTCATGTCTCTGTGCAAGTCTTTTTACACTGGCACAGAGCAGCCAGTTTACTGGTAAAGTTTCAGGCTGCCTTTTTGTGCCAAGCCCAGCTATGAGTTGATTTCTAGAGTTCCCTTCTGTCAGCAACCCTGTGGACTCATTCCACATTTGCAGACTTCGCTGGTCCCAATGTCCACAGATTTTGTGGGGTGAAGACTTCCTCTGAACCTTTGGATCCTGCTGTGTGCATTTCTGTCTTCAGCCTGGATCACAGACCTCACCTTTCTCCGGGTGAAATCTGAACTTTCCATGAGAAGTTGCAGGGCTCGTCTGAGTTCATGTATTCGCACTGCTTGAGACCTGGTGTTTGTGGTTTCACAGCTGGTCCCTGAGTGTTGTGGTTGTAGTTCCTGGGAGGTATCTTATTCTTCCCGATTGAAGGTAAGGCTAGGCTTCTGATCACAGCCACTCTCTCCTTCAAGATGGTGTGGTCTCTGCAGCAGAGCCAGTCGTTCCAGGAGAGATTTAAGCAGCACTGGAGGCTGCCCGGTTAGGGGAGCCCAGTCAGGAAGTCCCCAACAGTCCCTTGGAATATAGCTGTCCCTCACTCACAAATAGACACTCCCCATATATCCACACACACTTCTTTCATTCTCTCACACACTATCTTGCAGCCTGCCTTCCCATCAGCAGCCATCTTCAATCTCTACACCATTAGTATTTTCATAGGAATTGTATTGAATATATATATTGCTTTGGGTAGTTTTAATGATGGATATTTTTAAAATTTCTTTATTGATTAAGGTATTACATATGTGTCCTCTTCCTCCATTACCCCTTCAACCCCCCCTTCACCACTTATGTCCTCACTCCCCTAGTGTCTGTGTCCATTGATTAGGCTTATATGCATGAATACAAGTCCTTTGGTTGATCTCTTTCCCTTACCCCCACCCTCCCCTACCATCCCTCTGAGGTTTGACAGTCAGTGCTTCTCTGTCTCTGGATCTGTTTTTGTTCATCAGTTTATGTTGTTCATTATCCTATCTAATAAAAGAGAAACATGCAGGGGGGTAAAAGATGGCGGCTGGCAGGACAAAGGTGAGGGAGAGGCAGTGAGTGAGTGGGAGTATCAAAGGGGAGTGTGTGCATGTACGTGGAGTGTGTATGAGTGAGTGAGGGAAAGTTGATTACTGTGGGAGCAACAGGGAAAGGCAGAAGGGCTCTCCTTGACAGGGAGAGCCTACCACTGCAGCGGACACTCCCCGGATGGCAGGATCATAGCACAGAGCCCACACCTTCTTGAAGGGGAGAGGGGCCCTTCTTTGGGAAACTCATAAATACCACCAACCAGACGGGCCTTGGAACTGCACTGTGACCCAGGGACCACTCCAGGCAAAGTCCCACTACTCCAGCTGTGGACCTGCGGATGCTGGGACCTCCACCTCCAGGGGTGAACCTCTGGGCAGTGGTGAGTGCAGACTCCCCCTCCCCAAGGGCAGAGTTCCAGGTATGCTAAGTCAGCTCCTTGCACCCGCTCTGGTCTCTTGCTCCGCTGCTACCGGCCCTGAGCAACCTGCCCCGGTCACATGCTGGGTTGCAACTGGCCCTGCATCCTGCCCCAGTCTAGCACTTGACTGTAACCGGGCCTGAGCACCCCGCCCCGGACTCGCACTTGGCTGCAACTGACCCAGTGAGCCCTGACCCGGTCTCGTGCTTGGCTGCAAATAGCCCCAAGTGCCTCATGCCAGACACACACTTGGCCAACCCCACAAGATCCCACCCCGTTTTCACACACAGCCATTTATGTGCACTCCACTCAAGATTCACGCATATCTGCCCCGCTGAGCACCCCACTGCAGAATCCCGAGTGTCCTGCCCCGCAAGCAGCTAGGGCATCCCACTCCTTAGGCAGTTCTTGGGAGCCTCTGAGAGCCCCTGAGGGTGAAATTCTTCACAGAAAAGGGTGTGTGGCCCTGCAATAGAAATTCTGAACTTCCTCTTCCTCTTCCACATTCCCCCTCACACCTCAACCATGGTGTCAGGACCCCTCAGAGTGCATAAGATCTCTGTGCCCCACAAGTGCACCTCCACAGATAAGAGGTGCTAACAGACAGGCATCCTGGACCCATTTACCCACTGGGCGCTAGTGGGAGCCACTGAGAGCTTTCCTGGGGTGTGATCTTGAACAAGCCGGGACACACTCCCGCCCATCAGTAGAAGTTTTGAATTCTCTCATCTGGCATACTGGCCCACAGGCATTTCAACTGTGCAGCCACACTGCCAGGACCCTTCAAAGTCCTTGGCAAGTCATATCTCAAGTGCTCCTGTGAACTGCCACTGGGAGTAAGCACCTATCCACCACAGGTGTAATAGCAAAAGCTGGGTTTGCCCACCCCATAAATGTAGAACTGTAGGCATGACAGTCATGCTAATCCAGAGTACAGCCCCCTTGAGCCCCAACAGACGGTCCCTTGTTGCCACTGAGAGTTTCTGCTGGGCATATGTGATTTTAATTAAGGGTATAAGACAGCAAAAATTAGGACACTCACACCCCCCACCATGGCGGCTGAATTCTAGACACCACAGTTGTGCCTCTCAAGCTCACAGGGCCACATCAAGAGAACCCAAATAGCTCAAGTAGGGAACTACACTAGATTAACAAGCCCAGGAGAACTGAGAGATTATATCAGTAGCACCATCACCAAAAGAATTTGAGTAGCAAAGCAATTGCATCTACAGTAAAAACATTACAGAAAAACATGGGAAGACAAAAAACAACCCCCAAAGACAAGAAAAAGAGGAACAACCAGAAAGTGAGTTAGATGAGTTCAAGACTGGCAGCTTGTCAGAGATTGAATTCAGAGTAATGGTTATAAGGATGTTTAAATCAATGGATAAAAATACACAGAACTCAACAATAAATACACACAACTCAATGAAAACTACAAGGAGCTGAATGAGAATGTCACCAACATGAAAAGAAACCAAGAGGAGATGAAGAACAACATAACTGCAATAAAGAACACAACGGAAGGCCTAAACAGCACCCTAGAAGAGGCTGAGGACTGCATGAGTGAATTAGAAGACAAGGTAGGAAATAGCACACAAACACAACAGTAACTGGAAAGAAGACTTAAAAAGCAAAAGGAGAGCCTATGGGAGATTGGAGACAACACAAAACAAAGCAACATTCGCTTAATTGGCATAGCAGAAGGAGAGGAAGAGAAACACAGAATAGAAAATCTGTTTGAAGAAATAATGACAAAAAACTTCCCTGATATTGGCAAGAAAAAAAAACACTATGCAAGTACAAGAAGTACATAGAGTCCCAAACAAGTTGAACCCCAAAAGACCGACACCAAGACACATCATAATTTAACTGGCAAACACCAATGACAAAGTAAGAATCTTAAAGGCTTCCAGAGAGAGACAGAAAGTTACTTACAAGGGATCCACTATTAGATTATCAACTGACTTCTCAACAGAAACATACCAGGCCAGAAGAGAATGGAATGAAATATACAAAGTGATGCAAAGCAAGGGACTGAATCCAAGAATACTATATCCAGCAAGGCTATCATTCAAAATTGAAGGTGGAATGAGAAGCTTCACAGACAAAAAAGGACTAAGGGAGTTTATCACTATCAAACCAGTAATGCAAGAATTGCTAAAGGGACTGAAGTAAAAAAAAAAGATAGAGAAAAACAAGAAGTACACACACTAAGGTAAAATATGACAAAAACATGTACCTTTCAATAATAAAATAAAATTAAAATGGATTAAATGTACCAATAAAAAGATATAGGGTAGCTGAATGGATAAGAAAACATGACCCATTTTTTGTTGTCTACAAGAAACCCACCTCAGAGCAAAGGATTCACACAGACTGAGAGTGAAGGGATGGAAAAATATTTTCAGGCAAATGGAAATGAGAAAAAGGCTGGGGTTGCACTACTTATTTCTGATAAAATAGACGTCAAAGTAACGGCCATAATAAGAGACAAGGAAGGCCACTACATAATACTATGGAAACAATTCAACAAGAAGATATAACGCTGGTAAACATATATGCACCCAATGCAGGTGCACCCAAATACATAAAAAATCTCCTGAAAGATATCAAGGGAGAGATCGACAACAATACAATTATAGTAGGGGATTTTAATACACCGCTGACATCACTGGATAAATCCTATAGACAAAAAATCAGCAAAGAAACATCAATCCTAAATTACACACTAGATCAGATGGACCTAATTGACATCTTCAGAGCACTTCACCCCAAAGTCACATAATATACAATCTTCTCAAAGCCATGGAAATATATTCTTCTCAAGTGTACACGGGACATTTTCAAAAATAGACCACATATTGGGCCACAAACTAAGTTCCCCAAATTCAAAAAGATTGAAATCATATCAAGCATATTCTCAGACCACAAAGGTATAATATTAGAAATAAACTATAATAAAAACATTCCAAATAATTCAAACACTTGAAACCTGAATAGCATGCTTCTGAACAATGATTGGGTTATAAATGAGATCAAAGAAGAATTTAAAAATATCCGGGAGACCAATGACAATAAAAACGCAACATTGCAAATCCTATGGGACACAATGAAAGCAGTCTTGAGAGGGAATTTTATAGCTCTACAGGCCTACCTCAAAAAACAAGAAAAAATAACAATAAAACATCTAAACCAACAACTCGAAGAAATAAAAAGAGAGCAACAAGAAAAGCCTACCATGAGCAGAAGGAAGGAAATAGTAAAGATTAGAGCAGAAATGAATGGCATAGAGACCAAAAAAAAAAAAAGGAAATAAAAGAAAAGAACAAACAAAAAATAATACAAAAGATCAACAAAAGCAAGAGCTGGTTCTTAGACAGGATAAACAAGATTGATGAACCTCTAGCAAGGCTCACCAAGAAGCAAAGAGAGAGGATGCAAATAAATAAAATCAGAAATGAAAAGGGATAAAATAACAACAGATCCCACAGAAATACAAAGGATTGCTCGAAAATACTATGAATAACTATATTCCAACAAACTGGACAACCTGGAGGAAATGGACATATTCCGAGAAAAATATAACCTTCCAAAACTCAATCAGGAAGAATATAAACATCTCAATAGGACAATAATTATGGAAGAAATCAAAGAAGTCATCAAAAAGATTTCAGCAAACAAAAGCCTGGGGCCAGATGGCTTCACAGGGAAGTTTTACCAAACATTCAAGGAAGAACTAAAACCTATCCTCCTCAGACTATTCCAAAAAATTCAAGAGGAAGGAACACTTCCAAGCTCCTTCTATGAAGCCCGCATTACCTTAATACCAAAACCAGATAAAGACAACTCAATGAAAGAAAATTACAGGCCAATATCCCTCATGGACATAGATGCCAAAATCCTCAACAACATTCTAGCAAATCGAAACCAGCAATACATCAGAAAGATCATACACCATGACCAAGTAGGATTTATCCCAGGGATGCAAGGATGGTACAATATCCACAAATCAATAAATGTGATACATCATGTAAACAAATTGAGAGATAAAAACCACATAGTTATATCAATTGATGCAGAAAAGTATTTGACAAAACCCAGCAATCTTTCTTGATAAAAACTCTCAGCAAGGTGGGAGTAGAAGTAACTTTACTCAACATAATAAAAGTCACATATGACAAATCTACAGCCAACATCATACTCAATGGACAAGAACTAAAACCATTTACCCTAAGAACAGGAACAAGACAGGGATGCCCACTCTCACCACTCCTGTTCAACATAGTGCTGGAAATACTATCCATTGTGATCAGACAAGAATAAGAAATAAAAGGCATCCAAATTGCAAAAGAAGTAAAACTGTCCTTATTAGCAGATGACATGATGTTGTACATAGAAAATCCTAAAGACTCCATAAAAAATTATTAGGCTTAATAAATGAATTCGGCAATGTAGCAGAATACAAAATTAACACCAAGAAATCCAGGGCATTTCTATTCACCAATAATGAACTTACAGAAAGAGAGACTAAAAAAGCAATCCTATTTACCATCGCACCAAAAGAATTAAGATACCTAGGAATAAACTTAACTAAGGAGGTAAAAGGCCTATTTGTGGAAAACTATAGGACGCTGAAAAAAGAGATAGAGGAAGACATAAACAGATGGAAGAACATATCATGTTCATGGATTGATAGAATCAATATCATCAAAATGTCCATACTACCCAAAGCAATCTATAAATTTAGTGCACTCCCATTAAAATACCAATGGCTTATTTCACAGACTTAGAATGGACTTTGCAAAAATTCATCTGGAATAAAAAAAGACCCCGAATAGCCACAGCAATCCTGAGAAAGTCACACAAATAGGTGGGATATCAATACCAGATTTCAAGCTGTATTACAAAGCTACTGTTCTCAAAACAGCCTGGTACTGGCACAATAACAGACATATAGATCAATTGAATAGAATAGAGAACCAAGAAATCGACTCAAAACACTATGCTCAATTACTACTTGACAAAGGAGACATGAACCTAAAATGGAGTCAAGATAGTCTCTTCAATAAATAGTGTTGGGAAAATTGGACATATACATGCAAAAAAAATGAAACTAGACTACCAACTTACACCATACACAATAATAAACTCAAAATGGATACAGGACTTAAATATAAGATGGGAAACCATAAAAATACTAGAGCAATCCACAGGCACAGTAATCTCAGATATATGCCGAAAGAACTTCTTCACAGATACTGCACCTAGGGCAATGGAAGCTAAAGGGAAAATAGACAAATGGGAGTACATCAAAATAAAAATTTTTTGCACAACAAAAGAAACTATCAACAAAACAACAAGAAAACCCACTGTATGGGAGAACATGTTTGCAAATGTTATCACAGATAAAGGTTTCATCTCAAGCATCTACAGGCAACTTATACAACTTAATAAAAGGAAGACAAATGATCCAATAAAAATGGGGAACAGACGTAAATATAACATTTTTGAAAGAAGACAAAAGGAAGGCCCAGAGACATGAAAACCTGCTCAAAGACACTAATTATCTGAGAGATGCAAATCAAAATGACAATGCGGTATCATCTCATACCTATCAAATTGGCTTTCATCAAAAAATCAACAAAGGACAAGTGCTGGCAAAGATGGGGAAGAAAAGGCGCTCTCGTGCACTGCTGGTAAAAAAAAGACCCCGAGACAGATAAGATTCCTCAGGGAAGGAACAACCTAAGACAGGCACAGTCACAGTGGGGCCATCAAGAGAGAACTTGAAGGTCAACAGACTTGGGGCACAGACCCTCACCCCCTAACCTTGCAGGGGCCTGAACTCTCACCCCTCTTGAGGGAGGTCTCCTGCCCCCATAGCTGCTCAGCCTCCCATGTCTAGCTCAGATCAGAACCCAGGCTACAGACAGAGACTTGGCCAGCAACAGCTGCCCTATATCTAAATCTAGTCTAGCACCAGGAATACTCAGGGTCTACTCAAGAATGCAAATAATCCTTTCCACTAATATTTACAGGGTAAACTAAGATATTTGCTTGAGTATTAAATTTGACAGTAAAATAGTAATCAAGTTTTTAGATTAAATTTGGCCAATTGAAATAAATGAACACTCAAAAAATTTTTAGGTGTAATGGGAAAAAAGCTGTTCCTAAAATACTAACTAAAATTTCTGTTAGTAGTCCATCTCATTATAAAATTTCCTAACATGCAAAGAACCTAAAGCAGTCATATTTTATGCAAAAAAATAAAATTTAAAGTTACCAAGACTGCAATATAAAATTTCCAAAAGTTCCCATTAATAATAATAAAAATAGCGGGGTGGGGAGATAGTTGGGTAATATCATGTAAGGAAAAATACCCTGAAAGTAAATTACATCTGGAAAATTCTTACTTCAGAAAATTAATTTCCATTTGTAATGCTAACAGCAGCACACCCATGAAAAACACACATGGTATCCAAATAAGCCAAAGGAAAATCATCTGGGCAAAAATAAAAAGAATCCCAAGTCTAATTTAGAGAAAAGATTCCTTTATCAACTTTCGGTGGAGAATATATTTGTATATTTTCAGAAAACAACTCCAAGACCATATGGATTCCTTCAACAAAGAGGAACTGACAGAGTTGTTCCAACCAGAAAAACAGTCCAGAGATGGAAGATGCTGATGACACCTTGCCATGTTAGCAGTCAGCAGCTGCACGTCGCTGCAGGCGGCCCAGGACCAAAACAGAGAGGGTGGAACCTGCATCGCCACCATTTCTCTACTATCCAGATATCATTGCTGACATGTACACACAAATAACTATTTGACACTGAAACTGGACTCAGAACTGTTGGACATTGCAAGTGAGACTAAACAATTTTTTGTTCTTATATGTTTATTTCTAGGATGCAGATGCAAGATTTTTTTAAAGAAAAGAAATGAGAGGGAATAGATACAGAGGCAAAGAAGCATTGAAAAGAATGTCAAACTACAGTGTGAGGTGTGGGCTGTAAGAGATAAATTGAAGGACTTGTATGCATGCATATAAGCATAATCAATGGATACAAGATACTGGGGGGGGCAGGTGAGGGCATCTGCTGTGGGTTAGGGGAGGCCAGAGGGAGGTCAATGGGGGGGGTAAGAAAACATATGTACTATTATTTGTAATACTTTAAACACTAAAAAATTATATATAAATTTTTTTTATTAACTAAAAATAAATAAATAAATAAATAAATAAATAAATAAATAAAAGAGAAACATGCAAATTGACCATATCTTCGCTACGCTATGCGGGGGCGCCAGATGTGGTATGGGCGGCCAAATATGGCAGGCATCTCCCTTTTCCATGTCCAGCATGGAAAGAGAGATGGAACCCTCCCACCCCCTGTGCATGAATTTTGTGTACTGGGCCTCTAGTCTATACTAATAAAAGGGTAATATGCTAATTAGACTGAAAATCTTCAGGACGTCTTTCCAGACATCCTTCCCAACAAAGCCATGTTGGTGGGGCCAAGGCAGAGGAGGTTAAAGGCAATAAGGCAGAATAGAGGCAGCCAGGGATTAAGAAAAATGAAGAGAGGATAGAACAAATCTTGGTGGTGGGTGGGAATCTGTCTTCCCTCTCATGGAGAGACAGGGACTAAGACCTGAAGCCCAAGTATTTTATTTTATATTCCAAAATACAAAGAGGTTGTACCATGAGTGGGCCCAAATCTTAGTTCCTCATTCCTGGTGTAAGACTGGATTTACATAGCAATAGTTGCTCCCAAGGGGATATGGGGGCAAGGTCAAGAGTCAATACTGAATAACACATCACCATGTTGGTTAGATGTGTTTCCAAAGCGTGGCTATGCCTACTGAATTGGATTTCAGCTGACATGATTAAAGAAACGCCCATGTGTTTTTCCCAGGGGGCCCTTAACAATACTACTAGCCAATAAGAGTGAGTATGCATATTAATCCAACCAAGATGGTGGGCCGGCCCCCATTGCCCAAAGCCCAGCCATGGTGGTGCTGGGCAGCGGGGGTCCGGATTGCAACCCCAGACCCAGGGGGGAGGCCATCCCCCCACCGCCCAAAGCCCAGCCATGGTGGCGCTGGGGCAGTGGGGTCCCAATCACAGCCACAGACCCAGCAGGGGATCTGGCCCCCTGCTGCTCAAAGCCCAGCCATGGCAAACCTGGGGCTGGGGAGGTGGGGGGTGGATTGAAGACAAAAACCTGCAGGCCTGGCACCCATCAGCCCCAAGGCCTGAGACAGAAGCACTTGGGTTGCTGAGGGGCATGGGTTAGGGCAGCAGAGACACAAACCCATAAGAAACCTGTGGCAACGGTAATAAACTATCATAACTTTATCTCCCTTTCCACAAGATGGGAAAACTGCCCCTGGATTATTTAGTGCGGTGGCCAAAACCTTTCTACAAACACAGAGTAATGTTATAATCACTCCCAGGAAGGTCTGGTAAGAATACCGTGTCCAGGGAATAATGTTACTGTGAAAATCATCTAAGAGAGAAAACAAACTTTTGTTGGGTTTATTCTGAAGGTCAGAGAACATGCCATCCCAACATATGCTGTGTTGTTATATTGATGATCTTGAGCTGTAAATGCTTGAAAAACAGCAAATGCAAGCAGAGGGTTTTACTGAAGTCTCCTGATCTCCCTAAAATCAGACCCCCATAAAGGAGCTTAAATGTCATAGTTCCAATTGATGGGAGAAGTGTCATCAGGCAGAGAAGACTGACTCCTGTCACAGGAGTAAATATCATTTACTCTCCTCTAAGAGGCCTATATCTCCCATCCCCTTTCCCTAGGAAGAAGGTATTTAAATCTGCATTCTAATCCACCTTGGAGAGTTACTCATTTTTACCTGGGATCTCCCACATATACACAAGGTATACATGTTAATGAACTTTTGTTTTTCTCTTGGTGATCTGTCTTTCATTACAAGGGCCTCCAATAAGAACTCAGAAAGTTAGAGGAAAACTATTTTTCCTCCTCCATAATTCTATCTTGGGAAATCAAGTCACCAGCTGAACAATGAGGTTGGCTCAAGTACCAAGAATTTCTACCGGGATCAGGCCTAAATGGGCAGTTGGACATCCCTCCAGGGGTCCCAGATTGGAGACAGTGCAGGCTGGGCTTAGGGACACCCCCCCACCCCCTGTGCATGAATTTTGTGTACTGGGCCTCTAGTCTATACTAATAAAAGGGTAATATGCTAATTAGACTGAAAATCTTCTGGACGTCTTTCCAGACATCCTTCCCAACAAAGCCATGTTGGTGGGGCCAAGGCAGAGGAGGTTAAAGGCAATAAGGCAGGCAGGGGAGAGCAGTTAGGTGGACCAGGCCAGCAAGGGAGAGCAGTTAGGGCAAATAGGCTGTCAGGGGAAAGCAGTTAGGGGGATCAGGCTGTCAGGCAGATGAGTGGTTAAAAACCAGAGGTCCCAGATTGGAGACAGTGTAGACCAAGCTGAGGTGACCCCCTTTCTGTGCATGAATTTCCTGCACTGGGCCGCTAGTATTCCATAAATGAGTGAGATCATGTAATACTTATCATTCTTTGACTGGCTTATTTCACTTAGCATAATGCTCTCCCATTTCATCCATGCTCTAGTTTAAAGCAGCCACCTTTTCCTCTTTTTTCTTCTTCTTCCTCTTCTTAAAGAATACCTTTCAGCATTTTATATAATACTGGTTTGGTGTCGATGAACTCCTTTAGCTTCTTATCTGTGAAGCTCTTTATCTGACCTTCAATTCTGAATGATAGCTTCCCTAGGTAGAGTAATCATGGTTGTAGGTTCTTGCTATTCATCACTATGAAAATTCCTTGCCACTCCCATTTGGCCTGCATAGTTTCTATTGAGAAATCAGCTGACAATTGTATGGGTGCTCCCTTGTAGGTAATTAAGTGTTTTTCCTTGCTGCTTTTAATATTCTCTTTTTGTCTTTTGCTCTTGGCATTTTAATTATGATGTGCCTTGGTGTGATCCTCTTTGGATTCCTTTTGTTTGGGGATCTGTGCACTTCCTGGACTTGTAAGTCTATTTCTTTCACCAGGTGGGGGAAGATTTCTGTCATTATTTCTTCAAATATATTTTCAGTATCTTGCTCTCTCTCTTCTTTTGGCACCCCTATAATTCTGATGTTGGTATGCTTAAAGTTGTCCCAGAGGCTTCTTACACTATCCTCAAATTTTTGGATTCTTTTTTCTTTTTGCTCTTGTGGTTGAATGTTTTTGGCCTCTTGGTATTTCAAATATTTGACTTGATTCTTGCATTCATCTAGTCTGCTGTTGGGTCTCTGTAAAATATTTTTTATTTCAGTCAGTGTATGTTTAATTTCTAGTTGGTCCTTTTTTATATCCTTGAGGGTCTCACTGAATTTATCAGTCTTTTCTAGGAACTTCTTGAAAAACCTTATAACTGTGGTTTTGAACTCTATATCCAGTCATTTATTTTCTTACATTTCTTTCGTTTGTGATCTGTTTCTTTTTCTCTGCATTTTCACTGCTTCCCTGAGTTGGTAGGGTAGCTTTATGTGCTAGGTGTCTTGGCTTCCCCTGTTACCTGAGGTGGACACTCTTGGTGCACCCCTCTGTGAACTATGTGTACAGCCTTGTTGTAGTTAAGTCTTGATTTTTGTTGGTATCACTGGGAGGAATTGACCTTCAGGCCAATTGGCTGTGAGGATCAGCTGTGTCTACTCTGGGAGACAGCCTTATGTGACAAGACTTGCAAATTTGCCAAAGCCTCTGTGCTCAGCTTGGATGGGGCAGTTTCAGGGAGGGGCCGAATTTCAGGGTGGAGCCAACAGACTTCAATTTTAGTCATCCCTGCCCCATGAGGTCACTGGATCTTAGTGTCCCCTGGCAATCGCCGCAACACTTCTAAGAGAAAGGTGCCCTCAAGTTTTTCCCACTGGCAAACAGTCCAGTCTCTCCCCCAATGAATCTGGATTCCCAGATTTTAATCCAGCACTGGGGTTCTATGCAGTTGGAACTGGGTTTCAGTACTGTCTGAAGTTCTTGTCTCCCTCCTGCCAGATCACGCCAATGGCATAGTCAACAGTCCGCCCTTTCAGCACGCACTTGCATGCACATTTTTTGGAGCTCTGCATTTTGGCTGTTCCCCTGAGATTTTGCCTCACAATCCAGATTCCTTCCATAAAGACTTGGGTCCCCTGGGTCTCACCCAGAACCAGGGTTCAGTGCAGTCAGAACTGGGTTCAGCACAGTCTGGAGTTTTTGTCTCCTTCCTGCTAGGGCACGCCTGCCAGGCACTCAGACATCCCATCCTCTCTGGCACGTCCTCTCTGTACATGAGCGTGTCTCTGTACCTCAGGCTTTGCAGCTGCTCTGATTCTCCATGTGCATTTCTGTTTCCTTCTAGTTGTAGAATTTCCCGTCAGCCAGCTTTCCTGTGGTTCTGGATGATGTCCGTTTTGCCTTTTAGTTGGATTCTTGCACTTGTTGTGCGAGGTAGCAGCGTAGGTGTTTACCTATGCTGCCATCTTGGTTTCTGCTCTAATGATTGAGATTTTAATGATGTTAATTACTCTTATTCACGGGCATGATATATACTTCCATTCATTTGTATCTTCACTTTCTTTAGTGTCACAGTTTTCTGAGTACAGGTCTTTTTACTTCCTTGGTTAAATTTATTCCCAAGTATTTTTTATGTGATTGCAAATAGAATTTTTTTAGTTTCCCTTACTGATAGTTCATTGTTTGTGTATAAATTTGTAACTGTGTCTTTATCTAGGAATGAAAGATGGCAGCACAGTAAGTGGAAGATTGATTCACCTCCTCCCAGGACCAAATTAGAATTACAACCAAATTATAGAACAATCATCCTGAATAACAAACTGAAGACCTCAAGAGCAGTTTTATAATCAAGGATTTACAGCAGAAGCCACATTAAGCCTGGTAGGAATGGTAGAGATATGAAAAAGGCTGGCCCCAATCTCAGGGATGGCAGCTGTGAATCTGTTAGGATATCTCACCTGCAGTTAATTCCCCTTGAGAAGCATGGAGTCTCCGGCCCAGATCCAGGAAAAGGCACTCACAAAATATCTGGTTGTGAAAATTAGTGGGAGAGACAGAAGTTTGCTAGAGACAGAAGTTTGTTAGAGACACAGGCAACTTTATAAAAGGCCAATAAACAAATTTTCATTCATAGCCACTTAGTCTGGCAGAGAGAGGAAAGAGCAGACTAAAGTTGTGTGAGGAGAGTCTGGGGAGAAAGTGGAAGGGACAGCCACATGGATCCCTGTGTTGAGTCATTTTCCCATACTGCAGATGCCATCTTTTTTGGGTAGGGTACTCCCTTTCATATGACATCAGACACGGGGGAAGTAAGAACCCCACCCTCTGGAATACTTCATCCATGTGGATGTCTGGGCAGACTGAGGATGTGTCAGTTACTGAGTTTTGTGCCTTTGGGATGGGGCCATTCCCCCAATTTCCCATGAATCTGACTGACAATTCCCTCTCAGGGGAGATGTATTAGAATCACCCTCTTTAGGAAGACCCACTTGTGAGCCTCAAATGCTCTAACCTTCAGATTCTTAGTGGCTTCGCCTTGCCGAGGTTGGAACAAAATTCAGAACAAACTGAGGTATGAGGCTCTGGAGGAGAAGCCATAAACATCTACTTTCTCCAAAGCCTGACCAGCATCTACCCTCACAGGATATCCACTAGTCCCATATTTCTCATACTTGGAAACTCCACCCTGCTAGGCCCAGGCCCCTTTCAGCAGATTCTGGGAGAGACTGAGTTTTCTTCCTCTAGGACAGGGACCATTTTCCACTTGCACACTTAACTGGAGCAGAGCCAAACATAGGGAAAAATCTTGGTGTGTTTGAGCTTGATAAACTCTGATAGCCTCACACTAACTCTCTGAGATCCTGTACTAAAATAAATGTTTGCAAGCACCAGCTAGTGGCAGCTAGATTTGGTATACCTGGGGACATTTTCTGAGTGTCCTCAGACCAAGAACTGGAATCAAGTTTGAACCTGTATTAAACTGGCAAACACCACTGGTCCCTATCTAGTGACTCGCTGTGAACCTATCTGATGCAACTCAAATACCACTAGAGTTACTTTCAGGGACTGAGCCTAACGGGAAGCAAGCAGGCAAAGGCAGGTAGAAGTGGATATTAGGACACCTTGGAACATTTGTTGACTTGACTCCAAGCTTGTTACTGGTACAAGCCAGCCTTGGTGTTCAGCTCAGTCCTTCCTGTGTGTACGTAGACCCAGCAGAGGCAGCCATAAACTGGGGATTGCTTGTAGCTCCAAACAAGTTGTCCAGGGCTAGTCACAGGCAGCATCTGACATTGACCTGCATCAGAGTCTTTCCCAAGAGGCCCATAATCAACAGATCAAGTGGCCAGCTTCAGATAACATCAGAGCAGGATCCAATTAGCTTCTTGAGTGGCATATCCAAAGGGAGATCTTGACAGGAACCATACCCTGCTGAGGAAAATTCTGCTTTGTGTGGTTAGCACCTGCAAAGCAGCTTGCAGGCCATGAGCCAAAGTCTGACAGCATGAAGGTCAATTCTACACACAAACAGGCCAATAATAATCAAGACTCAATTACAACAGGAGGGACCACATAACTAATACAACGACATTCCGGGAGCACCCAGCTCAGGTGATCAAAGAGACTGCACTACTGGACCACACAGAATAGTTACCACATAAAGCCACACCATGAGGCTGGGAGTTATAGTAGATCTACTTAATACATAGAAACAATCACAAAGAGGCAGCTAAAATGTGAAGACCAGAGCACACTCGGAAGTCCTAGATCTGGCTCTTGCTTCAACAGTGTTTGGATGAAACAGACCCAGGGATGCACCTTCGTTCAGCCTCCAGCCACTCTCCTGCATCTCATCCAGTCACCACCTTCAGAAACATATCCAGGACTAGCCAACACACTAGTGTATTATTTTTTAATATTTTAATCTTTATTGGTCAGTTTATTATTATATTGTTCCCCCCTTTTTCCCCTATAGTTCCCTTCCACCCAGTACCCATCTCACCCTCCACCCTCACCTCCCCCCAACACTGTCCTCTACCATAGTTGCATGATTTTTGTCCAGTCTCTTGCTGCACTTCCCACACCCCTTTTCTCCCCAAGAATTGTCAGTCCATTCCCTCTCTATATCCATGATTCTATTATATTCACCAGTTTATCCTGTTCACCAGATTATTAATTCAGTTGATTTTTAGATTCATTTGTTGATAGATGTGTATTTGTTGTTCATAATTTATATTTTTACCTTTTTCTTCTTCCTCTTCTTAAAGAATATATTTCAGCATTTCATATAGTATTGGTTTGGTGGTGATGAACTCCTTTAGCTTTTTCTTATCTGTGAAGCACTTTATCTGACCTTCAATTCTGAATGATAGCTTTGCTGGATAGAGTAACCTTGGTTGTAGATTCTTGCTGTTCATCACTTTGAATATTTCTTGCCACTCCAGTCTGGCCTACATAGTTTCTCTTAAAAAATCCACTGACAATCGTATGGGTGCTCCCTTACAGGTAACTAACTGTTTTTCTCTTGCTGTTTTTAATGTTCTCTCTTTGTCTTTTGCTCTTGTCATTTTAATCATGATGTGCCTTGGTGTGGTCCTCTTAGGGTTCCTATATATTGGGGTTCAGTGCACTGCTTGGACTCCTAAGTCAATTCCTTTCACCAGGTGTGGGAAGTTTTCAGTCACTATTTCTTCAAATAGGTTTTCATTGTCTTGCTCTCTCTCTTTTTCTGGCACCCCTGTAATTTGGATGTTGGTATGCTTGAGGTTGTCCCAGAGGCCCCTTACACTATCTTCAATTTTTTGGATTTTTTTGTTTTCTTGCTTTTCCAGCTGAGTGGATTTTACCTCTTTGTATTTCAAATCTTTAATGTGGTTCTTGGGGTGCTCTAGAGTACTTTTAGGTCTTTGTATAATATTTTTTATTTCAGTCAGTGTATGCTTAATTTCTGGTTGGTCCTTTTTCATATTCTTGAGGGTCTTGTTCATATCATCTTAGGTCTCATTCATTTCCTTGTAGGTCTCATTCATTTCCTTGTAGGTCTTGTTCATTTCCTCATAGGTCTTGTTTATTTCCTTGTAGGTCTCAGCCTTTTCTAGGAGCCTCTTGAAAAGCCTTATAACTGTGGTTTTGAATTCTATGTCCAGTCGTTTTTTGTCCTCTATTTCTTTCACATCTGATTTCTTTCCATGTCTCTGCATGGTGGCTGCTTTCCTGAGTTGGTCGATTAGCTCTGTGTGTAGATGTCCTTTAAGGGTCAGTGGTTCAGCCTCCCCAGTTACCTGAGGTGGATATGGGTTGCACAGTCTTGTTGAAGTTAAGCCTAGATTAATTGTTGTTAGCACTAGGAGGGTTTGACCTCCAGGCCAATTGTCTGTGGTGTTCAGCTGTGCTCAGGTTGAATGGGCGGAGTCTCTGGGCCAAGCAGGCAGCATCAGCTCCACCCTATGTGGCCCCAGGGACTCTGTGCTGGGTTGCAATGGCTGCCAGCACCTCTGAGGGAGTGCTGCTGCTGAGCTTCCGCTGCTGCCAGAGAATTCAGCCCCTCCCCAAATGAGTCTGCACACCCAACTTCTCACCCAGGGTCATAAAACAATGCAGTCTGGTAGTTTCCTGAATGAGAGACTAAGTCATGAGTGCTCTCTGCGCAGTCACGCAGCTGTGCTCTTCTCAAGTTCGCGTGCACTCTGCACAAGCTCACCATCTCTATAAGCTTGCAGACCCTTGCAGTGCCCGAGTTTCAGCGTGCCTTACCACTGTCCAGTTTTTACCCCATATGATTGTGGGTTTCCTGGACTTTGCCCAGAGCTGGGGAATCAGTGCAGTTGGATGGCTTTGTCTCTCCCCTTCGAGAAAACCGGCCGGGTTTTCAGCCGCCCGCCCTATCCACTGGAGTGTGCACTGCTCCAAACCTCTCTTCGTGCATATCTTCAACACTGTCTGCCACCGCTCCTCTGAGTCACAGTGTCTTATCTTCACTTTTACTTGTGGAATTTTCACTCATCCAGATTTCCAGTAATTCTGGATGGTGTTTGTTCTTTCTTAAGTTGTAGTTTTGAAATTGCTATATATGGCAGCAAGATAGGTGTTTACCTATGCCGCCATCTTGGTTCCCTCTACAAAAGTATCCACACTAGTGTTTTTTTTAATACCTTATCTCTATTTCCCAATAATCATGGGTTCTCAAATTCGTCAGAATTATCTCACTGAGGTGGAGGCTGCCATGAATCACCTGGCCAACCTGAATCTAGAGGCCTCCTACACCTACCTCTTTTGGGGATATTATTTTGACCATGAATATGTGGCTCCGGAGGGTTTGGGCCACTTCTTCCATGAGTTGGTTTAGAAGAAGTGTGAGGGTGCTGAGCATCTCCTAAAGTTTTTAAACAAGCGTGATGGCCACATTCTCTTCCGAGACGTGCATAAGCCTTCAAGAATAACTGGAGCAAAACTCAGGACACCATGGAAGCCATCCTGGAATTGGAGAAGAACCTGAACCAGGGCCTTTTGGAGCTGCATCCCTTGGCTTATACCCAGGCAGACCCTCATCTAGGAGACATCCTGGATAACCACTTCCTGGATGAGGAGGTAAAACTGACCAAGAAGATGGGTGACCACCTGACTAAAATCAGCAGGATGGCCACCCCCCAGGCTGGGAAATTATCTCTTCAAAAGGCTCACCCTCAAGCATGATTAAGAGCCTTTGGAGCCCAGAGGCCTTTCAGAGGCCCCTCTGAATGCCCTTGGTGTCTCTGGCTTTTACCTGAGCCTCTTCCTGAAACTACTAGCTATTCTTTTAACCACCCTGGAGCCCTCTTTCATGCATTAGACCAAATGAAACAATAAAGCTTTTGGAAGATATATATATATATATATATATATATATATATATATATACCAAAAACCATGCCCCAAATTAAAGAACAGGAGAAATCTCCAGATAAAGAACTAAATGAAATGGAGGCAAGTAATTTATAAGATATAGAGTTCAAAATAATGGTTATAAGGATGCTCAACAACATGAAAAAGGACATAGAAACCATAAAAATGTACTAGTCAGAAATGAAGAATACATCGGAAATGAAGAATATATTGATAGGAATAAAGAGTAGATTAGAAGAAGCAAGAGATCAAATAAGCGATTTGGAAGACAAGGTAGAAAAGAACACCTAAACAAGCATCAAAAAGAAAAAAGAATTTAAACTATGAGGATAGCCCAGTTGGGTGGCTCTGTGGTTGAGTGTCAACCTATGGTCCAGGAGGTCACAGTTTAGTTCAGGTTAGATGCATATGCCCAGGTTGTAAGTTTGATCCCCAGTAGGGGACATGCAGGGGGCAGCTGATCAATGATTCTCTCTCAGCATTTATGTTACTATCTCTCTCTACCTCTCCCTTCCTCTCTCTGAAATTAATTAAAAAATATTTTTTTTAAAAAATGAGGACAGTTTAAGGCACCTTTGGGACAACATGAAGCATAACAACATCCACATCACAAGGGCACCAAAATGAGAAGAGAAAGAACAAGAGACTGAGACCCACCTTGAAGAAAAATGACCAAAAACTTTTATAACCCAGTGAAGGAAAAATACAGAGTAGTTGGGGAAGTGCACAGAGTCTCAAACAAGGTGAACTCAAAGAGGCTCACACCAAGATACATCATAATTAAAATAATAAAGATTAAATACAGAGAAAATCTTAAAATCAGTAAGAGAAAGAAAGTTAGTTATCTACAAGGGAGCTCTGATAAGATTCTTAGCTAATTTATCAACAGAAGCATTTCAGGCCACAGGAACTTGCCATGCAACAATTCAAAGTGATGAAAAGCAAAAACCTAAAATCAAGAATACTTTAATCAGCAAAGTGAGCATTCAAAATAGAGGAGAAATAAAGGACTTTCTAGACAAGAAAAAGCTAAAGGAGTTTGTTACCACCAAACAAGTATTACAAGGTATGGTAAAGGGCCTGCTTTAAGAAGGAGAAGAAGAAAAAAATCAACAACAAAATATAGTTAAAAGACTAAATACATACCGCTGGAACCGTTTGGCTCCGTGGATAGAGCATCGGCTTGCGGAATGAAGGGTCTGGGGTTCGATTCTGGTCAAGGGCATGTATGTACCTTGGCTGCGGGCACATTTCCAGTAGGGGGTGTGCAAGAGGCGGCTAATTGATGTTTCTCTCTCATTGATGTTTCTGACTTTCTATCCCTCTCCCTTCCTCTCTGTACAAAAATCAATAAAATATATAAAAAAGAATAAATACATACATATGAATAATCACTTTAAATGCCAATAGATTAAATGTTTCAATTAAAAGTTACAAGGTAGCTGAACTGATAAAAAAACACCATATATATGCTATCTGCAAGAGATATAATTCAGAAAAGATACACACAGACTAAAAGTAAAAGGATGGTAAATGACATTTCATGTAAATAAAAATGAAAAAAAAGCTAAGGTAGCATTACTTGTATCTGAAAAATTAGACTTTAAAACAAAGTCTATACTAAAAGACAAAGAAGGACAGTACATAATAATAAAGGGAGCAATCTTACAAGAGGATATAAACCTTGCAATCATTTATGCACCTAACATAGAAGCAATTAATTATGTAAAGGAAATACTAATGGACATAAAGGGAGAGATTGATAGTAACACAGTCATAGTAGCGGATTTTAATAGCCCATTGACATCAATGAATATATCTTACAGACAGAAAATTAACAAGAAAACTGTGGCCTTAAATGACACACTAGATCAAATTGATTTAATTTATCTCTTCAGAGCATTTCACCCCAAAGCAGCAGAATATAAATTATTTTCAAGTGTACATGGAACATTTTCTAGAATAGACCATATGTTAGGGCACAAAACACCTAAATTTAAGAATATTGAAATCATATCAAGAATCTTTTCTGACCATAATGACATGAAACTAGAAATCAATCACAAGAAGACAGAACCTGAAAAACATACAAACACATGGAGGCTAAATAGATGTTACTAAACAATGAATGTGTTAACAATATGATCAAGGAAGATAAAAAATATATCTGAAACAAATAAAAATAAGAACACAACAAACCAAAATATATGGGACACTGGGAAAGCAGTTTTAAGAAGAAAATTCAAAGCATTACAGGCCTATCTCAAGAAACAAAAACAATCTCAAATAAACAAACTTTACACTTAAAAATTTAAAAACAAACAAACAAAGCTGCATGTCAGGAGAAGAAAGGAAGTAATAGATATCAGAACAGAAATAAATGTAATAGAATCTAACAAAACAGTAACTCAATCAATACTACCAAGAACTAGTTCTTTAAAAAGATAAACAAGATTGACAAACCTTTAAACAGATTTATTTAAAAAAAGAGAAAGTTTTTGTGTGTGTGTGAAATCAAGAGGGTGGCAAAGGTAAACACCTAAACTGTTGCCTCACACAACAATTTCAAAACTACAACTAAAAAACAAAACAGACATCATCCAGAACCACATGAAAGCTGGCTGAGTGGAAATTCTACAATTAGAAGGAAAGAGAAAAGCACATGGAGACTCACAGGAGCTGCAAAAGGCTGAGGTATGGAGACACATGCATGGAGAGGACGGGCAGCTGAGTGCCTGGCTGGCTATCTCTAGCGGGAGTGAGATGGAAGCTCCCGAATGCACTGAACCCCAATTCCAACTGTATTGAACCCCAGTTCTGAGTGAAACCCTTAGAACCCAGATTCAGGGGGAATCTGGACTGTCAGGAAAAGAGAAAAGCACACGGAAACTCAGGGGAGCTGCGAAAGACAGAGGTCTGGAGGTGTACACACAAGTGTGTGCAGAGAGGACTGACTGCTGAGTGTGCCACTGACTTTCTCTAGTGGGAGGGAGATGGAAGATCCCAACTGCACTGAACTCCAGTTCTGGGCAAGAATCTGGGAATCCGGATTCATTGGGGGAGAAACTGGACTGTCTGGCAATTAGCGAAACTCAAGGGCGGCTGTCATTCAGAGGTGCTTGCAGCAATTACCAAGGGATGCTGATACCCAGGGGCCACATAGGGCAAGGCTGTTGGGAAGCCGAGGATGTCTGCTCAGGCCTGAGACTCTGCCCTATCCAAGCTGAGCATAGAGACTTTTGCAATTTTGCAAGTCTTGTCTCATAAGGGTGTCTTGAGCACATAAGTTCTCCCAGCATAGACACAGATGATCCTCACAGCCAAATGACATGGAGGTAAATTCCTCCCAGTGATACCAACAACAATCAAGACTTAACTACAACAAGGCTGTATGCACAGTCCACAAAGGGGTGCACCATGAGGGTCCACCTCAGGTAATTGGGCAGGCTGAACCACTGGGCCAAATAGGACATATAGTGCCCAAAGCTACTCTGCCAACTAAGGGAAGCAGGAAAAATGCAGAGACAAAGAAACAGATCACAAAGAAAGAAATTGAGGAAAGCAAACAACTTGATATAGAGTTCAAAACCACAGATATAATGTTTTTCAAGAATTTCCTAGTAAAGGCTTATAAATGTAGCAAGACCCTTGAGGATATGAAAAAGGACCAATAGAAATTAAACATACACTGATTGAAATAAAAAATATTATACAGAGACCCAACAGCAGACTAGAGGACCACAAGAATCAAGTCAAAGATTTGAAATACAAAGAAGCAAAAATACACTCAACCAGAAAAGCAAAAAGAATCCAAAAATTGGAAGATAGTGTAAGGAACATCTGGGAAACTTCAAGCATACCAACATCAGAATTATGGGGGTGCCAAAAGAAGAGAGAGAGCAAGATACTGAAAACCTATTTGAAGAAATAATGACAGAAAACTTCCCCCACCTGGTGAAAGAAATATACTTACAAGTCCAGGAAGGGCAGAGAACCCCAAACAAAACTAATCCAAAGAGAACCACATCAAGACACATCTTAATCAAAATGTGAAGGGCAAAAGACAAAATGAGAATATTAAAAGCAACAAGAGAAAAACAGTTACCAACAAGGGAGCACCTACATGATTGTCAGCGGATTTCTCAACAGAAACTATGCAGGCCAGACAGGAATGGCAAGACATATTCAAAGTGATGAGTAGCAAGAACCTACAACCAAGATTACTCTACCCAGTGAAGCTATCACTCAGAATTGAACTTCAGATAAAGGTCTTCAAAGATAAGAAAAAGCTAAAGAATTTAATCAACACGAAACCAATATTATATGAAATGGTGAAAGGATTCTTTAAGAAGAGGAAGGAAAAAAAGGTAAGATTAAAAATTACGAACAACAAATACATAACTATCAACAAGTGAATTTAAAAATCAAGTGAAGAGGAATCAAGATGGCGGCATTGGTAAACACCTATACTGTTGCCCTGCACAACAATTTGAAAACTACAACTAAAGGACAAAACAGAGATTGATCAGAAACAACAGAAGGCTGGCTGAGTGGAAACTGCACAAATAGAAGGAAAGATAGAGGGACGCTGTGATTCAGAGGAGCTGCGGAAGGCAGAGTTGCAGAGATGCACAGAGAAAGAGGTGCAGAACCACACTCTAGCAGAAAGGGCAGGCGGCTGAATACCTGGCTGGTTTTCTTCAATGGAGAGGAAGACAAAAGCATCCCAGTACACTGATTCCCCAGTTTCTGGCGAGTCTTGGGGAACCCAGACTCATACGGGGTGAAACTGGACCATAAGGAGGAACCACACTGAGATTTGGGAGCTGCACTAGTGCACAAGTTCGCAGAGAGAGTACATAAACTTGGGAACTGAAGAGGTATGCGAGCTTGCAGAGAGGACATATGGCTGGCTCTCTTGTTCAGGAGGAAAAAACAAAACAAAACAAACAAACAAACAGACAGACAGAACAAAAACCACCAGACTGCATTGTTTTCCAGCTCTGGATGAGACCTGAGGTGTACAGCCTCATTTGGGGAGTAACTGAGCTGTCTGGAAGCAGGCAGAGCTCCAGGCAACTTTCTCTCAGAGGTGCGTGCAGCCATTGCCATGGGGCACAGAGACATGGGCTCCATGTAGGGCGGAGCTGACAGGAAACCAAGGCTGTCTGCTCAGCCCAGAAACTCTGCCCTGTTCAAGCAGAGCACAGCAGCTCTCACAGTGTAAACACAGCTGATTCTCACAGCCAATTGGCCTGGAGGTCATCCCCTCCCAGTGATACCAACAACAATCTAGGCTTAACTACAACAAAACTGTGCAACCCATAAAGGAGTGCACCAAGAGTATCCACCTCAGGTAACTAAGGAGGTTGAGCCATTATCCCCTAGAGGACTTTTACCACACAAAGCTATGGACCACATCAGGAAAGCAGCCAAAATGCAGAGACAAGGAAACAAATCACATTTGCAAGAGATGGAGGGGAAAAATGACTGGACATAGAGTTCAAAACCACGGTTATAAGGTTTTTCAAGAGACTCCTGGAAAATACCAATAAACTTAACAAGACCCTCGAGGATATGAAAAAAGACCAACTAGAAATTAAGAATACACTGACTGAAATAAAAAAAAAATTATACAGAGACCTAAAAGCAGTCTAGAGGACCGCAAGAATCAAGTGAAAGATTTGAAACACAAAGAAGCAAAATCCACTCAGTCAGAAAAGCAAGAAGCAAAAAGAATGCAAAAAAATTGAAGATAGTTTAAGGAGCCTCTGGAACAAATAAAAAAATACAAACATCCAAATTATGGGGGTGCTAGAAAAAGAGAGCAAGATACTGAAAACCTATTTGAAGAAATAGTGACTGAAAACTTCCCCCACCTGGTGAACGAAATAAACTTAAAAGTCCAGGAAGTGCACAGAACCCCAAACAATGGGAATCCAAAGAGAACCACATGAAGACACATCATAATTAAAATGCCGAGAGCAAAAGACAAAGAGAGAATATTAAAAGCAGCAAGAGAAAAACAGTTAATTACCTATAAGGGAGCACCTTTATGATTGTCAGTGGGTTTCTCAACAGAAACTATGCAGGCCAGACAAGAATGGCAAGAAATATTCAAAGTGATTCAAACAAGAACCAAGAACCAAGATTACCCACCAAAGCTATCATTCAGAATTGAAGGTCAGATAAAGTGCTTTGCAGATATGAAAAAGCTGAAGGAGTTCATCACTGCCAAACCACTATCATATGAAATGCTGAAAGGTATTCTTTAAGAAGAGGAAGAAGAAGAAAAAAGTGAAAATAAAAATTATGAACAACAAATACACATTTGTCAACAAGTGAATATAAAAATCAAGTGAATTAAAAAACCGATGAACAGGATAAACTGGTGAATATAATAGAATCATGGGCATAGAGAGGGAATGGACTGCCAATTCTTGGGGGGAATGTGGTGTGGGAGGTGCAGGAAAAGACTGGACAAAAATCATACACCTTTGGATGAGGACATTGGGCGGGGGGGAGATGAGGGCAGAGGGTGGGATGGGTACCAGTTGGAGGGGAGCTATGATGGGGGAAAAAGTGGAACATTGTAATTAATAATCTGAATAATAGTTATTAAATTAAAAAAATAAAATCAAGTGAATTAAAAATTTAATGAACAGAATAAACTGACGAATATAATAGAATCAGGGGCATAGAAAGGGAGTGGATTGGCAGTTCTCAGGGGAAAAGGGTGTGGGGGGGTGTGGGAAGAGATTGGACAAAAATTGCACACCTATGGATGAGGACAGTGTGGGGGAGGTAAGGGCAGCAGGGGGGGGTGCAAACCGGGTGGAGGGGAGCTATGGAGGCGGGGGAAGGAAAATTTGTAATAATCTAAAAAAATAACAATTTATTAAATTTAAAAAAGTAAAAATGAAAAAACAAAAACAAAAACGAGAGAGGACCCCAAACGTAGAATCAGAAAATGAAAGAAGCAACAACTGACGCCACAGAAAATAGTAGAAATAACTATATGGCAACAAATTTGGCAATCTGGAAGAAATGCATAAATTCCTAGATATACAATCTTCCAAAACTGAATTAGGAAGAATCAGAAAATCTCATTAGACCATTTTCAACCAGTGAAATTGAAGTGGCAAGAATAACAGTAATAGTAATAATAATGACTCCCAAAAACAAAAGTTGTGGAATGGATGTCTTAACAGATGGATTTTACTAAGCATTCAAAGAAGTAGTCCCTCATCTTCTTAAACATTTCTAAAAATTTCATGAGGATGGAAGATTTCCAAGCTCATTTTATGTGGCCAGAAATATCCCAATTTCAAAACCAGATAAAGACACTGAAAATAAAGGGAATTATAGGCAAATAGCCATGATGACCATTCATGGTAAAATCCTCAGAATAATATTAGCAAACCAGATCCAGCGACACATTAAAGAGATAACATAGGAGAAGCGGAACTGCCTGGACTGGGACCCTGCCCTCACCCAGTCGCGTCTCAGAAGCAAGCCAGGGACCTGCACCCACAAAGGAGAAAGAATTGCAGCCACAGCTTCAAACCAACAGACAACAGGAGTCCAGACTTCCCGGCAGCAAATTTCTGTGAGTCAAGAAGCCTATCATCCTCCCTGCAGGATCACAGATAGCTCCATAGTAACCAATAAACCTGCCCCTTTCTTCAGCCACAACTCCCCTAGGTGCTACAGGGAACTGCACGCTTAGAGCTTGAAAACTCGCTTTCGCAGCTACCCCAGGGAAACTTGGGCTTGGGAGAATGCTCCGCGGGAGTGCGCACACCTGTGGCCTAAGCGCCCAGACAGTAATTGGAGCTCGGAACTTGAAAACTCAGATATCCAGCTACCCCAGGGGAACTTCAGCTGGGGAACACGCTCTGTGCTCATGCACATGCCTGTGGCTGAAACTCCCAGACAGGGAACAAGGCTGTGGAGCTTGCGAGCTCACTCAGGGGTCTCAGTACTGCTAAGGGAATTTGAGAGATTGGAGGTGGTCTCCTGCAATGCAATCGCAACCAGGTGACCAAACCCCTAGGGCGTCAATGCCACCTGACCTGGATACAGGGCAAACACACACGGAAGTCAGTCTTCCACAGTGCAGGCACACCACAGAGCTATTGTGCAACCCAGTCCCCTATGGTGATCAAGACCCAAATTCTCCCAGCAAGAGGCAGCATTGAGCACCACTGACTTGACTCTGTTTCTTAGCTTATGCACCTGGAATCCCTGACTCATAGTGCATCCACACTAAGAGCCAGTGACTCCAATTCTTTGTGCATGCACACACGGGGACCTTGACCCTCAATGAGAAACCTCACGAGGCAACAGACTCTGATACTTGATTCTTGGTGCAGACACAGGGAAACTCGGACTCCTGGCACCGTTGTCAACACATGCCAAGAGCATGGTGCAGGAGGGGTCCCTGATTCTAGGTGTGCACATGAGACCACACAGAATGCTGGGAACACTGATCCTGGGAAAGCCTGGTACCCACAAACCCACAGCACCCACACACCCTAGTGTCAGAACACTTCAGTGACACTCAGGTGGTGTGAAATTCCCATGGCACATAGCCCAGGTCCACGCAACTCAAAGTTTGAACCTTCTGGTGATAGTCAGAATGGGGAGATGACACAATACCCAGAAGAAAGAAAATGAGGAGTCTCAAAGAAAATAAATTAGTGAATCTGAACCTTGCATCATGACCAAAAAGGAATTCAGAGTAATGGTCGTGGAATTTATACATCGGATGGATGAGAAAATCAACAACCTATGTAAGAATCAGGAAGAAATGAAAAATGATATAGCTACAATAAAGAACACCATGGAAAGTTTCAACAGTAGACTAGAATAAGCAGAGGACCAAATTAGTGAGTTAGAGGATTAAGTACAGAAACAAGCTCAAACTGAACAGCAATTGGAGAACAAAATTAAAGAGAGAGAGAGAGAGAGAGAGAGAGAGAGAGAGAGAGAGAGAGAGAGAGAGAGAGAGAGAGAGAGAAGACCAAGGGAACTTTTGGACAACATGAAATGAAGTAACTTACATATAATTGGGCTTTCAGAAGGACAAGAGGAGCACCAAGGATTAGAAAATCTATTTGAAGAAATAATGACCAAAAACTTCCCAGATATGGAGAAGAAAAAAGTTACACAAGTACAGAGTCCCAAGCAGGATCAACCACAAAAGACCCACACCAAGATACGTCATAGTTTCAGTGGAAAATATCAATGACAAAGAGAGAATCTTAAAGGTGGCAAGAGAGAGGCAGAGAGCTACCTACAAAGGAGCCCCCATCAGATTATCAAATGATTTCTCAACAGAAACACATTAGGCTAGAATGGATTGGAAGGAGGTATATATATAGCGATGCAAAGCAAAGGACTGAATCCAATAATACTCTATCCAGCAAGACTATCAATAAAAATTGAAGGGGAAATCAGGAGTTTCACACACAAAAAGAGGCTAAGGGAATTTATCACCACCAAACCAACAATGCAAAAAAATGCTAAAGGCAATACCGTAAAAAGAAGAAATAAACAGGTAATGAGGAACACAGACACAAAAATAGATATGACCATAAACAAATATCTTTCAGTAATAACTTTAAACGTAAACGGATTAAATGCTCCAATCAAAAGACACCGTGTGGCTGAATGGATAAAAAACACAACCCATATATATGCTATCTACAAGAGACCCACCTCAGAAAAAGAGACTCACACAGATTGAAAGTGAAGGGATGGAAAAATATCTTTCAGGCAAATGGAAATGAAAAGAAAGATGGGGTAGCAATACTTATATCTGACAAAATAGACCTTAAAGTAAATGCCATAACAAGAGATAAGGAAGGCCACTTTATAATACTAAAGGGTTAGATACAACAAGAGGATATAACCCTGATAAACATATATGCACCTAATTCAGGAGCACTCAAATACATAATAAAACTCTCAGAAGATATCAAGAGATAGATTGACAACAATACAATCGACATAGGGGATTTTAATACACCACCAACATCACTGGATAAATCCTCTAGACAAAAAATCAGTAAAGACACAGCAATCCTAAATGATTCACTAGAACAGACGGACTGACATCTTCAGAACATTTCACCCAAAAGCCACGGAATATACGTTCTTCTCAAGTGCACATGGAACCTATTCAAAAAATAGATCACATATTGGGTCACAAGCAAAGTCTCCTAAAATTCAAGAAGATTGAAATCATACCAAGCATCTTTTCAGATCACAATGCCATAAAATTAGAAATAAATTACAATAAAAACAATCCAAAAATCTCAAACACTTGGAAACTGAATAGCATGATATTAAACAATGACTGTGTTATCAATGAGATCAAAGAAGAAATTAAAAACATCCTGGAAACTAATGACAACAAAAATACAACAATCCAAAATCTATGGGACACAATGAAAGCAGTCTTAAAAGGGAAGTTTATAGCTCTAGAAGCCTACCTCAAAAATCAGGAAAAAATGGTAGTAAATAATCTAACTCTACAACTCAAATAATTGGAAAGAGAGCAACAAGAAAAGCTAAGAGTGAGCAGAAGGAAGGAGATAGTAAAGATCAGAGCAGAAATAAATGACATAGAGACAAAAAAAAGACCAATGAAACCAAGAGCTGGTACCTGGAAAGGATAAACAAAATTGATGAACCACTAGCCAGGCTCAACAAGAAGCAAAGGGAAAGGAATCAAATAAACAAAATTAGAAATGAGAGAGGTGAAATAACAACACACCCCACAGAAATACAAAGGATTGTTAAAAAAAAAACTATGAACATCTCTACTCAAACAAATTAGACAACCTAGAGGAAATGGACATATTCCTACAAAAATACAAAATTTCAACACTCAATAGGAAAGATTCTAAAAATCTCAATAGGCTGATAACTATGGAATAAATTGAAGGAGTCATCAAAAAGCTCCCAGCAAACAAAAGCACGGGGCCAGATGGCTTCACTCGGGAGTTTTACCAAACATTCAAGGAAGAACTTAAAATTATCCTCCTCAGACTATTCCAAAAAATTCAAGAGAAGGAACACTCCCTAGCTCATTCTATGAAGCCAGCATCATCATAATACCAAAATCAGATAAAAGCAACACAATGAAAGATAATTTTAGGCCAATATCTCTCATGAACATAGTTGCTATAATCCTCAACAAAATTCTAGCAAATTTGATCCAGCAGTACATCAGAAAAATCATACACGGTGACCAAGTAGGATTTATCACAGGGATGCAAGGAAGTTTCAATATCTGCAAATCAATAAATGTGATATATCACATAAACAAATTGAGACATAAAAAGCACATAATCATATTAATTGCCACAGAAAAAGCATTTGACAAAATCCAACACCCCTTCTTGATTAAAACGCTCAAGAAGGTGGGAATAGAAGGATCAAACCTCAACATAATAAAAACTATAAATGAAAAACCCTCAGCAAACATCATACTCAATGGACAAAAACTAAAACCATTTCCCCTAAGAACAGATACAAGACAGGGATTCCCACTGTCACCACTCCCGTTGAACATAGTACTGGAAGTATTAGCCATTGCAATTAGATAAGAAGAAGAAATAAAAGGAATCCAAATTGGAAAAGAAGAAGTAAAGCTGTCTTTATTTGCAGATAGCATGATATTGAACATAAACCCCCCCAAAACAGTCCATCAAAAAACTAACAGACTTAATAAATACATTTGGCAATGTAGCAGGATACAAAGTTAATACCAAGAAATCTATGGCATTTCTTTACACCAATAGGGAACTTATAATAAGAGAGACTAAAAAAGCAATCCCATTTACCATTGTACAAAAATTAAGATACCTAGGCATAAGCTTAACTAAGGAGGTAAAAGACCTTTATGCAAAAAACTACAGGACACGGAAAAAAGAGATAGAGGAAGACGTAAATAGATGGAAGGACATACCGTGTTCATGGATTGGTAGAATCAACATCATCAAAATGTCCATACTGCTCAAAGCAATCAGATTCAATGCAATCCCCATTAAAATGGCATATTTTACTGACTTACAACGTATTTTCCTAAAATTCATCTGGAACAAAAAGACTCCAAATAGCTGCAGCAATCCTAAGAAAGAAGAACAAAGTAGGTGGGATCTCAATACCAGATTTCAAGCTGTATTACAAAGCCACTGTTCTTATTTTTATTCTTTAAAGTATTACAAATATTATTACATATGTTTTCCTTTTTGCTCCCTTGTCCTCCTCCCAGCCTCCCTTACCCCCCAGCACATGTCCTGACCTGTCCCCTTGCCCCAGTGTCTTGTTTCCATTGGTTATGCTTATATGCACGCATAGAAGTCCTTCAGTTGATCTCTTACAGCCCCTGCCCCCCACTCTTCCTAGCCTTCCCCCGGTAGTTTGACAGTCTGTTCAATCAAAGCCACTGTTCTTAAAACAGGCTGGTACTGGCACAATAACAGACATAGATCAATGGAATAAAATAGAAAACCCAGAATTCGAACAAAACCACTATGCCCAATTAATATTTGACAAGGAGGCATGAACGTAAAATGGAGTCGATAATCTCTTCAACAATGGTGTTGGGAAAATTGGACAGGTACATGAAAAAAAATGAATCTAGACCAACAATTTACACCATACACAAAAATAAACTCAAAATGGATACAGGACTTAAACATAAGATGGGAAACCATAAGAATACTAGAGGAATCCACAGGCAGAAAAATCTCAGACATATGCCAAAGGAACTTCTTCAATGATACTGATCCTAAGGCAATGGAAACCAAAGATAAAATAAACAAATGGGACTACATCAAAATAAAAAGCTTTTGCACAGCAAAAGAAACCATCAAAAAAACAAGAAATCCCACTGCATGGGATAACATATTTGCCAATGTCATAACAGACAAGGGTTTAATCTCCAACATTTACAGGGAACTCAGACAACTTAATAAAGGAAGATAAACAATCCAATCAAAAACTGGGCAATGGACCTAAATAGATACTTTTAGAAGGAGGAAAGAAGGAAGACTAAGAGACATATAAAAACATGCTCAAAGTCACTAATTATCCAAGAGATGCAAATCAAAATAACAATGTGGTATCATCTTACACCTGTCAGAATGGCAACCATCAACAAATCAACAAATGACAAGTGTTGGCGAGGATGTGGAGAAAAAGGAACTCTTTTGCACTGCTGGTGGGAATGCAAACTGGTGCAGCCACTGTGGAAAACAGTATGGAGTTTCCTCAAAAAATAAAAATGAAACTCCCATTTGACCCAGTGATCCCACTTTTAGGAATATATCCCAAGAAACTAGAAACACAAACCAGAAAGGATTTATGCACCCCTATGTTCATTGCACCACAATTCACCATAGCTAAGATTTGGAAACAGCCTAAGTGCCTATCAGCAGATGATTGGATTAAAAAACTGAGGTATATTACACAATGGAATACTACACTGCAGTAAAAAAGGAGTTCTTACCATTTGCTACAACATGGATGGAACTGGAAAGCATTATGCTAAGTGAAATAAGCCAGTCAGAGAAGGAAAAATACCACATGAGCTCACTCATTGGTGGAATATAATGAACAGCATAAACTGATGAAAAGGGACAGATCCAGAGGCAGAGAAGCATCGACTAGAATGCTGGTCCTCAACGGGAAGGTACAGGAAGGATGGGGGAAAGAGGAGAGATCAACCAAAGGACTTGTATGCATGAATATAAACCTAGCCAATGTACATGAACACCAGAGGAGGTGAGGGTATGACTGGGGGGAATTATGGGGGGGTTAATAGAGGGGTAAGGACACATATGTAATACCTTAATCAATAAAGAAATTTTGGGAAAAACGGTAATGTATCATGATCAAGTGGGCTTTATTCTGGGGCATGCAATTTTGGTACAGTATACAGAAATCAAGAAAATGTGATACACCAAAAAAACAGATTGATAAAAAAAAACATGATCATATCAATAGATGCAGAAAAAGCACTTGATCAAATCCAGCACCCATTTATGAAAAAATTCTCAGCAAAATGGGCATAGAGGGAACATACCACAATGTAATAATGACCATATATGACAAACCCACAACCAACATCATACTTAATGGGGCAAACTTACACACATTTTTCTTAATATCAGGAACAAAATAGGATGTCTGCGTTCACCACCCTTATTCAATGTAGTTCTGGATGTCCTAGCCACAGCAATCAGATATGAAGAAGAAATAAAAGGCATCCAAATTGGAAAGAAAAAAGAAAAAATATCATTATTTGCAGATGACATGATACTCTATATAGAGGATACAAAGTTTACACACACACACACACACACACACACACACACACCTACTAGAACTAGTTACTGAATTAAAGAAGCAGTATACAAGACAAGTATCCAGAAATCAATTGCATTTTTATAAACCAACAATGAACTATCATATAGGGAAACTAAGAAAATAATTCCATTCACAGTCGATTAAAAAATAAAATACATAGGAATAAATTTAAACAAGTAAATAAAAGACCTGTACTAGTACTTAGGAAATTATAAGACACTGAAGAAATAAATTGAAGAACATACAAATAAATGGAAGTATATACTGGGTTCATGGATAGGAAGGACTAACATTTTTAAAATGCCCATACTACCCAAAACAATCTATAGATTCAATGCAATTATTACCAAGATACCAATAGCATATTTCACAGAACTAGAACAAATATTTCAAAAATTTATATGGAACCACAAAAGATCCCAAATAGCCACATCAATCTTGAGAAAAAGAACAATGCTGGGGGAAATAACACTACCTGATACCAAATTATATGAGAAGACCATAGTAATCAAAACAACATGTCAGTGGCATAAAAATAGACATAAATGAATAGAACAGAATAGAGCCCCAAAATAAACCCATGTCTCTACAGTTAATATTTGACAGAAGAGGCAAAAACTTACAATGGAGTAAAGATGGTCTATTCAATAAATGATGCTGGAAAAATTGGACAGATACTTGCAAAAAGTATGAAATTAGACTCCCCTCTTACACCAAATACTATATTAAACTCAAAATGGATTAAAGACTTAAATGTAAACTGTGAAACAATAAAAATTCTAGAAGACAATATAGGCAGTAAAATCTCCGCTATTTCTCATAGCAATATTTTTTTTTCTGATATATCAAGTCAAGCAAGGGAAACAAAAGAAAAAATAAACAAATTGGAGTACATCAAACAAAAAAAAATTGCACAGAAATGGAAACCTTCAACAAAATTAAAAGGGAATACATTGAATGGGAGAACATATTCACCAATGATATATCTGTAAGGTGTTATGTATTTTTAAGGGTGTTATTTTTCCCCAGATGATTTTGAAAAATCATTGATTTGTTTATTTCAATTAAAATCAGAAAAGTAAAATTACAATAAATTATATTTGGGGTATAAATAAAATATGGAAGCCTAAAATAATGTTAGGAGTTTTAATATAGTTAGTTACTTAAATATTTTTCAGTAATTTTTTTCTAATCCTTTAGTTTCAATTTTATGAGATAATTTCCCTGTTTATCTTGGGGTATAAATAAAATATGGAAGCCTAAAATAATGTTAGGAGTTTTAATATAGTTAGTTACTTAAATATTTTTCAGTAATTTTTTTCTAATCCTTTAGTTTCAATTTTATGAGATAATTTCCCTGTTTTCCTTATCTTGACAAATTCATCCCACAAACCAGCAAAACATTACTTACTTACTATCTCTCCATCTCTGCGCTGGATATCAGGGATTACAGGGGTTTCCTTGGGCATGAAGTGACCTGGGCGAGGGGCCTGTGGTGGTTTGCAGGCCTGCCACACCCTCCAGTGACACAAGTGGAGGCCCTGGGATCTGAAATTTATTTACGTTCTACAATTGAAACTTGTAGCCTGGAGCAGAGCCAAGCCTCCTGCTTGCTCCACGGCTGCAGCCATTTCTTTTGGAATATTTACCTTCTATAATTGAAACTTTGTAGCTTTAAGCAGAAGCCAAGGCAGGCTGAGGTGCAGAAAGCTTGGCTTCCTCCATCACCAGGGGCAACCCTAGCCTCTGCTCTCTCCAGCTCTGTGACTGCTGCCATTTCTGTTGGGATATATGTATCTTCTATAATTGAAACTTTGTAGCATTGAGTGGAGGCCTAAGCCGCCAAGGGCAGGTGGAAAGCTTGGCTTCCTCCATCACTGGGGAAATTCAAGCCTCCCTCCTGCTCTCTGTGGCTGGTAGCCATCTTGGATGTGGTTAATTTGCATATCACTGCTGATTGGCTGGTGGGCGTGGCTTGTGAGTGTAGTGGAGGTATGGTCAATTTGTATATTACTATTTTATTAGATAGGATAAGTAGTGTTACCAGACAGGGACCGGCCCAGAGCAGTTCTGCCGCAGGCCAGCCTCTAGTGTGTGAGTCCTGACTTCATGTAGGAAAGATTTTACAACAGGTGTCCAGATGGATTTGAGAGTATGTTTGGTAATGCTGGGGACAGTAATATGAAGGAATTAGGGTAGAAGACACAACAGGGAAAAGCTTAGGTTGTGCTCTGCTTTGGCTCCCTAGAAATGTTATAGAAAAGAAATGAGCCAAGGAGGGGCTGATTTAGCTCAGTGAAAAGTCAGAGAAAAAGGGAGTCTTGGAGACAAGATCAGGGGGTGAGTCTAGGTCAAACTCTGCACTGCTCCCCTGGCAGCAAGTCTTGTGGGGAACCTTAAAAATGAAAAGTTCACACCCCAGAAGGGGCATGGAAGTACTTAGAGCGAGACCATATTGAGTCTTTGTCCTGAGAACTTTTAATCCTTTTTTCCCCCTGCAGGAGAGAATCTGAGGGGAGGGTTTCAGTAGAATATTTATCAGTTTTCCAGGAGTATTTTTAATATGTTGATCTACTGCAAATCAGTGTATAGGGGAGTTTTTGCTTATTCTTGGGTCTGTTTTATTTTTATCTTAGGTATGCCTGGCTTTCATGGGATTTTTGTTATTTGTTTCCCAAGTTCATCTGTCCTTGGGTTTAGCTGGCACAAATGGCATTAACTGAGTCTTTGTTCTCTATTTTCCCAGGCCAGTGTGATTTAAGCTTTGTGTTTTCTCATTTGGGAAGAGGTTGCAAAACATTTGCTCTCAAGTGTCCTTGGTTATGGAAGATAAGGTCTTGTTGCAATTCACAAGCTGGCTGTAAATTGCCCAAAGTATTTGGCCTTGTTTAATTTTCTTTGTTGTTGTTGTTTTTGTCTCAGTTTCCCCATTCCACTTGTCCAGGCATTTTCCTGGTTCTTACTGCTGTGCCACAGTAGGATAGAGGGGTTGCCTTAAAAGTGCTCAGTGTCTACTACAACAGAATTTAAACCACGCACTCCAGGGCTTCAAAAGAGGGAGAGGCTACAGTTTCATTATAAACAGAATGGTCAAAAAGTCTGAAAAAGGGAGACCCATTGGCAGCAGCAGAGAGTGTGTAAAGGAAGGAGGTAAGATGGGAAACATAGGCATGTCCAGAAATGAAGAATTTGATAGTGTATCAAGAATGGGATCTGGAATCAGATAGCTCTAGGGTCAACCCTCAGCTCCACCACTCCCTCACTGGGCAAGTTATTTTTCCTCATTTTGCTTTCTTGTAAAATGAGTGTGTTGGATATTCTTTGCATGCTCCTTCAGATCCATCCTTCACACTTCTCTACCCTGCTCTTTTTACTGGGAGGTAGATCTCTTTTTTTATTAAATCCTCACCAAAGGATATTTTCCCATTGATTTTCAAAGAGAGTGGAAGAGAGAAAGAAAGACAGAAATATCAATGTGAGAGAAACACATTGATTGGTTGCCTCCTGCACATGCCCTGACCTGGGCCAGGGCTGGGGAGGAGCCTGCAATCAAGATACATATCCTTGACCAAAATGGAACTGGGGACCTTGGGTCTGCAGGCCAATGCTCCACCCATTGAGATAAATGGGGCAGGGCCAGGAGGTATATTTTAATGCACTACATCAATGGGTTTCTAGCCTCTCTGGCTTCTGGTTGGATTGGACCCATGGAAGGTACTAATAGAATACTGGAGATCAAGATGAGAGTGAGAGCAGTGAATTTATCCATTTGGCTTCCTCCTTACCTCATTGTTGCAGGTTGGCTGTATTCTTCTCCCCATAGCCACTCAGAACTTCTTTTAGGTACAAATGTCTAGAACCGCACTTCTTTTGTTCCCTCCACTTAGGAGTGCTACTGTTTCCCACCTGACGCTAGCACCAGGGAACTTCATCATCCTTTTTGGGTCATCCTGTCTGCCCATACTTCTGTAAATAGTCTCTTCATTTACTTCTCTGAACATGCCATCTCTTTTCCTGCTGTTACTTGACACACAGTATGTGCTGAGTAAACATTAGCCAATATACTACACTGCCTAGATGAAACCTTAGATGGTGATGTCTCCTGAAGGAAGTCTCCATCCATTCTTTGCAAAGATCTGCCCCGGGAACCTGTGTTAGCCCACGTGTCAGAAAAATAAAAGCAAGACTTCTCAATTCGAAGTCAGCAGTTGTGCTAGATTAATGGTCAGGACTGATTTCCCAGCCAGATATTTATTCCAGGCAATTTCTCCTGCCATTGTCCCTTTGGACTGGGTCTATCACTTTGTCACCTGCTTGAGAGGCTTCAATGAGCAGCATATCAACATTCATTACAAGCTGCTATGCTTGTTTTGATTTTTGTTTCTGGCTTTGGATTAGTGAAGGTCAACCACTCGTTTAACTCATTCCATAAAATAAAGACCTTGACAGAAGTTTCTTCTTCTCCAGTCACATATCGCGAGACTGAATGTGAGAATGCAGCACTGCTCAGGGTCTAAACTGCAGTAGCAACAGGCATTTATTTTATCAGGGGCCTTCTATAGATGTATTTTGTGTTGTTTTGATCAGTCAATGGAGATAAGTTTTATTTCTGCAAATATTGTTGCAGAAAACTATAATACAGGGACTTAGCAGATATATTGTATTGGCCTCAAGCTGCCAGAAATTCTAATTCTATCCCATCTTCTTTCATTGTAGGTGTCATCATTGTTGGGGTTTTTCTCTCTTCACCATTGCCAGTGTGGAGAGAAGAGTAGGGTCCAGTTACTGAGTAGAGGAGCTGGGGATTGAGAAATAATAGAAAAGAATAGACAACACAGAAGTAGAAAATAAAGCTGGGGCTGGGTGGAATTTCTGTTCTACGATGGAGAGACAGAGAATTCCAACCCAAACACAGGGTGTTTATTTATACTACAATAGAAAGGGGTTTCACATGAAAAGACTTAAAATCAAAGAAGCTTAAGTGGGCCCAGACCCTACTCATTCCCTCATTCTCAGGGCTAGGCTGAATCTACATTTCAAGGGAACTCCCCCTGGCACCTGAAGCAAGTTAAAAGTCAATACTGATAACTCATCCAGCCTTTTTGTTGGTTGTGTTTCCAATATCTGGCTCTGCCTGGTGCCTTGAATTCAGCTGACACTAATTTAAAGAATGCTCAGGTGCCTTCCCTGGGGACCAGCCCTGTACAATCACTTAAGGTGTTTTTCTTAAGAATGGTGCCTCTGATTTATCCTGTAAGTTTTCAAAGGCTAAAAAACTACTCTGAGATGATGTACATCAATTATTTCAGGGATTTTACAGTTACTGTGAGGTGACTCTGGGAGGTAGATCTCTTTTTTATTAACACCTACAGCACATTGATTATGAGTGACTCATGTTTATGATTGGTGTGCCTGTTTTACTAACTTCTCATTTAAAAAGAAACAGCAACCATGGAATATTACAAAATGTAGGAAGAAAATAATGGCACAAACTACAGAAATAATATGTAAATTTGAAATGAACTAACCCACATTACACTTAACTCTCCATTTAACTAACAAAATCAAATCTTCAGATAGAATGCTTATAAAATCAGGCAAGTCCTGCCCTGGAGAAACAGCACAAACCTTATTTACTGCTATTCCAACTTTCACAAACAGTCCAGAGTTTCATATGGTGCTGCCATTGATGTGAGACTGTTGGAGAGGGATAGCTGCAATCCAGGCATGGGAACTACACTTTGTCTCCTTATTTTTCTGATAAAGGTGCAGAAGAAGACAAAGGCCCAAAGTAGGAGAAAGCAAGAGCAAAATGGATAAGCAAGTGATGTGTGACTTCTGCACAGGCACAACCATATGTCTGGCCATGTTATTTGGAGAGGACAGACATAACCCAGCTGCTATAGGATCTGGCTCTGCAGGTCACTCTGGTGTTGGAGCTCTATAGTAGACAAAGTGAAGGCCCTGGATTTTGGTCTGACATTTCTCTAATGATTACAATTCCTCCTTAGATCCAGTTGAAAAAACTGATATCTAAATATGTGACTTGAAGTACAGACATATGAAAAATAAATAATCCCCCCTAATTCTAGTGGAGTACTATTCAAACAGAATTCATACTGCCTAAAAGTGTCTAGTTATTCTACAGTGTCACTAAAATTCTACCTGAGCCCATTATGGTCTCAGTATGCATTTTTAGGCAAGTCCCTTTGTTTTCTGTGTCACTATGTCATCCTCCTACTGTTTGCTACCTTTTTTGGAGTTGATGGACTTGTATTTAAATGCCTGATTTCCTACCACTCAGCTGTGAAAAAAAATAGCAGTTTTTCTATCCCCTTCATTATTTTTATTATGAGCTTAAACCACTCAGCTGGGGGACAAGGGGAAGACTCAGAACCTAATGAACATTCAGTTCTATTTGTGTAACTCCAATTTCACTTATGATCATGACTGATTTACACACTAGGTTCTTTCAGGGCCATAATTAATGTGTACACACTGTTTCACTTTACATTATTGCCTGTACACATTACCATAGAATAAAAAAAGTCCACATAGTTGTCATCTTTTTTCCAAGTTTTTAATTTGATTTTGAAAGAGAAAAGGAGAGGGAGAGAAACATCAATGTGCCCTGACCAGAAATTGAACAGCAACATTTCAGTGCACAGGACAATGCACAACCTACTGAGCAACACCAGGCAGAAACATACTTGTCATATTTTTTCCATTGCTTAGGCTTATATGCATGTATATAAGTCCTTTGGTTGATCTCTCTCCCTTACCCCCAATGTCCCCTACCTTCCCAGAGATTTGACATTCTGATTGATGTTTCTTTGTCTCTGGATCTATTTTTATTCATCAGATAATGTTGTTCATTATATTCCACAAATAAGTGATATCATGTGATATTTATCTTTCTCTGCTTGGCTTATTTCACTTAGCTTAATGCTCTCTAACTCCATCTATGTTGCGGCAAATGGTAAGAACTCCTTCTTCTTTACCACAGCTTAGTAATCCATTGTGTGGATGTACCACAGTTTTTTAATCAACTCATATGCTGATGGGCACTTAGGCTGTTTCCAAATCTTAGCTATGGTAAATTGTGCTGCTTTGAACATAGGGGTACATATATCCTTTCTAATTCGCCTTTCTAGTTTCTTGGGGGTATATTCCTAGAAGTGGGATCACTGGATCAAATGGGAGTTCCATTTTTAGTTTTTTTGAGGAAACTCCATACTGTTTTCCAAAGTGGATGCACCAGTCTGCATTCCCACCAGCAGTGCAGGAGGGTTCCTTTTTTTCCGCATCCTCACCAGCACTTGTCATTTGCTGATTTCTTAATAATAGCAATTCTGACAGGTGTGAGATGGTACCGCATTGTTGTTGTGATTTGCTTCTCTCAGATGGTTAGTGACTTTGAGCAGGTTTTCATAGGTCTCTTGGCCTTCCTTCTGTCTTCTTTCGAAAAGTGTCTTTTTAGATCAGTTGCCTATTTTTTTATTGGGTTGTTTATATTTTTTTGTTAAGCTGCATGAATTCCCTGTAAATGTTGGAGATTAACCCCTTATTGTTGATATCATTGGTGAATATGTTCTCCCATGCAGTGGGCTTTCTTGTTGATTTATTGATGGTCTCCTTTGCTGTGCTTTTTATTTTGATGTAGTCCCATTTGTTTATTTTTTCTTTAGCTTCATTGCCCTAGGAGCAGTATCAGTGAAGAAATTGCTATGACATATGTCAGAAATTTTTCTGCATTTGGATTCCTCTAGTATTTTTAAGGTTTCCCATCTTGTGTTTAAGTTCTGAATCCATTTTGAGTTTATTTTTGTGTATGATGTAAGTTGGTGGTCTAGTTTCATTTTTTTTGCATGTATCTGCCCAATTTTCCCAACACCATTTATTGAAGAGACTGTATTAACTCCATTGTATGTTCATACCTCCTTTATAAAATATTAATTGGGCATAATGATTTGTCTCAATTTCTGTGTTCTCTATTCTATTCCACTGATCTATATGTCTGTTCTTGTGCCAGTATCAGGCAGTTTTGTGACCAGCGGCTTTGTAATACAGCTTGAAATCTAGTATTGAGATCCCACCTACTTTGTTCTTATTTCTCAGGATTGCTGTGGCTATTTGGGTTCTTTTTTTATTCCAGATGAATTTTGGAGAGTTCTTTTTGGTCTGTGAAATATGCCATTGGTATTTTAATGGGGAGTGCATTGAATCTACAGATTGCTTTGGGTAGTATGAATATTTTAATGATGTTGACTCTCCAAATCTATGAACATGGTATGTTCTTCCATCTGTTTATGTCTTCCTCTATCTCTTTTTCCAGTGTCCTATAGTTTTCCATGTAATTTAATTCCTTGGTGAAGTTAATTCCTAGGTATCTTCATTTTTTTAGTGTGATGGTAAATGGGATTGCTTTTTTACTCTCTCTTTCTGTAAGTTAACTGTTGGTGTATAGAAATGCCATAGATTTCTTGACAGTAATTTTATATCCTGTTACATTGCCGAATTCATTTATTAAGTCTGTTAGTTTTTGATGGAGTCTTTCAGGGTTTTTTATGTACAATATCATGTTATCTGCAAATAAAGACAGGTTTACATCTTCTTTTCCAATTTGAATGCATTTTATTTCTTCTTCTTGTCTGATTGCAATGGCTAATACTTCCAATACTATGTTCAACAGGAGTGGTGAGAGTGGGCACCACTGTCTTGTTTCTGTTCTTAGGGGAAATGGTTTTAGTTTTTTTTTCCCATTGAGTATGATGTTAGCTGTGGGTTTATTATATATAGCTTTTATTATGTTGAAGTATGATCCTTCTATTCTCACTTTGTTGAGAGTTTTTATCAAGAAATGGTGTTGTATTTTGTCAAATGATTTTTCTGCATCAATGATATGACTTTGATTTTCATCTCTTAATTTTTTATGTGTTTTATCATGTTTATTGATTTAAGAATGCATTACCATCCTTGCAACCCTGGGATAAATCCTACATGGACATGGTGTATGATCTTTCTGATGTACTGCTGGATCTGTTTTGCTAGAATTTTGTTGGGGATTTTGGCATCTATGTTCATGAGGGATATTGGTCTATAATTCTCTTTATTGTGTTGTCTCTATCTGGCTTTGTTATTAGGGTGATGCTGGCTTCATAGAAGGAGTTTGGAAATGTTCCTCCCTCTTGAATTTTCTTGAATACTCTGAGGAGGATAGGTTTCAGTTTTCCTTGAATGTTTGGTAAAACTCCCCTGTGACGTCATTTTGCCTCGGGCTTTTATTGGCTGGAAGCTTTTTGATGACTCCTTCAGTTTCTTCCATAGTTATTGTGCTATTGAGATGTTAAAATTATTCCTGATTGAGTTTTGGAATTTTATATTTTTCTAGGAATGTGTCCATTTCTAGAAAAGCTGTGCAATTTTTTGGAATGAATTTGTTCATAGTATTTTTTAACAATCTTTGTGTTTCAGTGGGGTCTTTTGTTATTTCACCTCTTTCATTTATGATTTTGATTATTTGGGTCTTCTCTAATTGTTTCTTCTTAAGCCTTGCTAATGGGTCATCAATCTTGTTTATCTTTTCAAAGATCCAGTTCTTGGTTTTCTTGATCTTTTGTATTGTTTTTTTTTTTTGGGGGGGGGTGCTTCAATATCTTTTATCTCTACTCTGATCTATATTTTTCTTTTTTATCTTTATTGTTCAGTTTATTAATTAGATTGTTCCCTTTTTTCCCCTATAGCTACCTTCCACCTGGTACCCATCCCACCCTCGGCCCTCACCCCCCCAACTGTCCTCTTCCATAGTTGCATGATTTTTGTCCAGTCTCTTGCTGCACTTCCCACACCGCTTTTCTCCCCAAGAATTGTCAGTCCATTCCCTCTTTATGTCCGTGATTCTGTTACATTCACCAGTTTATCCTGTTCATCAGATTATTAATTCACTTGAATTTTAGATTCATTTGTTGATAGATGTGAATTTGTCATTCATAATTTACACTATTGTCTTTTTCTTCTTCCTCTTCTTAAAGAATATCTTTCAGCATTTCATATAATATTGGTTTGGTGGTGATGAACTCCTTTAGCTTTTTCTTGTCTGTGAAGCACTTATCTGACCTTCAATTCTGAATGATACCTTTGCTGGATAGAGTAACCTTGGTTGTAGATTCTTGCTATTCATCACTTTGAATATTTCTTGCCATTCCCATCTGGCCTGCATTGTTTCTGTTGAGAAATCTGCTGACAATTGTATGGGTGCTCCCTTATAGGTAACCATCTGTTTTTCTCTTGCTGCTTTTAATATTCTCTCTTTGTCTTTTGCTCTTGGAATTTTAATTATGATGTACCTTGGTGTGGTACTCTTAGGGTTCCTATATATTGGGGTTCAGTGCACTGCTTGGACTCCTAAGTCAATTTCTTTCACCAGGTGTGGGAAGTTTTCAGTCACTATTTCTTCAAATAAGTTTTCATTGTCTTGCTCTCTCTCATTTTCTGGCACCCCTGTAATTTGGATGTTAGTATGCTTGAGGTTGTCCCAGAGGCCCCTTACACTATCTTCAATTTTTTGGATTCTTTTGGTTTCTTGCTTTTTCAGCTGAGTGGATTTTACCTCTTTGTATTTCAAATCTTTAACTTGGTTCTTGGGGTGCTCCAGAGCACTTTTAGGTCTTTGAATAATATTTTTTATTTCAGTCAGTGTATGCTTAATTTCTGGTTGGTCCTTTTTCATATTCTTGAGGGTCTCGTTCATATCCTCGTAAGTCTCATTTATTTCCTCGTAGGTCTTGTTCATTTCCTCACAGGTCTTGATCATTCCCTCATTGGTCTTGTTCATTTCCTTGCAGGTCTTGTTCAATTCTTGGTAGGTCTTGTTCATTTCCTCATAGGTCTTGTTTATTTCCTTATAGGTCTCAGCCTCTTGAAAAGCCCTATAACCGTGGTTTTGAATTCCATGTCCAGTCATTTTTTGTCCTCCATTTCTTTCACATCTGATTTTTTTCCATGTGTCTGCATGGTGGCTGCTTCCCTTAGTTGGTCAATTAGCTTTGTGTGGTAGATGTCCTACAAGGGACAGTGGCTCAGCCTCCTAGGTTACCTGAGGTGGATATGTGTTGTACAGTCTTGTTGAAGTTAAGCTCAGGTTAATCATTGTTAGCACTTGGAAGGTTGACCTCCAGGCCAATTGTCTGTGATGTTCAGCTGTGCTCAGGTTGGGTGGGCGGAGTCTCTGAGCCAAGCAGACAGCATCAGCTCCGCCCTGTGAGGCCCCATGGTCTCTGAGAGAGAGCCGCTGCCAAGCTTCACCGGAGAATTCAGCCTCTCCCCAAATGAGTCTGCACACACAATGTCTCACTCAGGGTCACAAAACAATGCAGTCTGATGGTTTCCCAAATGAAAGAGCAAGTCACGAGTGCTCTCTGCGTGCTCACGCAGCTGTGCTGTTCCCAAGTTCACACGCACTGTGCACAAGCTCGCCTTCTCCACAAGCCCGCAGATCCCTGCAGCACCCAAGGTTCCACATGCCTTCCCACTGTCCAGTTTTTACCCCGTATGATAGTGAGTTCCCTGGACTTCTCCAAGAGCTGGAGAATCAGTCCAGTGGGATGTCTTTGTCTCCCCCATTCAAGAAAACTAGCTGGTTTTCAGCCGCCCCCCCCCCCATCTGCTGGTGCGTGCACTCCTCCAAACCTCTGACTCCGCGGGTATCTGCAATGCTGTCCGCCTCCGCTCCTCTGAGTCACAGTGTCTTATCTTCACTTTTATTTGTGGAATTTTCACTCAGCCAGCTTTCTAGTGATTCTGGATGGTGTTTGTTCTTTTGCTAAGTTGTAGTTTTGAAATTCCTGTGTATGGCAGCAAGATAGATGTTTACCTATGCTGCCATCTTGGTTCTCCTCTACTCTGATCTTTATTATTTCCTTCCTTCTGCTTACATTGTGCTTTTCTTGTTGCTCTCTTTCTAGCTCTTTGAGTAGTAGAGTTAGGTAATTTATTTGCATTGTTTCTTATATTTTGCAGTAGGCTTGTAGAGCTATGTACTTTCCTCTAAAGTCTGCATTTGCTGTGTCTCATAGATTTTGAATTGTTGTGTTTTCATTGTAATTTGTTGCCATGATCTTTTTAAATTTCTTCCTTGATCTCTCTGGTCACCTAGCCATTGTTTAATATCATGGTGTTTAGTCTCCATGTGTTTGATTTATTTGGATTTTTTTTTGCAGTATAATTTATATTAAATAGTAGTACATATGTTTTCCTTTCCCCCCCCGTTACCCTCCCCCCAGCCTCCCTTACCACCCAGCACATGTTCCCATCTGCCCCCCTCCCCGCCACAGTGTCTTTCATTCATTAGTTATGCTCATATGCATGCATACAAGTCCTTCGGTTGATCTCCCCCAGCACCCGCCTCCCATCCACCCTAGCCTTCCACATGTAGCTTGACAGCCTGTTCAAGGCCACCCTGCCTCAATAACAATCACTCTCCCCTGTTTCTTTTCTTCAAAAATATCTTGCCTCTGCATACTAGAAATAAATGTATAAGAACAAAAAATGTTTGAGTGTCAGTTTCAATGTCCAACTGTTCTGAGTCCCAGTTTCAATGTGAAATAGTTCTTTATGTGTACATGTCAGCAATGGTATCCAGATGGTGGACTCATTGTGGAAATGCAAGTTTCATCTTCTCTGGTTTGGTCCTGGGCGGCCTACAGCCATACACAACTGCTGACTGCTAGCATGGCAAGGTGTCGTCAGTGTCCCCCATCTCTGGACCGTCTTCGTGACTGAAACAGACCCGTCAGTTCCTCACTGTTGCAGGAACACGCATGGTCTTGAAGTTGTTTTCTGAAAACACACAAACACATCCTTGACCAAAAGTTAACAAAGGGATCCTCTCTGCAAATGAGACATGGGATTCTTTTTATTTTTGCCTAAATGATTTTCCTTTGGCTTATTTTGACACCATATGTGTTTTTTCATGGGTGTCCTGCTGTTGGCTTTACAAATGGAAGTTACTTTTCTGGAGTAAGAATTTTATTGATGTATTTTACTTAGAGGAAATTTTTCCTTATATGATATTACCCCACTATAACACCCTTTTTGGATTAATGGGGGCTTTGGAAATTTTATATTGCAGTCTTGGTAATTTTAATTTTAATTTTTGCACATAAATATGACTGCTTTAGGTTCTTTGAATGTTAGGCCATTTTACAGTGAGATTAACTACTAATATATATTTTAGTTAATGTTTTAGGAAAATCTTTTTGTCCAGTACACTTAAATTGTCTTGAGTATTCACTTATTTCACTTGGCCAATTTAAATTGATCTGAAAACTTGATTACTATTTTACTGTCAATATTAATACTCAGTCAGAAATCTTAGTTTACCCTCTAAATATTAGTGGAAAGGAATATTTGCATTCTTGAGAAGATCCTGAGCATTCCTGGCAATAGACTGAATTTAGATATAGAGCACTGAGTCTCTGTCTGCCACCTGGGTCCTGGTCTGAATTGTGCATGGGAGGCAAAGCAGCTCTGGGGACAGGAGACCTCCTCAGGGAGGGGTGAGAGTTCAAGCCCCTGCAAGGTTTTTGGGTGAAGGTCTGTGCTCCACCACTGTTGACCTTTTAGTTCTCTCCTGTTGGCCCCTCTGCGACTGTGCCTGTCTTAGGTTGTTCCTTCCGTGAGGAATCTTATCCATCTCTGACTAATCAGCCATGCTTCGGGGCCAAACAGGGTGATGTGAGGTTCAGTTCTGTCTCCTTTGTAGTCTATGCCCCCATGGCCTCCATGTCCAGCACCTGTCTTGGGGTCCCCTGCATGTTGGCTGGGTCCCAGTACTGATCACATATCTTGGGGGACCCAGGTTTCTTCTCCAGAGAGGGCCCAGTTCACACCGTTGGTTGAGAGACAGACCCATGGTGCCAGCTGCCCAGAGATTTCAGCCACAGCTTGAATTGAACGCTCAGGCGACACCTGTGTGTATTTGGATTGTAAGAAGAGGTTCCCTCTTGGTAAAAAAGGACAAGAGGGGCCAAAATAGAATGCTCGAGTGCCTTCCCAGTGCCTTAATTCCTTCTGAAAGGGATTAATTCCTTTTATATCCTTTTTTAAATTGCTGCCAAATATTCAAAGAATTAGTTTGTAAGATTATTTGGGATAATTGTATAATATGCTGTTGTCAAATATCAAAAATTATGATGACATTGTAGAATAATATCATGTACGGGTATTATGGTGTCACGGGAGGTTAAGGAGGGCCTAGCCTAAGGACAGGTGTCCATAGGAGAGGATAAGCCCTAGGCCATGTTAATTCAATCTCAAACTAGCTGCCAATTGTTATAACTTTATATAACCTTTGTCAGGGAGGTAAAAACACAAATTACTTACCTTAGTTCAAAGTTCAAATATATTGACTTTCCCCCTTATTCCCACCACCTGCCACTTACCATGAGATTTGACATTCTGATGGACTTTTCACAGTCTCTGTGTCCATTCTTGTACATCAGTCTATGTCATTCATTATATTCCACAAATGAGTGAGATCATGTGATATTTGTCTTTCTCTTCCTGGCTAATTTCACTTAGCATAATGCTCTCCAAATCCATCCATGTTGTTGCAAATGGTAGGAGCTCCTTCTTTTTTACCGTAGCATAGTATTCCATTGTGTAGATGTACCACAGTTTTTTAATCTACTCATCTGCTGATGGGCACTTAGGCTGTTTCCAAGTCTTAGCTATGGTAAATTGTGCTGCTATGGACATAAGGGTGCATATATCCTTTCTAATTCGAGTTTCTAGTTTCTTGGGGTATATTCTTAGAAGTGAGATCACTGGTCCAATGGGAGCTCCATTTTTAGTTTTTTGTGGAAACTCCATACTGTTCTTCACAGTGGCTGTACCAATCTACAATCCCACCAGCAGTGAACGAGAGTTCCTTTTTCTCCACTTCCTCGCCAGCACTTGTCGTTTGTTGACTTGTTGATGTAAGCCATTCTGACAGGTGTGAGTTGGTACCACATTTTCGTTTTGATTTGCATCACTTGGATAATTAGTGACTTTGAGCAAGTTTTCATATGTCTCTTAGCCTTCCTTTTGTCTTCTTTCGAAAAGATTCTATTTAGGTCTGTTGACCATTGTTTTATTGGATCATTTGTCTTACTTTAATTGAGTTGTGTGAGTTGCCTGTAGATGCTTGAGCTTAAACCTTTATTACTAATAACATTTGCAAATATGTTCCCCCATACAGTGGGTTTTCTTGTTGTTTTGTTAATGGTTTCTTTAGCTGTGCAAAAGCTTTTTATTTTGATGTAGTCCCATTTGTTTATTTTCTCGTTAGCTTCCATTGCCCTAGGAACGGTATCACTGGAGAAGTTCTTTCAGCATATGTCTGAGATTTTTCTTCCTATGGATTACTCTAATATATTTATGGTTCCCTGTCTTATGTTTAAGTCTTCTATCCATTTTGAGTTTATTTTTGTGTATGGTGTAAGTTGGTGGTCTAGTTTCATTTTTTTGCATGTATATGTCCAATTTTCCCAGCACCATTTATTGAAGAGACTGTCTTGACTCCATTTTATGTTCATGCCTCCTTTGTCAACTATTAATTGACATAGTGGTTTGGGATGATATCTGGATTCTCTATTCTATTCCATTGATCTATATGTCTATTCTTGTGCCAATACCAGGCTCTTTTAAGAACAGTAGCTTTGTAATACAGCTTGAAATCTGGTATGGAAATCCCACAGACTTCATGCTTTTTTCTCAGGATTGCTGTGGCTGTTCTGGACCCATTTTTTTTTATTCCAGATGAATTTTTGGAGAGTTCTTTCTTGGTCTGTGAAATATGCCATTGGTATTTTATTGGGGAGTGCATTAAATTTATAGATGGATTTGGGTAGTATGGACATTTTAATTATGTTGATTCTCCCAATCCATGGAAATGGTATGTTCTTCCACCTGTTTACATCTTCCTCTATCTTTTTTTTAGTGTCCTATAGTTTTCCGTGAATAGGTCTTTTACCTCCTTAGTTAAGGTTATTCCTAGGTATCTTAATGTTGTTGGTCTGATGGTAAATGGGATTGCTTTTTTAGTCTCTCTTTCTGAAAGTTGATTACTAGTGTATAGAAATGCCATAGATTTCTTTGCATTAATTTTGTAGCCTGCTACGTTGCTGAACTCATTTATTAAGTCTATCAGTTTTTTTATGAAGTCTTTTGGGTTTTTTATGTACACTATCATGTCATCTGCAAATAAGGATAGCTTAACTTCTTTTCCAATTTGGATGCCTTTTATTTCTTCTTCTTGTCTCATTGCAATGTCTAATACTTCCAGTACTATGTTGAACAGGAGTGGTGAGAGTGGGCAACCGTGTCTTATTCCTGTTTTTAGGGGAAATGGTCGTAGTTTTTGCCCATTGAGTATGATGTTTGCTGTGGGTTTATCATATCTGGCCTTTATTATGTTGAGGTATGTTCATTCTATTTCTACCTTGTTGAGACTTTTTTTTTAACAAGAAAGGGTGTTGGATTTTGTCAAATGCTTTTTCTGCATCAATTGATATGACTATGTGATTTTTATCTTTCAATTTATTTATGTGATGTATCACATTTATTGATTTGCAAATATTGTACCATCCTTGCATTCCTGGGATAAATCCTACTTGGTCATGGTGTATGATCTTTCTGATGTACTGCTGGTTTCGATTTGCTACAATTTTATTGAGGATTTTGGCATCTATATTCATGAGGGATATTGGCCTGTAATTCTGTTTCATTGTGTCATCTTTATCTGGTTCTAGTATTAGTGTGATGTTAGCTTCATAGAAGGAGTTTGGAAGTGTTCCATCCTCTTGAATTTTCTGGAATAGTCTGAGGAGTATAGGTTTTAGTTCTTCCTTGAATGTTTGGTAAAACTCCCCTGTGAAGCCGTCTGGCCCTGGGCTTTTGTTTGCTGAAAGCTTTTTGATGACTGCTACAATTTCTTCCACAGTTATTGGTATATTGAGTTGTTTATATTCTTCCTGATTGAGTTTTGGGAGGTTATATTTTTCTAGGAATATATCCATTTCCTCCAGGTTGTCCAGTTTGTTCTAGTAGAGTTGTTCATAGTATTTTATAATAATAATCCTTTGTATTTCATTGGGGTCTGTTGTTATTTCACCTCTTTCATTTCTGATTTTATTTATTAGGGTCCTCTCTCATTGCTTTTTGGTGAGCCTGGCTAGATGTTCATCAGTGTTGTTTATCCTTTCAAAGAAACAGCTCTTGGTTTTGTTGATCTTATGTATTGTTTCTTTGCTGTCTATGTCATTTATTTCTGCTCTGATCTTTACTATTTCCTTCCTTCTGCTTACACTGGGCTTTTCTTGTTTCTTTCTTTCTAACTCTTTGAGTTGTTGGGTTAGATAATTTATTGCCTCTGTTTCTTGTTTTATGCAGTAGGATTGTAGAGCTATGACCTTCTCTCTCAGAACTGCTTTCACTGTGTCCCATAGATTTTGGATTGTTGTGCTATCATTGTCATTTGTTTCCATGATGTTTTCTATCTCTTCCTTGATCTCTCTAGTAACCCAGTCATAGTTTAATAGCATGCTGTTTAGTCTCCATGTGTTTGATTTCTTTGGGTTGTTTTTATTGTAGTTGATTTCCAGCTTTATGCCACTGTGATCTTAGAATATGCTTGATATGATTTCTATCTTCTTGAATTTGGAGAGACTCTGCCTATGACCCAACACATGGTCTATCTTTGAGAATGACCCATGGGCGCTTGAAAAGAATGTATGTACTGTGGCTTTGGGGTGAAATGATCTGAAGATATCAATTAATTCCATCTGGTCTGGTGAGTCATTGAGGATTGATGTTTCTTTACTGATTTTTTGTTTAGAGGATTTGTCCAATGGTGATAGTGGGGTATTAAAGTCTCCTACTATGATTGTATTGCTTTATGTCTCTCCCTTGATATTCTCTAGGAGTTTTTTATGTATCTGGGTGCTCCTGTATTGAGTGTGTATACATTTACCAGAGTTATTTCTTCTTGTTGAATTGCTCCCTTTAGTATTATGAAGTGGCAATCTTTATCTCTTGTTATGTCCTTCACTTTGAGATCTAATTTGTCAGATATAAGTATTGCTACCCCGGCTTTTTTTCATTTTTATTGTCCAGAAGAACCTTTTTCCATCCTGTCATCATCAGTCTGTGTGCATCTTTTTTTTTGGAGGTGGGTTTCTTGCATACAGCTTATACATGGGTTGTCTTTTTGTATCCAATCTATTACCCTATGTCTTTTGATTGGAGCTTTTAATCCATTTACATTTAAAGTTATTATTGATTGGTACTTATATGTTGCCAGTTTTGTTCTTTACCCCTGTGTTCCTTCTTCGCTTCCTATTTCTTTTTACAGCAGACCCTTTAGCATTTCTTGCATTGCTGGTCTGGTGGTAATGAATTCCTTTAGTCCTTTTTTGTGTGTTAAGCTCCTGATTTGACCTTCAATTTTGATTGATAGCCTTGCTGGGTATAGTATTCTAGGATTCAGATCCTTCCTTTGCATGAGTTTGTAAATTTCATTCCATTGCCTTCTGGCCTGATACATTTCTGTTCAGAAATCACTTGTTAGTCTGATGGGTGTTCCTTTGTAGGTGACTTTCTTTCTCTCTCTGGCAGCTTTTAAGATTCTTACTTTGTCATTGGTGTTTGCCAATTTAACTATAATGTGCCTTGGTGTAGGTCTTTTGGGGTCCGTTTTGCTTGAGACTCTGTGAGCTTCTTGGATTTGTGTGGTTTTTTTCTGTCTTATATCAGGGAAGTTTTCTGTCATTATTTCTTCCAAGATGTTTTCTATTCCTTGCTCAGTTTCCTGTCCTTCTGGAAGCCCAATTATATGGATGTTGTTTTGTTTTGTGTTGTCCCAAAGTTCCCTTAGGCTCTCCTCCTGCTTTTTAATTTTTTTTTCTAGAAGCTGCTCTACTTGGGTATTTTCTCCTACCTTGTCTTCTAGCTCACTGATGTGGTCCTCTGTTTCTTCTAGTCTACTCTTAATACTTTCTATTGATTTATGTACTTTAGCAATGTCACTTTTCATTTCTTCTTGGCTCTTCTTCTTCATTTCTTCCTGGGTTTTCCTTGTTTCCTCTTGGTTCTTCTTCAATTCCTCTTGGTTCTTACTCATATTGTCAAATTGGTCTTCAATTCTTTTCAGCCACCTTATGACCATTTCTCTGAATTCTTTCTCTGATAGGTTGTTATCTTCCATTTCGTTTACCTTCTTTTCTGGAGAGGCTTGTTTTTCTTTCATATGTGGACTGTTTCTTTGTCTTCCCACGGTCTCTCTTCTCTGTGTATCTGGTTATGTAGTTCTCACCCTCTTGCGTTGATTTCAATGCACAAAATACAACACAACCAGGTGCAACACACTAGGCACTGAACAGGAATGTTGTCACAGTGTTGGTAACTCTAAATAAGGGTGATTGCCAGAGAAAGGCAAATTTGGGGATAGGTGAGAAAAAAGAAAGAGAACCCCCCCAACCATACTCACAAAAAGAAAGACAGGAATGCCAAAATGATAATGGGAAAGGGGGAAGAAAAAAAGAAAAGGGAGTAAACTATAAATGTGGGATGAAAATTCCTATTCCTATAGGGCAGCCACTAATCCGAACAAAAACCTGCAACAAGCACCAGGAGGTTGATACAAACTACATACAGCTACTAATATCAAGGGAGGTGAGGGAACACAGAAGCAAATATCTATCTTAAAACAATGTAAATGAGGACAACAAAATAAGAAACAACACCAAAAAAACCTACATAACAAACCAAAATAAAAGAATAAGCAAATAAATCTCACAAACCTGCATAAAAATCAATATAATCAACAGTCAAGTAAACAACAACAACAGGACAGGGATAAAAACAATTTAGGATAGTGAAGTCAGAGAAGCAAGAAGTATATATGGACTTGGAGTAGGTGGTTGGAGATTAGGTATGTAAGTGGGCTGAAATTTTAACAGGGGGTAAAAAGAAAGAATTAAGGTAAATCTAAAGTGGGAAAAGTGTAAGGGAAACACGGCACTAAATAGGGAAAGGTTAGCCAAAGAGTGATGGTATAAAGGTGAAGTAAGGTAGAGTAAAAGATATTAAATGGTAGATGAAAATAGACTGTAGAACACTAATCCCAAAATAGAATAAAGAGAAAATAAAATCAATTATTTGTGTTACACAAGAGTCAATTTGACCTCTGTGTCTATTGGTCCTCTCTAGCCTAAACTAAATCTCGCTGTCCCTGTGGTATTCAATACTGATTTGTGGAGATGGACTGCTCCAGAGCTGCCTCTCTAGTGGTGACTGCTGGTTTAGCAGCGAGGACCCTCCCAAACTCTTCCGGGTTTCCCTCCTCTGTCAGGTCCAAATGAGTTGCCCTCCAGGGATTCCCTCTGCCACCAGCTCTGAGGGCCCTCTCCCACGTTTACCAGCTCCAACAACCACAGATTTTATTTCAGGCGCAGATCACCTGGCTTTGAGTTCCAAGGAGCAGATCTCTCGGTTCTGCCAGCTCCCTTGGTCTTGCACCCAAAGTAACCCCAGGGGGAAATCTGACCTTTCCGTGCTGGAGTGCAGAGCTCCTCATACTCTTCACGTCTGCACCAACTGGGTGCCGGTGTTCTGGGAGTCTCAGCTGTCCAGTGGGTGCTGCAGCTGTATATTTTCAGACCCTTCCTCTTCAAGATGGCGTTGTCTGCCTCTGCGCTGGTGGCTCAGCGAGAGAACCCAGCAGTACTGGGTCAATATCCTCCAGGAGGTTTTTTTTTATGTCTTTGGAAGATCCTGTATTGGGTGTGTATATGTTTACCAGAGTTATATCTTCTTGTTGGTTTGCTCCCTTTAGTATTATGAAGTAGCCTTACTTATCTCTTGTTATGTCTTTCACTTTGAAATCTGTTTTTTTTTTCATTTCCATTTGCCAGAAAAAGCTTTTTCCATCTCTTCACCCTCAGTCTGTGTGCGTCTTTTTTTTTCTTTTTTTTTTTTCCTGAGGTGGGTTTCTTGAGGACAGCAGATATACAGGTCATGTTTTCTTATCCAATCTGTTACCTTATGTCTTTTGATTGGAGCATTTAATCCATTTGCATTTAAAGTTATTATTTATAGGGCCTCCTCTTTCTCTTCTGGTCCCTGGCACTTCGGGGGCCATGGGCTTCGGTGCAGAGATGGCCAAGTCCAAGAACCACACCACGCACAACCAGTCTCAGAAATGGCACAAAAATGGCATCACGAAACCCCGGTCACAAAGATACGAATTTCTTAAGGAGGTAGACCCCAAGTTCCTAAGGAACATGTGCTTTACAAAGAAGCACAACAAGAAGGGCCTGAAGAAGATGCAGGCCAACAATACCAAGGCCATGAGTGCATGCACCGAGGCCATCAAGGCCCTGGTCAAGCCCAAGGAGCCCAAGGCCAACATCCCAAAGGGCTGCAGCTGCAAACTCAGTCGGCTTGCCTACATTGCTCACCCCAGGCTTGGGAAACATGCTCGTGCCTGCATTGCCAAGGGGCTCAGGCTCTGCCTGCCAAAGGCCAAGGCCAAGGTGGAAACCAAGTCCCAGGCTGCAGGTGCAGCTGCAGCTCAGGCTCCCATAGGCGCTCAGGCCCCTGCTCCCAAAGGCACCCAGGCCCCTGTGCTCAAAGGCACCTAGGTTCCTGCCCCCAAAGGTGCCCAGGCTTCTGACCCCAAAGGTGCCCAGGATCCAGCGAAGGCTCCGCAGTAGAGGCCTCTGTCTGGCAACGTGAGGACGGAAGGACTGGTGTGGCCCTGGGGCTGCTGTCTGCATGGTGCTGGTGCCCTTCTGTGTTGTTTGTACAAATAAACCTGTGGCAGGAAAAATATAAAGTTATTATTTATAGGTACTTATTTGTTGCCTTTTTTAAATTCTTTATCCCTGTGTTCTTTCTTTGCTTCCTATTTCTGTTTTTTACAGCAGAACTTTTTGCATTTATTGCATTGCTGATTTGGTGGTAATAAACTCCGTTAGTCCTTTTTTTGTCTGTGAAGCTCCTGATTTCACCTTCAATTTTGATTGATAGCCTTACTGGATACAGTATTCTTTGATTCAGACCCTTCCTTTGCATGACTTTATATATTTCATTTCATTCCCTTCTGGCCTGATGAGTTTCTGTTGAGAAATCAGACGCTAGTCTGATGGGAGTTCCTTTGTATGTAACTTTCTCTCTCTCTCTCTGGCTGTTTTTAGGATTCTTACTTTGTTGGTGGTGTTTGTCAGTTTAATTATAATGTGCCTTGGTATTGGTCTTTTGCTGTTCATTTTGCTTGGGATTCTGTGAACTTCTTGTATTTGTATGGGTTTTTTTCTTCCCTATATCAGGAAAGTTTTCTGTCATTATTTATTCAAACAGATTTTTTATTCCTTGCTCAGTTTCCTCTCCTTCTGGGACCCCTATTATGCTGATGTTGTTTTGTTTTGTGTTGTCCCAAAGTTCTCTGAGGCTCTCCTCCTCCTTTATAATTTTTTTAAGCTGCTCTCCTTGGGTATTTTTTCCTACCTTGTCTTCTAGCTCACTGATACAGTGGTCTGCTTCTTCTAGTCTACTCTTGATTCTTTCTGTAAAGTTATTTACAGCAGCAATGTCATTTTTCATTTCTTCTTGGTTCTTCTTCCTTTCCTCCTGGTTCATACTCATATCGTTGAATTTGTCTTCCATTCTTTTCAGCCACCTGATGACCATTTCTCTGAATTCTTTCTCTGACAGGTTGCTTGCCTCCATTTCATTTACTTCCTTTTCTGGTGATGCCTGCTTTTCTTTCATATGTGGGCTGTTTCTTTGTTTTCCCTTGGTCTCTCTTCTCTGGATGTCTGGTTATGTGGTTCTCTCTCTTCTTATCCCAGGCAAAATCTGTCCTTTCCATGGTGGAATGCAGAGCTCCTCTAAATCTGTGTGTTCATGTCAATTTGGGTCAGTGCTCTAGGGGTCTCAGCAGTTTGATGAATGCCTCAGTTGTAGATTTTCAGGCTTCCAATAACATCCATTTTCCCCTTCAAGATGGCACAGTCTCTGTATCTGAGCCAGTGGCTCCAGGAGGAAACACAGCAGCAGTGGGGGCTGCCCAGCCAGGGGATCCCCATCCTGCAGTCCCCCACTTCTCCTGGAGTATAGATAGCTGTCCCTTGAATCACCAACAGACACTCCCCACATGACCCTCAGCTGTTCTTTCTGTCTGCTGTGGAACAAGGCTCAGGACACGTCTGTCTACTCAGCCGCCATTTTTTTCTCCTCTATTATAGTCTTTATGTGTGTTGCATTTGGGAAAATTTGAACCCAAGTTCATATGCAGGTGGTGCAAGGGAGAGAAAGACTGGAACCCATGTCTCAGGACACCTCTCCATGCCCCTTTCCACCACCACTGCCTATACTTTTCATCTTGAATGATAATAAAGAATTTCACTGTAGAAGTGGAGCACTTTAGAAAATATCACATGATTGCATAATTTCTTATTGGTGGGTAGCACTTCAAAATGTACTAGCTGTAAAGAGAGCTTTAATAAACTCTAACCACACATCAATAACAGTACACAATTTGAATTAAGCCACGTTGGAGCTAAACCTCACTAAGTTGAATTTATTAGTATATATTGTTACAGTGTAGTCTATTCTCTCCTGGGCTAGGCCCCCAATGTTTCCAGGTTTCAGTTATTATTCAGTGATCACAATATAGAAGTTAGGATTTGAATCAGACCTGAGCTTTTTGGGACTACAGCTCTAAGTGAGCTTGACTTCCATTCACTTTTGAGATGCCCATATTCTGCTGGGTTCTTCTGCTTGAATTATTTATGACAGTGAATTGGATCTATGTTGTTTTCATCCAAGCATTCATGTCTAATTTTTTTAGCTGTAGTGGTCTGACAAGGCTTTGGCTATTACAAGCTGACAAGATAGAACATCATTTTATTTATTCATGTTGCTGCTGGTTAGTCTAAAGATCGTCAGGAATATTCAGGTACTGGAACTACGGTACTTTTTGTATCCTTGCCAGTTATAGTTGGTACTGGGTTCATTTTCCTCCCAGGGAGGGGTAAGTATATAATTTGCTGAGGATAGACCAGTCCTCTGGATACGATCACTTAAGGCCATTCAAAACCTTTTGACTATTTTTCCTGTTTCAGCCAAATTCAACCTTAGTATATTACATGTCATGTCTGTGAAAGATTCTATGCAGCAGTAACATCTCTACTGTCTTTAAATACCAAGGAGTAAGACTTTATCATTTGCAATGTAGGATAGGTGAATTAAAGTGGCCACTGATGGGTTTGTTCAAAACAAACTGCTTAGCCCTAGCTGGTTTGGCTCAGTGGATAGAGCATCAGCCTGGAGACTGAAGGGTCCCAGGTTTGATTTTGGTCAAGGGCACATGCCCCGGTTGCAGTCTCAATCCTCAGTAGAGGGCATGCAAGAGGCAGCTGATCAATGATTCTCATTATTGAAGTTTCTATCTCTCTCTCCCTCTCTTTTCCTCTCCGAAATCAATAAAATATGTATTTTTAAAAAAACAGCTTAGTGGCCATGAGTTGCACAAGGCCCATGGTACTATGTTTTACTTCTGAGCAGTGGCAGCAGTTTTGCATAGAAGTCTCCTGTGCTGAGAGTGGCTCCAGAGGATGCTCAGCTCAATAGCCTTCTCAAGCAGCTGTCCTTATACTTGGTATCCATAGGGAGCCAAGAGATCTAATGAGGAGGGCTTATTATCCTGTCACAAGATGAAACTCCTGACAGACTGTCAGTAGGATGGACAAATTTATCTGTAGGCTTCACCAAGTTCTTCGGGCTCATCCATGATGGCCCCCTGTAACAACTAGCTCACACAAATTACCTGACTAGGATTAGGAATGCATCCTATGGGCAGATTACAGAATTCATACACTAGCCTGTATGAAAACAAATCCATGAACTTGGCCTACTATTAAACTAGAGTCTAAGCAACTGGACTTACCAATTCCTGCTTACAATCCATCTCTGCTACTGAAAAAATAATTCAGTAGCACACTTCCTATTTATAATAGAATGTATAATAAACCAATACAGTGGGTGGTCCAGGAAATTGGTCTTTGCAAGTGTGAAGAGGCAGTAACTAGCATGGTATTCCTTTGGATATTTAGGAAGCTCTGTTTAGTGTACAAAGGAATCTTGCACTAAAAAGGTTTTATACTTTGTTTGCTTATTGATTCATGAATTCACCTATTCAATGATTCATTCATTTACTCATTTACTTATTAAGCACCTTATGCATGCTAAGCATTGCTCTAGGCTTAGAGGCTACAGAGATAAATAAGACAGTTTCTATTTTGGAGAGTTTCACATGTAAATTAACACTAATCCTATATAATAAAAGGCTAATATGCAAATCAACTATGACGTGCACTGACCACCAGAGAGTAGATATTCAATACAGGAGCTGCCCGCAGGTGGTCAGTGCGCTCCCACAGGAGGAGTGCCACTCAGCCAGAAGCCAGGCTCATGGCTGGTGAGCGCAACGGCAGTGGTGGGAACGTCTCCTGCCTCTGCGGCAGTGCTAAGGATGTCCAGCTGCTGGCTTAGGGTGGGAAGCAGGCCTAAACCATCAGTTGCACATCCCCCAAGAGCTCTCCAACTGTAAGAGGGCACAGGCCAGGCTAAGGGACCCCTTCCCCTGCCTGCATGAATTTCATGCACTAGGCCTCTAGTAATAATATAATTGCTTATTATTTTATTATTGAATATAGAGTGATAAATACTAAAATCAAGCTATGTACATATACTATGGGATCACAGATATTAGTTACTACTTAAATATTGGGGCAGGTGGTAGTTAGAAAGTATGTCAAAGATTTGGTGTTGAAGAAATTCACTAAACAAAGACTGGCAAGTGTTCATCAGGTTGTTGAAATGAAAAGGTCAGACAACTTTTCATTTTAATGCCATAAGAAACAAAATTTCCTTATATAAATAAAATAGGTACATATTTTCCTACTTTTATTTGTACCTATATTTACACATTAATTCATTCAATATATTTATTTTTTCCAGTCTTATTGAGATATAATTGACTATACTAATAAAATCCTAGGTGGCCCTCATGCACAATATTGTCACAAGATGGCCTCCATAAGATAGCCAAGACAAGATGGCCACCACAAGATGGCCACATACACAGTGGAGGCAGGGCCTGGCAACAGCTCTGCATGGTGAGGCATGGGGTCCCGTGGCTCCATGCATTGCAGAGAAGGCAGGTTGTGGCATCTCTGCCACCTTGCACAGAGGAGGAGGGTCCCGGCAAAGGAGGTGAGTTACAGCAGGAGAGGGAAGTTGAGGGCCATCAGGCTGGCAAGGGAGGGCAGTTGTGGGCAATTGGGCTGGTAAGGGAGGGAAGTTGGGAGTGATCAGGCTCACAGGGGAGGGCAGTTGGGGGCCATCAGGTTGGCAGGGGAGCAGTTAGGGGACGATTGGGCTGGCAGGCAGAAGCGGTTAGGAGCAATCAGGCAGCCAGGCAGGTGAGTGGTCCCAGATTGTGAGAGGGATGTCCAACTGCTGTTTAGGCCCAATCCTTCAAGCAGACATCCCTAAGGGGTCCCAGATTGGAGAGAGTGCAGGCTGGCTAGGCTGAAAGACACCTCCCCTCTCTGTTCATTGGGCCACTAGTAACATTAAATTAGCTTAAAGTGTACAACATAATGATTTGATATATGTATATATTGCAAAATTATTATCACAATAAGTTTAGTTAATATTCATCACCTCACATAGTTGACACATTTTCCTCTTGTGGTAAGAATTTTAAGGTCTATTATCTTAGCAACTTTCAAATATGCAATACGGTATTTTTATCTATAGTCATCATGCTGTATATTACATTTCCAGACTTTATTTAGCTTGTAACTGGAAGTTTATAACTTTTGACCACCTTTATCTAATTCCCCCACTCCTTACTCTCTGCCTCTGCCAACAACCAATCTGATCTGTTTCCATAAGTTTGTTTTCTTAGATTCCATATATAAGTGATATTATACAGTATTTTTCTTTCTCTAGCTGACTTATTACACTTAGACTAATGCCTTGTAGGTCCATCCATACTGTTGCAAATGGCATAATTTCCTTCTTTTTAATGACTGAATAGTATGCTCGTGTGTGTGTGTGTGTGTGTGTGTGTGTTACATTTTCTTTATCCATTCATCTGTATATATATACTTAGGTTGTTTCCATGTCTTGACTATTGGAAATAATGCTGCAATGACATGGGACATTCATTCACCATTTATTGAATACTAGAGGCCTGATGAACGAAATTTATGCATGGGGGGCGGGGGATGTCCTCAGCCCAGCCTGCACCCTCTCCAATCTGTGATGAATTGAGGGATGTCCGACTCACAATCCAGGACTGCTGGCTCCAAACTGCTCGCCTGCCTACCTCCCTGATTTCCCCTAACTGCTTCTGCCTGCCAGCCTGATCAACCCTAACCACTACCCTGCCAGCCTGATTGATGTATAACTGCTCCTCTGCCAGGTTGTTTGCCCCCAACTTCCCTCCTCTGCCAGCCTGGACACCCCTAACTGCCTTCCCCTGCAGGCTTGACTGCCCCCAACTGCCCTCCCTTGCAGGCCTGCTCCCTCCCAACTGTCCTCCCCTGCTGGCCTGATCACCCACAACTGCCCTCCCTTGCAGGCATGGAACCTCCCAATGGCCCTCCCCTTGCTGGCCATCTTGTGGTGGCCATCTTGTGTCCACATTGGGGCAGGATCTTTGACCACATTGGGGCAGCCCTCTTGTGTGTTGGAGTGATGGTCAATCTGTGTATTACTCTTTTATTAGATAAGATAGAGGCCTGGTACATGGGTGGGAGCCAGCTGGTTTTCCCTAAAGGTGTCCCAGATCAGGGTGGGGGTTCCCTTGGGGCATGGGGCAGCCTGGGCAAGGGGCCTGTGGTGGTTTGCAGGCCAACCACACCCCCTAGCAACCTGAGCAGAGGCTCTGGGATCTGGGATTAATTTATGTTCTACAATTGAAACTTTGTAGCCTAGAATGGAGGCCTAGGCCAGCAAGGGCAGGCGGAAAGCTTAGCTTCCTCCATTGGTGGGGAAACCTAAGCCTCCCTCCTGCTATCAGTGGCTGCAGCCATCTTGTTTGGGGTTTACTTGCATAATTTGCTCTTGATTGGCTGGCGGGTGTGGTTGTGGGTGTGGCTTGATTGGAGGTATGGTCAATTTGCATATTATTCTTTTATTAGATAAGATGAACTACGTGGTATGTACTATGTACTATGTTAGGCAAAAGGCATACAGCTCTTTAAAAAAAATTTCTTTACCTCCTAGAACTTATTTTTATATTTATGTATTATACTAGTGCCCCGTGCATGGATTTGTGCACATTGACAGGAAATTAATTAGAAGAAATATTTTAATATTGCTATTTGCATTTTGCTAATAAGAAGAAAATAAGATTCTATGGAGTCTCCTATCTATCTACTCCAGGACTTCTGTGAGGATCAAATGAGATAAGAAATGGGAAAATGCTTCACAAATATTTGGTTAAACTGTAAAATGTTTGCACTTGGCTATAAAGCAAGTTGAGTTCTTGGGCTTCAGAAATTCAAGGATGCTAGTCACTAGGGAAAGGAAGCTAGGTGTTGCTATGTGACATCATTACCCAGCTCCAACAGTGACCGTTTCTGGGCTGGACCAGGCTGTGGGCCGCATTTCACACCATGGGGTCTTGGAAGCGTTGGCTGCAATTTGGTGGGGTGTTGCTCCAGAGTGGTGGTGGGACCTGTGTCCCACTTGGGGAAAGCCAAGTGTTGGTTTTTGGCACCAGTTCTGTAGTGTAGTTTATTTTTAAATGGCCAGTGTGCATCATGGCAGCTCCTTCATTGAGCATTTGCCCCCTAATGATCAGTGCACATCATAGCTACCAGTCAGATGGACATACACTTAACCTTTGATATATATATCCTATATAATAAGAGGTAATATGCAAATTGACCATCACTCCAACACACAAGATGGCCACCCCCCAGTGGTCAAAGATGGCCACCCCCCTGTGGACACACGATGGCCAACTCAAGATGGCCAGCAGACCATAGCAAACAGTACCAGCAGACCAGCTTGTCCTCAGAGACCCAGTCTTTTTGAAGGGGAGAGTTGCTATATCTGGGTTCTCAGCCTCAACTTCACCCATAGTGCCCTTAGATAGTTCCTGGGACTCTACAGCCACCCCTGTCAGGGACCTGCTACCTAGGCTGTGATCCCATGGTCAAGGAGGAACCACCCATCCTCGGCTCATGTGTGTATGAAGCACGCTCTCCTCTGACCAGCCCAATGCTTTAGCCCAGGGCACTGCAACCACGTAAACAGCAAACACATAAGAATCCCGCTCTTGTCCAAGGAGCATTATCCCCATGAGCAAACCATCCTAGGCCTAAGAGCAGCAGCTTCACGTGGCCTGCCCCTGTCCAAGAAACACCAGCTGTGTGAGTAGCCAGTTCCCCCATCTGAGGAGCAGCAACTATGTGAGCAGCTTGCCCCATCAGAGGAGTAGAAGTCACTTGAGCAACAAACCCATGACTGAGGAGCAGCAGCCCCAAGCAGCTGGCCCCCTGTCTGAGAAGCAGCAGCTGTGTGCAGCCCACACGCTGCACCTGAATGAAGGGCAGCAATTGTGCAAGCAACCTGCCCCCATCCAAAGAGTAGCATCCACATGAGCAGCTGCATCGGGGATAACATTTGAAGCATGGAGTAAGTCATGAGGCTGCAGGGAAGAACATTCCAGGTAGGCCAATCAGTTTGGCTGGAGCAGAGTGGGAGGGACTGTAGAAGGAAATTAGATTAGAGAGGTAATAGGACATCAGAGTGTATAGTACTTCCTAAAATGTGGTAAATTATCTGGCTTTTACAGTGAGACAACAAGCCATTAGAAGCAATAAATTCATGGATGCTGCTTGTAAATTTGGCTTTCAGAATTTTGGGAAATGCCTAAAATAAAACAAGCATAAATATGTGCCAATGTAGACAATTACATTTATTTTCAAAAGCTTTTTTTGCAATAATTTAGTTTAAAACTTACTTTAAAAACTTTACATGAAGTTAAACAAGAGGTTTCATGAAATTTATTATTTTAGAATATTTTCTGTAATTCAGTCTTTTCCTTTATGTAATATTCCTTGCTTCTGATTCTAATTGTCTCTGTACTACCCTTCACCTGCATTTAGAAAAAGCTGAGTGTGAGATTACACATGGCCTGATAAGAGTGTGACTTTCATCACAGGAACATTGTCCCCAGGTAAAAAAAAAAAAAAAGGCAGACAGGAGAACACAAGTGTAATGACTTGGCAGGGAGTGGGTTTTTGGGATCTTAATAGAAAAACATTTGCAGAACAATTTTTGAAGCTTCTTATGGACCTCTGGTAAACACCCATGATGTGACTTTTAAATAAATAGGTCAATGAGTTAGACAATTACAAAATCCTATCCTTGTAGACTGTTACTACTTAACATTTAATAACACTAACATGAATTTCTGCATGTTTTTAAAAAACACAAAGAAAATAAAATAGAGTAAATTCAAGCATTCATATTTGACTCTTCTTCAAAACACTTAAACATTCACAGAACTGGCAGCTCTTCTCTGGGTATTTCTCCAAGTGGCCACTGAGTGGCAGTCCAAGAAAATTATTATAAAGCACAACATTGTTGAGTACATATTTCTTAAGTGGAACTAAGATAACGCTGAGGATGAAAATATTTCCTGTCTCTGGATTTTATAGCTCTCTAAGTCCTCCCATGGACCTGCTGGAGGCAAAGACAGGCTCATTTGTCAGTGGCCTGCCATTAGTGAAGGACACACCTATTTCACAGCCCCTCTGGGGACTGTATGAGGGTATTATAAGCAGATATGCGTTTATGTATATATGTGTACGTCATGAACATTAATCTCCCAGTGCTGTTCAACTGGCACCTAGAGAGTTTCTCATTTAGTTGCATAATGTGTTCTTCAAATAGAACTAAACTAATTTGGAACTGCAGCCCTATTTAGCAATTTGGTGGGGTGGCAGTGAGAGAGAGGGGTAAGAAATAGTATTGCAAACATTTAATACTTGAGATGGAAATAGCAGGGGCTGGGAGATGGCAGGGAGGGGGCTTACATGGAAGCAATTGAAATGTCCCCTTACTTCTAGAAATCAAAGCTCGTTCCTACTATACTATTGAAATTGCTATGCCTTAGTGTTTTATATCTGAATGCCACTCAAATACAAGCATCCCAAGAGGTTCATTCCTTGGCCCTTTGCTCTTCTTTTTGTATAGATTGTCCCAGGAAGATCTTGTTACTATTATAAGGAGAACTCCTATGTCCAGCACTGGCATACCACTAGAACATATTTAAACTTTCTGCCACACAAATACCTCAACTAATATAAGCCCAGTTATGGGTTGATTCTTGTCCCCCTAAATGTACATGTCAAAGTCTTAACTTCTAATACCTCGAATGTGACTATATTTTGAGATAGGGTCATTAAAGAGTTAGTTAAATTAATGAGTTCATTATGGTGGGACCTAATATGATGTGACCAGTGTTCTTACAGGAAAATGGAAATAGGACACATAAATGTGCAGGGAGAAGACAGAGAGAGAAGATGGTCATCAATAGGCCAAGGAGAAAGGCCTCAGAAGAAACTAATCTTGGCGACACTTTGATCTCAGACTTCCAGCTTTCATAACTGTGATAAAATAGATTTACTATCATGTTGTTTAAGCTACCTAGTCTATGGTACTTTGTTATGGCAGCCATAGAAAACTAATACAAGCCCCAAACATAACTCAATTTTCCTATTTTTTAGTTGATGATATTGTTATTTTTACTTTACCCAGGCAGAGTCATATTAGTGCTCTTCTCTTTTTCTCTTCTCCCTCAAATTCCCTTTCTATCCCCATAAAACAGAATCCCAACTCTATCTATTCTATCACTGAAATGTCTCTTGTATCCATCTTATCCATTCAGCCCTCACTTCCATTGTCTTAATTCAACCCATATCATTTCCCATTTGAACTATGCAAATGGTTAAGGTATATTTTGGCCTATCATCTCTCCCTTCCTCCATCTACCCTTCACTCTACTACCAGTTGGCACTCTAGATGAGAAAAAGGATAGAATTATTGTATACTAATTAGAATAATGGAGTGGGGAGGAAAAGATGATGAGTCAGCAGAGAGGTGGTAGAATTTCTGGTGTAATGACATGGCACAGGTGAGAAGGGAGGGGATCTAGTACACAAGTGTGCTAGCACACAAGAGTGACCTGAGATAGAAACACAGACAGTTCATCTATAGTAACAAGAGAGAAAGTAGAGAATATAATACAGGTGTAGATAGTATTACAGGTTTGGCAGTGGTATTAGAGAGAAGTTTTCTCCTGACTGCTGTCATTTTTTCAGTGGAAGAAGAAGCAAGGTAATCAATCAGTCACTTGACAATGAGAAGAGTAAGATGAGTAGTAGGGTTGAAAAGAATAGAGAAGTTTATAAAACCATTACTTAGCATGTGGGAGAGTAACTGGCTTGAAAGATAGTGTGTTACTAGGTGGCACTCAGAGACCATTGGACATTTGTGGTTTTGGAGGTAAATCTGGAGTAGTTAGCAGAGCTCACTGCTTTTCTACAGCTATAATGAGCCTCACAGATGCAGGTACAGTGCTGGTGGAGAGGTGGATTTAACCAGGTTGGGAGGTTGCCAGGTGAGAATAACAGAGGAAGACAGAGACAAGGGAATTGAGGTTGTATACAAGAAAATGACCATAATGATGGACTACAGAATTTAATGCCAGAAAAAAAGTGCAAAGATCTGATAGGCTGAGGATCAGTGAAGATATAATAATATCAGTAGACTTTAAGACCCTGTGAGGTTGAGGGATTGTCAGAGTTAGGGATCAAAGGCAAATGAGTTGGAGATTTAGGAGATGGTGCCCAGAGTAGGAGGCTTGGAAGCAAGTTTCTGACTGCAGGGGGCAGAGTGTAGCAGTGAAATTCTGGGGTAAAAGGCCAAGGCATCATGGAAACGAAGATCATTGGTGGAGAGGAGTTCAAGGAATTGGAAAGACATCATGTGGGAAGGATTATTTATGTGTATATTAAAACTATTGAAAATTACGACAGATACAAAATTTTCTAGAGATTGTAATCCCAAAGCTAAAACTGAAATCATAAATATGTTGTTTAGGCTCTTTAAAAAAGACAGGGCTCAATCAATATCAAGCAAAATAGTCTATAATTTCTGACAATGTCACTTTAAAAGTCTTTCACATCCCCTGTCCTCACTACCTCTTCACTAAACCCAAATCTTACTGGCTTTATTGGTCTTATTCATATGCCCTTAGCTACCATAGTTCTAATGTACCTTCACTAGAAGGTTCAATCCAACTTTCTAAACTCATTTAAATGCTTTCAAATATAATGTGCTTTTGTCATTCACAGGCTTAACATTTGTAATCTCTACCTTTAGGAGAAATCCATGTAGCCAACACCATGTAGTGATTTGCAATTTTGTTGAAGCACTAATTTTAACTTCATTCCCTACCAGGCTGATGTGCAGAGTGAGGTAATGATTAATCAACACATGTTTAGCCTAGCCAATCAACCAGATTCCACAACTCAGAACAGAAACTCCTATGAAGTTCAAAACAATTTTGTCTCTTCTCTCTCCCCCATCCTATCTAATGAAAGGGTAATATGCAAATTAACCATCACTCCATCACAAAGATGGCAGTACCCATAGTGGCCAAGGTGCTGGATGCTGGCAGCATCACCCCAGTGATGATCCCCAGCATCCCGTGTGCTCTGTTCCATAGAGGGAGGGAGGAAGGGAGGAAGGGGAGGTCGCTGGCCAGAGGCTGGCTGGGGAGAGGAACGCTGGTGTCATTGCAGGCCAGGCTGAGGGACTCTTGCCATGGCATGCATGAATTTCGTGCACCAGGCCTCTAGTATAAAATAAAGACCCTGAAAATAAAGCCAACTATTACTGCTGGCAATGCAAGTCAGCAGAAATGAAAGGAATATATAAAGGTGGTGATTCTTTTACAGAACATAGAGATCTTGTGAAGGAAATAACATACCATAGCAACATATGGGAATTTTATTTTATTTTTTTCCCACTGTGTTTATTTTTTTGTTCAATTTATCAATTACATTGTTTCCCATTTCTCCCCCTAAAACTCCCCTCCACCCGGTACCCATCCCAGCCTCCACCCTCACCTCCCCCACACTGTCCTCTCCCATAGTTGCATGATTTTTGTCCAGTCTCTTGCTGCACTTCCCACACCAATTTTCTCCCCAAGAATTGTCAGTCCATTCCCTCTCTATGTCCATGACTCTGTTATATTCACCAGTTTATCCTGTTCACCAGATTATTAATTCACTTGTTCTTAAAGAATATCAGCATTTCATATAATATTGGTTGGGCGGTGATGAACTCCTTTAGCTTTTTCTTGTCTGTGAAGCATTTTATCTGACCTTCAATTCTGAATGATAGCTTTGCTGGATAGAGTATTCTTGGTTGTAGATTCTTGCTATTCATCACTTTGAATATTTCTTGCCATTCCCATCTGGCCTGCATTGTTTCTGTTGAGAAATCCGCTGACAATCGTATGGGTGCTCCCTTATAGGTAACTAACTGGTTTTCTCTTGCTGCTTTTAATATTCTCTCTTTATCTTTTTCTCTTGGCATTTTAATTATGATGTGTCTTGGTGTAGTCCTCTTTAGATTCCTATATTTTGGGGTTCTGTGCAGTTCTTGGGTTTTTAAGTCAATTTCTTTCACCAGGTGGGGGAAGTTTTCGGTCACTATTTTTTCAAGTAGGTTTTCATTACCTTGTTCTCTATCTTTTTCTGGCACCCCAATAATTCTGATGTTGGTATGCTTGAGGTTGTCCCAGAGGCCCTTTACACTATCTTCAATTATTTGGATTCTTTTTGCTTCTTGCTTTTCCAGCTGAGTGGATTTTGCTTCTTTGTATTTCAAATCTTTGACTTGGTTCTTGCGGTTGTCTGGACTGCTTTTAGGTCTTTGTATAATATTTTCTGTTTCAGTCAGTGTATTCTTAATTTCTAGTTGTTCCTTTTTCATATCCTCATAGGTGTTGTTCATTTCCTCGTAGGTCTTGTTCATTTCCTTGTAGTTCTCATTAAGTTCATCGGCCTTTTCCAGGAGCCTCTTGAAAAACCTTATTACTGTGTTTTTGAATGCTATGTCTAGTCGTATTTTTCCCTCCATTTCTTTCACACCTGATTTCTTTCAATTTCTCTGCATTGTGGCTGCTTTCCTGAGTTGATCCATTAGTTGTGTGTGGTAGATGTTTTCTAGGTGGTTCAGCCTCCCCAGTTACTTGAGGTGGATACTCTTACTGCAGTCCTTTATGGGTTGTACAGTATTGTTGAAGTTATGCCCAGCTTTTTGTTGTTAGCCCTAGGAGGGTTTGACCTCCAGGCCAATTGGCTGTGAAGGTAAACTGTGTTCAGGTTTGATGGGCGGAGTCTCTGGGCTGAGCAGGCGGTGACAGTGTCAGCTCCACCCTATGCAGCGTGCAGGTCTCTGTGTTGGGTGGTAATGGCTGCAGGCACCTCCAAGAGAAAGTCACTGCTGGTCTCCACCCATTGCCAGACAACTCTGCCTCTCCCCAAATGAGTCTGCACACCCAAAGTCTCTCCCAGGGTTGTAAAACAAAGCAGTCCAGTGGTCTCCCGAACGAGGGAGCAAGTCACTCATCCTCTCTACTCGGCCGCGCACTTTACGCACACTCACCTCAAACTTGCAGACCTCAGCCACGCCCAGGTTTTAGCTTGCCTTTCCTGGACCTGGGACTTTGTGTGGAACTGGGGAATCAGTACAGTGGGAAGCCTGTGCCCTCCCCATTGGAGAAAACCAGCCGGGCTTGCTGCCACCCACCCCTCACCACTCACGTGCACAAGGCTCCAAACGTCTCTCCGCAGGTATCTTTAAGGCTGTGCACCACTGCTTCTCTGAGTCACAATGTCCAATCTTTACTTTTATCTGTGGATTTTTCACTCAGCCAGCTTTCTGGTGATTCTGGATGATGTTTGTTTTGTTGTTAAGTTGTAGCTTTGGAATTGTTGTGTGGGGCACCAAAATAGGTGTTTACCTATGCTGCCATCTTGATTCCTCTTCGACATATGGGAATTTTAAAGACCTCATGTATAACTGTATGTAAGAAAGAAAAGTCTTCATATTCTTTCTCCAATATTTCTTTTTTTAAAAGGCTTGTATCTTTCTTTTAAAAATATATATTTTATTGATTTTTTTACAGAGAGGAAGGAAGAGGGACAGAAAGATAGAAACATTGATGAGAGAGAAACATCGATCAGCTGCCTCTTACACACCCTCTACTGGGGTTGTGCCTGTAACCAAGGTACATACCCTTGACTGGAATCGAACCCGGGACTGTTCAGTCCACAAGCCAACACTCTATCCACTGAGCCAAACCAGTTTTGGCTCTCCAATATTTCTCTTTTAGAATAGTCAAAACATCTCCTGACATCCAGACCTCTTAAACCCTTTAAACTTGTACTTTTGCAAATAAAGTACAATAACAAACATTTGCATTGTGTGGGAAAAATTATGTCTACAAATAATTGGCTCTCCTCTCATATTGGAACAGTAGCTTTTCCTCTTATGGAGATTAAGATAAAATTAGAACTTTGGTTCTCATCAAGATTGTTAAAGTAGAATTGTACCTGTATAGGCAAATTACAGAAATCAAAGAAAGATTTAGGTCAGATGGACAAGGACCTTAATTACCTGCAGGACACATTTCAGTTCATAAAGCCTTTTGTGAAAGCCCAGGTTGCCTACTCCAGGTAACTACTATAATATTGAAGTGAGTTGGAGAGGACCTCTTCAAGGAGAAATTATAATTGGAAGTTTCATTTATCCTAAACTATCCTAAAAGCTAAGACCCTGGGCACAAAGCTAAGAATCCCATATATTTAGAATATTTTTGACACTCTCAAACAAGGAATCATGTGTCAATGTAAGTTTAATGTCCAGAGTTCTTTTGATACATTTTGGTTTTTTAGGTATGTCATTTTCTTCTTTTTTGTTGTTTAAAGTATTACAAATAGTAGTACATATATCTCTTTTTTTTCCCCCACTGACTTTCCCCTGATCTCCTTGTTATAACATTTTAGAAAGGAGGGCAAAAGTAATAGAATCTGCAAGACCATGTGACATGGTAGACATACAATATAGGCCAACGACACACAAATGCCAATCAAAGAGCTAAAAATCTGGCCGTATCAGCATACCTGAGGAACTCTGGGGGAAAAAGGCTCAACTATAAGAGATTCTGATTTGGGAAGTTTGGGGTGGAACTTAGGAGTGTATATTTCAAAGATCTTCAGGCAATGCTAAGACAAAGCCACATTTGGGAACTACTGGCTAAGGCAGTGGTTCTCAACCTTTCCAATGCCTTGACCCTTTAATAACGTTCCTCATGTTGTGGCAAGCCACAGGTTGAGAACTGCTACTATAGAGCTTAAGACCATCGGGAAAAAAAAAGATATTTACAACAAAAATAATTTTATGGTTGGGGGTCACCACAACATAAGGAACTGTATTAAAGGGTCGTGGCATTAGAAAGATTGAGAACCAATGGGCTAGGGCAGTGGTCAGCAAACTCATTAGTCAACAGATTGGCAAATCGCGGCTTACAAGCTGCAGTTTGCCGACCACTGGTAGGGGATTTGAGCATCACACAGGGGTTTGGACTGCCATCTAACAACTCAAAGAGTGGTTCTAGAGTTGCAGCATAGTTATCACCTAGAAGCTTCTAAGGAATACAGACCTGCTGAATCTGCATCTGCATTTTGAAAAGATTCCCAGATTACCCTATGCACCTTCAAGTTTGAGAGGCATGACATGATCTTTGAGGTCTTTTCTAACCCTGAGGACCAGAATCTTGTTGCTGCCCTTCTGTGTTACTTCATGGTAAGTAACTAGAAACTCTCTATGTTGCTGGAAAAAAGGTTTCCTAAGGTTATGATTCAACTTTCTGATATAGATTTAAAACAAAGATTTTTCCTGGAAATGAGAAGAACACTCCCTGCTCAGTCAAAGAAGTGCTAGGCTTGCTCTAACTGGCCATATAAGAGCTAAAGTTCTACACTAGGAATGAGGCCAACTACAACTGCCTAAAACAGTGATTTTCAAATTTGAGCCTGCATCAGAATCACCCAGAGGGCTTACTGAAATGCAGATTCCTGGGCCCCTCCTGCAAAGTTTGAAATTCAGTAGATCTGGAAGGGTTGACAAAATTTTATTTCCAACATGTTTCCAGCTAATGATAGTGCTGCCGGAGACCACACCTTTGAAACAATCTGCCTAGGTTAAAAGCCTGCAGTCCATTAGAGAACTTCATCAGATTAGCAACCTCCTCGAGGTTGAAAATGGCCTGGCTGCAATTTAACTTTCTTGTCAGGAAATTTGCTGATGTTTCCAGCACAGTATGAAGACTGGTCTCACTTTGCTACCGTGAGTCAGGTGGACCTGCTTGCTTGCGGTTGTGACCAAAATGTGTCTGATTGGGATTTGCTGAGCCCTGCTCAATGAATAGAACCTGTTCTGCTTTCTGGCTTTGCTCAGATTAATTGTGGTATGTAAGATGATTCAAGATGACCCCCCATCCCTGCCCAAGTGTTTGTGATTTTTATGTAGAGTGTTCTCAAAGGGATTATTAAATTGAATCCACTGATATTCACAAATGAACTTGCTTGGCCTTTATTACATACTAGTGGCCTGGTGCACAAAATTCATGCATGGAGGGGGGGGGGGGAGTTCCCTCAGCCCAGTCTGCACCCTCTCCAATCAGGGACCCCTTGGGGAATGTTCCACTGCCTCTCACAATCTGGGACCACTGGCTCCTAACTGCTAACCTGCCTGCCTGTCTAATTGCCCCTAACTGACTCTGCTTGCCTGCCTGATCACCCCTAACTGCCCTTCCCTGCTGGCCTGATCTCACCCCCAATGTCCCTTCCCTGCCAGCCTGATCTTGTCCCTAATTTCCCTCCCCTTGCTGGCCTGGTTGCTCCCAACTGCCCTCCTCTGCTGGCCTATTGGTCAGTTTCTATTCCAGTCAGTGTCAAAAGCTTCACCATTGGTTCCTCACACTTCACTCAGATTTAGTTCTGATTGGTCAGTTTCTATGCTAGTCAGCGTCTCTGGGCCTATCAATGGGGCTTTATGGAAAAGGTGGGGCTGATCAGCACCTCAAATGGAGTCCTGGAGAGAAATGAAGGCATGGCTGCTGGCCAGACTGGGAGAGAAAGAGAGAGGCAAGTGCTTGCCAAAAGCTGCCACAGAGGCAACAGATAAGTCACTGCTTCTTTCTTCAGGCCTCTCTCTGTCCCTGATTCGTAGCCCCCTCAGCAGTCAGTGCTGGGGCACCGCACCTGCAGCAGAAGCAGTCACAGAAACCCAGCACTGACTTCCACTCTGGTGAGCTTTGGTCCTAATAGTCATTACACCCTAGCTCTTTATTATAGACATTACCCTGCTGAAAGACACCCAATCACAAATGTCCCTGGTCTTTTTTACTCTGCAGTTTCAAAACCCCTAGTTTTCTCCTTCTCTAGATGTCTGAATTCTGAAATAAAACTTATCTTTGAAGAAAGCTGCTTTTCTTTGACTCTTCTTACAGAAACAAGTAGATCTTTGAGAGCATTTCTCCACAATGTGACTTTGAATTTTTGAATTTTCTGAGCCCATATGGCTCCTTCCCAATATCTTATTGAAGTGAATTTTTCATCTGAACTTTTTTCTGCCTTCCTGCACTAGAAGCTTTTTGGTGATGCCACCCTGCTTCTGCTGGTTCTAATCAAACCCTTAAATGTGTACCTGGGCAAATAATTTTGCTATTTGGCCTTTGAAAGGGCGAGGTTTATAAATGACTGGTGCATGTTACTATATACACAATTGTGGGGACCCTGATCCAAGTACACCAGATAATAAAGGCCCACTTGCCATATGCATGTGCAATTTTACTGTACATATTGTGCAGACATACCTTTCTATAACCCAAATACTGATGTCACTATTTGGAAAGAAGCCTCTTTTGGCTGAATTGTTATAAAAATATGTCGCTAGCCAGTTAGTGTGCGAATGTTTTGAGAGGACTACTTTGAAGAACTACTTTGTCTAATGGTTCCTCTGTTTGTGAACTACTTACAATGACTACCCTGTGTCTGCAGTGACTGCTTAGTCTGCAATAAAGTCTTTCCTATATATCTACACCTACTCATGTCTTCTTCCAATTCTCGGCAGCCACAGAGGTCTAACCATGAGCAGAGGGGTTGTGACCCAACAAGAGTTGATAGTCCAACCAAAAGCAGAGGTTGTTTTTGTTTTTTGTTTGTTTGTTTGTCTGTTTGTTTGTTTGTTTGGTGTGTGTGTGTGTGTGTGTGTGTGTGTGTGTGTGTGTGTTTGTGTTTGTGTTTGTGTTAATGTTCGGAGCAAGGTAACTGAAGGAGCTTATTCTGGTCAGGATCCTGTTTACATTAAAGGTATACCAGTTATCATTTGCTGTTTAAGAAAATACCCTCAGCCAGCATGACTCAATGGTTAAACATTGACCTATGAACCAAGAGGTCATGGTTTGATTCCCTGTCAGGGCACATGCTTGGGTTTTAGGCTCGATTCCCAGTGTGGGGCATGCAGGAAGCAGAAGATAAATGATTCTGTTTCATTATTGATATTTCTATTTCTCTCTCTCCCTCTCCCTTCTTCTCTGAAATCAATAATATATATATTAAATGCCCTTAAATTTAGCCCCAAATTCCCTGGGTTGGCCATTTGGACAGTGTTCAGCTGGTGGTTCACCTAGACTTGGATGGGTTATGCCTTAGAATTGTGGTCAGCTGCTGGGTCAGCTGCAGGCTGGCTAGACTAAGATGATTTGGCTCAGCTGGAATGGCATGTCTGTTCTGTGGTCTCTCATCCTCCAGCAAGCTAATCCAGGTTTAGTCACATGGTAACTGGGAAGGTTCCTAATGAAAGAGAAGTGTATAGGATTTCTTGAGGCCTAGGCTCTCACTTCTGTTGTATTCTATTGGCCAAAGCAAGGCACAAATCCAGTCCAGATTTAAGTGTCTGTACCTATTGGTGGAAAGAACTAAAATCATATTCCAAAAAGCCCAGATGAATGGAGGAAAGAAAGATTTGCAAAGAGCCACCTCAAGCCTTAGAATATGCCAGTCTCTTTTCAGTCATAATAAAGGAGATCCTGTCATTTGCAACATGGATGGTCATAATGCTAAGTGAAATAAGTCAAGTAGAGAAAGATAAATACTATATGGTCTCACATGTGAAATCATAAAAACTGTAACTCATAGAAACAGAGATCATAAGGAAAATAATTTTTGTACAGATATTCCTAGAAAGCATGCATCCCAACTACAAAGTCATCATGTTTGTTAGTTTATCCCAGTGTGAGCTAGACCAGATTTCATGAGAGCTAGAACAAGAATGAGATGAGTGAAGAAAAGTCTTACAAGTGCAGAGTCAGATCCTATATTTAGTTAAAATTTTGACATTTTGTTCACCATGGTTCTTTACATTAATTTTGAAAAGTTAGCAATATTGCATTTAAATAGTATTTATCTTTATTTTAAGGTTTTGGTTTCCCCTCAAATTTTGTGCCTGCGGTAAATGCTTCACTTGCTCCACACCCTGTTCCTTTCTGTTTCAGCCGTTTGTGTTCTCAAACTTTAGTCATCTCTTGATCAATGCCACAATATCTTTAGTATTGATTCTGAACTCACTTCTAGGCATTATAGTCTAGTGAAGTTACCAAAAAAGAGGGCGGGGGAGAGTGGTGTGGTGACAAGAGCAAAACTCTATTGCAGCACTCAGTTATGCCAGGAGGGCCAGTGGCTGTGTGATTAACTGGTGTCTGAACACTGTTTCCTGCAGATAGTATTTCCATTCAATGCTCATGAATAGGGGAGGTCTGCTACATAGTCTTTTGAATATGTCTAAGACTACTATTCACACTCAATTAATATTAATGCTCAGTGTTTGAGCTGTTTGAAGTAGTTTCTAAGGTCTATATTCACAGCACCTCTATGTTCATAGCAGCTCAATTTACAATAGCTAAAATTTGGAAATAACCTAAGTGCCCATCAGCAGATGAGTGGATTAAAAAACGATGGCACATCTACACAATGAAATATTATGCTGCTATAAAAAAGAAGGAACTCAGAATTTGCAACAGCATGGATGGAACTGGATAGCATTATGCTAAATGAAATAAGTCAGTCAAAGAAAGATAAATATCACATGATCTCACACATGTGGGATATAATGATCAATGTAATTTGATGAATAAAAATAGATCCAGAGACAAATGGTAGGGGAAGTCGGGGGTGGTGGTTAGAGAGCAACCAAGGACTTATATGCATGCATATTAGCATAACCATGGACACAGACACTGGGGTGGTGAGGGCTTGCCCAGGGTGGGAATGGTTGGGGGGATCAATTGTGGGAAAAGGAGACATATGTAAAAGTTAAGATAATAAAAAATAAAATAAAGTGGTTTCTGTTCTCATACCATTAAAATAATTATATATTTGCCTCAAAGAGCAGGAGGTCTTCCTAGAAATTGGCTCCAGCCTTTCATTGCACAGGCAAGGAAACCAAAGTCCCAAATGGAGTGGACACTTAATGTAATTTCATAACATTAAGCTGAACATAACAACAACCCAGCCAGTATTGATACTGCACTGCCTCTGTTTAATTTAAACAGCTTTCTAAAACCTACTTATACACTTTAATTTTTTTAACTTGCGAAGCAATCATTGAAGTTACATTTTAATATTTGAGAAATAGGTCAGGTAGTGAAGATCCACTGGCCTTAAAATGAAACAGACCTGGGTTCTGTCCTGGCTCTGGCTATTTCTACCTGTGTACCTCTGGAAAGCTTTCTTTGAGCCTCTGACCTTCTTTTTCTCCATTTTTAATGGCAGTAATAATAGGACTTATCTCGTTGGGTAGTTGTGAGGATAAAGTAAGTCAGTGCATGGACAGTATCGCAAAGATAGCACTTGCTCAATGAGAAACAGCCACCAGCCAGGAGGCTGTTCAGAGTACCTTGGTGCTGGGATGGCACTTAGTCTATGAAAGCAACTCTTACATCCCCCTCAAAGCTCCCTGGCATGTTTAAACTCTTGCCCTCTGACCCTTCCCTTTCAAAGCTCTTATACCTTGTTCTCTGCTGGCATAGCCTATTTAGCAGGAAGAACCTAAACATCCCTCTTTCAGATTTCTCTCATTCATCTTTTCTTTCCTCATGCCCTTACCACCACCACCCTCCCACAAAATGCACTTCTTTATGTCCTAGACACCTCCAGCACCACGGAATTGTGACTGCCAGAGTTTCAGGCTTTTCCCTGTGAAAATCCTTAAAGAAATGATTTTCCACATTTCACTCTTCCCCCTTCACCTCCAATAGTAAGGCCTCATATTGACAATCAGTGTCAATCTCTCTGTCTCTGTTTCTGTTTATGTCTATGTCTCTCTCTCTCTGTGTAATTATCTTATGCAAAGAGATGGTAAATACAAGCAAAGTATTTGAACTGCCAACTATCTGCCTTTTCTAAATATTCTCACTAAAAGAAAAACAAAACACTATATAAGAAACACCTTTTTAAAAGCCTCTAAAGATTTCCTGGGTGGGATTCTCAAAGCAAGATTTCTAGATAGGAAAACACTGCAGCCATAGTAGACAATTGCCTGTTGGAAAAGGAGGGTAAAACAAAGTAGTCGTTGCCATTGCTTTTTGGGAAACCAGTAAAAAGTCCATGGAAATAATTGGTAACATATATATGTGTGAAACAAATAACTTGATAATATGGAGTATGCTTGCCTTTCAAGTTTTTCACAGCACTCACTTGATTTTAGTGGAGAATAATGTGACAGGGTGGTATCAATGGGCCATGATGTCACATGCCCCTCCTTGTAGGCATTAATAAGATTCATTGTATTCAGGCAATATCTGTGTTGGAAAAGAATGGAATAAAAGCAAAATGCTAATTTGACTGCAATAATTTATTCATATAAACCAGGTAAAAGGTCACTACATTAACAAATGTCAAAGAAAAAAAGAGACAATGAAGCATTGGCACATCTGTCCCAAACAAGACCAACATCACCTTATCTGACTTCCAAGAGTCTTTGACGGATTTGATGGCTTTCTTTTTTTAATATGTTTTTATTGATTTGGAAGAGAGTGGGAGGGAGACGGACAGGAAGATAGAAACATCGATGAAAGAGAAACATCATCCTGCATGACCTCCACTGAGGATTCAGCCTGCAGCCCTGGCATGTGTCCTAATGGGAAATTGAACTGTGACCTCCTGGTTCATAGGTTGATGCTCAACCACTGAGATACCCAGCCAGACTGGATGGTTTTCTTTTTTAAAATGTATTTTATTGATTTTTTACAGAGAGGAAGAGAGATGTTAGAAACATTGATGAGAGGGAAACATCCATCAGCTGCCTCCTGCACACTCCCTTGACTAGAATTGAACCTGGGACCCTTGAGATCACAGGCCGATGCTCTATCCACTGAGCCAAACCAGTTAGGGCTGGATGGTTTTCTTATTTAAAACACACACACACACACACACACACACACACACACACACACACACACACACCTCCATTTTGGAAGCTGGTCTCTTCTTTTTTTTAAAAAAAATATTTTATTGATTTTTTACAGAGAAAGGGGGAAAGGGATAGAGAGTTAGAAACATTGATCAGCTGCCTCCTACACATCTCCTACTGGAAATGTGCCCACAAATCAGGTACATGCCCTTGACCAGGATCAAACCCGGGGCCTTTCAATCCACAGGCCAATGCTCTATCCACTGAGCCAAACTTGTTAGGGTGGCTGGTCTCTTTCTATTTCTGTCTGTCTGTCTGTCTTTATTTGCCTCTGTCTCCCTCTTCCTTTCTCCCTCCTTCTCTTCCCTCAGAGTCACACTGTTGCCTGTGTCTGTATTTCCAGTATGCATTTAACTTGAAGGCAACCATGCTACATTATTCAAGCCTACTTATTTTTCTTGGTTGTGGGAGAGGGGAATGAATTGGGCAGCAGGAGTGCTCAGACATATTTTCTTTATAGTTTATTGCAACTGTCTATGTGACTTCAGCTGAATGCTGGAAAGGATGAGTCTTCAGTGTGTGATGCTCTGCAACATAGCAGAAGGCTAGCTTCAAAGAGCCATGCACCATTCTCTGTGGGCTTGGAAGCATGCAGAGAAAATACCAGGACACAATGCCATATCCATGCCAGAAATATTAAAGGGGTTTGAAGCAGCAGCAGCAGAGCTGGAGTACAAATTCTGTCTGAAATTTGTCTCTGTTATCAACAGAAGAAAAATACTGTAACTACTTTTCTGATTGGCAAGGAGTCTAGAAATGTATAGTAAAATATGTTAAGGTTTTTTTAAAGCAGATTTTGATTTCTTGTTCTCTACAGCATACAGAGCAATGCCGAAATGAGAATTTCTGTTCAGCAGAAGCCCCCTATTTATGTGGTTCCTTTTGTTCCCAGTGTCTCTGGCCACAAAAATTGAATAGATCAAATGCACTAATGGATGAATAAATACTAGGTGACCTCCTCATTGGTATTTTGTTATGATCTTGATTTGATGAATGAGTGCTCTGCTGCAAGTAATTGTTATGTGGGGGAGGCAAGATAATTTTTCTTCTACCTTTCTAGGTTCTTTTGATTTGGTCTAACAATCAAATTGACATGGGACAGATTAACAGGAGAAAATGAGCAAATTTATTACATATGCACATATGGGGATTCTGTAAGAATATGGGACCTGAACATAAATTGGGAAGTTGAGGCTTATGTGCCCTTCTGGACTAAAGAGACAGAGGCAAAGGTCTGGGATTTTAAAAGGAAAGTAGGCATTCACAGGTGAAGCAAAAAGAGTAAACATTTGGTAAATAAATTCTTGCTGAGCCACCCAGAAATAATGAGACACAAAGGATAATCTAATAAACAGACTTTGCTAGGGGTCCTCCCTGTCTGACACACTTAGATTATAGTATTATGCTAAAGTGGTAGCTCCTTCCTTTAAGCATATTTTTCTATTTTAATTCTTTTAGGCAGACAAGGGAGAGGGTCAGACTTCTTTCTGATTGCTTCTCAAAAATAACCTGCTTAAAATAATATTCCCAAGAGGTATATTTTGGGGTGGTCAATTCTGCTTCCCCTCAGTTAACAAAGAAAACTTTCAAAGAATCCCACATACTCACTGTGGCTATACTTATCCCTGACTGTCTCTGAAGTTTTTTCCAATTGTTTTAGTTTAATGCAGCTGCACTATAATTGTGGATAGGAATGTAAAATGGTGCAGCTACTATGGAAAGTGGTCTGAAGGTTCTTTAAAAAATTAAAAATAGATTATTTTAATATGACCCAGAAATCCAACATCTGGGTATATATAAAAAAATTGAAATCAGAATCTCTAAGAGATATCTGTACTTTCATATTCTTTGCAGAATGATTTACAATATATAAGAGGAGAAGCAACTCAAATGTCCATCACAGGATGAATGGATAAACAAAATGTAGTATTTGCATAACATGGAATTTTTTCAGCCTTACAAAAGAAGAAAATCCTGCTGCATGCTACAATATGGATGAAGTTTGGGGACATTTTGCTAAGTAAAGTAAGGCAGTCACAAAAAGGCAAATACTGTATGATTTCAATTATATGAGGTATAGTCAAGCTCAAAAACAGGAATTAGAATGGTAATTTCCAGGTGAAGAGAGGGGCAAATAAGGAGTAACTAACAGGTATAGATTTTCAGATTTGCAAGATGAAAAATTCTGGGAATCTGTTGCTCAACATTGTTAATATCCCATCTAATAAAAAAGTAATATGCAAATTGACCTACCTTCACTACACCCAACAAGCCATGCGCACAGGTCATGCCCACAAGCCAATCAGGAGTGATATGCAAATTAACACCCAACCAAGATGGCTGCTGCCCATGGCAGGCTGGGGCTGGGGCAGAGCCAGCCAGCAATCGGCCCTATGGCAGAGTGATCGCTAGGTGATCAAGGCCAGAAAAAGCCTCACCAAGAGGCTTTTTCCAGCCTTGGGCAGGACAGGCTTTTTCTGGTCTTGGCCAGGCCAGACTGGGGTGGAGCAAGCCAACGATGGGTCCCATGGCAGGGCAATCAGTGTGTACCCAAGGCCTGGGCTAGGGTGGAGCCAGCCAGCTATCAGCCCGATCACAGGGTGATCACTGGCTGGGGTACCCTGGCCAAGGTCCCCTGCCCAAGGATAAAAGCCTTGGCCAGAGGCTTTTGGCCTTGGGCAGGGTAGGGTGAACCATCAGTAGGACATCCCCTGAGGGCTCCCAGTATGTTAGAGGGGGCTGGTTGGGCTGAGGGACCACCCACCCTCAGTGCACGAATTTTGTGCATTGGGCCCCTAGTATTTAATAATGCACAACAGTAGACTTAAAATGTTAATATGCTCAATTTTATGTTACATAGTTTTTTAGCACACAAACATTTTAAAACTATGTATACTAATAAAAGTGTAATATGCTAATTAGACCAAACATCTTCCAGACAAAGCCATGGTGGCAGTGCTGAGGCAGTGGTGGTTAGGGGCAATCAGGCTGACAGGGGAGAGCAGTTAGGCAGTTAGGGCAATCAGGCCAGCAGGGAGAGCTGTTAGGGGGATTAGGCTGGCAAGGGAGAGCAGTTAGGGGTGATCAGGCTGGGAGGGGAGCAGTTGAGGGCATCAGGTAAGCAGACAGAGGTGGTTAGGGGTGATCAGGAAGACAGGAGGGTGAGCAGTTAGGAGCCAGTGGCCCTGGATTGTGAGAGGAATGTCCAATTGCAGGTTTAGGCCTCACCCTGCAGTCTGACATCACTTGAGGGGTCCCAGATTGGAGACAGTGCAGGCCAGGCTGAAGGACTCCCTCCCTTGTGCACAAATTTTGTGCACTGGGCCTCTAGTCTATGTACACAAAAGCCTAAGTGACTGGTCAACTGCTTGACTGCTCAACTAGTAGCTATGAAGTGCACTGACCATCAAGGGGCAGACACTCAACACAGGAGCTGCCCCCTGGTGGTCAGTGAGATCCCACAGTGAGAGCTTTGCTCAGCTGACAGATGGGCACCAGATACCAGCCTCACAGATGGCGAAAACAGCTGCAGGGGCACAAGCCTCTTCCGCCTCTGTGGCAGCGCTAGAGAGCAACAGTAGCGACAGGTGTAGTGGGGTCGGATCTGGGCTCAGGCTCCTCCCCAGCTGCCTGCCACTTCATGCACTACTACATCCTTTGGGATTGTGAGAGAGTGCAGGCCAGCTGAGGGACCCCACTGGTGCACAAAACCATGCACTGAGCCTCTAGTAAAAAATAAAAATAGAGCTTCACTGTGAAGTTTACATTTTATATGGCTCTTACTGTTAGTTTTGTTTTAAAGACTCCTGCAGTGTGATATCACTGTGTTAGCAGTAACATCAGAAGATGGACTCTTACCAATATGTTGCTTGTGTAGATGGTAGCAGTAGCCCTTAAGGTATTTGCACTCTATCTCTCTGTCCCTGGGTTCACTGCAAACTTGGCAGACAGATCCTCTGTGTGTCTTCTTCTTTGAAGGAAGGGAGCAGGATAGAGAGTTAGAAACATCGATGAGAGGGAAACATTGATCAGCTGCCTCCTGCACAATCCCTACTGGGTATGTGCCTGCAAACAAGGTACATGCCCTTGACCAAAATCAAACCTGGGACCTTTCAGTCCACAGGTCAATGCTTTATCCACTGAACCAAACCAGTTAGGGCTCTGTGTGCCTAGTTTTCAAAAAATTCAGGCAAAAATTGTGCCTGGAAATCCTCCCAAATCTAGCCAAACTTCTAATTTACAATGGTGGCATATAACACTATGGATAGCATAGGGATTACAAACATGGAGTTTCATTTCCATCTTCTCTACCAGTTGCACTAACGCAGCTCTGAATACTATTCTCTGTTCCTTTATACTTTGTATTTTGTTCTAGAGGAGGAAGGGGCAGTTTATTACATTCCTCCTTTTCAATCATTTGCCTGGAAGAGGTCATGGTACACATCTAAGGGAGAATGTGGTGAACACTGTTAAATGCAGCTAAAGTCTTTGTGTTTCTTCTCATCATAATATTAATTATTAAAAATTACTTGAAATAATTTTAATCTTTTGCTCCAAAGGATCCTGAACCTCAATTTAGGAAACCAGAAATTGCTTCTGCCTCTCTCTCCTGATTTCTCTTTACTTACATATCTCACCTTTTCCCTTTTTAAATTAATTTTTCTCTCCCCATACATTTTTCTTCCTTATTTCCTTGTTTATGTTGATTTATCTTCTTGTATTCTTTCTATTTCCATTTTCTTCTCTATAATCTCTTTTTCTCTCTCTTCTTCCATTATCTCGATTGCCCTTTTATCCTTTCCCCTTCCTATTATCTTCTCCCTCTACCCTTTGTCTCTCTTATTCCCTTTCCTCTCCTCTCCCTTCAAATTTAGGAAGCTTAAGGGAATCTTTGAAAAATGTGAAATGACCACTGAATTAGCTCTAATTGTATCCTTTGGAGGGAGATAGGTTGCCCAGGTATGGTGCTTCCCTCTTAGAGGCAGGAGGCACAAATAATGTTTCCTTTACTTTTGATGAGATGTCCTGGTATGCCATCAACCACTGGACATCTGAAAACTGCTTTGAAGTGGCATGTTCTCTGAATCTGCACATATCTTACCAAGGCTTCCAATGCACTTGCTACTTCTTGCTTATCTAGTTCAATTAACATGATGCCATCAAAATAGCTGACCAATGTGGTGTTCTGAGGAATGTCCAGATAACCTGTGAAAAGTTAGCCTTGCGCCAAGATCATATATGCATTCTAGTGTCTTGTCGGTTTCATGTTAACTATCCCTCGTGATAAGGTAAAAGAGAACTCATTTTCCAGTTCTCAGTGACCACATACCATGAACCTGAGGTTATGTTAATTTACTGTAGATAAGATACTGTATTTGGCACAGTAGCTACAGTTAGAGCTAGTACTTAGTTGAGTTTACAGTAGTCCAATATAATTTTTCATGATCTGTTTGATTTTTTGTGGTGTCCAGTCTGGTGAATTAAATGGAGATATGATTACAACAACCACTCCCACATCATTTAGGCACTGATTCCTGCCATTCATTCAGAGAATTTTAATATACCATACTTCTGGAGGTTATAAGGCAGTTTTAGCTAAGCATGTTGTCCTTTTTTATTTTTGTTTGGCTTTTCATTTAGAAATAATTTCAAACTTAAATAAATGCTACAAGAATAACAGTACAGAGAACTTCCATATACTCTGTACCCAGATTTATTAATTTTTAACATTTTGTTATATTTGCTTTATCACTCTTTACTTATTTATAAACATAATTTTACTACTTATTTTCCATTTGATAATAGGTTGAAGTCATCATGCCTTTTTATTTCTGAATACTTTATTGTACAATACTTATGAATAAATATATTGTCTTATATAAGTAAAGTGAAGTTATTAAACTCAGCAAATTTAACACTGATACATTTACCTAATTGGCAGCCAATATTCCAATTGTATCATTCAATGCTTCATTTTGTAACCTATCCTCCCTCTAGTTCAAGGTCCAGTCCTGGATTCTGCACTGCATCTAATTGTTCCGCTTTCTAGAAACTCATTTGTTTCCTCCAATCTGGAACATTAACAGGTGATCAAAAGACATGTTGTTTTATAATACAGAGGCATCTTAATTGTATGCAAACAATGGAGGGAGGGCACTAGCTTTTTACAGAGAAGAGTGGGTGACTTCTGCAGGCCTGGAGAGTTCAGAAGAATCTGGGGAGTCAAGAATTTTTATTCTGTCAATCAGATTCATCAACCCAAGTCTTAGGGTCTCACTCCTTCCTAAGCAGGGTCCAACCTCAGCACAACAGACCTGCTGGGAATGAGGAGTTAACCTTTTCTGAAGATCTGCTACTCATATAATTGAGTATTGGGCTTGGTATTTAGTAGCTGCTTTTTACATTGGAAAGAGCAAAATTCACAGCCTTTGGCACCTTAAAGTAAGTGAATTTAGCTATAGCATCATCCTAATTGAATTGTAGCATGATTCAGAATAGCATGAGAATTCTGAATTTAGGATTATTGGAAATGCATACTCAAAGTAAGGATGAAGATAATGAAAGAGGAGGCAACAGAGAGGATAGAGAAAAGAAAGTACACAGAAGGAAAACTTTACAAACTTAGCAATTTTTATTGTTTTGTTGCAGTATTAGACTCCATCTGCAGCAGTGTGCTAATGATCTAGGCTATCATAAAACTCCAGCCTTGATGGGTGAAGAAACACCAATTTTCAGCCCTGTCAGGGGCCCTGTGGGGATGAAGCTTTGTTTACTGAGCAGTTTGGTTACAAAGGGAATCATATCTTCCCTATCAGGATTCTTGGCCTGAAAACCTGAGTGAGTTGTAAATACAGTAAGTCCCTGACTCTGGTACAATCATAATGAGTAATTTATTAAATTGCTTTTTAAAAAAATTTCATATATGAATATTACTCTAGAACTCTGAAGAAAGCAAATACAAGCACTATTGAGGGCAAGTGAGTAATCTTGAAATATTTTCTTAACACTGAACATCAGAAAGAAAATAGCCAAGTTAGTAAGTTTCTCACTAGAGAAACAAGATGGACAATAAAATCAATATAATCATAATCCCAAAAGTTCTGTCACCTTCACTTTATTATGTTAGCAAAGGTGACAGAACACTTGAGGGCAGAGGATCATATAATGGTGTGAACATCAGAAGGTGGAATTCAGAGGGGCCACAGTATTTCTTCATTTAGACTTAGAACTACCTTATTGAACAGTTTTCTGGAATTATATATTATGACAACCCTTTAATAAATACTCAGTAAATATTTTCTGGCTAAAAGCACAAATAAACTAATTAGACCAGATTAGGAACAATATTAATTGAGGTATAGCATTATAGGAAGAGTTTTAATGTGGGAATCCACAGATTCATCTGTCTGTTTTTCAATTTCTTTATCTGTAAAATTAGTGGCATAAACCAGCTGATCTCTAAGGTTCTTTTTTATCTTTAAAATTCTGAAATTCTATATTATCAATTTCTTTCCATCTTTATCTCTAACTTCTTCATGACATAATAATAGATGATGCTTATGTGGCATTTACTTGTGCCAGATAATGTTCTAAATGATTTATATGATTTAGATTCTTACAACATCACTTTAGGGTAAGTTCTTTTATGTTTTTCAACTAGTGGCCTGGTGCTTGGATTCACGCATTGGAAGGAAAATAATTAGAAGAAATATTTTAATATAGCTATTTGCCCTTTCTCTGTAATAAAAGTGTCATAGCTGCCACAGGTCCCAGTCTATGGAGCAATTGGTGGGATGATCTGACCCCACCCAGCTCCCTCAGCGCCACCACTGGTCAATGTCTGTGGGGCAATCAATGGGGCAATCTACAGGGCGATTGGGCCCCCACTCTCACCCACTTTGGCTTGGTGCCACCCGTTCCTGCCAAGGTCCCACTCTCATCAGGGCCTATCAGGGCCAGCAGTGCCTCCACTCCCTCCCACTGCCAGTGCCATGTTCTGCTCCACCCCCTGGTGGTCAGTGCATATTGTAGCAAAAGGTGGAACTCCCAGTCAAACTCCTGGTCAAGGAGACAATTTTCATATTAGGCTTTTATTATATAGGATTATATGAATGAGACAGCTGAAACTCAGAAAGTTAAGAAACATTATCCTGGCCTGGCAGTGTATGCATTAACTGCTATGCATCACTGCTTTTCCAAAAGAGAGAAACAGAAGTGGGAGTGAAGGAGGGGAAACTAATTTTGAAGACTTGGCTGGTTATATTTAGGAATTCTTTTTCTTTCAAGGTTAGATTTGAGGTTTAAACACCACGAGAACAGGGAAAAGAAGACTAGACAATCTGGCATCTTTTTCTCAAACCCTGCATCTCCAAGAGCACAAAAGGTAGAACCAAAGCTCAGCACAGCCAGCAAGAAGCAGTAGGAGGTATAATATAGTAGTCCTCCCTTATCTAGTGGATGCCTGAAACTGAAGATTGTACTGAACCTTATATCCTGTTTTTTCCTATACATATATACCTTTGATAAAGTTTAATTTATAAATTAGGCACAGATTTAGATTAACAACAAAATCTAATAATAAAATAGAACAATCAGTAATATTCTATAATAAAAGTTATGTGAATGTGGCATTATTAAGTAAAATAAGGGTTACTTGAATACAAGCTCTCAGATACCACAATAGTTGATCCAATACTTAGTTGGCTACTGAGTGACTAAAAGGTGGGAGAAGTGTATATGGTATGAACACACTGGACAAAGGGACGATTCACATCCTGGAATGAATGGAGCAGGACAACAAAACATTACATCACACTACTCAGAATGATGCACAATTTGAAATTTATCAATTACTTATTTCTGGACTTTTGGTATTTTCATACCAGTTGACTGGGGATAACTGAAACCAGATAACTGAAACCATGGAAAGTGAAACCACAGATAAAGATGAGTGAGTACTTATACAAAGCTCTAACATGAAAGTAGAAAATTCAAACCTGAATTTCTCCTTCCTCTCCTGCCCCAGGCAGTGACTTTCAGGTACTATCTCCTTTATGTCCGTTCTTTATCTGGTGTCAGGACAGTGAGCCTTGCATGTTTGGAATTTCCAAATAGAAAAACAAGAATGTAAAGGTCAGGCTGGTATGTATTGTGGGAGAATTAAGTAAGAAAGGCAATGAAGCAGAACATATTCATGAGTGACAGTTTCCTATTCATTAAATTATCAACTCCTTGACAGAACAGACTGAGTCAAAGTAAATCCTTATCAGACCTGAACTGGACTGGTTTAGTTCTGACACTGTGCTCTATAAATTATTCTTTATTTCTCTACCAGATATAATTCTACACCAAATAGCAAGGAGTATTCTGACTTTTTATTACTTTTCTGTGAAGTGGTAGCTTCAGGTGCAGGAAAAGATATAGGGTTAAATTATGCATTGTGATTTCTCAACTGCCTTCTAAGTTAAATAGAAAGTCAGAATTATGGTAAAGTGCCAACTTTGTTTCACCCTTGGAGACTACATTTTAGCTTTTATGGAAAAGAATCAACAATTTAATGGAGATACATAAAAATTTATGTCCTTGGAGAGAATGAAAATTCTGTCAAACTCCTTGACCAGCCTGCTGACACAAAAGGGGATGTGTGGGATGACAATTCATTCAGGCAACACCCAGGGGTCTGGGGGTACTGTGGGTGGGATTCTGAAGCTCTGAGTTAACAATAACTCCTGGGAGAATTACCCATGGGAGATAACTTCCTTCAGTGTTTTTCAACATGCTGCCTACCTTTCCTTCTCACATTAAAATAGTTTGCAGAGCCAAAGCCGGTTTGGCTAAGTGGGTAGAGCATCAGCCTGAAGACTGAAGGGTCCCAGGTTCAGTCCTGGTCAAGGGCATGTACCTTGGTTGCCGGCACATCCCCAGTAGAGGGTGTGCAAGAGGCAGCTGATCAATGTTTCTCTCTCATCAATGTTTCTGACTTTCTGTCCCTCTCCCTTCCTCTCTGTAAAAAATCAATAAAATATATTTTAAAAATAGTTTGCAGAGTCTTGAATTTAATAGATAAAATAAAGCAGAGTGAAGAGCCCTTTTGTTTGGGTGAATTGTTAAAACGTTTTCATGATGAAGAATTTAGAAATTTCAACCTAGTATAATGGTTAAGTAATGTAATGGTTAGACTCTAAACATAGACTGTCTAGGTTCAAGTCCTGGTGCTTGAATTCACTAGCTATGAAACCATGGGCAAGTCACACAACCTCTCTGCACCTCAGTTTTCCTATCTACACATGAAGATAATAAAAGTACATATAACTTTCTTGTTGTTATGAGGATTAAGTGAATTAAAATTTGTAAAGTGCTTAGAATAATGTCTAGCATATAATAAGCATTATATAAGTATAAAATAAACTAATATTTATTTGCTTCCTGCTAGGTCTAATGATGTAAGTCTTATGAAACACAAATATTGTTATTCTCAATTTATTGATATGAAAATTGAGCCTCAAACAGGTTATATGACTTCCCCAAAGTTATACAGGTTGTATGTTTAAGACCAAGATTCAAAATCGAATGTGTCTCATCCAGAAGTGAATATTCCTTCCATCACACCATAATAGCTTTCCATTTGAAGCTCTATAATATTTTCTTGTCTTTTCTTAAAGGATATGAGCCTTGAACAAACTTCTCTTTATATCAGCCTTTCTAGTTCCCTTGGAGCAGTGGCTGAAGGGGTCTCCAACTGCCACATAGCTCAGTATAGGTAGTCTCTGGATTTGTTGTTTCTCGTTTTAGAAATATACTTCTGGAAAGTTGTCAGCACACAAAAATGAACTGATCTTCTCTTATCCAATGAAATAATGTTGGTGGTTGAGTGTGATTTGATTTCCTCTCAGAGAAACCATGTTGTCTTCTTTTTTTATTTTTTAATCTTTATTGTTCAGTTTATTAATTACATTGTTTCCCCTTTTTTATCCCCCTATATCTCCCCTCCACCCTGTATCCATCCGTCCCTCCACCCTCACCTCCCTCTCCCCAATGTCCTCTCCTATTCTTGCAAGATTTTTGTCCAGTCTTTTGCTGTACTTCCCACAACCCTTTTCTCCCGAAGAATTGTCAGTCCATTCGCTCTCTATGTCCATGTTTCTGTTATATTCACCAGTTTATCTTGTTCATCAGCCTATCAATTCACTTGATTTTTATGTTCATTTGTTGATAGATGTGTATTTGTTGTTCATAATTTATATTTTTACCTTTTTCTTCTTCCTCTTCTTAAAGAATATCTTTCAGCATTTCATATAATATTGGTTTGGTGGTGATGAACTCCTTTAGCTTTTTCTTATCTGCGAAGCACTTTATCTGATCTTCAATTCTGAATGATAGCTTTGCTGGATAGAGTAATCTTGGTTTTAGATTCTTGCTATTTATTATTTTGAATATTTCTTGCCACTCCCGTCTGGCCTGCATCGTTTCTATTGAGAAATCCGCTGACAATCGTATGGGTGCTCCCCTGTAGGTAACCAACTGTTTTTCTCTTGCTGCTTTTAATATTCTCTCTTCATCTTTTGCTCTTGGCATTTTAATTATGATGTGTCTTGGTGTCGTCCTCTTTAGATTCCTATATTTTGGGGTTCTGTGTACTTGCTGGGCTTTTAAGTTAATTTCTTTCACCAGGTGGGGGAAGTTTTCAGTCACTATTTCTTCAAGTAGGTTTTCATTCACTTGCTCTCTCTCTTTTTCTGGCACCCCAAAAATTCGGATGTTGGCATGCTTGAGGTTGTCCCAGAGGCCCCTTACACTATCTTCAATTATCTGAATTCTTTTTGTTTCTTGCTTTTCCAGCTGAGTGGATTTTGCTTCTTTGTATTTCAAATCTTTGACTTGGTTCTTGTGGCCCTCTGGACTGCTTTTAGGACTTTGTGTAATATTTTTTTATTTCAGTCTGTGTATGCTTGATTTCTAGTTGCTCCTTTTTCATATCCGTGAGGGTCTGGTTCATATCCTCAGAGGTCTTGTTCATTTCCTTGAGGGTCTCATTCATTTCCTTGTAAGTCTCATTCAATTCCTTGTAAGTCTCATTCATTTCCTGGTTGGTATTGTTTATTTCCTCATAATTCTCATTAAGTTCATCGGCCTTTTCTAGGAGCCTCTTGAAAAGCCTTATAACCGTGGTTTTGAACTCTATGTCTAGTCGTCTTTTCTCCTCCATTTCTTTCACACCTGATTTCTTCCCATATCTCTGCATGGTGGCTGCTTTATGTGGTAGATATCCTCAAAGGGACAGTGGTTCAGCCTCCCCAGTTACCTGAGGTGGGTACTCTTACTGTAATCCTTTATGGGTTGTACAGTATTTTTTAATTTAAACCCAGCTTGTTGTTAGCCCTAGGAGGGTTTGACCTCCAGGCCAATTGGCTGGGAAGGGAGACTATGTTCAGGTTGGATGGGCAAAGTCTCTGAGCTGCGCAGGCAGCCTCAGTGTCAGCTATGTCCTATGCGTCGCTCGTGAGAGCGGGTCTCTATTGGATGGGGATGGCTGCAGACACCTCCAAGAGAAAGCCGCTAGTCTCTTCCCCTTGCCAGACAACTCTGCCTCTCCCCAAATGTGTCTGCACACCCAAAGTCTAGCCCAGGGTTGTAAAATAGATGGTTTCTGGGACCTGGAGACAAGTTTCCAAGGGGTAAGTCGTGGGTTTGTGCGACACTTGCGTGCAAACTTCTTTTCCCAGCCTCCGGGTTTCTCTGCAGACTAGGAGAACTCTGCTGTGCCCTGCTTCCAGGGTGCATCCCCCGGTCCTCGGAGCTCGCCTGGCACTGGGGAATCTGTGCAGTGGGACGTCTCCACATACCCCAGATCTCGGACCTTGCCTGGTGCTGGGGAATCCGTGTAGTGGGACGTCTCCACCCTCCCCATTGGTGAAATCCAGCCGGGGTTGCTGCTCCAGCCCTACAGCCCACGCGTGCAACCAGGACGGCTCCTAACCTGTTTCTGTCTTCAAGGCTGTGCTCCCGCTGCTCCTCTGAGTCTCAGTGTCCCACCTTTACTCTTATTTGTGGAGTTTTCACTCAGCCAGCTTTCTGGCGATTCTGGGTGATGTCTGTTCTGCTGTTATGTTGTAGTTCTTAAATCGTTGCTCAGGGCAGAACAATAGGTGTTTACCTATGCCGCCATCTTGGTTCTCCCATGTTGTCTTCTTTAAACAAGTTGCATTTAATTATAGGCTCATCATCTATACATATAAAACCCTAAGCAACTGGTTGACCATTTGACCAGTTAATATGATGCACACTGACCACCAGGGGGCAGATGCTCAACACAGGAGCTTCCCCTTGGTGGTCAGGCTCATAGCCAGCAAGTGCAGCTGTAGTGGTGCGAGCCTCTCCTGCCTTTGCAGCAACATTACCAAGCAGCGACCACAGCAGGTACAGTGGGGCCAGGTGAGTGGGAGACATCCACCCCAGGCTTGGGCTCCTCCCCAGCCGCCTGTTACATCATGCACTACTACATCCTGGATTGCAAGAGTGTGCAGGCCAAGTTGAGGGACCTCACTGGTGCATGAATCCGTGTACCAGGCCTCTAGTAGCTTTTATAAAATTTTCTAGCCAGCTTGATATTCAGTAGCCTATATAATCCCATTTTCATTGTAGACCTATGAATACTTAATTTCTTAGTCATCTGCAACTGGGACCCTTATCCTGGGCCCTACACTTTAGATAACCCTCCTCTGTGCCCCTTCAGACTCCCCATTTTCTAATGGGATAAAAATTCTGTGGGGCCACACTTTGAGTAACAAGAGTATAGTGGACATTGGAGGGGTTTTGGAGAGAATGATCCCTAGATATATCTGAATTTTAAGACTAAATCGAGTTATTCACTAACTATGAATAGTTGGGCAAGTTAACAGTCTTTTCCTTTTATTTTTTATTTAATCACCAAACTAATGTCTGCGTCTATGAGGTTATTTTATTTGGTTAATACTCTCACCTCTTCACTCAGCCCCCCTCTGAACCTCAGTTTCTTCATCTGGGGAATGAAGAGAATAATACAGGCCTCAAAGTGGTGTGAAAGTTAAATGAGGTAATGAATGTATAATATATTGCTACCTGGCACATAGACACTTAAGGAAACGAACTCCTTTTTGCATAGTAATCTCCTAGAATTGCAGACTTCATATTTTAACAAGCATCTTCACAGTTTCTTCTTTTGAGTTTCTTAAAATCCTCAGATGGATATTGCCTGGTACTGTTCCCCTTGCTTGAGCTATACTGACATAGTATGTAAATTAGGTTCAACATATCTGTGCACTTATATTTTAATCTGGTACAACTTAGTGATCTGATTAAATATCTAATATAAAAGGGCAAAGAGAAGAAAAACAGTAAAGGGAAAAGTAAAAGATACATTTCTTTCGATGTGGTCTTACCATTTCTCCCTTTGAGAGAAAAATTTGGACTGGCCCTGTGACTTGTTCTGACCAACAGAAGATAGCAATGGTAACAGTTAAAACTTGAGACAGCTTCCATTTCTGTCTTCCTGAATGGAATACTTCTTGTGACCTAGCCATAATACTGTGAGAAAGCCCAAGAAATCTCACAAAAAGGCTCCCATGAAGGAAAAATCAATGTCCCAGGAGCTCAGCTGAACTCCCAGCCATGAACGAGCACCAACTGACAGCCCTTAAAGACTGCAATGCTGGACCTTGCAGCCATCCCACAGTCACAACCAATAGCACAGGAAGTAGATAAATTATCCAATCAACCTCATAACAAACAGTAAGTTGATATTGTTTTAAACCATGAAGTTTTAGTTGTTTGTTATATGGCAATATGCAATTGACACTGAAATATTTAGTCATCGTGTTGTGTTCGTGTACTGTTTACTTGGAAGCAAGTTGATGAAAACACAGGCAGAAGGAAACACATCATATTACCTGGAAACATATTTCATAGAAGATCCCCTTTGAAAAATTAATGACACTTTGATATTAGTAATACATAGATCTTTTCTTCATATCTATAGAAGTGACCTTTTGAAGATTTTATTTTAGTGTATTAAGCAGACATGCAGAGTAGTCAAATTTAAAAAAATATATCTAGTTCTTAATTGCGTTTTGAATTGTTAACAAAATGCCTGTGCAATATATAGATGATGTATTATATAATTATACACTTGAAACCTATATAATTTTATTTACCAATGTATGCCCAATAAATTCAATTTTAAAAAACCCATAGAACTGGGAATATTGAGTTCCCAGAGTCACTTTCATATAGAGAGACAGAAGCTGCTGGGAGACAATGTATGTTTTGCTGTGCCATGACTTTGGATGCTCTGATTGATTTTTCTTACCTGGCATCAAAATGTTATTTCTTGTTCTGTTTTGTGTATGAGCAGGGATATGAGGCTGATCAAGGAAACATTTATATAAGGATCCTAACATCAATGGCAAGTGTGGAGTGTCATTCTTCATTTATTCATTCAAAAGTCAGTGCCTCCAACTTGTGCCAGGCATGGGCTTCAAATGACAAACAAGTTATTCTCCCTGTCTCAGGGTTCAAATCCTTTTTTGGTGTGAAAATACCAAAATGTTAATATACTACCTTTAGAAGAACAAAGTTGGAGAGATCACAATACCAGATACTAAGCTAAACTACAAAGCCATTGTTCTCAAAATTGCATGGTATTGGCACAATAACAGACATATAGACCAAATGGAACAGAGAACCCAGAAATTGACCCAAGCCGTTATGCTCAATTCATATTGGACAAAGGAGGCAAGAGCATACAATGGAGTCAAGACAGTCTCTTCAATAAATGGTGTTTGGAAAATTAGGCAGATATCTGCAAAAAACAAAACAAAACAAAACAAAAACGAAACTAGATCACCAACTTACACCATACACAAAAATAAAGTCAAAATGAATAAAGAACTTAAGTCTAAGATGGGAAACCATAAAAATCTTAGAAGAATCCATAGGCAGAAAAACGGCAGATATTTGTGGTAGCAATATTTTTACCAATACAGTTCATAGGGCAATGGAAACTAAGGAGAAAATAAACAAACTGGACTACATCAAAATAAAAAGCTTCTGCACAGAAAATGAAACCATCAACAAAACAACAAGAAAGCCCACTGCTTGGGAGAACATATTTGCCAGTGTTATCTCCAATAAGGGTTTAGTCTCCAAAATTTATAGAGAACTCATACAACTTAACAAAAAGAAGATAAACAATCCAATCAAAAAATGGACAAAGGACCAAAAATAAACACTTTTCAAAAGAGGACAAAATGCCAACAGACACATGAAAACATCCTTAAAGTCACAAATCATCCTAGAGATGCAAATCAAAACAATAGTTTACCATCTCATACCTGTTAGAATGGCTATCATCAACAAATCAACAAACCACAAGTGCTGGCGAGGTTGTGGAGAAAAAGGAACCCGCATGCACTGCTGGTGGGAATGTAGACTGGTACTGCCACTGTGGAAAACAGTATGGCGTTTCCTCAAAAGTTAAAAATGGAACTACTAGTTGACCCATTAAACCTACTTCTAGGAATATATCCCAAGAAATCAGAAAGGACATTTCCTATGTTCATAGCAGCACAATTTACAATAGCTAAGACTTGGAAACAGCCTAAGTACCCATTAGCAGATGAGTGGATTAAAAACTGTGGTACATCTACACAATGGAATACTACACTGCTGTAAAAAGGAACTTTTACCATTTGCAATAGCATGGATGGAACTGGAGAGCATTATGCCAAGTGAAATAAGTCAGTCAGAGAAAGATAAATGCCACATGATCTCACTCATTTGTGGAATATAATGAACAACATAAACTGATGAACAAAAATAGATCCAGAGACAGAGAAACACTGAACAGAGTGTCAAAACTCAGAGGGAAGGCAGGGGTGGGTGGGGGGTGGGATTTGGGATGTGTGTAAAGAGATCAACCAAAGGATTTATATGCATCATATTAGCATAACGGTTATGGACACCGACCCTGGGGTGGTGAAGACTTGTTCTGGTGGTGTGTGTGGCCAAGGAGGGGTCAATGGGAGAAAAAGGAGACATATGTAGCACTTTAAACAATATATATTTTGTTTCTATATATAGTAACTTTATATACACTGGATATATCTGGTAAGACTCAATATTTTTTTCTGGTTCCACCGTTATGGGAAATCTCAATCTAAGGTATCATTGTTTTGAATATATGATTGTATAAATATAATCCAGCATCCTGGAAAATTAATGTAAGACCTTCTAAGCAGAAACCATCATTTGGCACTGAAGTTTATGACAATCTAGATAACAGTACTTCTTCCTAGCTATAGCATCTATCTGACTAAAGCTCTAATTCTGCATTCAGCAACTAAGATGCACAACAGGAAATGGAAACAGTATTTTGTAGACCTACCCTAAATGAAAACCTTCTTTTGAAAAATCCACTCCTAATAACCAGTTGTTGTTCAGTTCATTGTATTTATATGGGGAAGGTAGCCATAATTTTCCATTACTGTTAATAGTTGAATTCTGAAAAGAGTAAATTTGTTCAAGGCAAGGGAGTTAACACTCAGTTGCTTCATTGTAGCAAAAAAATAAAAATAGAAATAAATAATATGTCTTTTCTTGTGCCAATAAATGCTCTTGCCTCCTTTGTCCAATATTAAAAATAAAAATAAAATAGAAAATTGTACTATAAAGTAAAGGATCCACAATGAAAAGGTAGTTAAATACCGACCTACTCAATGCAAGCCCTTGGTCCAACTATTTCTTTGCTTGGCCTATCTTTCTGATCTACTTCTTTTTATCAAGAGGACATTTTCTCCAAATGACAGTACTCAAAGTTAAGATAATGCAAACCTGTGATGCACACAATTGCATCCCGATTTCATTTAAACTACAGTTCCTTTTTTTTTCTATTTTCATCTATTGAACAATGCATTGTTCATTACTCTTTCATGTCTCTGTGATTAGAACAATTTGGATGTGTCCCTTTTCATTGACCAAATACTGAAATAATTATTTGTGTAGAGAAGTTTACACATATTGTTCACAGTCCAATAAACTTTATAAAGTCTTTTGCTCATTCTCTAACAAGGAGGGGATACTCTGAGGCATCTGGTCATTGGGGAGAGTTCATTTATTTATTTAACAAATATTTATTGGACACCTATTCTGGGCTAGGCACTCTTCTTGCCACTGTAAAAATAGACACATCTTTGTCTTCATGGAGTTTATGTTCTAAAGAGGAGAGACATATAATAAACAAATAAAGAATTGAAATATGTAGGAGGGTGAAAAGTGGTATAGAAAAGATAGAGAATGAGGAATGGAGTATTTGGCAGGAGATAAGTGAAATTTTAACGGGGTCATTGAGAGATGCCTACCAAATAATATGGTATTTGATAAAGACCTAAATGTTGCCGGGGAAGAAATAAACTATGTGGATCCTAGAAAAGATTTTTCCAGTCAAGGAGAATAATAAACACAAAGAACCTGAGATAGCAGTATGCTTTGAAGTGTTTGGAAACAATTTAAAAAGTCCTTTATATAGAATGGAGATAGGGAGAGGAAAGATGGGGAATCAGGTCAGATAGATAATGGGCAAGGATAATGTTTAGGTTCTTATAGGCCATTATAAAGGCTTTTTCTTATAGAGGATTGAACTTAAGCTTACTATAGTCTAATAATTTAATAGAATCACTGTTTTCTGTATTGAGAATTGATCAGTAACAGGAAGACTTCTTTTTTTTAATTATCTATCTATCTATCTATCTATCTATTTATTTATTTATTTATTTATTTTATTCTTTAAATTATTACAAATAGTAGTACATATGTTTACTTCCCCCCCCCGATTGTCTTCTACCTAGCCTCCCCTACCCCCGAGCACATGTCCTCACCTGCCCCCCCCGACCCAGTGTCTTGTATCCATTGATTATGCTTATATGCATGCACACAAGTCCTACGATTGATCTCTTACAGCCCCCACCTCACACCCTCCCCAGTCTTCCCCCTGTAGTTTGACAGTCTGTTCAACGCTTCTTTGCCTATATATCAATCTTTTCTCCTGTTTCTTTTCTTTAAAAAGATATTGCATCTGCATACTGGAAATAAATGTATAAGAACAAAAATTTTTTGAGTCTCAGTTTCAATGTCCAACTGTTCTGAGGCACAGTTTCTTTTTTTTTTCTTTTTTTATTTTTTTTCATGTATTTTTATTGATTATTTTGCAGTATAATAGTAGTACATGTTTTCCTTTCCCCCTCCCCCTTATCCTCCCCACAGCCTCCCCTACCCCCCAGCACATATCCCCAGCTTCCCCCCCTCCCCACCCCAGTGTCTTTCATTCATTGGTTATGTTCATATGCATGCATACAAGTCCTTCAGTTGATCTCCCCCCACATCTGCCTCCCATCCACCCAAGCCTTCCCCTATAGCTTGACAGCCTGTTCAAGGCCATCCTGCCTCTGTATCAATCACTCTCCCCTGTTTCTTTTCTTCAAAAATATCTTGCCTCTGCATACTAGAAATAAATGTATAAGAACAAAAAATGTTTCAGTCTCAGTTTCAATGTCCAACTGTTCTGAGTCCCAGTTTCAGTTTCAAATAATTCTTTATGTGTATAAGTCAGCACTTGTATCCAGATGGTGGACACATCATGTCAATGCAAGATCCATCCTCTCTGGTTTGGTCCTGGACTGCCTGCAGACATGCACAGCTGCCGACTGCTAGCATGGCAAGGTGTCGTCAGTGTCCCCCATCTCTGGACCATCCTCGTGAATGGAACAGATCCATCAGTTCCTCACAGTCACAGGAACCCACATGGTCTTGGAGTTGTTCTCTGAAAACACACAAACACATTCTCGACCAAAAGTTAACAAAGGGATCCTCTATGCAAAATAGACTTGGGATTCTTTTTAATTTTTGCCTAAATGATTTTCCTTTGGCTTATTTTGACACCATGTGTGTTTTTTCATGGGTGTCCTGCAATGGGTTTTACAAATTGAATTTACTTTACTGAAGTAAGAATTGTCTAGGTGTATTTTACTTACTCGATATTTTCTTTTTCCCTTACATGATATTACCCCGCTGTCCCCTCCCCTTTTTTGATTAATGGGGACTTTTGGAAATTTTATATTGCAGTCTTGGTAATTTTAAATTTTAATTTTTGCACACAAATATGACTGCTTTAGGTTCTTTGGATGTTAGGCAATTTTACAGTGAGATGAACTACTAATAGATTTTTTAGTTAATGTTTTAGGAAAAGCTTTTTGTCCAGTACACTATAATTTTCTTGAGTATTCTCATGTTTCACTTGGCCAATTTAAATTAATCTGAAAACTTGATTACTATTTTCCTGTCAATTTTAATACTCAAGCAGAAATCTTACTTTACCCTGTAAATACTAGTGGAAAGTTATATTTGCAATTTTGAGTAGGTCCTGAGCATTCCTGGTAATAGACTGAATTTAGATATAGAGCAGCTATTGCTGGCCGAGTCTCTGTCTGCCACCTGGGTCCCGGTGTGAGTTGTGCGTGGGAGGTGAAGCAGCCGTGGGGGTAGGAGACCTCCCTCAGGAGGGTTGAGAATTCAAACCCCTGCAAGGTTTGTGGATGAGGGTCTATGCCCCACCTCTGTTGACCTTTTAGTTCTCTCCAGTTGGCCCCTCTGCGACTGTGCCTTTCTTAGGTTCTTCCTTCCCGGTACTGATCACATATCTCGGGGAACTCAGGTTTCTTCTCCAGTGAGGGCCCAGCCCACACCACTGGACAAGAGACAGATCCATGGTGCCAGCCACCTAGAGGCTTCACCCTCAGCTTGAACTGAAAGCTCAGGAAACTGTTATGTGCACTTGGATTGTGAGAAGAGGGTCCCTCTTGGTAAAAAGGGCAAGAGGGGCCAATATAGAATGCTCCAGTGCCTTCCCAGTGCCTTAATTCCTTCTGAATGTGATTAATTCCTTTCCTATCCTTTTTGAAATTGCTGCCAAATATTCAAAGAATTAGTTTGTAAGTTTCTTTGGGATAATTGTGCAATGTGCTGTTGTTAAATATAAAAAATTATAATGACATTGTAGAATAATATGATTTAAGGGTATTATGGTGTCACAGGAGGCTAAGGGGGGGCCTAGCCTAAGGACTGGTGTCCATAGGAGATAACAAGCTCTAGGCCATGTCAATTAAATCTCAAACTAGCTGCCAATTTTGTTATAACTTTATATAAACTTTGTCAGGGATGTAAAAACACAAATTACTTACCTTAGTTCAAGAGGTCAAGTATGTTGACTTTCTCCCTTTCTCGGGCCACCCCACACTTACCCTGAGGTTTGACATTCTGATGGACATTTCTCAGTCTCTGTATTCATTCTTGTTCATCAGTGTATGTCGTTCATTGTATTCCACAAATGCGTGAGATCATGTGATATTTATATTTCTCTGCCTGGCTAATTTCACTTAGCATAACGCTCTCCAGCTCTATCCATGTTGTTGCAAATGGTAGGAGCTCCTTCTTTTTTACCGCAGTGAAGTATTCCATTGTGTAGATGTACCATAGTTTTTTAATCCACTCATCTGCTGATGGGCACTTAGGCTGTTTCCAAAACTTAGCTATGGTAAATTATGCTGCTATGATCATAGGGGTGCATATATCCTTTCTGATTCACGTTTCTAGTTTCTTGAGATATATTCCTAGAAGTGGGATCACTGGGTCGAATGGGAGCTCCATTTTTAGTTTTTGGAGGAAACTCCATACTGTTATCTACAGTGTCTACACCAATCTACAATCCCACCAGCAGTGCAAGAGAGTTCCTTCTTCTCCACATTCTCGCCAGCACTTGTGGTTTGTTGTTTTGTTGATGAAAGCCATTCTGACCAGTGTGAGATCATACCGCATTGTCGTTTTGATTTGAATCTATCGGATAATTACTGACTTTGAGCAAGTTTTCATATGTCTCTGGGCCTTCTTTTTATCTTCTTTCTAAAAGATTCTACTTAGTTCCATTGCCCATTTTTTTTATTGGATCATTTGTCCTCCTTTTATTAAGTTGTATGAATTGCCTGTATATGCTTGAGATTAAACCTTCATCACTGATAACATTTGCAAATATGTTCTCCCATACAGTGGCTTTTCTTTTTGTTTTGTTGATGGTTTATTTAGCTGTGCAAAAGCTTTTTATTTTGATGTAGTCCCATTTGTTTATTTTCTCTTTAGCTTCCATTGCCCTAGGAGCAGTACCATCAAATAAGTTCTTTTGGCATATGTCTGAGATATTTCTTCCTGTGGGTTCCTCTAATATTTTTACGGTTTCCTGTCTTATGTTTAAGTCCTGTATCCATTTTGTGTTTATTTTTGTGTAGGTGTAAGTTGGTGGTCTAGTTTCTTTCTTTCTTTTTTTTTTGCATGTATCTGTCCAATTTTCCCAGCACCATTCATTAAAGAGAATGTCTTGACTCCATTTTATGTTCATGTTTTCTTTGTCAAATATTAATTGAGTATAGTGGTTTGGGTTGATATCTGGATTCTCTATTGTATTCCATTGGTCTATATGTCTGTTCTTGCGCCAGTACCTGGCTGTTTTGAGAACAGTAGCTTTGTAATGCAGCTTGAAATCTGGTGTTGAAATCCCACCGACTTTGTGCTTCTTTCTCAGGCTTGCTGTGGCTATTCGGGGTCTTTTTTTATTCCAGATGAATTTTTGGAGTGTTTTTTCTAATTCTGTGAAATAGGCTGTTGGTATTTTAATGGAGAGTGCATTAAATTTATAAATTGCTTTGGGTGGTGTGAACATTTTAATGATGTTGGTGCTCCCAATACATGAACGTGATATGTTCTTCCACCTGTTTACATCTTCCTCTATCTTTTTCCCCCAGTTTTCTGTAACTAGGTCTTTTACCTCCTTGTTAAGATTATTCCTAGGTATCTGAACTTTTTGATGTGACCATAAATGGGATTACTTTTTTAGTCTCTCTTTCTATAAGTTCACTATTGGTATATAGAAATGCTTTAGATTTATCAGGGTTAATTTTGTATCCTGATACGTTGTTGAACTCATTTATTAAGTCTATTAGTTTTTTATGGAGTCTTTTGGTTTTTTTAAGTACAATATCATGACATCTGCAAATAAGGATAGCTTTACTTCTTCTTTTCCAATTTAGATGTCTTTTATTTCTTCTTCTTGTCTAATTGCAATGGCTAATAATTCCAATACTATGTCGAACACGAGTGGTGAGAGTGGGCACCCCTGTCTTGTTCCTGTTCTTAGGAGAAAGGGTTGTAGTTTTTGCCCGTTGAGTATGATGTTTGCTGTGGGTTTATCATATGTGGTTTTTATTATGTTGACGTATGATCATTCTATTCCTTCCTTGTTGAGAGTTTTTATCAAGAAAGGGTGTTGGATTTGTGAATTCCTTGTTCCGCATCAATCAATATGACTACTTGGTTTTTATCTCTCAATTTGTTTATGTGATGTATCACATTTATTGATTTGTGAATATTGTACCATCCTTGCATCCTTGGGATAAAGCATACTTGGTCATGGGGTATGATGTTTCTGATATACTGCTGGATCCGATTTGCTAGAATTTCATTGAGGATTTGGGCATCTATATTCATGAGGGATATTGGCCTGTAATTTTCTTTCGTTGTGTTATCTTTATCTGGTTTTGGTATTAGGGTGATGCTAGCTTCAAATAAGGAGTTTGGCAGTGTTCCAACCTCTTGAATTTTCTGGAATAGTCTGAGGAGGATAGGTTTTAGTTCTTCCTTGAATGTTTGGTAAAACTCCCCTGTGAAGCCGTCTGGCCCTGGGCTTTTTTTTGCTGGAAGCTTTTTGATGACTGCTTCAATTTCTTCCACAGTTATTGGTTTATTGAGCTGTTTAGATTCTTCTTGATTGAGTTTTAGGAGGTTATATTTTTCTAGGAATATATCCATTTCCTCCAGGTTGTCCAGTTTGTTGGAGAAGAGTTGTTCATAGTATTTTTTAACAGTCCTTTGTATTTCGATGGGGTCTGTTATTTCACCTCTTTCATTTCTGATTTTATTTATTAGGCACCTCTCTCTTTGCCTCTTGGTGAGCCTAGCTAGAGGTTCATCAATCTTGTTTATCCTTTCAAAGAACCAGCTCTTAGTTTTGTTGATCTTCTGTATTGTTTCTTTGGTCTCTATGTCATTTATCTGTGCTCTGATCTGTACTATTTCCTTCTTTCTGCTTACACTGGGCTTTTCTTGTTGCTCTCTTTCTAACTCTTTGAGTTGTTGGGTTAGATAATCTATTGCCATTGTTTTTTTTTTGTTTGTTTGTTTGTTTGTTTGTTTTTGCAGTAGGATTGTAGATCTATGAACTTCCCTCTGAAAACTGCTTTCCTACTGCCCCATAGATTTTGGATTGTAGTGCTATCATTGTCATTTGTTGTCATGATGTTTTCTATTTCTTCCTTGTTCTCTCTGGTAACCTAGTCATTGTTTAATAGCATGGTGTTTAATTTCAATGTGTTTGGTTTTTTTGGATTGTTTTTATTGTAGTTGATTTCCAGCTTTATGCCACTGTGATCTGAGAATATGCTTGATATGATTTCTATCTTCTTGAATTTGGAGACACTTTGAACAAACATATGATCTATCTTTGAAAGTGACCCATGGGCACTTGAAAAGAATGTATATTCTGTGTCTTTGAAGTGAAATGATGTGAAGATGTCAATTAATTCCATCTGGTCTAGTGAGTCATTGAGAATTGATGTTTCTTTACTGATTTTTGTTTAGAGGATTTGTCCAATGGTGATAGTGGGGTATTAAAGTTACATACTATTATTGTTTTGCTGTCAATCTCTCCCTTGATATCCTCCAGGAGTTTTTTTTTTAATATATATATATTTGGTTGGTCCTGTATTGGGTGCCTATATGTATTATGAAGTGGCCTTATTTATCTTTTGTTATGTACTTCACTTTGAGATCTAATTTATGGGATATAAGTATTGCTACCCCAGTTTTTTTCCATTTCCATTCTCCTGAAGAACCTTTTTCCATCCTGTCATTCTCAGTCTGTGTGCATCTTTTCTTTGGAGATGGGTTTCTTGTAGACAGCAGATATATGGGTCATATTTTCTTATCCAGTCCATTACCCTATATCTTTTGACTGGAGTATTTAAACCATTTACATTTAAAGTTATTACTGATAGGTACTTATTTATCACCATTTTTGTTCTTTAGCCTCGTGTTCCTTATTCGCTTTCTATTTCTTTTTACAGCAGACCCTTTAGGATTTCTTGCATTGCTGGTTTGGTGGTAATGAATTCCCTTAGTCCTTTTTTGTCCATGAAGCTCCTGATTTGACCTTCAATTTTGGTTGATAGCCTTACTGGGTACAGTATTCTAGGATTCAGACCCTTCCTTTGCATGACTTTGTATATTTCATTCCATTGCCTTCTGGCCTGATAAGTTTCTGTTGAAAAATCACTTGCTAATCTGATGGAGGGGTTCCTTTGTAGGTGACTTTCTGTTTTTCTCTGGCTGCTTTTAAGATTCTCACTTTGTAGTTGGTGTTTGCCAATTTAATTATAATGTGCCTTTGCAGAGGTTTTTTGGGGTTTATTTTGCTTGGGACTCTGTGAGCTTCTTGGATTTGTGTGTTTTTTTTCTGTCCTATATCAGGGAAGTTTTCTGTCATTATTTCTCTCAACAGGTTTTCTATTCCTCCTCAGTTTCTTGTCCCTCTGGAAGCCCTATTATGCAGATGTTGTTTTGTTTCATGTTGTCCTAAAGTTCCCTTAGGCTCTCCTTCTGCTTTTTAATTTTTTTTCTAGAAGCTGCTCTACTTGGGTATTTTTTCCTACCTTGTCTTCTAGGTCACAGCTGTGGTCCTCTGCTTCTTCTAGTCTACTCTTGATACTTTCTATTGAGTTCTTTACCTCAGCGATGTCATTTTTCAATTCTTCTTGGCTCTTCTTCATTTCCTCTTGGTTCTTCTTCAATTCCTCTTGGTTCTTACTCATATTGTCAAATTTGTCTTCCATTCTCTTCAGCCACCTTATAATCATTTCTCTGAATTCTTTCTCTGATAGGTTGCTTGCTTCCATTTCGTTTACCTCTTTTTCTGGCTAGGCTTGTTTTTCTTTCATTGGTGGGCTGTTTTTTGTCTCACCATTGTCTCTCTTCTCCGTGCGTCTGGTTATGTAGCTCTCACTCTCCTGCATTGATTTGAAGGGTCAAAATACAACACAATCAGGTGCAACACACCTAGAACTGAACAGGAATGTGTTCATGATATTGGTAACTCCAAATTAAAGGTGATCGCCAAAGAAAGGCAAATTAGGTGATAGCTGAGAAAGAAGAGAGAAGGAGAAAACTCTCTCTCTCTCTCTCACACACACACACACACACAAAGAAAGAAAGAAAGAAAGAAAGAAAGAAAGAAAGAAAGAAAGAAAGGAAGGAAGGAAGGAAGGAAGGAAGGAAGGCCAAAATGAAATTCGGAAAAGGGGAAGAAATAAAAAGAAATAAAAGGGGAATAAACTATAAATATTGGTTGAAAACTCCTATAGGACAGCCACTAACCCCAACAATGGCCAGCAACAAGTACCTGGAGATTGATACAAACTATACACAAAAACTAATATCATGGGAGGTGAGGGACACAGAAGCATAAATCTATCAAAAAACAATGCAAACATCAACAACAAAACAAAAAACAATGCCCAAAAACCCACAAAACTAACCAAAAGATAAGAATAAGCAAATTAACCCCATAAACATGCATAACATATTGATATAATCAATAGTCAAGTAAACAACAACAGGACAGGGAGAAAAACAATTTAGGATAGTGAAGTCAGAGAAGCAATAGATGTATATGGACTTGGAGCAGGTGGTTGGAAATAAATATATAAGTTAGTTGAAATTTTAACAGGGGGTAAAAACAAAGAATAAGGAAAATCTAAAGCAGGAAAGGTGTAAGAGGAACAAGACACTAAATAGGGAAAGGTTAGCAAGACAGTGGTGGCATAAAGGTGAAGTTGAGATAGAGTAAAAAGATACTAAAGGGTAGATGAAAATAGACTGTATAACACTAACCCCAAAGCAGAATAAAGAGGAAATAAAATGGCACTTTAAAAAAAAAGGTGAAATAGTAGTAGAAATAAAATTGATTCCTTAATTTGTGTTACACAAGAGTCAATTTGTGATTCAGCCTCTGAGTGGCAGTGTTTCTGGATTGACCTCCGGGTCTATTGGTCCTCTCTAGCCTGAACTAAAATTCCTCTATCCCTGTGGTATTCAATACTGATTTGTGGGAATGGGCTGCCCCAGAGCTGCCTCTCTAATGGTGACTGCCTGTTCTGATCCCCAGGCTCCAGAAAACAGCTCTCTCCTGCATTCTCCCAGGTTATCCCCCACCAGGCGATCCCAGGTTCCTGGCTTGGCACTCAGAAACTAGGATTATGAGAGGAAAAAACGCAAGTGTGCGAACTCAGGTTCCGTTTGTATGTCTACACAAAACTCCTTTCCCCCTTTGGGTTTAGCAGCCAGCACCCTCCCAAAATTGTTAGGCTGGCTTTCTCTGTCAGGTTCAAATGGGTTGCTTTCTAAGAATCCCCTCTTCCACCAGCTCTGAGGGCCCTCTTCCACATTTACCATCTCCAACAGCCATGGAATTTTTTCAGGTGCAGATCTCCCTGCTTTGCCAGCTCCCTCTCACCCCAGGGGAAATCTGACCTTTCCGTGGTGGAGTGCAGAGCTCCTCTGAATCTGCTTCTGCGCCAACTAGGAACTGGTGTTCTGGAGGTCCAGCTGTCCAGTGGGTAGAGCAGCTATATATTTTCAGGCCCTTCCCCTTTAAGATGGCACAGTCCATCTCCGAGCAGGTGGTTCCGCGAGAGAACCCAGCCACAGCGTGGGCCACTCAGTCAGAAGAGGCAAATCCTGCAGTCCCCCTCCTTCTCCCAGAGCCCAGCTGTCCCCCAACTCACCAACAAACACTCCCCGTACGACCCTCAGTTGCTCCCCCCGTATGCCTTTGGACAAGATTCAGAACACATCTGTCCGTTCTGCCACCATTTTTTTCTTCCTCAGGAAGACTTCTTAAGAACTTACTGCAGTCCGGCCAGCATGGCTCAGTGATTGTCAACCTATGAATCAGGAAGTCACGGTTAGATTCCTGGTCAAGCTCATGCCGGTTGCCAGCTTGATCCTCAGAGTGGAGCATGCAAGAAGCAGTTGATCAATGATTCTTTCTTATCAGTGATGGTTCTAGCTCTCTCTCTTCTCCCTTCCTCTCTAAAATCAATCATATATATATATATATATATATCTCATACTGCAGTAATCTAGGTGAGATTAGTGTCTTGTTCCTCTTACACTTTTCCTGCTTTAGATTTTCCTTATTCTTTGTTTTTACCCCCTGTTAAAATTTCAACTCACTTATATATTTATTTCCAACCACCTGCTCCAAGTCCATATACATCTATTGCTTGTTTTGGCCAAGGTGGTAGCAGTGTGTGTGGTGAGAAGTGATGCCATTCCACATATACAGGGTGGGGCAAAAGTAGATTTACAGTTGTTTTATGAAAAATAATACAACTAATAAATAGTAATGCAACAATAAATTCTGTTTTGCATACTCACAACTATATTGTAAACTTACTTTTGTCCCAGCCTATATTTTATAAGTAGGAACTTCTGTATTTGCCAATGGATTGATTGGAGAATGTGAGAGAAAGAGAAGTTAAAGATGCTTCCAAGTATTTAGTTGCTGCTTACTAAGACAAGAAGACTGGTGGAGGAGCTAGTTTTGAACAACTTCGAGGAAAAGACAAGAAAGATGTTTTGGGTATGTTAAGTTTGAGGTGCCCATCAGACTCTCAAGAAGAGATGTCTAATAGATAGTACAGTATATATGACAGGAGTATGGAGGAGAGTTCTTGCATGGGAAGATATAGAGTTATTGGAGGCATTTAGGCCATTAAAGCAGCAGACATTACTACAGGGGTAGTGGTACATAAAATAGAGACTCAAGGCCTGAGCCCTGTGCACTACAAGGGAGAATCAGGAACCAGCAGGGAGTTATTTCTAAAAAGTGCTGCTAGTTGCAGTTGTTTGAATGTTGCCATTTGTGAATTTACTTAAGTTTTTATGACTAGACTAGAGGCCCAGTGCACAGATTCATGCACATTGAAAGCAAATTAATTAGTAGGTGGCTAGAGGGTCAGACTGGGTAAATTGGGCTAGACATGCTCTGGAGCCAACTTCCTGAGGTCCCTCCCTGGCTGGCCACATCTGGGGAGTGAACGGGGTCCCTCCAGCAGGTGGGGTCCCTCAGCCTGGCCAGCAGGGATTGGGCAGAAACTAGCTCTCTGACATCCTCTGAGGAGTCCCAGAGTGTGAGAGGGTACTCTGAAAAGTTTCTGTGGCTCAGCAGCTCCTGCATTGAACATCTGCCCCATGGTGATCAATGCACATCATACCAACCAGCTGGTCAGATAGTCAGCCAGTGATTTAGGCTATTATATATATAGACTAGAGGCCTGGTGCATGGATTCATGCAGCAGTGGGGTCCCTCCACCCTCTCTCATTCTGAGACCCATCAGGGATGTTGGACTTCTGGCAGTCTGATATCCCCTGAGGAATGTAGTAGTGAAGTGGCAGGCAGCCATTGGGTAAGAGCCTAAGGGCAGGCTGGGTGCCACACTGCTTCTGCCCATCCTGACCGCCACTTGGTAAGTTTGATGAGCAGTGCCCCACTGTGAGAGTACACTGATCACTAGGGGGCATCTTCTGTCCCCTGGTGGTCAGTGCACTCATAGCTACCAGTCGACTGATCGTTTGGTCATTTGGTTGCTTAGGCTTTTTTATATATAGATTCTCTTGGTAAATCTAACTGATGCTCTACTAGAAACCCTAATGGAAGGGAAATGAAAGAAAGTAAGCAAAGTACTTAAAACACCAGAATTATTGAATATTTAAACTCAAAGGTGTCCTTAGAGATAATCTAGTTCAACTTCTTCAATGTGTACCTGGAGAAACTGAGGTCAAAGTGACATATCTGTTAGTTGCACAGCTGGAACTCAAGCTAAAGTCTCTGGGCATTCTGGCACATGCTGTTCAGTATATAGCAAGTTCCCTCAGAGCACCATGGGTGTGAATGTTCAAATAGATGCAAACTTTGAGGAAGCAACAAAGATTTCTTCTCAGTGTCAAACAGTGAAATAAATAAAAGAACGATTATAACATTGGAGAGAAAGATTACCAGTTGGTGTTTCCATTTCCTTTACATTAATCTGTTTCTAATCAACTGATTAAAAATATATCTATTTAGCTTTCCAAATATCACACATTAGTATGTAAAGGCAAGTTTAGAGAGCATTTAGAAAAGGTCAGAAGCCCAATTCAATGGTATACTGAGCTGTTATTTCCCTCAGACTTTGTATTGCTAATTCATCCAGCTCTTAGGATGTTAAATGGTTTCTGGGTCACAATACTGGATGTAATTGTATGTTAAGAAATTGCTTAAGAATGATGGGATGTCAATTTACATGTGTTCTTATTTTTTTTTAATTTTGTTGTAAAAAATAAGAAGAATTTAGCTGTCATTCCTATGCTCACACCAAGTTGCTAGCCTATTGTCCTAGGAAATTTATAAATAAACTATCTTTCTCCCTCACATTTAAAACTATATAATAAACCATTTGTTCAATGTGCATTTGAGTCCATTTGGAGAAATTTTTTTCATGTTCCATTAATTTGTTCATCTGTCCTGCTATGCATAGTATTTATAACTATAACCTTGTAATGCATTTTAATATCTAATGATGCTAAATCCTCTAATTTCTCTTCTTGTTCAAAATGGTTTTGGTAGTTTCTCATGCTTATTTTCCAGATGAATTTTAGAGTTATATATTCAAGTTCCAAAGTAAAATATTATATTAATGTATTTGTTGGGATTACATTGAATATTTAGATTATTATCATTGGTTTTTAAAAAACAATTTATATATTTTTACATATGAATAAAGTACAGGCATACCAAGAAGATATTGTGGGTTTGGTTCCAGACCATCACAATAAAGTGAGTATCGCAATAAACTGAGTTGTAATCTTTTTGCAGCGGAGGGGAGTCTTGTCTTCAATTTGTAATAAAATTCAATTTGTAATAAATAATTAACATCTGTGAAGCACAATAAAGCAAAGTGCAATAAAATGAGGTATGCCTATATGTCTTTTCATTTACTAGTCTTCTTTTACGGTTATCAGCGACGCTTTCTAATTTTGCTTTTTTCATATAGGTCTTGTACATAGCTTATTAAATTTATTTTTTGGAAATTAATCTTTATTATTCCTTATACTAGAGGCCCAGTGCACAAAATTCGTGCACTGGGTGCTGTCCCTCAGCCCAGTCTGCACTGTCTCCAATCTGGGACCCCTGGAGGGGGATGTCTAACTGCCGGTTTAGGCCCAATCCCTGTGGAATTGGGCCTAAACCGGCAGTCTGAAATCCCTCTCATAATCCGAAACTGCTGGCTCCCAACTGCTCACCTGCCTCCAAGACTGATCACCCCCTAACCACTCCCCTGCCAGCCTGATCAATGCCTAACTGCTCCCCTGCCAGCTTGATTGTCCCAACTGCCCTCCCCTGCTGGCCTGGTCCCCCCTACTACCCTTCCCTGCTGGCCTGGTTGCCCCTAACTGCCCTTCCCTGCTGTCCTGTTCGCCTACAACTACCCTGCCTTGCTGGCCATCTTGAGGCAGCCATCTTTGACCACATGTGGGTGGTCATCTTGTTTGAGGGTGTGAGGGGAAATTTGCATAATATCTCTTTATTATATTGGATAAATGAGATATCTTCTTATATTGAATATATTTTAATATGTGTTATGAAATTCTTGTAAATTCTAATCAATTACATTGCAAATTGTCTTCTAATAATTTCAGTAACATTTCTGAGTTTTTATTTTTTTTATTTTTTTGACTTTTTTTTCTTTTTTATTGTTCAGTTTATTAATTACATTGTTTCCCCTTTTTTATCCCCCTATATCTTCCCTCCACCCTGTACCTATCCCACCCTCACCTCCCCCTCCCCAATGTCCTCTCCCATTGTTGCAAGATTTTTGTCCAATCTCTTGCTGTACTTCCAACAACCCTTTTCTCCCCAAGAATTGTCAGTCCATTCCCTCTCTATGTCCATGTTTCTGTTATATTCACCAGTTTATCTTGTTCATCAGCCTATCAGTTCACTTGATTTTTATGTTCATTTGTTGATAGATGTGTATTTGTTGTTCATAATTTATATTTTTACCTTTTTCTTCTTCCTCTTCTTAAAGAATATCTTTCAGCATTTCATATAATACTGGTTTGGTGGTGATGAACTCCTTTAGCTTTTTCTTATCTGTGAAGCACTTTATCTGATCCTCAATTCTGAATGATAGCTTTGCTGGATAGAGTAATCTTGGTTGTAGATTCTTGCTCTTCATTATTTTGAATATTTCTTGCCACTCGCGTCTGGCCTGCATCGTTTCTGTTGAGAAATCCGCTGACAATCATATGGGTGCTCCCCTGTAGGTAACCAACTGTTTATCTCTTGCTGCTTTTAATATTCTCTCTTCATCTTTTGCTCTTGGCATTTTAATTATGATATGTCTTGGTGTGGTCCTCTTTAGATTCCTATATTTTGGAGTTCTGTGTACTTCTTGGGCTTTTAAGTCAGTTTCTTTCACCAGGTGGGGAAAGTTTTCAGTCACTATTTCTTCAAGTAGGTTTTCATTAACTTGCTCTCTCTCTTTTTCTGGGACCCCAATAATTCGGATGTTGGCTTGCTTGAGGTTGTCCCAGAGGCCCCTTACACTATCTTCAATTATCTGAATTCTTTTTGTTTCTTGCTTTTCCAGCTGAGTGGATTTTGCTTCTTTGTATTTCAAATCTTTGACTTGGTTCTTGTGGCCCTCTGGACTGCTTTTAGGACTTTGTGTAATATTTTTTATTTCAGTCTGTGTATGCTTGATTTCTAGTTGGTCGTTTTTTTTTTTTATCTGTGAGGGTCTGGTTCGTATCCTCAGAGGTCTTGTTCATTTCCCTGAGGGTCTCATTCATCTCCTTGTAATTCTCATTCATTTGCTGGTTGGTCTTGATTATTTCCTGGTAATTCTCATTAAGTTGATCGGCCTTTTGTAGGAGCCTCTTGAAAAGCCTTATAACCATGGTTTTGAACTCTATGTCTTGTCGTCTTTTCTCCTCCATTTCTTTCACACCTGATTTCTTTCCATGTCTCTGCATGGTGGCTGCTTTATGTGGTGGCTATCCTCAAAGGGACAGTGGCTCAGTCTCCCCAGTTACTTGAGGTGGGTACTCTTACTGCAATCCTTTATGGGTTGTATTCAGTGTTTTTGAATTTAAACCCCGCTTTTTGTTGTTAGCCCTAGGAGGGTTTGACCTCCAGGCCAATTGGCTGTGAAGCTCAGCTGTGCTCAGGTTGGATGGGCGGAGTCTCTGGGCTACGCCTCGGCGGCGGCGCCAGGGCGGCGGGGCGGTGGCTGGGTCCTATGCAACACTCGCGGGCTCGGGTCTGTGCTGGGTGGGAATGGCTGCAGACTCTTCCAAGAGAAAGCCACTAGTCTCTTCCCCTTGCCAGACAACTCTGCCTTTCCCCAAATGTGCCTGCACACCAAAAGTCTAGCCCAGGGCTGTAAAATAGATGGTTTCTGGAACCAGGAGACAAGTTTCCAGGGGGCAAGTCGCGGGTTTGCTGTCCCTTGGGACTAGGAGCTTCTGCCGCGTCCCGCTTCCAGGGTGCGTCCCCCGGACCTCGGACCTCGCCGGTTCTGGGGAATCTGTGTAGGGAGACTTCTCGTATCCCGGATCTCGGACCTCGCCCGGCTCGGGAAATCTGGGCCCCGTCGGAGAAATCCGGCCGGTCCCTGCTCCAGCCCCAGCCCACTCGCGCGACCAGGGCGGCTCCTAACCTGTTTCAATCTGCGCTCCCGCTGGTCCTGAGTCTGTGTCCCTCCTCTGCTGCTATTAGTGGAGTTTACATTCAGCCAGCTTTCTGGCGATTCTGGTGCTTGTCTGTTCTGCTGTTATGTTGTAGTTCTTAAATCGTTGCGCGGGGCAGAACAATAGGTGTTTGCTTATGCCGCCACCTTGGTGTCCCAAAAAAAAAACCATTTCTGAGTTTTTAAAGTATATATAATCATTTTACCTGTTGATGATAATTTCCTATTTTTCCTCTTTTATATGTCTTATTTTCTTTACTTTTGTAAACATAATGTCTAATAGTTCCAGAACAATATTCAATAATAATCAACACAGTATGTACGTTCCTTGCCTTATGTTTTATGTTAACGGAATGCTTCTTTTGTTTCAAAATTAACAACCTTTTGTTTGACATAGGGTTAAGGAAGTATCCATCTAGTCTATATTTTATTAAGCATCAAAAATCAAATATCAATAAATTTTATCTATATATTTCAGTATTTATTGAGATAACCACATGCTGAGTCTTTTTTATTTATTACGATATTCAGTAATATATAATTAATACTTAAATACTTTTTTCCCTAGGGAAAAGAAATTTCACTTGGTTATAATGTGTTAATGTTTCAATTTGAGTGAAGATGGATTAAATTTCCTGAGAATTTAGGGTGTTTATATTAATATTCAGAGATGGGATATATTAGCATTTTTTAAATTTTATCCTAATTGTCTGGCTTTGGGATTAATATTCTCTTTTTCTAGTTACCCCCCGCCTCACAACACACACAAATGCACATACACTTTTTAACAGTAGAAAATTAAGGGATGTCCTAATTTTTTCCAAAATAATCGCCTTTCATTTTGTTTTACTTCATAAATATTTGTTTAATGAACAAATAGGAAAAAGTTTGTCTACTTCAGAAACTCTTGGACAGGTTGCTATGAGTCTTGAAGTACAGAAAGTTAGTGTTCTTTCTGTATGTATTTTATCTTTACCTTTTGACCCTCTTCACCCATCCCCCAACTCCCCAACCCCCACCAATTTATGCTTATTCTCTTGATATTTGTTGAGGGAGGTGATTCAGGCTAACTACTTCCATGAAAATGAATTTCCCTTGGTAAGTCCAACCTGGCATCTCAGAAAAAAAGCAGTAACCAGGACAGTGTTATCCCTTCCTTTAGAATGACACTTGATTCTAAAATAGGAAGAGAACTTTGATGTTCAGAAATAGACTTGGGCTTAGATAAGCCCAAGTGTTTAGTGATCCAGAGCTAAACTGAGCTCAGAAAGGCAATCATATATGGCCAAGTATTTCCATATGATTTTTGCTTTCTTCCCATATAATGTTGATATAGTCATGAGTACTTCCAAACAATTCTGAAGCAGACTGACTTGAAGTCTCCGAATTTTCCCTATTGGTGGTATTAGATTAAGCTGGTTAGTGCCTCTCCATCCTTATCTCCCCAAAAAGGGATTCATTAGCTTGAATTTTTCAGGAAATTATTTCTGTGACTTCCTTGTCAGAGTTAGGTCAGAGCTGACATCCTTTGCCGGCTAGTGGTCATCTAGTCAATAGTAACAGACACTGGAATAGGCCAGATGAGGGCAGCAAAGGGCTAATAATCATGCAGCATGATTTGTGTCTAGTGTCAATTAGCCAAGGAGGCAGAATGCAAAGCAGTGCCTGCTTGACCCAATGTCTTTATTAGGAAAGCCAAGGTTGCAATGATTAGATGAGAATGATAGGGAATGGAGGATGTTCCAGAGATAAATGAGAGCAATTCAGGAGTACAAGTGGGGAAGGAAATTACACATAAATACATGGAAGCCAAACTAAGATTAAGAAAGGAGTGAAGGAACTTTCTAAAACCTGTTTTGAGCCAGATACTTTTTCTGTAAAATACCATTTATTATTTAGTAGTTACTATATGTTAGGTATTGTTCTAGGTTGCTAAGTGTTTATATACATGTATATCAGTGGTTCTCAACCTTTCTAATGCCACAACCTTTTAATAAAGTTCCTCATGTTGTGGTGACCCCCCCAACCATAAGATTATTTTCACTGCTACTTCATAACTAATTTTGCTACTGTTATGAATTGTATTGTAAATATCTGTGTTTTTCCATGGTCTTGGGCAACCCTGCTAGCTGTTCTCAACCTGTGAGTCACAACTCACAGGTTGAGAAACGCTGCTGTAGAGCCTAAGACCATTGGGAAAAAAAACACACAGATATTTACACTACAATTCATTACCAATAGCAAAATTACGGTTATGAAGTAGCAACGAAAATAATTTTATGGTTGGGGGTCACCACAACATGAGGAACTTTATTAAAAGGTTGTGGCATTAGAAAGGCTGAGAACCACTGATGTATATAAATATATGTGCACATATATACATACATATATTATATAAATACGTATTTTATATGTAACATATAAGATATAAATCAATACATGGGTAAGGGTAGTCAGATAAGAGTCTCAAGGCCTAAGCCCTGGGCACTCTATTGTTTAGAAGTGAGAGAGAGAACCAGCAAGAAGCCCTATAAAGGAACAGCTAATCACTAAAGTAAAAATAAATAATGAAATTATGTATTTTAAATTATATATATATATGTGTGTGTGTGTGTGTGTGTGTATATATATATATATATATATAGTGTTCGTCACAACCAGAGTGACCAAAGGACTGACCCATTGCCTCCCCCCAGACCAAAGGGGACTGTAGAGCTGCCGTGGGTGGCAAGCAGTGAACTTCTCAAGCTGGACCAGCCTCTACCTTCCCCCCACTAGCGGCACAGCAGGGCTCATGACAGGCAGAGGCAGGAGAGGCACGTCCACACCCCACCAGGTTCTTAGACCCTTCTGCCAACATTGAGGCCTCAGATGCCAGTGCTTTGTTATTCACCACAACACTGCAGCCCTGGTGCTGCCCAGGCAAAAGTTTTATGTGCTTCACCTATTTGGCTTGGGGCCAGTTTCTCTGTCTACTCTTGCTACCTGCTGCCCACCCACTGCTCAGACACCTGAGCCAGGGATTCACTGCAGGGTGGGCCCAGATGCTCCTTCTCACTCTCAAGGGTCTGGTGGCCTCAGCAGTACATGAACCCATGACCTGCCCTTGGGAGGGTGGGTCTGGGGTAGGGCCCCACAGCTCCTTCACCTCAATGTTCCACCCAGCAGTGGGGGAGGTTGAAACCTCCCTTCTTTCCAGTTCCATCACAGCACAGAGGCTGTGGAGCATCTCCACTCTCCAACACCCACTGGAACCCTGGGAATAAATCTCCACCAGCACGTCTGAGACTGGCACCTCAGGCTCCACATCGTTGTGATCCTGCATCCGGCCTTGCCAGTGGCTGCCGCTGTCCTCAGCCATCAGCCTGATGGCACAGGAGGAGACGAGTGGAGGAAGGAAGCTGTCAGTGTGACTCTGTTGGGTTCTGCCGACCTGCCTGAAAGATCTCCCTGTGTGCCTCCCTGCTCTGCCTCTGCCAAGGGGACCCCACCCTGACACACTTTCATCAGAGTTTTTGCCATCTTGGGAATGTCAACACCCAGCTGACTGCCAAGGCCTCAGGCAGCAGATGCCCCATGGTTGCTATGACAAAGAGATCATGGATGGTCAAGACACTACCTCTGGTTGAATCAAGTGCTGTGGGACCAAAGGGACCAAAAAATGGTTATGTCCAACAGCCATCAAACTCCACACATGATGTGCAAATTAGTCATTGTTAGGACTGAATTTAGTACTGGTGTGCCCCATTTTAAGCAGACACCCCAAATAGACTTACCATGTTGATAATTCACTTTTCTATAGAAAAAAATACACAAAGATTCTTGAAATAAGCAAAATATTTTGCACCTCATAGTACAAAACATTTAAACATCATTAAAAATAATCTCTATGAGTAAAGGGAGTTGATATTAGCAAAATATAATATACCCAATTCAAAATGTCATTCAGAAATGCATCTATTGTGTAAAATCAAAGTATGGGATCTAGGGTTTAGAAAAAGTAACTTTGCTCTACCTACCACTGAAATTTATCAGTTTCTTCAACAAATATTTATAAAAGTTGTATTAACTTTGTGCCTGTATTATAGAAACGCAATATAGCTCTGTCCCTATCTTCAAAGGGCTTAAGTGTCTGGTCAACTGGACCAATCAAACATAATATGCTAATTAAATGTTAAGACCGCTCAACCACTCACTAAGACGTGCACTGACCACCAGGGAGCAGACAGTTGACTAGTCAACCAGTCGCTATGATGTGCACTGACCACCAGGGGCGTAGATGCTCCAACTGATAAGTTAGCTTGCTGCTGTGGTCTGTCCTATTAGGATTGAGTGAGATGGGCCAAACACTCCCTGGAGTTCTCCTGTAGTCCCTCCCAGGCTGGCCAACCTCTTGCATCTCTCCCGGCCCTGATTTTGCACTGGTGGGGTCCCTCAGCCTGGCCTGCTTCCTCTCACAATCCAGGACCCCTTGGGGGATGTCGGAGAGCCAGTTTTGGCCCAATCCCACAGGCCAGGCTGAGGGATCCCACTGGTGCATGAATTTGTGCACTGGGCCTCTAGTAGGGAGACAAATGGTGATGAACAGACATTTGATTTGGAGTGGTGAACACACAATACGATGTAAAGATGACATATTATAAAATTGCACACCTGAAACCTGTATAATTTTGTTAACCAGTGTCACCTCAATAAATGTAATAAAAGGAAAAAAATTAAAATAAATGATAACCAGAACTTTCATCAGAAAATTTCTTGTTTTGTACACTTGACATTCTGGGGTTCTATTGAACTATGGTTTTACAAAATGAAATAAAAGGATCTGTACTATTGAGTATAAGTTATTATCTTTAGAAAGATAGACACCAAGAAAAAAAATCACTAATTGAGCTGAAAGTTCAGAGTTATGGAATTTATTTATGGGCTCAAGCAAAGGGCCAGATATTAAATGGTTATCTTTTATATCTTTCTTTAATTTATTCCTCAAAACTGTTACAAAAGCTAATTCAGTCTTGTTTGTAAATTTTGAATTCTTTAGAGTTTACAATTCTACTAAAAATAAAATATGAATGGGTTGATTTTTTTAAAAAGAAAAATGATTTTTTTTCCCCGGGAGAGAGCAGGTGAGGGGCGGGGGGGGGGGGGAAGGATTTTCTTCCTGGCCATGGTTACTCAGTGGTTAAACATCAATCTAGGATCTAGGAGGTCATTGTTCGATTCCTAGTTAGGGCACATGCCCGGCTTGGGGGCTCGATCCCTAGTGGGGGTGTGCAGAAGGCATTAAGTTTAGTAGTATTTTGCTGAAGATTTTGAGATACTTTTGAGATATTTCTCTGTAGTTATTTTTCTCTTGTGATATATTTAATAGGTTTTAATATCAGGATAACACTGGCCTCATAGAATGACTTGGAAAGTGTTTGCTCCATTTACATTTTTCTAAGAGTTTGTGAAGGATTGGTGTTAGGTATTCTTTGAACACTTTTAAAGATACTAATGAAGCAATCTGATCCCGTGCTTTTCTTTGTGTTTTTTATTATTATTATTACAAAATTAATCTCATTATTGTTTGTCTATTCAGATTTTCTCTTTATATTGAATTATTTTGGGTTGTGTGTGCACTTCTATGAATTTATCCATTTCATCTAAGTTATCTAATTTGGTGGCATACAATTTTGTAGTATTCCCTTATAGTCCCATTTATTTCTGTAATGTCAGTAGTAAAGTCCTTTAATTGTTGATTTTAGTAAATTTAGTATTCCTTTTTTTTCTTGGTCATTTAGCTAAAAGTTTATCAATGTTTCTATCTTTCAAATAACCAACTTTCTATTTTGTTAACATTCTCCATTGTGTTTCTATTCTATTTCACTAATTTCTGATTTAATGTTTATTACATATTTTCTTCTGTTTGCTTTTACTTTTGTGGGTTCTTTTTTTAACCTTCATAAGGTGGAAGGTTAGGCTATTGATTTGAGGTATTTCTTAAATTTTTATTGACTTTTTTGCAGTATAACTTATATTTAATAGTAGTACATGTTTTACTTTTCCCCTTCTCCATTATCCTCCCCCCAGCCTCCCCTACCCCCCAGCACATGTCCCCCCCTCCCCCCCCCCAGTGTCTTTCATTCATTGATTATGCTCATACGCATGCATAAAAGTCCTTCAGTTGATCTCCCTTGGCATTCACTTCCCATCCATCCAAGCCTTACCCCTGTAGCTTGACAGCCTGTTCAATGCCTCCCTGCCTCTATATCAATCACTCTCCCCTGTTTCTTAATTTTTAAGAAAAAAATATTTTTATGATTTCAAAGAGGGACAGAAAGGAATAGAAACATCAATAATGAAAGGAAATCATTGATCAGGAGCTTCCTGAATGCTCACACTGAAGATCCAGGCATGTGCCCTGACCAGGAATTGAACCGTGACCTCCTGGTTCATAGGTCCACAGATCCACCCACAGTCAAGCACCTAACCACACCAGTGGGCCATTTCTTCATTTTTAATGTAAACATTTATAATCCAAATTTATCTCTGAACACTGTTTTCCTGCATTCCATAAGTTTTCATTCACCTCAGAGTGTTTTCTAATTTCCCTTGTTATTTTTCTTTTTATGCCATTGGTTATTAGGCATGTGTATTGGTTTTCACATATTTGTGAGCTTACAAAATTTCCTTTCCTAATTTTAGATTATGTGTTTGTTGCCTAAGCCAACATTCCCAAATGTAGTTGCTGGGAGTGGTGGTGGTGGTGGTGGTGATGATGGTGGTAAGGATGGAGGTGGGGATGGGGTTGGAGGTGAGGGTGATGGTGAATTCCTTGCTAAGACCAATCAGGTATCTGACTTGTTTTTGACCCCAAAGCAGAAATGATAGCGAAGAACTTTCTTGAAGCAAGCAATGATATACAAAGCTGAAAATGGCGATTGAAGAATTGTTTGAATTCGTTTCTGGGAACAATTAGGGAAGTACTCATGTGAATTACTATGGTTGGTTTATTCTGTGTTTCCCATAAATCCTGCAACCCCCCCCCTCCCCAACTCAAATACAAACATGTTCAAATCCTTCCCATCAATACCGTGCCAACTTTTGGGACATGGGCGGGTTTTCTATGTATAAAGAGTGAGTAGATACTATCTCAGTCAATCATTCTCACCCCAACCAGCCAGGATATATGAAGGGCGCTCAACAGGCTGGTTTGAAAGGAGTGCTACTACTTATAAGCCCTGCATGTTCATCTTTGGTTGTGCAGGGGTCGCTGTGGTGCTGCTTGTAGCGCATTGATATTGAGGTGTTCAGGAAGCACTAAGTTCTCCACACCATAGGAATGAGGGAATATGGTGATCGCTTTCCCAGACAATCACAAAGTGTAAGGTTAATTTTAATAATCTACTTCAGTGATCTGGAGGGCTTTGGATTTGTGATAATGTGGGTACCTTAGCTGAATCTGGATTCAGTGTCATGCTTTATGTTACTTCATGATGACTTAGATGTGGCTGCCAGAGAGCTAATTTTTTCTTTTATTTTTAAATCTTTGGATGATAATTGTCTTGCATATTTGTTTAATTCTTACTCTTGGCCCCTCTGTTTCTGTTCTTTTCTACCCGAAAAGGAAAAATTTCACACACTGAGTGAAGGTATTGTGCCTGGCTTCGGGCTTTAGGCTGCCTTCAAAGCGTAGCTTTGTGTAACTTTTTTTTTTCCTTTTCCTAAATATCATTTATGTGTTTAAATTTTGGAATCAATCCTCTCATATTCTGACATAACTTAGAAAAGAAAAAAAAAGATTTATTGATATTTTCAACTTAAAAGTGAGGAAAATGACGATCTGATACGTGCAGGACTTGTTCTTTGATTACCTTAAATTTAAATAGTTTTTAGTCTGTTGAAACCGTTTTGCATTTTAGTACAATATATTTGTGCATTAATATTGTATTCAACCAAATGCTTTTCATGCATTTTCCTTTAAAAGATTGGTCTAATTTACACTTGGTGTTTTAGAAACACTGCGGATGTCCCAGGTCTCTCTTCCACCAATATTGGAGGCAGTTTGGCATTTAATTTTACAAACCAATTGTTTGCTCATCTTCACTGTATTCAGTTACATTTTGTTATTGGGGATTTCATAGGTTTCTCATGGAAGATCTGTACAAATTTCAGTTTACAGTGGAGGAAATGAACTATTGGATTGACTGCCTTTATTTTATAATATAATTGTGTATTTGGTATAAATTTACTTATCTAAATGCTGGTCTTGTTCCTACTTTATAAATGTGCTTAATAATAAACATTTTGATGCATTATGGATTTACAAATGCAGGATTTAATAATCTGAGTCTTCAATGTTTTATGGCAATGACTGCACTTAAGTGGCTGTAATTTTACTTAGTTTGACACTATAGATGAATTTTGCGTTTGGCATCATTTCATTCTATTTTACGTAGGACTTGGTTCTTGTCATAAGCTTTGTGTAGAAAAAAAGTTTGTATTATCTTCAATTCACAAATAAGGAAAATAAATTTATAATTATAAAAGGGCTCTGTGGTATTTTTAGTGTAGAAATGCACACATTGACTATCTGAGTGACTGAGATCTTATTTTAGGGCAGTGAATGACCGTCACTGGCCACCATTGAACATCGTTTGTGATTTCATTACCTGTAAAAATTGGATGTTGGATATCAGGTTATTTAATTCAATTCTGTCCCTGGTCTTTTGCATACATTTCCTTTGAAAAGTGTGGGACATTTGAATGTATAAATTAGGAAAATAACAGTGAGATTGAGTGCTTTGTATCTTCTGTCACGGTTGTGTAGTTCTGAATTTTATTTTACAGTATAGTTGTGCATTTAACATAATAGTAATTTAAAATTTTTGGCCTAGGTCCTCTTTCCCAGATATTTTCCACCGAAAAAAATCATTTATATGGTTTCTATTTACAAACAAGGACAGCAGTGATTAAGTCGCAACAGACAATGCCGTAAATATGATGCTCCTCCCCCATCCTTCCGCATGCTGGGCTGCCTCTTCTCATGCTCCTCCCCAACCCATCCTGTGCTGGCCCTGCCCCTTCAAATACTCCTCTCCCATTCCAGCCTCCACTGGATGTGCAACCTTTCCCATGAGCCTCCACCATCCCTGGATATGCTGGCACCGCCCATTCTCAAGCCCCTCCCTCATTCTAGCACTTGCTGGCCCTGCCCCTTTGGCTAAGCACTCCCGATTGTACCATTGTATGCATGGGTGTTGTTAAGGGAAGGCATTTGAAACTTGCAGGGATTGCATTATGTGATATCTAATGTGTATTCAAGGGGAGAATTAAATTTTTTAAAAAAACCTCTTTTGCTTCTTAAAAACCTGAAGACCATAATCACCCAGAGGAACCTGATCCTTGCTTTGAGGTAAAATGGTGCTGGTTGAATTTATCTGGTTCATTCTTGATTTTGACTTGATTTATGTATATTGTTTAGTATCTAAGTGATTTATTGAAACTTTTATTGATTAAACATTGATGTTTTCCAAATATTGTCTTTCTGGATTATATTTACAAATCAGAAAGATTTATTGTTGGTTGGGCTGAAAACTGCCTCTGCCTTTGTTACTATGACATATGGAGGTTTTAGGAATCAGGACATTAACTACTTCACAAATACTAACATTTTAAGCGGAGCCCTAAACCTTGAACAATTTCTAACAATGGGATTTAGGTCCAGGTGTCAGGTTTGAAGGCATTTTTATTGCATCCTCTTTGCTCACAGAATCCTAGAGGGGATATTTTCCAGGCCGTAGCTACAAAAGCCAGTATTAGCAACTGTCACATTTCTTTCATTATTACTTCCTTGACGATCTATGCCGTATCAGAGAGCAGCAATATTATTTAATGATTGGAATTATTCATGAAATTACCCTAAATGATATTAGCTTCTTTCTGATGTCCATGATTTTCTAACTTATTATGGTACCGATTACTGACACTAATACACCATAAAATGCTGTTAAATAATCTAGTGAACAACTCATCCTCCCATTTCAAAAGTTTATTACCCATAATCCTGCCTGAATCTTTAACTATGGCATTGAATGGGATAAGCTGATTTGTTTAAGACTCCCTCTTATAGTAATTGGAGATATTACCTTTCAATATAATGTTTCATAATTTCCTTATGATGTTTGGTTAAAGCAGAATGAATCAGGGTTCAATTTGAACAGGCAGCCAAATTTCTTTAGCAGCAATCTTCTCTGATCTTGTGATCCCAAGATTAGTGCAGTATTGTCTTTCACTCTGGGTGATTGGGTACCCTGGCTCCACCAACCGTTTTTAGAAGTTCCTCTGGATAAGGTAAAGAGAATGTTTATCCTAGCCAATCCCCCTAAATGAGTGTAACTTCCCTGCAGTGGTGCTAAAATTTTTACCCAGGGCAAGCCATCTTGCAGATTTGTATGATCAATTTCTGTAGGACCTGTGATGGAAAAGTCGAATATTGTTTAGTCTGTGAGCCTATAATGTGAAGAAAATGGAACTGGAGCCAGTAGTGAGAACCAGCCAGATAAATAAATGCATCTCTATGTAGTGTGAAGTGAGGGGCTTGAAGAGAGGGCAGTGCCCATCTCTTATCCCTTGGTACCGTAATTAAATATGGTGTTGAAACCCCTTCCCTGACTCTCTAAGGGACAGGGACTACCAGTAGTGGTAAGGTCACACCTGGGCAGTGCTGACTAGCTCCATGTTAGAGAACTTGTTTCTGCAACCTGTTCCTTTAATTAAGCAGGAGCATCTTTTCCCATACACATTTGTGTTCTTCTGTACACTATGAGTGCCACTGTTATAGACATGTTGACATAATTAGACTGTTCTGATTTCAGAGAAACATCGCTTTGACATTTTTAAAATATATTTTATTGATTTTTTTACAGAGAGGAAGGGAGATGGATAGAAAGTCAGAAACATCAATGAGGGAGAAACATAGATCAGCTGCCTCTTGCACACCCCATACTGGGGATGTGCCCACAACCAAGGTACATGCCCTTGACCAGAATCGAATTTGGGACCTTTCAGTCTGCAGGCCGTCGCTCTGTCTGTCCACTGAGCCAAAGCGGTTTAAGCTCCCTTTGACTTTTTAACACCAAAGTTCTGATTTCTCTTTTTATTCTTTTTTTGGAAAACTAGTAGCAGATAGCAGATGGGTTGAATGGACTAGACTGATGTAGAAAAAACTACAGGAGCTTAAGGAGTGCGGGGTGCTGCTCAGGCTTTGTTTCAACAGGTATGAGAATGTGGACATAAAAGTAATTATAAAGCCCAGATCTATCTATGAAAAAGGGAGAGAGAGGAGACCCATGTACCAAGTGTGTGTGTGTGTGTGCGGGGGGAGGCATAGTCTGGCAGCCTAACTTCCCATAGCATTTTTTTGGATAGAGGTCCTGAAAGCATAGGCCAGAAATTAAAGTAATAATAGTTGAATACTCCTCCAAATCTTTACCCTTTAATACATTCTTGGCCATTTCTTTGTGCTTCAGATATTGCTGGGGCCACATGTCATGTTGAATATATAGTAAGCCTTCATTCTTAGTGAATGACACTCATCATTTTCACTATAAGGCGGTAGTCTGGCAGCTCACCTGGCTTCTAACATATTATTTCAACACTTTGTGACACTGTTGAAAATTTTCAATGAATTCAGGTATTAGAATCTGTGGGCATGTTTTGAGAGTTGTATGCCAGGGGTCTCTGACCCCTGTGTACAAAAGAAGTACTGTGGGATGAATATATTTGAGTGAGTTTATCATGACAAAAATGCTAATGTTTATTAGGTTATACTTAATGCTCCTGTATAATAAATGCTCTCTCTTGTTCCTTTCCAGATCATAGTCTCTGTCAATACAGTGGCCAAACCATAAGGCTTGATTGGTAAGCATTCCCCATATTTGGTGCTGTTTTTCCCAGATTGCTATCTCATGAAGAGTTCCTGTGTCTGAACTTAATTTTATCTTTGCTAACTGTCAATTTTTTGGCAAGGTATGCAGTAACTGAGTCAGGATTTCTTTCTCAATTTTTTTTCATTTACAGTTTGCATTCAATATTATTTTGTATTAGTTTCAGGTGCTCAGCACAGTGATTAGACAGTTATATACTTTACAAAGTGTTACCCCTGCTATTTCCAATACCCACCTGGCAATATTCATAGTTATTGAAATATTATTGACTATATTTCCTATGCTGTACTTCACATTCCCATGACTGTTTTATAATAACTAATCTATACTTCTCAATCTCTTCACCTTTTTCAGCCAACCCCCCAATCCCTTCCCATCTGGTAACCATCAGTCTGTTCTCAGAATATGTTTCTATTTTGTTTTTTGACTTATATTATTTTTTACATTCCACATATAAGTTAAATTATATGGTATTTGTCTTTCTTGAACTGACTTATTTCACTTAGCATAATACCCCCTTGCTCTATCCATGCTGTTGCAAATGGTAAAATTTCATTCTTTTTTATGGCTGAGTAATAGTCCATTGAATATAGCTACCACCATTTTTTATCCACTTGTGTATTGATGCACACTTGGGTTGCTTCCACATCTTAGCTATTGTAAATAATGCAGCAATTAATATAGAGGTGCATATACTAGTATTCTTTCAAATTAGTGTTTAGGTTTTCTTTGAATATATACCCAGGAGTAAAATCACTGTGTCATAACGAAGTTCAATTTTTAAGTTTTTGTGGGCCCTCTACACTGTTTTCCACAGTGACTGCACCAACCTGCCTTTCTACCAACAGTGCAGGAGGGTTTCCTTTTCTCCATGTCCCGCCAGCACTTGTTTGTTGATTTACTGATGATAATCATTCTGACAGATATGAGGTGATATCTCACTGTGGTTTTATTTTGCATTAGTGAAGTTGAGCATCTTTACATATGTCTATTGGATATCTGTATGTCCTCTTTGGATAAGTGTATATTCACACTTTTGCCCATTTTAAATTGGATTGTTTGCTTTTTTGTTGTTAAGTTGTGTGAGTTCTTATAAAATTTGGATATTAACTCCTTACATATGTATCATTGGCATATATATTCTGTCATTCAGTGGCTGTCTTTTCATTTTGTTGATGATTTCCTTTGCTGTGAAAAATCTTTTTAGTTTGATGTAGTTTCCTGTGTTTTCCTTGCTGAGGAGATGCTGGTATATCAGAAAAATATTACTAAGAGAAATGTCTGAGATTTTGCCTATGCTTTCTTCTAGGGATTTTATTGTTTTGTGTCTTACATTTAACTCTAATTTAAGTTTATTCTTGTATATGGTGTAAGAAGGTGGTCTAGCTTAAATTTATGGATATTATATGCCATTTTCCCAACACCATTTATTGAATAGAATCTTTATTTCTGACCATTTTCCACAACACCATTTTGGAATAGAGTGTCTTTATTCCATTTGAATGATCTTGTCTCCTTTGTCAAATATTAATTGCACATATAGGCATCGGTTTATCTATAGGCTCTCTATTCTGTTCCATTGATGTATATGTCTGATTTTATGCTAGTACCATGCTGTTCTGATTACTATATCCTTGCAGTATAGTTTGATACCAGGTAGTTTGATTCCTCCAATTTTGTTCTTCTTTCTCAAGATTTCTGTGGATATTTCAGGTGTTTTTTTGTGATTCTGTATAGGAATACATTCTGATGAATTGTCAGATTTCATATTAACTTGGGATTCACACTTTCAGCATATGGGTATATCAAATTTCAGAGTGGGGATTCTTCTAATTACAGTTTACTCATTTGATGTTGTGCTCACTTTTTAAAAAATATATATTTTATTGATTTTTTACAGAGAGGAAGGGAGAGGGATAGAGAGTTAGAAACATCGATGAGAAAGAAACATCGATCAGCTGCCTCCTGCACATACTGGGGATGTTGGACCAGGATCGAACCTGTAACCTGTCAGTCCATAGGCTGACACTATTCACTGAGCCAAACCGGTTAGAGTAATGTTGTGCTCACTTTGACATGTGTTTTAGAATATGGTCTTCCTCTGAAGACATGTAATAGTAAGCCTTATCAATTGTACTTATAAGAAGTTCTGTAGAAGAAATGACTGCATTCTGTAGCCCTAATGCTTGGTGCTTTATAACTTGCTGGGTTGCTTTGACGTCAGACACCAGTTTCTACCTGATTTCACCAATAACTGTCTATCCCTATTTCCTAACTATTCCTTTGAGCCTCAGTTTCCTTTTTTGCAAAACAGAAATCAGATTTTGCTACCAGGGATATTGTGAGAATTAAGTGTGATGATCTTTGTTTTGCACCCAATACTCAGGAGGTACTGAAGGAATTGATCCCCTATTTTTGAATGCACAGATCATAGAATGCCATTATAGTGGTTGGTTAGTCCCCTGCCTGTCCCTTTCCTTAATTTTCTTTCATTTCTGAGGTACAGCAAATTCTCATAGGTTACATGGATTTCTCTTTGAAAACCACATTTCTATAAATTTTATTCTCATCTGAGAATATGTTTATTGATTTGAGAGGGAGGTTGTTTGAGTATGGGAGCTTGTTTATGATTGGGAAGAATCATAATATAATAGTTTAGGATTGGTGGACACAACAATAGAAGGCTTTTGGGACAATGGCTTTGATTTTAATCTCAACTGCTGAAAGTCTGATTGCTGTTCATTTGAATATTTTTTTCAGATGTTTCTGGAATGAACAACAGAGTCATTTGCAAAGTTTTTCTTTATGAGCAAGAGTTTAACTGGAATAGTAAAGTCATGTTAATGAATACAAGAGAATAGTAAAATTAAGTGTGATAAGACAGCCAAAGAGTAAAATCACATTAATGTAGACAGTGAGCAGTGAAGGGTGGGTAGATGCTTTTAGTTCCAAGTTTATAAAAGCAATTTGTGATTGATAAGTATTACATAAATGGCAATAACGGTGTTAATAAATATTTTACTTGTTTCTTATTCTTATGCCTTTTTTTTCCCTAAATGCAGTGTTTTTTTCTGCCTAAACTCAGTAGGAAGGGGAATCTTTATTCAAAACTACTAAGCATCTGAAATATCATTTAGTTGTTTTCAATTCCTAGGTTTTCAACCTAGATGAAAAAGTTAATTATGTAGTCACTACACAACTTTCTTCTATTTTAGAAAGTGGCCAATCATGAGAGATAATGAAGGTTAAAGTTAAGGGAGATTTCATTTAGGTTAATCCTATCTAATAAAAGAGTAACATGCAAATTAACTATCACACTGCTACACCCATAAGCCATGCCCAATAGCCAATCAGGAGCTAGTATGCAAATTAACCCCAACCAAGATGGCTCTGACCATGGAGAGAGCAGGAGGGAGGCTTGGGTTTCCCTAGAGATGGAGGAAACCAACCTTTCTGCACACCCTGGCCGGCCCAGGCCTTTGCTTAAGGCTACAAAGTTTCAGTTATAAACAATAAATAAATTCCAACAGAAATGGCGGCAGCCATGGAGCTGGAGAGAGCAGAAGGCTAGGGTTGCCCTTGGAGATAGAGGAAGCCAAGCTTCCCACACATCCTGGCTTGCCCAGGCCTCCACTTAAGGCTAAAAAGTTTCAATTATAGAAGATAAATAAATCCCAACAGAAATGGGTGCCACCACAAAAGGAGCAGAAGGCTTCCCTCCGCTCCAGGCTACAAAGTTTCAATTGTAGAAGATAAATAAATCCCAGATACCAGAGCCTCTGCTTGGGTCAGTGGGGGGCATGGGTGGGCTGAAAACCACCACAAGCCTCTCGCCCAGGCTGCCCCATTCCCCAAGGGAACCCCCACCTGGATCTGGGACACCCTTCAGGGCAAACCAGCTGGACCCCACCCATGCACCAGGCTTTTACAGTCTCTAATAAAAGATTAATATGCAGATTGTCCATCACTCCAACATACAAGATGGCTGCTTCCATGTGGCCAAAAATCCTGCCCCCATGTGGACACAAGATGGCTACCACAAGATGGCAGTAGGGGAGGGCAGTTGGGAGAGACAAGGTCAGCAAAGGAGGGCAGTTGGGGACAAATAGGCTAACATGGGAGCTGTTAGACATCAATCAGGCTGGCACTGGTGTGGTTAGGGGGTGATCAGGCTGGCAGACAAAAACAGTTAGGTGCAATCAGGAAGGCAGGCAGGCAAGCAGTTGGGAGCCAATGGTCCTGGATTGTGACAGGGATGTCTGACTGCCCTTTTAGGCCCAATACCACCAGTGTCTCAGATTGGAGAGGTTGCAGGCTGGGCTGAAGGACAATCCTCCCCCCACCCGCCCGTGCACTGATTTTGTGCACTGGGCCTCTAGTCCTTCATAATGAGATAAAATACTTGGGGCAAATATACTCTAAGATCCTGATTAAAACAAAACTCCTCAGCTGGCCAACCAGAGGTAATCTTCTACCTTCTTTGTGTAGAAATGAAATCTTGGTAGTTCTTTCCATTCTAGCTCCTATTCTGGCCTTGATGCTGGTTCACTGGTTAACTCCAGCTGCATGGTATATAGATTTTTTAAAAAACCTCATATGCCATAAACTGGAGAATAGTTTGCTTAACCCATCAATTAATGCATGTAAAATATCATAAGAAGATTATATTTTGGACCAAAAAGTGAAATTTAGTACTCCCAAGATAAATGGTTTATTTTATCCTTAGGCTGTATCAACTTCAAATTAGTATTACCAATTAATCTTCTTTTAATTGGATAGTCAGGTGTGATTTTCTCCTAATGGCTCTGACATCAGTGTAGAAAATAAATGAACACAGAAGAAGGAGCAATGTCTGTTGGTTTCTTAGTAATGTAGAAATTGTGTATTAGTTTGTGCACTTTGAGGAGCCCTTGGGTATTTGGAGTGGAGGGCAAAATGGCTACAAGAAGCTGTTCTTAGTGCTTACCATAGGTTATTCTTCCAAGTGGATGCCTGTAATATATATATATATATATATATATACACACATACATACATACATACATATATTTATATATAAATTTTTCATTCATATGAAAATATATAACAAACCTAACATAAATTTATATTATATACATTTTTCATATATATGGATTTGTTTCAATACTTAGCAGCCTAAAACATATATTATTTGAAAGTATGAGTAAAGAATATGGGTATCACTTTACTGAATGTTTCTTGCTTAGGGTCTTTGACAAAGCTGTGATTAAATTTTTGGCTGTAGCTATATTTTCTCTAAGATTCAACTGGAGGAAGATCTACTTCCAAGCTCACTCACTGGTTGTTGGCAGGAGAAAGAAAAATGGAGAGAAAAGTAATTTTTAAAAAATCATAATAGGCAGTCAAAACTATTTGAATATATTAACATATGTTATCCTGCCTTTAAAAAATCCTCACTTGAAAATATGTTTATTGATTTTAGTAAAAGAGAAACATTGATGTGAGAGAAAAATATCAATTGGTTGCCTCCTGTACATGTCTGATAACTGCCATTTTGTGAGTTTTGATATTTAAAGACCCAAGTGGCAAAAAAACTAATATCTCCATCCAAAGGCTATTGAGAATCTGTGACACTATAGCTGTAAGTCACACTCAGCCATAAGACTTGACAATATAATGATAATCTATTTTTATGTTTGGATTCCTGATAAGATCAGGTAGGCCACATTCAGGATCTTCTTAATACTCTTCCCTAATACTTAGTTCCCAGTCTCTGACTATCAAGAGATCACTCTCTACTGTGTAAATGAAGAATGGAAACTTAGCAATATAATGACCACACAGATTGTGATTGAGCTGACCCTGCAATCTTTGTATTATTGTTTCCATTTCACTATGAACTCTTCTCTGCAGAACTCAAAACTCACATTTACAGGAAGTTGATAGTTAAACAAAAGCAGTAAGCTAGCCCCTTCTGCAGATGGAAGAAGAGAACACAATGACCTCAAATAATTTATCCACAGTCACATGGCCCTATACAGGATCAGGTTAAGAATCTGTGTCACCATGATTTGGCCACACACCTGATTGATAAATGCATCAATGTTTAGGAAGAAATGTCATTACTTAGACCAGCTGTTATGTACTGCATGTGACATTCATCCATTAGAAAAACTTTGTTATTCTTTTATAATAACAAAGTTTTATACTGAGTTTTTATATGTTTGTGTCCAAAGTTGGATTAAGGTTAGGGGTGGAAAGGGGATGATAGTAATGTGATATACATAGTTGAAGTTCATAGGAGTCTAGCTGTCCAAGAGCTCTTCAGCATGCATTAAACATCTGTCCTATCTAATAAAAGAGTAATATGCAAATTGACCATCACTCCAATACACAAGATGGCTGCCCCCCATGTGGTCAAAGATGGCTTCTCCCATTTGGACACAAGATGGCCTGCAAGGGAGGGCAGTTGTGGGCGATCAGGCCATCAGGGGAAGGAAGTTAGGGGTGACTGGGCCAGAAGAGGAAGGCATTTAGGGGTGACCAGGCTAGCAGAGGCAGGCAGTTGGAGGGACCAGGCCAGCAGAGGAGAGAAGTTGGGGGAGGGATTCAGACCTGCAGGGGAGGGCAGTTGAGGGGGGACAGGCCTGAAGGAAAGGACAGTTGGGGGAGGGACCCAGGCCTGCAGGGGAGGGCAGTTAGGGGTAGTCAAACCTGCAGTGGAGGAAAGTTGGGGGAGACCAGGCCAGCAGGGGAGGGCAATTGGGAGGGACCAGGCCTGCAATGGAGGACAGGTTGTGGGGGTATCCAGGCCTCCAGGGGAGGACAGTTGGGGGGACCAGGCTTGCAGGAGAGGACGGTTGGGGGTATGGACCCAGGTCTGCAGGGGAGGGCAGTTTTGGGGAGGGACACAGGCCTGCAGGGGAAGGCATTTGGGGGAGACCAGGCCTTCAGGGGAGGACAGTTGTGGGGGAGGGACGCAGGCCTGTAGGGGAGGGCAATTGGGGTGGATCATACCTGCAAGGGATGACAGATGGGGGGTACTCAAGCCTGCAGGGGAGGGCAGTTGGTGGGACCAAGCCTGCAGGGGAGGGTAGATGGGGTGAATGGACCTGCAGGGGAGGACAGCTAGGGGCAACCAGGTTGGCTGGGGAGGGAAGTTAGGGTGACCAGGCTGGCAGGGGAGGGCAGTTAGGAGCAACCAGGCTGGCAGGGGAGGTCAGTTATGAGTAATTGGGCTGGAAGGGGAGCAGTCAGGCATCAATCAGGCTGGCAGAGGAATGGTTAGGGGGTGATTAGGCTGGCAGGCGAGTGGTTGAGAGCCAGCAGTCCTGGGTCCCAGATTGGAGAGGCTGCAGGCTGGAATGAGGGACACACCCTCTCCCATGCACAAATTTTGTGCACTGGGCCTCGTGTGTGTGTGTGTGTGTGTGTGTGTGTGTGTGTGTGTGTGTGTGTGAGTATATGTGTGTATATATATATATATATATATATATATATATATATATATATATTACTAAGCAAATGTTACAACTGAACTACAGGAATGACTGGTCCACCAGTCACTGTGATGTGAACTGACCACCAGAAGGTAGATGCTCAGTGCACTCCCATGGCCAACCTCTCACAGCCAACCAACCTCCCCTAGTTCCTCCCCCCTGGCCCGCAAACCTCCCATGGTCCCTCTCCCCATCCCTCATGCCCTGTTCGGCAGGCCCAAGCTGGCAGCCGGCAGGCCCCAGCAGGCCTGGTCCCTATCAGGATCTGGTAAAATGGCCCTAATTGGCCCTGATTTCTGGCCAGGCCTAGGGACCCCACCAATGCATGAATTTTGTGCACTTTGCCTCTAGAGTTTAATAATTACATGCTTCTGATTTCTTTATAACTATATAATTAGAAGATAGAAAGCAGTAAGTAATACAATTGAGGTCTGGATCTGGATCTAATGCTTTAAATCAGCACTCCGTAGTATTATTATAGGGCATAGACAAAAGGGGGTGTCTTTCTTAGGCACATGTTTTCTATGAAGTTGGGAAAATCATTGGACAAGATAGGAAAAAATAGAACCATTGGATATACTTACTTCTTTAGATCCCATGAAGCAGGTTTGGACAACCATCACTCCTTCTTTCATGAACTCAGCAAACAAGTATTGAATTCTATTATATTAAGAGAATAGATTGGAGACACTTAATAAATCAATATTCAGCTTATGTATTCAAATGTATTCAAATGAGCAATGACAGTCAAGTACAAAGCCAGTGTTAACTCTGTGGATAAACTATCAGTTTGCTACTTAGAAAGTTTCCAATCTCAGCTTTCCCACTAAAACCTACATTTAAATGTCATACACTGAAGATCATACCGCTTATAGTAAAATACCAAATATCATTCTTCCTTAATTGCAATTTCTTTGTCTTCATTTGAATTATCCTAGTTTTGAAGGAACTCTATACAAATCAATGTAATAAATGCTTGTATTACTTTTTTCAGAAAACTCTTTCAAATCATTTTATGAGGTGATGTGAAAATAATCATATGACCAACTTGGCTGTCTGTCATTAGAACTGGTTTCTGAATCAGGCCAGTTTGTGTGCACAGGCTGTCAAGAATGCTGAAAGTGCCTCTTGAAGGGGACTGGGGAGGTTTTCCCAGCTGACCTAAAAAGTCTCTTCCAGCTCAGGAGTATATGATTCAATAAAAGGCTAAATTGATGGTCAGATAGAAACCATCTGCAAATGACATGTAAAGGGGTTTGGATTTTTTCTTAGAGCTTGATAAGAACCAAAATTCTTCTTGTCAAAGTTCACAGTTTACCTTCTTGTTTATGATCATGATTATTCATTTGTCACACAGTTTAAAATAGAGTACTATGTTTAACTTCATGATGATATTACTTTAAAATGTAATAATTTTTCTTTATGTGCCATTTACAGAATGCTCTGTCATACCTAACCCTGTGTTATTGAAGGTCAAAAGTAGGCAAGGACTTCACAGAGCTTCTATGTACATGAATGCACTTGTTTGAAATGGCTGCACAGGGATCCAAGGAAGCTGTGATAGTGCCTGTTTGTGGGGCATGCTCTTCCCCATACAGTGCGCACACAAGTACCCATGCACATACACCATAGGGTAACCATATGGCAGCCTGTACTGTCTATAATACCATGAGTTCAATTTTCAGGGATACATTTTATTTTTCCTAAAGCAGTGGGTTCCTATATATATATATATATATATTTTTTTTGGTCATGCATCAGTTTGATAAATTGTTGACATCATACCCCATCTCCTTCGGGAAATAGGCTTTTGCACATCTCCACAGAGTTATAGTTTTTAGGGGTACAAGAACTACTTCAGGAGTTCAACATATTACCCAGGCTAAAAAGATCTTACTAATGGTATCTAAGAAATTCTTTATTTATTTGGTCATCAGACATTTGATGTTTACAAGTTACTCTAGACCTATGCTTGATGCAATTATTACATCTAGCATCAGTTCCATACAAACAAGCCACATGAGTTTGGGGCCATCCCTTGACCTCCTCAAGTATGAATTTCCTGTAATATAAAATCAGAATTTTCTAATAGAATGATCCCTAAAGTTCCTCATAGTATTTACTCACTCAGCCTTGTTCTAGGCACAGAGGAAATGCACAGTCCAGCAAGGTAAGACGTTGACCAGAAACCATCAAAAACGAGAAACAAAGGGAACAAAGGCTCCTAGTATGCCATTCAAAGCACAGACATTTAGGCAAAGAAACTCTGTCTCACTCATGTGAGGGTGCTGCAGCATCAAGTCTGTCTCCATATGAGGCATTTGATTTAGGGTATAATTAATTATCATGTCATTAATTATTTGGGTGATTGCATGGTTGTTTTACCTTATTGATGGGTTACTTTTACACTTTTTAAAAATGAGTCCTTTTTGACCAAGTATTTAATGAGTCAAGTTATTGTTATTGGACTGCAGAAGGTCAGGGAGATGGTCCCTATGTGAGGAAGCTGAATGGAGTGTCACATAAACCATTTCAACTAAATTACATTTTAAATGTTTATGTTATTACAGGCTTCACTGAAAGCATTTCAAAAGCTCTTAGTAAATTTGTTCCTAGGCTGCTGTCAGTCTGCATTTATTTATTTATTTATTTAATTATTTACGTACAAAGAGTTTTATTGGGTGTTTAGTTGGCATGCAAAAATTGCACATATTCAAAGCATGCAATGTGATAAGCTTTGACATATCTATACCTGTAAAACCAAAATCAAGACAATGCCCCTTTATAGCCCTCATTTCTGCCCCTTTCTGTCCTCTCCCCTAACAATCTGCTTTCTGTCACTGTACATTAGTGTACATTAATATATATATTTGGAGTCAAACAGTAAATACTCACTTTTTAAATTATGGTAAAAATATATGACACAGAATTTTACCATTGTAACCATTTTAAGTGTACAGTTTATGGCATTAAGTACATTCACATTGTTGTGCAACCATCACCACCATCCATCTTCAGAACTCTTCATCTTGCAAAACTGAAACTCTAGACTCATCAATAACTTACCATCTCCCACTTTCTACATTCCTAGCAACCTCCATTCTACTTTTTGTCTTTAAGATTTTAATTATTCTAAGTATCTCCTATATTTGAATTTTTGTAATAGACTTCTGCCATGTCTGTATTTATTTAGCTTTCAAATATTCATTTGCCCATGTTGTGATGTGTTTACATTTTCATCCAATACAATTTAATTTTATTTTTTTCAATTTAATTTTATACTCAAGGTTTGTATAACTGAAACTTTAAGTATCAAGATGTCCAAATAAGTTCATTATATCTGACAGATTTTCTCCTAACAAGTAGAAATTAATCAATATCAAATAATGACACATTAAACCTATTAAATTGAAAATATCCTTATATTCACCCTAAAGCTTAAATATATTAACCAAAAATAATGAAATGCCACCCAAACACTCACAATTTTCTGAAAAGAAAAAATTAGCTGGTTTTAATATGTCTGGAAGATAAATTAAACCATCAATATTCTGTCATTCATAAAAAATTATATAATTCATATTAAACAAGTTAGGTCAACTGGAAAATTAGAGTAATTAAATGTTATAGGGGAAATAATTTTATTAAAAGAGTGACAAAGACACTGTTGATAAGCTGGGAGTGCTGACAAGACCATATCCTAAAGACCCACAAGACTGCTAGGATAAAGGGTGTGAGGAATGAGTAGATTCACTAGAATCCTTAGAATAAAGAGGGAGAGCCCAAGGTATCTGTATTCAAAACAAGTGGGTGGCAAGGCCTAGACTATGCCAGCATACTGAAGAAGAAAAAGGATACCATAAGGGTTTTACTTTTTTTATTTAAAATAAAACATTTTTAAGTAAATAATAGAAATGCTTTAATACATATGGATGGGCTTGTGATGATCAAGAGACTTCTTTCCCAGGTTTTTTTACCCCTTCTCCCTAATAACTGTTTTTACTAGGTATACCGGTTAATAATGCGGATTGTTTTCAATAGATTACTTTACACATTTGTTGATATATATGCAATTTGATATGTATACTATTTTGTTATATTGATAACAAGCTTCAAAACTTCATATGTCAAATTTTCTGAATGTGTTAACTTCATAGATATTTTTACACTTAAAAATGTTGAATTTCATGCCAAAAAAAGAGCATTTGTGGGAAGTTTTATTTCATTACTTTATTTTGAAAAAAGTGCTGCTGAATAATTCATAAAGCTTATGGTGAACATACTCCATATCAAGACATTTGTGAATGCTGGTTTAAATGCTTTAAAAGTGATGATTAATATGTGAAAGACAAAGAATGTCCAGGTCAACCGAAAAAGTTTGAAGACCAACAATTATAAGCATTATTGGATGAAGTTGTGAGTCAAACTCAAAAACAACTTGCAGAAATATTAAACGTTGCTCAGCAAACAATTTCTGATCATTTGCAAGCAATGGGAAAGATTTTAAAGGAAGGAAAATGGGTGCCACATCAATGAAAGACAAATGGAAAACCGAAAAGTCATCAGTAAAATGTTGCTTCAACAGCATGAAAGAAAGTCGTGTTTTTGCATCAAATTGTGACTGGCAATGAAAAGTGGATATATTTTGAGAATCTCAAATGCACAAAATCTTAGTTTGATCCAGGTCAACCATAAACATGGATTGCAAGGCCAAATTGCTTCAGAAAGAAGACAATGCTCTGCGTTTGGTGAGATTAGGAAGATGTGGTGCATTATGAGTTTCTAAAACCAGGTGAAACCGTTAATACTGATCACCATTGACAACAAATAATCAGTTTGAACCATGCGTTGATCATTAAATGACCAGAATGTTACAGAAAACACAGCAAATTAATTTTCTTTCATGATGACACACCATCACACACTTCAAAACCAGCTAAAGACACATTAGATTGACAGTTAAAAGATCTTGTCTGAGAATTATTATCCCATCTGCCATATTCACCAGACCTTGCTCCTTCACATTACCACTTGTTCCGATCAATGGCATACACACCTTTTGAGCAGAACTTCAAAACATACAAAGAAGTGGAAAATTGGGCCTCTGAATGATTTGCCTCAAAACAAGAAGAGTTCTGTGGTACGGTATCCACAAAATACCTGAAAGATAGGGAAATGTATAGCTAGCTATTGACATTATGTTGAATAAAGCACTTTTGATGTTTCTCTTGAAGTTATTGTGTTATCTTTGATTACAAAATCACATATTATTAACCAGTACACCTAGTAGTTCTTATGGCTATTTTGTTACATACATATACTACCATTTTTATTGTTTAAAGTATCCTATCTAATAAAAGAGTAATATGCAAATGGACCATACCTCTGCTACACCCACAAATCATGCCCACCAGCCAATCAGGAGTGAATATGCAAATAAACCCCAACCAAGATGGCTGTGGCCACTGAGAGCAGGAGAGACTTGGGTTTCCCTGGTAATGGAGGAAGTCAAGCTTTCCACCTGCCCTTGCCGGCCTAGGCCTCCACTCAATGCTACAAAGTTTCAATTATAAAAGTTATATAAATCCCAACAGAAATGGTGGCAACCATGGAGCTGGAGAGAGCAGAGGCTAGGGTTGCTCCCAGTGATGGAGGAAGCCAAGCTTCTGTAGCCCTGGCCAGCCTAGGCCTCCACTCCAGGCTACAAAGTTTTAATTATAGAAGATAAATAAATTCCAAAAGAAATGGCAGTTGCAACGGAGTGAGCAGATGGCTTGGCTCTGCTCTAGGACACAAAGTTTCAAGAAGATAAATAAATCCCAGATACCAAGGCCTCCACTTGGGTCACTGGGGGATGTAGCCACCCTACAAACCACCAAAGGCCCCTCGCCCAGACCACCCCAAAAGAACCCCCATGCTGATCTGGGACACCCTTCAGGACAAACCAGTTGGTCCCCACCCTTGCAACAGGCCTCTATCCTAGCTAATAAAAGAATAATATACAGATTGACCATCACTCCAACATACAATATGACTGCACCCATGTGGTCAAAAATCCTGCCCCTATGTGGACACAAGATGGCCACTATAAGATGGCCAGCAGGGGAAGGCAGATGGGAGAGACCAGGCCTGCAATGGGAGGGCAGTTGGGGGTGATAAAGCCTGCAGAGGAGGGGAGTTAGGGGAGACCAGGCTGGCAGAGGAGGGAAGTTAGGGGTTACTGGGCCTGCAGGGAAGGGCAGTTGAGAGGTACCCAGGTCTGCAGGGAGAGCAGTTTGGGGGAACCAAGTCTGCAGGGAAGGGCAGTTAGGGGTGACCAGGCCTGCAGGAGAGGGAAGGTGGGAGGGACCAAGCCTGCAAGGGAAGGCAGTTGGGGGTGATCAAGCCTGCAGGGGAGGGCAGTTACGGGTGACCAGGCCAGCAGAGGAGGGAAGTTGGGGGCAATCAGGCTGGCAGCAGAGTGGTTAGGGGGTGATCAACCTGGCAGACTGAAGCAGTTAGGGGCAATCAGGAAGGCAGGAAGGTGAGCAGTTGGGATTGGGCCCAAACAGGCAGTTGGACATTCCTGAAGGGGTCCCATATTGGAGAGGGTGCAGGCTGGGTTGAGGGACACCTCCCCCCTGCACAAATTTCGTGCAATGGGCCTCTAATTACTAATAATAGTACATATGTCTCTTTTCCTCCCCCCATTAACCTCCCCCTGGCCTCTCCTATCCCCAAGCTCATGCTTTCTCCACCCCCCAGTGTCTTTGTCCATTGGTTATGCTTATATGCATGCACATAAGTCCTTCAATTGATCTGTTGCCCCCCAACCCTCCCTTGCCTTTCCACTGAAATTTGACAGTCTTTTTGATGCTTCTTTGTCTCTGTCTTTATTTTTGTTTATCAGTTTATAATGTTCTTTATATCCTACAAATGAGTGAGATCGTGTGATATTTATCTTTTTACCTGACTGGCTTATTTCACTTAGCACAATGTTCTCCATTTCCATCCATGCTATTGAAGATGGTAAGAATTCCTTCTTTTTTTACAACAGCATAGTATTCCATTGTGTAGATATACCACAGTTCTAATCCACTCATTTGCTGATGGGCATTTAGGCTGTCTCTAAATCTTAGCTATGGTACATTGTTCTTCTATCAACATAGAAGTGCATATATCCTTTCTTATTGATGTTTCTGTGTTCTTGGGATATATTCCTAAAGTAGTATTACTGGGTCAAATGGCAGTTCCATTTTTAATTTTTTTGAGGAAACGTCATACTGTTTTCCACAGTGGCTGCACCAGTCTGCATTCCCATCAGCAGTGCAGGAGGATTCCTTTTCGCCACATCCTCACCAGCACTTGTCATTTGTCAATTTGTTGATGATAGCCATTCTGACAGATGTGAGAATGCACCTCGTTGTTTTGATTTGCATCTCTCAGGTGAATAGTGACTTTGAGCATATTTTCATATGTCTCGGCCTTCTGTATGCCTTCTTTTGAAAGGGTCTATTTAGATCTGTTGCCCATTTTTTAGTGGATTTTTTTATCTTTCTTTTGTTAAGTTGTATGAGCTCCCTATAAATTTTGCAGATTAAACCCTTATCAGAGATAACATTGCCAAATATGCTCTCCTATGCAGTGGGCTTTCTTGTTGTTTTGTTGATGATTTCTTTTGCTGTGCAGAAGTTTTTTATTTTGATGTAGTCCCATTTGTTTATTTTCTCCTTAGTTTCCATTGCCCTAGGAGCAGTATAGGTAAAGATATTGCTAAAACAAATGTCTGCTCTTTTGCTGCCTAAGACTTTTATGGTTTCCTGTCTTATGTTTAAGTCCTTTATTCATTTTGAGTTTATTTTTGTGTATGGTGTATACTATCTTAATAATTATTATTTAAATTTTATCTTTGGAGATTATCTGTGGTCTTCTGCACTAATAGCTCATTTACCCAGTCCTCACCTTTTCTCTTGTTTCTTTCCTCCAAATTTATATCACTCTTAATTTCTCTGCTAGTTGCCTCTGCAACTTCAGCCACTGTATTTCAGTGTCCATCTCTTTTCCATCAAAACTCCATGCTTGACAAGAAAATTATTTTGCACTTATGTCTTTTTTTAAATTTCTTTCCCTTTTATATTCTACACTTTGTCAAACATACCTTTGCATTTACATTATCAAGGTTGTTAAAGCCTTCTTTCTTTTTTATAATCACCTTGTTTTGCTGGAATAAATCTCAAGTAAGCTTCTAGTAAATCTGTATGTAAGACAGAGTTTCTGTACTGTTAATTCTCTGAAAATATCTTTATTTGGGCCTCACACTTGATTGATACTTTTTGGTGTAGAATTCTGTGTCCAAAACCATGGGACCCCAGGGTTAGTTATTTTTTTCTATTTTCTTTCTTCTATGTTTTTTGAATCTTTTATTGGTCAGATAGGCATTGGGTTTCCTTGAACAATACTCCATAACATTTATATTTCTTCTTACATCTGTATTTTTGGCTTTTTTCTCTATGCTTTATGAACACATTCTTAATATTGTGAAACCCATGATTCATTTAAACCCTGTTCTAGGCCACAGTTGACTACTGTCTCCTTCTCCATTCTAGGAATCATTTCAAGATCCCATTCTTGATAGACCTTTGTGAGCTTTTCATTCATAACTGTGACTCCAAATATGTTGATAATAGATACAAATATCACTATTTCTAGTCTTCAGATGCATTCTCTAATAAATAAGGAATAATCCTTCTTTCCTCCCTGTTCTCCTCCTTAATTTCTCATGAAATGTACCTTTTTTTCCTTTTGAGTGACGTTATGTAACGTAAGAGAGCAATTATAGAATTCCTTATTTGTGAAAACATCTGGTTGACTTTCACAATGCCTTGACCTGGCTTTGAATAGCAGCTATTTTGTGAACTTGTTTCACAGCGAATTTGTACACCCCATCCACTACTTGAATCTGAGTAAATAAAAATAGTACAGAGCCATTCACGGAGACATTTGAAAATATCACAAGTAACAAATGGAGGAGGTTACTTGTATAGAAGTCTCCTTGTCCAAAATATTATAAATTTAAAGATGTACAGAAAGCACTCTATTCATGAGTTGCTAATTCATTCACTTTTTATTTATCTTTATTGTTAAAAGTATTACAATTGTCCCCTTTTATCCTCCATTAACACCACCACCTCAGTCTTGCCCCTACCTCAGGCCTTCACTGAACTATTGTTTGTGTCCATGGGTTATACGTATATGCATATAAGTTCTGTGATTAATCTCTTCCCACCCCTGTCCCCATTCCTTCTGGAATTCAACAATCTGTTGCATGCTTCCATGTTTCTGGATCTATTTTGTTCATTAGTTTATTTTTTAATTAGATTCCACATATAAGTGAGATCATATACTTGTCTTTCTCTGACTGGCTTATTTTGCTTAGCATAATGCTCCTCAGCTCATTCATGCTTAATTGGCAGAAAGCTCCAAAAATACTTCCTTCATGAACCAAACAGTTTTTAATTTAATATATATCAACAAGTCACTTAGTTTAAGCTCTTTTCTTAACTTTACTCCTTGAAATATATACCATCCCTTCTGTCACTGAAATTCTTGATAATTTTCTTGCATAATGTTTTGTGCTAAGTTGCGATGTAGGAGAGAAGAGGCAGAAAATGGGAGTGCGCAGATATTTGGGAAGGAGAGCACATGTGTCTACAGTTTAATGGCACCTGAATTCTACTGCCAGAATTCATTAGTCATACTCTAAAAATTGCTACCAGGGGAGAACCAAGATGGCGGCATAGGTAAACACCTATTGTTCTGCCCAGCAAACAATTCAAAAACTGCAACATAACAACAATACAAACATCACCCAGAATCACCAGAAAGCTGGCTGAGTGAAAACTCCACAAATAAAAGTAAAGGTGGGACACTGAGACTCAGAAGAGCAGCGGGAGCGCAGTCTTGAAGATCATGCAGAAACAGGTTAGGAGCTGTCCTGGTCACGCGCATGGGCTATAGGGCTGGAGCAGCAACCCTGGCTGGATTTCTCCAATGGGGACGGCGGAGATGTCCCACTACAAGGATTCCCCAGCGCCAGGCGATGTCCGAGATCCAGGGTACGTGGAGACGTCCCACTGCATGGATTCCCCAGTGCCAGGCAAGGTCCGAGGTCCGTGGGGACGCACCCTGGAAGCCAGTGCAGCAGAGGTCTCCTAGTCTGCAGAGAAACCGGGTTGCTGAGAAAAGAAGTTTGTGTGCACCTAAACTGTGCTACAATACAGACAAGCGACTTGCTCCCTGGAAACTTGTCTCTTGGTCCGGGAAACCACCAGATAGCTTTGTTTTACAACCCTGGGCAAGACTTTGGGTGTGCAGACTCATTTGGGGAGAGGCAGAGTTGTCTGGCAAGGGGAATAGACTAGTGGCTTTCTCTTGGAGGTGCCTGCAGCCATCCCCATCCAACAGAGACCCACGCGCACGAGCGCCGAATAGGATGTAGCTGACACCGAGGCTGCCTGCTCAGCTCAGAGACTCCGTCCATCCAACCTGAACACAGTCTCCCTTCACAGCCAATTGGCCTGGAGGTCAAACCCTCCTAGGGCTAACAACAACAAGCTGGGCTTAAATTCAAAAATACTGTACAATCCATAAAGGATTGCAGTAAGAGTACCCACCTCAGGTAACTGGGGAGGCTGTGCCATTGACCCTTAGAGGACGTCTAACACATAAAGCAGCCACCATGCAGAGATACGGAAAGAAATCAGGTGTGAAAGAAATGGAGGAAAAAAGACGACTAGACATAGAGTTCAAAACCATGGTTATAAGGCTTTTCAAGAGGGTCCTAGAAAAGGCTGATGAACTTAATGAGAATTATGAGGAAATAAACAAGACCAAGCAGGAAATGAATGAGACTTACAAGGAAATGAATGAGACCCTCAAGGAAATGAACAAGACCTCTGAGGATATGAACCAGACCCTACTGTATACGAAAAAGGAGCAACTAGAAATCACGCATACACAGACTGAAATAAAAAATATTACACAAAGTCCTAAAAGCAGTCCAGAGGGCCGCAAGAACCAAGTCAAAGATTTGAAATACAAAGAAGCAAAATCCACTCGGCTGGAAAAGCAAGAAACAAAAAGAATCCAGATAATTGAAGATAGTGTAAGGGGCCTCTGGGACAACCTCAAGCATGCCAACATCCGAATTTTTGGGGTGCCAGAAAAAGAGAGAGAGCAAGTGAATGAAAACCTATTTGAAGAAATAGTGACTGAAACTTCCCCCACCTGGTGAAAGAAATTAACTTAAAAGCCCAGCAAGTACACAGAACCCCAAAATATAGGAATCTAAAGAGGACGACACCAAGACACATCATAATTAAAATGCCAAGAGCAAAAGATGAAGAGAGAATATTAAAAGCAGCAAGAGAAAAACAGTTGGTTTCCTACAGGGGAGCACCCATACGATTGTCAGCGGATTTCTCAACAGAAACGATGCAGGCCAGACGGGAGTGGCAAGAAATATTCAAAATAATAAATAGCAAGAATCTACAACCAAGATTACTCTATCCAGCAAAGCTATCATTCAGAATTGAAGATCAGATAAAGTGCTTCGCAGATAAGAAAAAGCTAAAGGAGTTCATCACCACCAAACCAATATTATATGAAATGCTGAAAGATATTCTTTAAGAAGAGGAAGAAGAAAAAGGTAAAAATATAAATTATGAACAACAAATACACATCTATCAACAAATGAACATAAAAATCAAGTGAATTGATAGGCTGATGAACAAGATAAACTGGTGAATATAACAGAAACATGGACATAGAGAGGGAATGGACTGACAGTTCTTCTGGAGAAAAGGGTTGTGGGAAGTACAGCAAAAGACTGGACAAAAATCTTGCAAGAATAGGAGAGGACACTGGGGAGAGGGAGGTGAGGGTGGAGGGACGGATGGGTACAGGGTGGAGGGGAGATATAGGGGGATAAAAAAGGGGAAACAATGTAATTAATAAACTGAACAATAAAGATAAAAAATAAAATAAAAATTGCTACCAAATATTACTGGTTACTTATTCATTTTTCTTCTGCGTGGACAATGTATTTCATACATAGTTGAAGAACTCGAATTAAAATATATTTGCTTATTAGGTTCTGTTGATTATGCCATGTTCAGAGAACAGATCTTATCAGAAAAAAAGAATCATGCTCTCATTTCCAAAGGACAACATCTTTGCTAGGGACTTAATTGTGTCCACCACAAAAAAATTTGTACATTGATGTCCCAACTCCCCATTTGACTGTATTTTTTTCTGCATTTCCAAGTTTTCATAAGCATATCTTTTGAAAATTGAAAGAGGTACTATCTATATTATAAAAATCCAGTTTCTCTAATGCCATAATGACCAAAGACTGGTGTAGGTGGGCAGAGCTATGTGTGTGGGTTGGTGGGGCCATGCAATTTTGTGTACTTAAGTCATAAGGGTGAGGTCCTAATTAGTTAGGATTGGTGGCCTTATAAGAAGAGAAAAAGAAATAGATCTCTCTATATCCATACACTCACCCTGAGGAAAGGCCTGTGAGAACACAGGAGAGGGCAACCATCTGCAAGCCAGGAAGAGAGAGATCTCACCAGAAGCCAAGCTGTGCTTCCAGAACTGTAAGAAAATAAATTTCTGGTTTTCAAGCCACCCATTCTATGGTATTGGTTATGGCAGTCTGAGCCTAATAAGATATCCTCCATTTGTCTTTCCCTAACCATGAAGGGGATCACTGGAAGCAATAGCTTGAGTATTGCCTACATGTAAAGCACAGATAAAGACATTCTCTCTTTGGAAGTTTGGCATTTAAAATTGTTGAAAGAGCAATTTGGCTTGTCTCTTTGTGTTTTAATAGCAGATAGTCATTTCACATAATAATTCAAATCTGTGGCTGACTCTAATCTTGGTCTGTGGGTGAGGGTTTGCATTTTTTGTTGTGATTTACATCACTTGACACCTAATGTAATGACTGCCACTGCAAAGGCCATTGTTGTGTCTGTACAACTACAATTGGTCACTGGCAACATTCTCAGAACTAGGGTACCCCTGATTCAGTCAAGAGACTAGTACTATGTGTAATTAATTCTATCCTTTCCTCCAAACCCCACCAACTACTACTCATCATTTCTTTTAAAAACTTAGTGAAAGGAGTATTTTCCCCATATCCCCTCCCCCTGTTCAGAAAATCAAACTTGGCTGTGCAATCAATCATTAAAACTTTAGGCTTTTTTTGCATTTCCAAGTTTTCATAAGCATGTCTCTTGAAAATTTCAAATGCATTCTTTTAAGGATGTCATTAGTACCTGAACTCCCTAAATAGCTACTACTGTACTTAAGGACCATCTATGAAGCTGGAACTTTAGCCACCTGTATGTAAACAGCAGCAATCTCTGTGGTTGTCTTCTAGGACTATAACAGATGTCTTGACTGATAAGTAACACTTATAATTTTATTGTTAACATTGTAGTTCAATGACAATTGCCAGGAACCAGTTATTCTCTGGGCTAGGTTGAATGGGGTAGAATGTGCGACTAGGATTTCAAGGCTAAGGTTTAATATGATTATTTAAGTTGTATCATTAGGCATTATTAACCAAATAATTTATCCATATAGATGGTCTTCAATTCGTAAATCATCCAGATTCTGAGTAATAAATTAAGAGAATAAGGTTTGTTATGGTAGTAAGAGGAAAAAGTGCATCAGAAGTTTGGCAAAGAACATAATCTTAAAACCAGCTGCTAAACCAGTGAATTGTTAAGATGCTATTATTATGTTAAGATGTTCTATTCTTTCCTATAAAAGTTCCTGTTAGTATTTTCTGTTGGCCATTAAAACAGAGCAAGTCAAATCAGATAACAAATGTGACTTGAATGCTAAGTGCTGTAAAACTATTACATGAATCTATTTCAGTTTAAGTATGGAAGATGATATGGTATCTCAGTGATGCTTGCATCATTATAACTCAGGAGGGAAAATGGAAAGAAAGTGAAAAAGAGGAAGGTAGAAAAAATTAATTAGGGCTATGAGATCAATGACATTCCCACCCTTTCAGCCTCATCTATAGTGCAAGAATTAAATGCTATCTTGAGAAGTCTAAATGAATCACTACTTTTGAATCTCTGGAAGGTTGTTAATCACTTGCCTACATGTAGGAAAGGTAGCTCCTAGAATGGACCCTAATTATGTATACTAGAAAATAGAAATGAGGATAAGAAGTTCTTGGAGTTTATCCAGCAGAGTTTAGTTACTAAAATAACAAATATCCTCGTTATCCCAACTCTCTCCTGCACCCTAGCACGACTCCTTGGACTCTGGGACTTTGTGTTCATTCTCATACCTGGAATGTACCCTTTCCTTTCATTGAATGAATATATTGGAAAGGAAGAGACTGTAGTTAGTTAGGAGACTGCATTTAACTAAGTGCCTGGGTAGGAGTTTTGGGTTCTAGTCTTGGCTCAGAAGCTTAAAACCTCTCTGACCAAAGTATTCTTATCTGACAAACGTGGCTGTGAAGCTAAGGATCTTTTATGTCTCATTTGCACCAAGAGTTATTAAGTTCTTGCATGTACCAACCCTTAGAAGTTAACTGGCATGCAGATGGAGGAGAGATTTATTTACATCCAGAAAGGATCATTGACCTAACTCCTGAATTTTCACATGAGATTAATCTTATTTTTTGCTCATCTCAGGTATGAGTCTGTTTTATATCAGCACGAGAAAATAGTAGCCCTCTGCCCAGAAAGCAAGATAACTACCAGGTAATAAAAGGATTTCTGGAAAATCCCTCCCCCATGTACAAGTATGATATAGAGTATAACGGAAATATTCACAGCTGGTGTTTTCCGAGCAACCACTGTACTGTGGGCACTGAGCTCACTCATGTCTCTCAGGCTCATGAGCTCCAGAGGAAGCTTATTCTTACTTAAAGGCAGGACTCACAAATGAATTTTTTTTATTTAAGGAGAAAAACACAACTCTACCTTTGTATCTACCTGGAGCTCCTGCTTCACCACCATCCCTGTTTTCTCCTTTGTTGATGCTGATGACAGTATGATGTTTTATGCAATTAATGTATGCACTCTTGTTTATAAATGCCTGATTAAAAATAATAAGAAAATATTAACCTTCAATATTTTTCTATGTGTATTATAAGAAGATGTGAGCCCATATTACATTCATGGTTAATATTTTACTTTCTTAACATACCCATGTTATGGGCCTCTTACAGTGACCATATATTCTGAACCAAGTACTATACACATATTAATGGAGTTGCTTTTAATTGAAGGTGTCATAAAGAAAAACAATTCAAAGTAGCTTTTAACCAAGAAAGAAAAGATATGGCATGTTATGAGAAATCATGTGAAGGCAATTAATTTCACATATAGTATTCTCTTTCATTCTATTTCACAGCTCAACTTTTTCTAGTTTTCTGAATCTTAGCTCTTCCTGACACAAAAAGGCCCTCTCCATGTGGCAAGAGGAGACAGTTATCAGTGTTCCCCTTTGTCCACATTGTAAGAAGAGATGCTTAGACTCAGGGTTACTGATTTCCCCCACATGGTTCTTGTACACATTCCTTGCACCAGTCTTGGGCTGTCATGGGACTAGGGTCAAGGGTTACCGTGATTGGCAAGCAGTTCTCTGATTGCCTGCCTACTGACAAATCAGCAATAGTTCATTACATTCTATTCCTGGTTTGCTCAGCACTCTCACTGAAATGCACATGGCAATCTTCCTTCTTTCCTGGAAATTTTTATATAAATAACCTCTGGACTAGAATCACATACTCACTCTCTTTCCAACTGAATACAATCCAAAGACACTCAAGTCAAAGTTCCCAGTGATATCTGTGAGGGACTTCTTTCCCAAACCATGAAATTCATTTTGTGATGTCTTTAACAGAAATAAACATCATTTCCCCCCATATTTTTGGTAGTCCCAGACACATTCACTCCCTTTTCTGCACTTTATTTTTTCTTATATTTTTTTCATTCCAATAAATCTTTATTGTTCAGATTATTGCAGTTGTTTCACTTATTCCCCTCCATAGCTTCCCTCCACCCAGTTCTCACCCCTCCCTTTCCCCTTACCCCCATCCCCTGCACTGTCCTCATCCATAGCTGTACGATTTTTGTCCAGTCTCTTCCTGCAACCCCTACATGCTTTTCCCTCTGAGAATTCTGAGTCCACTCCCTTTCTATGACCCTGATTCTATTATATTCACCAGTTTATTCTGTTCATCAGATTTTTAATTCACTTGACATTTTTATTCACTTGTTGATAGATATGTATTTTTTGTTCATAATTTTTATCTTTACCTTTTTCTTTTTCTTCTTCCTCTTCTTAAAAAATATCTTTCAGCATTTCATATAATACTGATTTGGCGGTGATGAACTCCTTTAGCTTTCTCTTATCGGACCTTCAATTCTGAATAATAGCTTTGCTGGGTACAGTACTTTTGGTTGTAGATTCTTGATATTCATCTCTTTGAATATTTCTTGCCACTCTCTCTGGCCTGCATAGTTTCTGTTGAGAAATCAGCTGACAATTGTATGGGTACTCCCTTGTAGGTAATTAACTGCTTTTCTCTTGCTGTTTTTAATATTCTCTCTTTGTCTTTTGCTCTTGGAGTTTTAATTATGATATGTCTTGGTGTGGTCCTCTTCGATTCCTTTTGTTTGGTGTTCTCTGCGCTTCCTGGACTTTTAAGTCTGTTTCTTTCACCAGGTGGGGGAAGATTTCTGTCACTATTTCTTCAAATAGATTTTCAGTGTCTTGCTCTCTCTCTTCTTCTGGCACCCCCATAATTCAGATGTTGGTATGCTTGAAATTGTCCTAAAGGCTCCTTACACTATCTTCATATGTTTGGATTCTTTCTTCTTTTTATTTTTCCAGTCGGGTGTTTTTTGCTTCTTTGTATTTCAAATCTTTGACTTGATTCTTGTGATCCTCTAGTCTGCTGTATTTATTCTTTATTTCAGTCAGTGTATGCCTAATTTCTAGTTGGCTTTTTTTTCATATTCTCAAGGGTCTCACTAAATTTATTGGTATTTTCTAGAAAATTCTTTAAAAACCTTATAACCGTGGTTTTGAACTCTATATCCAGTAGTTTGCTTTCCTCCATTTCTTTCATTTGTGACCTGTTTTTTGTCTCCGCATTTTGGCTGCTTCCCTGTGTTGATAGAGTGGCTTTGTGTGCTAGGTGTCCTATAAGGCACAGTGGCTCAGCCTCTCCATTTACCTGAGGTGGACACTCTTGGTGCATCCCTTTGTGGGTTGTGTGCACAGTCTTGTGTTGTTAAGCCTTGATTGTTTTTGGTATCACTGGGAGGAATTGACCTCCAGGCCAATTTGTTTTGAGTGTCTATGTTGGGAGAACTTCTGTGTTGGAGACACCCTGCTTCAGTGGGGCTTTAATGCTCACCGCCCCTTGAGTGTGTTTCTTATGTATCTGAGGAATTGTAAACTGGATGGTCCTACTCTAACCCATGAGTACACTGGCTCTTGGATCTCCAAGGAGGTGCTAATTTAGCTTTTGCCTGAGGCCACCCAGCAGGGACTATGGAGAAATCTGCAGATTTCTCTTTTTTGTTTAGGGTTTGGAGGTGCCCATATGAGGCCCAGCTGTGAATCAATGCAAGCTGCTGCGGGGCCTTGGGTCTTCTTTTGAATGTTCTGGATTTCACTGACTCAGCTGCAGTTAGTTAGGTAAGTTTAGTTTTCAAAGGACCAAGTCATTCATATACAAAAGTCTCTATGCACAGCTTGGATGAAGCAGAGTCTCAGGGTTGAGCAAACAACAATGGCTTCCTGTCAGCCCTGCTCTAAGAGGCTCTGGGGTCTCAGTTTTTCTTGGTAATCACTGCAAACACCTCTGAGTTCCACCCTCAAGTTCCTCCCACTGCCAAACAGTCCAGTTTCTCCCTGTATGAATCTGGGTCCCCAGAGTCTCACCCAGAACTGGAGTTCAGTCAGGAGCTTGTGTCTCCCTTCAGATTGAAAAAAGCCAGCCACATACTCAGTTTCCAGCCCTGTCTGCATGTGCATTTCTGTACCTCTGCCTTTACTTCTGCACCTCTTCTGAGTTTCATTGTACTTTTCTTTTTCTTTTTAGTTGTAGAATTTCCATTCAGCCAGCCTTCCTGTGGTTCTGGATGATGTCAATTTTGTCTTTTAGTTGTAGTTTTAAAGTTGTTGTGCAAGGCAGCAGTTCAGATATTTACTTATGCTGCCATCTTGGTTTCTCTCTTTTTCTGTACTTTAAAGTGAGCTCTTCAAGTGCTTCTGAAGCTCTATAAACGTTTAGACCTACTGTGTTCAATTGGCCACACATATGGCATCAGCTGCTACTTTTGATAATGAAAGTCATCTGCATTTCCTCCCATATGTGTTATCTGAACTCCATAAATACATAACCAATTGTCTAGTGCAATCTCTCTTCAACTCAAACTTCATCCTCATAGCATTGTTTTCATCATCCATCCTGATACCACACAGTAGTCCATCCTAGTGAGTCATAGCACCAAACTCTCCATCCAAATGGGATATTAACTGCTCTTGCAACTTGCTCCATGCTGTACATTGCCTAACACTTGTTGATACCTATTACTCATTTATACAATTTCATCTCCCTGTTTTTACCACTCTATCATTGGCTATAAAAATCCTATCTATTTCATACTTAAAACAAACATGAATGTAAAATAGAGACAAACAACAGCAGGAAACCATTTACTGGAAGTAACTCTAGTGGCTTAAATAAGCACAAGTTGAATTATTTCAGTTTTAACATAACACTATATCTTGGGCTGTCAAATTTTCCATTTAAAGCTTCTTCTGAACATGAATATGGAACTAGCGATTAAACCTAAATATCATTTAGACATGTTTGATTATATGTAACAAAAAGTTTTGCTGCATACAATCCCAGTTATGAAGTCACATCATAAAAAGTGTGTTGGCAGTAAATTCACTTCTTAGGTAACTAAGTACCTTCATATCATTAAAGATCCATGCTCTTATGATCTGTCATTTTATTCTGCCATCTTGAACTTTTAGCTTTCTAATCAACTAATCTTTTCCTTTTTCAGTTTTTGGACTTAAACTTTGGAGTATTTAATATCCAGTGGCCCTGGGCTTTCAACTGCAAGTAACAAAGCAGAACTACATTAGCTTAGATAAATATGATGGTTATTTGCAGTGGCTCAATAACATCTTCTAGAAATCATGTTCTAAAGAAATCTTTCCACTCTAATTCTTGCTTCTATTTCATATTCATACTTGTCTCCTGGAACTAATAAAGCTTTATTGCAGTGTTCATCTTCATATTGTTGTCTCATGAGATAGGAAGGCTTCCTTATTCCAGCTGTCATATTTGTAGTCAGATGGTGAAAAGGTAAAGAGTGAATGTTGAATAGCAAAACAGATATTATCAGGCATCTTTCTTCTTTATAAGGTTTACAAGCTCAGTAGACTCCTGCTGCTATCTATTGACAGCTGTGTCAAATGTCCTCAACATTATGGAAGTATAGTTTGAAAGGGAAATGTTGTGGATGGAAGTTGGGTTAGCCAACCTACAGTATGAGCCACATAGAAGTAGATATCACAATATAATTTCCCAAACTGGAAAGCTATTTAGCTATGCTTACAACCACCATATTTATAGATTTAAGCTGTCCAATGTGGTAGCTAATAGCTACTTGCAGCTATTGAAATTAAATTGAATGCAATTAAAATTTTGGTCCTGTCTCATTATCTGTATTCAAGTGTTCAGTAGCCACATGTGGCTACCATATTAGGCAGCACAGATATAGTACATTTCTATCTGTGAAGCAAGTTTTATTGCACAGTGGTATACAAGATGAAATAGGTTCAGTGAAGGGAAAAAGGGTAGTTCCCAATTCTCAGAGTTGGCTAGTAGGGAAGCAATCACCAGACAACTTGTCTTCTAATGTTAAGTAGAAGAGCATGGCTTTCTATATGTTTTTATCTTTCCCTTAGCATTTCCTCTCTTCTTTTTTAGCCTCACCTGAGGACAATCCCATTGATTTTAGAGAGAGGGGAGAAAGTGAGAGAGGAGAGAGAGATGAGAGAACATCAATTGGTGGCCTTTCATGTGTGCCCTGACTGGAGATCAAACCCGAGACTTAGGTACGTTCCCTGACCAGGAATTGAATCTGCAACCTTTTGGTGTACCAGAAGACTTTCCAACCAACTGAGTCACACTAGTCAGGGTTTGCTTCTCATTTTCAAAAATTATACCTTTATTTTGTTATTCATCTAGTGTATTTGACTGGCAGAACATGTTGGCATGGATAATCCGAGGTATTTTTACTCATAATGCATTAACACTTAACATTACAGTATGGCAAGGGCCTAAATGACTATCAGTTGGTAATAATTGTGATGATATTGAATGAACACATTTTAATGTTAATTTTGATTTATTTTCTATGATGGCTAAAAGGCATTGCCTCTTTCAGAAGCTAGATTGTAAATTCGCTTGCCTCTGAGGCTTAAATGAGGAATTGCTAAAGACACAATGTTGCATGCCCTCTAAAAATCCTATATGATAAAAGTGAAACATGCAAATTACCGTATCTTCGCTGCGCTACCAGCTAATCAGGAGCAAGGGGCGAGGCCAAGGCACGCGGGAGGCCGGCAGGGGGGCATGGCACGTGAGACGGGAGGCCAGCCAGTGCTCTGCTTGGGACAGGAGGGGCTGGCCTGAGATGGGAGGGGCTGGCCTGCACGCTGGGTGCAATAGGAGCTGCACGGGATGGGAGGGACCAGCTGGAGGGCCTTGCGGGACGGGAGCCGAGTTACACAGGAAGGGTGGGGCGTGGGGGGCCAGCTGGTGCTCCAGGTGGGACAGGAGCCGTGTTGGATGGGAGCTGCGGGATGGGAGGTGCTGGCCGGCGTGCTGGGCTGGAAGGGAGCTGCACAGGAAGGGAGCCATGCAGGATGGCAGGGACGGGACAGGAGGGGCCAGCCAGCGCACTAGGTGGGATGAGAGCCGCGTGGGACGGGAACCACATGGGCTGGCGAGGGCACAGCGTGGGACGCGAGCTGCAAGGATGGGAGGCAGGTGAGGCCAGCGCGTGAGGCTGCTGAGTGCAAGGTGCCCCCCGGGGCTGGACAGCCGCCACTGGGGATAAGGCCAAGGCCGGGTGGGGAGGGCCGAGGCGGCCAGGACAGAGCCAACCATCAGCTCCATTGCAGGGTGATGGCTGGGTGCCCAAGGCCTAGAGCTTCGGCCAGGGGTGAGAGGTCAGTAGGACATCCCCTGAGGGCTCCCAGTATGTGTGAGTGGGCAGGTTGGGCTGAGGGATCACCCACCCCCAGGGCACAAATTTTGTTCACCAGGGCCCTAGTCCTAGCTAATAAAAAAGCAATATGCAAATTGAATGTACCTCAAATCAAGCCACACCTACCAACCAATCAGGATCAAATTATGCAAATAAACTCCAACCAAGATGGCTGCCGCTACTGAGAGCAGGAGGGAGGCTTAGGTTTCCCCGGCAATTGAGGAAGCCAAGCTTTCCGCCTGCGGTTGTCAGCCTAGGCCTCCACTCAATAACACAAAGTTTAAATTATAGAAGATACATAATCCCAACAGAAATTGTGGCAGCCACAGAGCTGGAGAGAGAAGAGGCTAGGGTTGCCGGGGCGATTGGAGGAAGCCAAACTTTTGCAGGCCTAGCATTGGCTTCCACTCTAGGCTACAAAGCTTTAAACAGAAATGGCTGTTGCCATGGAGCAAACAGAAGGCTTGGCTCTGCTCCAAGCTACAAAGTTTCAATTATAGAATATAAATTAATCCCAGATCCCAGGACCTCCACTTGGGTCACTGAGGTGCGTGGCCAGCCTGCAAACCATGATAGCCCCTCGCTAGGCCGCCTCACACTCCAAGGGAACCCCCACCCTAATCCAGGACACCCTTCATGGCAAACCAGCCTGTTTCCACCCATGACCAGGCCTCTATCCTATCTAATAAATGAGTAATATGCGGATTGACCATCACTCCAACACACAAGAGGGCTACCCCCATGTGATCAAAGATCCTGCCCCCATGTGGACACAAGATGGCCAGCAGGGGAGGGCAGTTTGGGGGTTCCAGGCCTGCAAGAGAGGACAGTTGTGGGTGATCAGGCCAGCAGGGCAGAGCAGTTAGGAGTGACCAGGCCGACAGAGGAGGGAAGTTGGGGGAAAACAGGCTGGCAGGGGAGCAATTAGACATCAACTAGGCCTGCAGGGTAGTGGTTAGGGGGTGATCAGGCTGGCAGGCAGCTGAGCAGTTTGGAGCTAGCAGTCCTGGATTGTGAGAAGGATGTCTGACTGCCCGTTTATGCCCTATCCTACTGGGATCGGGCCTAAATGGGCAATCAGACATGCCTCAAGGGGTCCCAGATTGGAGAGGGTACAGGCTGGGCTGAAGGACACCCCCCCACCCCGGGCCTCTAGTATTTTATAAAGACTAGAGTGGAAGAGAAAAGTGCAGAAGCAATATGTTATAAAAGTAACAAAAGGGAGATGATTGGCTATGATAACCTAGATTCTAAGTCAGTGATGAGCAATCTTTTGAGCTTGGTGTGTCAAAATTCACCAAAAAAACCAAGCATAACTTGGATGGTGTGTCACTTTGAGAAAAAAAACACACATAATTTCGCTATATTTATAGTTTAAAAACAAAAATGTCTAATTGTAATATATAACTGTATTTAATAAACCAAAAACTAATTATTTAACTTACCTACTTAGTGACTTCTTTATTCATCTGTCAGTTGGTTTCTTTTGTTGGTCTTGATATTATTTAATTTGTGTGGGGTGCCATGAACTAAGATAAATGAGGAGGAGGGGGAATTCTTTAACTAACCTGCCTATTAGTGACATTTTTGTTGCTGAATTTCATTGGCTAAACCTTCAATTGAAGGTTGGTATTTTGTACACTTCAAGCCCAAGCAAGTGCTACTAACGTCATCTGTCAATCTGTTTCTTTTGCTGGTTTTGATATTATTTAATGCTGAGAATAAGGTCTCACAAAAGTAGGTAGAGGGGAAAAATTGTGAGTAAAGCCATTGCTATATTTTTCAGGGTGCTAAAAGTGTCTGGTAATCGACTCCAAATTTCCTGTTAGTAGTGGCACTCCTCATGATTCTCAAAGTGGCACCTTTCCAGATTCTCAAGTTTTGGCCTCAAGTTGGCAAACACCTGAGCCCAGATGCTGTCTTGAAATTCTGCAAGTTGCATCTCCAAATCATCAATTTGCATCCATTGCAAACCATTTAATTCCAAACTACTGTAGACTACTACATCAGGATAGTTAATTATTTTTATGGTCTGTTCTAGGTTTATAAATTGATTAAATCTATCACTGAACTGGTCAAGTAATGAGTCTAAAACATGCTGGTACTTTATATGCAAGGGTTCCATTTTATTTTATATAGCTGCACTGGCCTTCTCAAAATACTTTGTTACTTGAGGAAAATACTTATAAGTTATAGTTTCTACATATCGCTTCAAAATTTAGAGTGTCTACACTACACTACAGCAAATGTTTCATTCTCAGCTACTGCACCTGGCCATGCAGTAGCCAAGGATGAAACATCCTTCTTGGTATGCAGCCCCATACTTCTCTGTATATGACCACATGCGGCTGCGTGTCATCGAAAATGGCTACGCGTGTCAGTGCTGACACGTGAGTCATAGGTTCACCGTCACAGTTCTAGGTAATAGCTATGTATGTATAGAAACACCTGGTTTAAACATATGTAAGTAGCCTTGGGTAAGATAGGAGCTGGGGACAAAAGAGAAGGCATTAGTTTAAAAAATATGGATTATTTGAAGAAATTAAGGGATAAGAGTAGCCATGCATTTGAATTTCTTTTTCTTTGTTGTTATCATTTAACTGGGCTATTCTACAAATAATAAATGGAATATGTCCAACTGATTGTTATATTATCTGTTTTAAAGTATATGAGCACATTATCTGTTTTATGGCTGTCGTTCTTGTTTTCTATTTTTAAAACTATATTGTTATTGATTTCAGAGAAAGGAAGGGAGAAGGAAAGAGAGAAATATCAATGATGAGAATCATTGATCAGCTGCCTCCTGCACCCCTCCGTTACCCCCACCTCTACCCCCCACTTCGGATTGAACAGCAGCAACCTAGGAATGTGCCCTGACTGGGAATCAAATTGCTACCTCCTGGTTCATAGATTGATGCTCAACTGCTGAGCCATACTGGCCAGCTGTCATTCTTGATTTCTTAATATAAATTAAGTTGGTTTGCCTGTGATGTCTCAATTAATCATCATTAATGACCTTGTGGCTACAGCCAGAGATGAAAGTATCTCAGAAGAGTAAACATCTCCCTCTGGTAGCTGCCATCATTTCTAACCCCCTTTTTATAATGAAAAACAAAACCATAGCACTGAAAATTAATTCCTTGGCAGCAACCCACTGTAGTGTATTAGTTAGGACATGCCTACTATTCTTGAGCACAGCCTCATTTTCTCCATACCAAAGAAATTCCACTTTTTCTGTAAGTCATTCGGTTGGTTCATTCAGCCTCTGTTCAGGTTTTTCCAGTCCTCAGCAAGGAAGTAAGTAATCAGCATTAAGTATCTATAAGTTAGAACTTATTGGTTCCTTCCAGATATGTGCTTTGTTTGTTTTCACATATCCAGAAGACATAAATGGTAATTCTCATTGTGCCTTGGTAAAATTCCACCTAGAATCTGAGTTCAGGTCTTAATCATGAGGGTGTGTGCTTTGACGGTATGTACATTGTCATTTCTCTACGGGCTTATTTTCTTCATTTGGAAATGAGGAGCTTGAACAAGTATTTTGTGGCACAAATTTCATGATTCTCTATGGGAAATATCTCTCTCCCTCAGTGTTTAGAAATTGCTGAATATGTCATCCTTTAGCATAAATGGAAAAAATGCACTGGAAATTACTGAAAACAGCTGCAGTAAAAAAATGTCTAATACAACTCATAGTCTCTGTCAGTGAGAAAATGGCAAGTTCCCAAGGAAATTCTCATGAATTCTGACCTTTGTCAGGAGACACTCAGTAAATCAATGTATTATTGATGGACCTGCTGTCATGAATCTATTTTTCTTTCCTTCTCTATTCTTACATTGTGTTTGACATGCCCAGCTGATGCCTGCAAAGTTTCCCTACAGCATCTCAGAGAAGCAAGCATAGGTGGGTCCCCAAATTACACAGGTGTTTAGCTTATTGAGCAGAAACAAGTAGACTCTAAGGAAAAGAAAGTAGCAATTTCACTATAGTGTTGGCTTTAATTTAGCCCCTTCCAGTAAGGTATGTGCACCCTATTACATGTGATCTCGTGTCCAGTCAAAGACATGGAAAAGTGAAAAGCATAAAAGTGTAATTATGAAATAGGGACATAAAAACAATCAAATCCAAATCCCTTTCAGTGGCTTGAAATTCAACCTCAAAGTAAGAACTTTTTTTTTTTACAATTACCCTATTGCTGCAAAATCTAAACCAACCCATCATTTCACCCCATGAATTCATTATTTGATTTAACATTCATAGAATGGGCATGTGGACTACTGGCTCCCCAAAATATCACTGGGACAACATGTTGCCAAGAAAAAGTTTTCTGAGTTTATTCCTTACCACTGTAAGGGAGAATTCCATATTGACAGAATCTAACAGTTTTAGGAGAGAATGGGGAAACCTGGGATATTGAGACTTCAAGGATTTCCCCAGTGGGAAGTGGGGACTTGATGAAGATTGGTTAAGTTCATGATATGAAATGGGTTTGAACAGGTAGGAATGGCAGGACAGAGATTTGGAGGCAAGAAGTTCAAAAAGTCTAAGGATATAAACCATCAGTGGATGCTTCCTATTTGAAGTGTTACTGGAATAAACAGTAAAACTATTTGCAACTTGGATCTTTGTGGGCAAGGGTCTTTGCAAATGGTAGTCATATTAATGAAAATGGAGGAATAGTAGACTCATGCTAAAGTAGACACTAAGCTGTACGGTGTATATGTGCCCAGCAGTTCTTCAGGTGCTATGTATTTTAAAATGCACAGATATGAGAAACAAGAATTGAGGGGAGAGGAATAGCACTAGGTTTGGAGAATGATGAACAACTTCATGAAGGAGGCAACATTTGAGATGGGCCCTGGTTATTGGTTTTAAGTTTAGAGAGTCTGAATGGTAACTTAGTATTTCTTTTTGAAGACTACTACTGCTTGGATACTCATTGCTTCCTTTTTTCTTTAAGTGTTCATTGAAAGCAAGCAAAGATTCCCATTGCCATAGTTCTGTGGAGATAAAATGGAAGTAGAGCCCTTGGATGAGGTTCAGCATATATTTCTTTAAGGTTCCTGGGGCCTCCAAAACAAGGTGGCAAGTTTCCTTGTTTATGCTTTTTTATAAATGTAGCTCAAAACTTGAGATAGAGCTTTTTAGATCCCTGTCTTCTTCACTTTGTGACTGGCCTCTATTAGCAGCACCACATAAAAATCTCCAAAATATCATCAGAGGGAGAAGAGGTGTGAGGTGGTTTGTTCAACTCTGGGGGACTCTGTTAAAGAATGTAAGTCCAAGCACCTGCTCATTTTCTCATTTGAGCTTTGTGAGTTCCTTTTCTTATCAACATGACCAAGCTGAGAGGAGAACCCTGTTTCTGTCAAGTGGTGGGTTAGAGACCTCAGAATCAGGAGCTGCAAAGCTCCAGATAATTGTGGGAACACTGACTTTCTTTGATTTGCTCTCTCTCTCTCTCTCTCTCTCTCTCTCTCTCTCTCTCTCTCTCTCTCACACACACACACACACACACACACACACACACACACCTCTTCACACTATACTTTAATAGCAGCAAAAGGGAAAAAGATGTAGTATGCAGAATGAAGGACCACTTAAGTAGGAAGATGAATGAGAATCACTTTTTAGGGGTTAGAGGTATGATTTAAGTTTTGGGAATCTGTTCTTAAGGATATTTCAGGACACGCTTTAAAAAACATGATGAACAAATTAAGGCAACTTTGTATTTCTTCTGGTCAGGGAACTGATCCTTCAGATAAGAGAGACTGGTATTTTAAAGGCATAATAAGGGATTTTCATTTGTGGCATTTAATACATTTTCCAGTTAATTTTTTCAAAAAGTGTGTCAAGTTCCCCCACACCTCTTACTAAGCTGTGTCATATATCTTTAACCAAGCTGAAGGGAAAATGCATTGAATTGCTGCCCTCCTTACCTTGGAAAGGAAAATGCTATAGCTCCCCCTTGTGTTGTTTGAGACCAAAACAATCCCTGACTTATCCACAGCCACAGAATTCACTCCTTTAGTATTCTCAAAGTATCTCCTCAAAACTTTTTTTGGGGGGTGGGAACTTTGCTATAGAGGAAAGTTTCAGGGATCCAACTAATCTTTTATAACTTACCTCTTATTCCCCATTCTCCTTCTACGTATTTAAGAGCCTCTTTCTTGGAAGGTCACTCTTGTCTGGTAAACAGTTGCTTTGGGATGATTTTCTTCATGAAATTATAGTCTTATCATCTTCCACTTAGTATATCAAATCTTGTACCATTTTCTCTCGAAATAGGGGGATGGAATTTGTGTTCACTATTGCCTCATCTTTCCCTCTCATGGGGCCACTTCATCTTGTATCATGACCTCTCAGTTTAAAAAGACACCAGTTTCTTTGCTTGACCACCTCCAGAGTAAACATGTCAAGTTCCCCCAAATCTCTCAAACTCTAGTACATGAATTAGGACTTAAATATGTTGGCTACTCAATAAGTATGTAGACAGGGTGTGAGATGCAATCACACATCTTTTTTTGAAACAATACCCCAATATCAACCCCACAGTTGACTTGAACATAAGAGCAGGGGAAATGCCACAGTGCTCCCTATTAATGAATTTTCTTACTCCAAATAATCTTGGAAAGTGATTAATATTCTTCATATGTGTACCTATTTTTATATAATGTGGTTCTAGCTTGTGATTTGGCTCCTTTGCCAATATTTCAAGACAAAGGGAAAAGTCTAATTTTATAAGTCATTTTAAAATTCTGTAAATTAAATGCCAATTGTTATACGTATTTACACAGTTTTGCAATTATATCTATAGGGCAAAACCTTAATGGAATGGCTTCATTAACTTTGTATGCATTTTAAATGTGATAGATAGTAGTCTTTACCTATTCAGTCACCTGTTTTATATAACCTGGTCTTTGTGTCATGTACAGTTTGATGTTCCAGTAACAGTTCCAACCCATTTAATTTCACCATTTCCTGTCCTGACACCCCTTATTTTAAATCTTTTGACACCATTTTCTTAAGGAAAAATAGAATTCTTTGGGACCAACCATTGAAGAACTCCTACTTGTCCACCTTTATGATTTCCTTGACAAAGGAAAATTTCACTCCACACAGACTGAAAACAAACTCATTGTTTTCTGATATCTATGAAGTTTGTGTTTGGATCATATGAAGCAGCAATGCAAGGTAGCACAGGCTAAGTGACAGTCTTACAAAAAGTGAATGATTTGTGAGTTCTGAGGCAGGGAAAAATCAGACCTGGCAATCTTCTGAATGAAGTGAGACTCAGATGCAGTATTAAAAGAAAGAGTAGAACTAAAACAGAAGTAGGGAGATTATTAGGGAATTACATGTAGAGAGAAACTGCTACAAGAGTCCAGAAAATATCTGGTCTCTTAAATCACACTAGTTGAATTTTACTTAATATGATTTTCCATGTGCTGCCATATTTTGTATTTTTGTTTTACAGCCTATCTGAGGTCAGAAATATTTTATTGCTTCATCTTTCAATCTTGTTCATAGTCAGTGGCAATAATTGACTAGGTATCATCAAATATTTTGGTTATAAGTGAATAAACAAATAAATGCAATACTTAACAGAAAGTGTGGAAAAAATACTAAGAGAGTTGGAATTTGAGAAAAAAATTGATTTAGACAAAGCCTCATTTATCATTTGAATGTAAGAAGTATGAACTTTCTCATGAAAGATCACGCTTTCTTAATGCAATCATTTTTAACTTCTGAAAAATAATTTGTATTCTGGTCTCTTAATCAACTATGTCTTATTAATAGTACTAACAAAATTAATTTAAAAGAATGAAAAACAAACCATAAAAAAGTCTCAGAAAAGGCTGAAAGCTTAAGTAACTCCTGGGAACAATTTGCAAGCCTGGAGAATTCTTCCCATTTTGGTCAGGGCCTCCTATGGAGAGATTTATGTGCAGTGTATGTCAAGAGGCAAAGTAATGGCATTTCCCTGCTATACAATGACTTGGACATTTGCTAAGTACAGAAATGCACCTTTAAACCAGAGAAAGAAGCAGAGTCTGCCCTGATCCAATCATTTGGAAAAGCCATGCACACTGAGGCTGGGACCAAACATAATGACAGGATTTAATTGCTAATGCTCTGGAGGCAATGCACCTCTTTATGTATTGACCTTTGACCCAGACTTGGGAGAATGAAACAAAGAGTGTATCGTTTTCCTTCCCCCTCCTCCATCTGTTCATGCCTGTCTCTAACCCTGTCTACATACTCCTAACATTCAACTTTCCACTCTAATTCTTTTTTTTTTACCAATTTAATTTTTATTTTATTTTATTTTATTTTATTGCTTAAAGTACTACAAAGAGTAGTACACATGCTTCCTTTTTTCCCCATTGACCTTTCCCTGGTCTCTCCTACAACCCAGTATCTTTTGTCTGTTGGTTATGCTTATATTCATGCATACAAGTCCTTCAGTTAATCTCTTACCTCCCCCTCAACCTTCCCCAGCCTTTCTGCTGTATTTTAACAGTCTGTTCGATGCTGCTCTGCCTCTGTATCTATTTTTGTTCATCAGTTTATAATTTTATTTCTTATTCATAAATGAATGAGATCATGTGGTATTTTTCTTTCATTGACTGGCTTATTTCACTTAGCATAATGATATCCATCCTATTACAAATGGTAAGAATTCCTTCTTTATTGCAATAGCATAGTATGCCAGTGTGTGGATGTACCACTGTTTTCTAATCCATTCATCTGATGATGGGCATTTGCATTGTTCCAAAATCTTAGCTATGGTGAATTGTGCTGCTGTGAACATAGGGGTAGGTATATCTTTTCTGATTTGTGTTTCTGGTTTCTTGGGATATAGTCCTAGAAGTGGTATTACTTGGTCAAATGGGAGTTCCATTTTTAAGTTTTTGAGGAAACTACATACTGCCTTCCACAGTGGCTACACCAGTCTGCATTCCCACCAGCAGTGTACAAGGATTTCTTTTTCTCCACAACCTCTCCAGCAATTGTTGATAATAGCCAGTCTTGCAGGTGTTAGATGATACCTCATTGTTGTTTTGATTTGCATGTCTCAGATGATTAGTGACTTTGAGCATGTTTTTATATATCTCTTGGCTTTCTGAATGTACTCTTTTGAAAAGTGTCTATTTAGGTCCTTTGTCCATTTTTTTTATTGGATTATTTATCTTCCTTTTGTTGAGTTAGTTTTATGAATTCCCTGTAAATTTTGGAGATTAAACCGTTATTGGAGATAACACTGGCAAATATGTTCTCCCATTCATGAGCTTTCTTGTTTTGTTGATGGTTTATTTCGCTGTGCAGAAGCTTTTTATTTGAGTGTAGTCTCATTTGTTTATCTTCTCTTTAGTTTCCATTGCCATAGGAGCTGTATCGGTAAAGATAATGCTACAAGAGATGTCTACTATTTTGCTGCCTATGGCTTCTTCTAAGATTTTTATGGCTTCCCATCTTACATTTAAGTCCTTTATTCATTTTAAGTTTATTTTGTGTATGGTGCAAGTCGGTAGTCTAGTTTCATTTTTTTTTTTGCAGGTATCTGTCCAGTTTTGCAAAAAACCATTTATTGAAGAGACTGTCTTGACTCCATTGTATGCTCTTGCCTCCTTTGTCAAATATTAATTGAGCATACTTGCTTCTGTTGATTGCTGGGTTCTCTGTTCTGTTCCACTGGTCTATATGACTGTTCTGGAGCCAGTACCAGGCAGTTTTGAGAACAGTGCCTTTGTAGTATAGCTTGATATCTGCTATTGTGATCCATCCTATATTGTTCTTCTTTCTCAACATTGCTGCAGCTATTTAGGGTCTTTTTTATTCCAGATGAATTTTTGGAGAGTTTGTTCTAGGTCTTTAAAGTATTTTAATGGGTATTGTGTTGAATTTAAAGATTGCTTTGAGTAGTATGGATATTTTAATGATGTTGCTTCTACAAATACATGAACATGGTATAGTCTTCCATCTGTTCATGTCTTCCTCTGTCCCTTTTTGCAATGTACTGTAGTTTTCTGAGTATAGGTTTTTTACACCTTTAGTTAACTTTATTCCTAGGTATCTTAATATTTTTAGTGCATTCATAAATGGGATTTTTTTGCTTCTCTTTCTGTGAGTTCATTATTAGTGTATAAAAAGGCCATAGATTTCTGGGTGTTAATTTTGTATCCTGCTACTTTGCCAAATTCATTTATTAGGTCCAGTAATTTTTTTATGGAAATTTTTGGGTTTTCTATGTATAGTATTATGTCACCTTTGAATAAGGATAGTTTTACTTCTTCTTTTTCCAATTTGGATGCTTTCTATTTCTTCTTCTTGTCTGATCATTATGGCTAGCACTTCCAATACTATATCGAACAGGAGTGGTGGAAGTGGGCATCCTTGTCTTGTTATCGTTCTTAGGGGAAATGAGTTTAGTTTTTGTCCATTGAGTATGATGTTGGCTCTAGGTTTGTCATATAAGGCTTTTATTATGTTGAGGCTTGATCGCTCGATTCCCACTTTGCTGAGGTTTTTTTTTTTTATCAAGAAAGGGTGTTGGATTTTGTCAAATGCTTTTCCTGCATTGATTGATATGATTATGTGATTTTTGTCTCTCAGTTTGTTTATGTGAGGTATCACATTTATTGATTTGTGGATATGGTATCATCCTTGCATTCCCAGAATAAATCCCACTTGGTCATAGTGTATGATCTTTCTAATGTAATGCTGAGTTTGATTTGCTAGAATTTTGTTGAGGATTTTACCATCTATGCTCATTAAGAATATTGGCCTGTATTTCCCTTTTTTTCTGGAGTCTTTATCAGGTTTTGGAATTAGGGTAATGTTGGCTTCATAGAAAGAGATTGGAAGTGTGCCTTCCTCTTGAATTTTTTGGAATAGTCTGAGGAGGATATGTTTTAGTTCTTTGAATGCTTGGTAGAACTCCCCTATAAAAACATCTGGACCAGGGTTTTTGTTTGCTAGAAGAGTTTTAATTGCTGCTTCAATTACTTTGGTAGTTATCAGCCTATTCACATTTTCTTATTCTTCTTGATTGAGTTTTGGGAGCATGCATTTTTATAAGAACATGTCCATTTGGTCTAGGTTGTCCATTTTGTTGGAATAGAGTTGTTCATAGTATTTTTTCATAATCATTTGTGTTTCTGTGGGATTCGTTGTTACTTCGCCCCTTTCATTTCTGATTTTGTTTATTTGGGTCCTCGCTCTTTGCTTCTTGGTAACCTGGCTAGAGGTTCATTAATGTTGTTTATCCTTTCAAAGAACAAGCTCTTGGTTTTATTGATCTTTTGTATTAATTTTTTTTGGTCTCTGTCATTTATCTCCCACTCTGATGTTTATTATTTCCTACCTTTTGCTTACTCTGGGCTTTTCTTGGTGTTCTCTTTCTAACTCTTTAAATTGTACTGTTCTATAATTTAGTACCATCTTTTCTTGTTGTTGTTGGTTTTTTGTTTTGTTTTGTTTTGTTTTGTTTTTTAGATAGACCTGCAGAGTTATGAACTTCCCTCTCAGGACTGATTTCACTGTGTCCCATAGATTTGGGATAGTTGTGTTTTCATTGTCATTTGTTGCCATGATGCTTTTCATTTCTTCTTTGATCTCTGGTAACTGAATCAATGTTTAATAACATGTTATTTAGCCTCCATGTGTTTGATTTTTTATTGTTTTTATTGTAGTTAATTTCTAGTTTTATGCCATTGTGATCTAAGAAGATGCTTGATATGATTTATATCTTCTTAAATTTGAAGAGACTTTGCCTGTTCCCCAATATGTGGTCTATCTTTGAAAATGACCCATGTGCACTTGAGAAGAATGTATATTCTGTGGCTTTGTATGATCTGAAATGTGAATTAATTTCATCTGCTCTAGTGAGTCATTTAGGTTGAGATTTCTTTGTTGATTTTTTATTTAGAGGATTTTTCCGGTGGTGTTAGTGGAATATTAAAGTCCCCTACTATGACTGTATTGCTGTCAATCTCTCCCTTGATATCCTCTAGAAGTTTTAATATGTATTTGAGTGCTCCTCTATTAGGTGCTTATATGTTTACCAGAGTTATATTTTCTTGTTGAATTGTTTTCTTTAGTATCATAAAATGGCCTTCCTTATCTCTTGTTATGGCCTTAACTTTGAGGTCTAATTTGTCAGATATAAATAATGCTAGCCCAGCTTTTCCTTTCAATTCCATTCTCCTGAAACACCTTTTTCCATCTCTTCATGATTAGTCTCTGTGAGTACTTTTTTCTAAGGTGGGTTTCATGTAGATAGCAGATACATGTGTCTTGTTTTCTTATCCACTTATCCTATGTCTTTTGATCAGAGCATTTAATCCATTTACATTGAAAATTATTATTGATAGGTCCTTGTTTGTCACCATTTTTATTCTTTATGCCTGTTTTCCTTCTTCCCTTCCTATTTCTTCTTTTTATAGCAGAACGTTTTACATTTCTTGCATTGCTGGTTTGGTAGTAATAAACTCCCCTAGTACTTTTTGTCTGTGAAGCTCCTGGTTTCACCCTCAATTTTTACTGATAGCCTTGCTAGTTACAGTATTCTTGGATTCAGACCATTGCTTTGCATGACTTTGTATATTTCATTCCATTCACTTCTGACTTGATGGGTTTTTGTTGAGAAATCAGTTGATAGTCTGATGAGAGATCCTTTTCAGGTAACTTTTGGTCTCTCTCTCTGGCAGCCTTTAAAATTCTTACTTTGTTGTTGGTGTTTGCCAATTTAATTTTAATGTGTCTTGGTGTCCAATCTTTTGGGGTTCATATTGTTTGGGGACTCTGTGAACTTCTTGGACTTGTGTGACTTTTTTCTTCTTAATATCAGGGAAGTTTTCTGTCATTATTTCTTCAAACGGGTTTTCTATTCCTTGCTTAGTTTCCTCTTCTTCTGGCACCACATTATGCAGATGTTGTTTTGTTTTGTGTTGTCCCAAAGTTCCCTTAGGCTCTCCTCTTATTTTTTAAGCTATGTTCTAGATGCTGCTCTGCTTGTGTATTTTTTCCTACCTTGTCTTCTAACTCACTCATGCGGTCCTCTACTTCTTCTAGTCTACTGTTGATGCTTTCTATTGAGTTCTTTATTGTAGTGATGTCATTTTTCATTTCTTCTTATTTCTTCATTTCCTCTTGGTTCTTACAGATATTGTTGAATTTGTCTTTATCCTCTTCAGTGACCTATGACCTTTGCTCTGAATTCTTTCTCTGTCATATTGCTTGCCTCCATTTCATTTACTTCCTTTTATGGTAATTCCTACTTTTCTTTTGTTTGCAAGCTGTTTTTTTTTTTTTTTTCCTTGTCTTCCCATGATTGCTCCTCTGTGGATTTCTGGATATGTAACGCTCTCTCTCCTGCATTGACCTTCTTTAGGCAATGCCAGCTGTGTTCAGTTCACCAGTTCTGGGTAGGTGCTCTTTGATTCAGTTGTTCCTCCTGTTCTGTGAGATGTTGCAGGGCCCGTCTTTGAATTCCCATGTTTGTCTCCCCCAAAGAAGACCTTCCAGGTGCCCATGGTCGGAGATGTTGGAGTTCTGGCATTTGTGAATTCACAGTTGAGTTAACTGGTCCCTGTGTGTTGTGGTTGTAAGGTCCTGGGAGGCAGCTGAGATCTCCTCATTTAAGGTAAGACTGGAGTCTGATCACGGTCAGTCTCCAATCACATCCATCTCTCCTTCAAGATGGTACAGCATCTGTAGCAGATCTAGCTGCTCCAGGGAGATTTCAGCCTCAGTAAAGGCTGCCTGATCACAGGGGGCTGGTCTGCCAGTTCCCAACAGTCTTTTGGAGTATAGCTGTCCATCACTCACATATATTGACACTCCCCACACGTCCACACACTCTCCTTTCATTCTCTCACTCTCACACTATCTAGCAGCCTGCAGTCCTGTCAGTAGTCATGTTGGATCTACTCCACTCTCATTCTTATTAGTTACTTTCAGCTTTGTTGCCAGGGTGAGAATGAATAGAACATAAGGGAACATAGAGGGAAAATTGGAGAAGGAAGTGTGCAAGCAGTGGACAGGTGTTTAGAAGCAGGGAGCAGAATTATAACTGTTGATATAAGAGCTGATCTCCTGGTAATTTGATTCTTCTACCCCACCCACCCTAATATTTCATGAGATTTTGGTCTTTCCATCTTCTGTTCTCTGTTCCCATTTTACCCTTTCCAGTCCATATTTATAATTACTCCCTTCTCTACAGCTTCATCTCCCTTTCTCTTCTTACTTGGTTATTTGTGAATAGCAAAATCTTAAAGTTAAATTCAAGGCTCTGCCTATTGCACATCTGTACCATGGTATCTGGGCAGTTGATTGTAGTTGGAGAAAAAACACACCAATACTCTGATTGGTCTTACTGTAAATTCATAACCACTAACCTCAGTTGATCTTTTGTGATATTCAGCAAAGCGACTGTTCCATTCACTCTCCTGCTTTTTTACAAAACTTTCACACCTTCTTTCTCTTCAAATTTCTTGAAGGTTCTCTAGACACACTGGCCTACTTTCTGTTTCTAACATGCCAAGCACACTTCCACCTGAGAGCCTTTTTATACATTGTTCCTCCTGCCTGAGGCATTACACATCTACTTGTTTGCTCCTTTACTTTCTTTAAGACCCTGATATATCATCATTATCATTTGGACCTTCCCAGACCATTTTATATAAGGCAGCATGCCTATCCCTACCACCACCAGCATATCCTCTTCCCCTTTCTGTTTCCTTTAGCATTTATCACCACCTGTCATTCTATATATTTTATGTGTGCATAATTTCTATTTCACTGATAAAAAGTATAATTCCTATTTCACTGCTAGAATGAAAGGTTTTCTTTTTAAATTTATCTTTATTGTGGAATGTATTACAGATGTCCTTCTTTTTTTCCACATTAACTCTCTCCACCCAACTCCTGCCTCCCTCCCACACTATTGTCTGTGTCCATGGGTTCTGGATATATGTACACAAGTTCTTTGATTTCTTCCTGCCCTCCATCCTCCAATCCCCATCTGATATTCATCAATCTGTTGCATGATTCCATGTCTCTGGATCTATTTTGTTCATCAGTTTATTTTGTTCATTAGACTCCACATATAAGTGAGATCATGTGATGTGTATCTTTTTCTGAGTGGCTTCTTTCCCTCAGTGTAATACTCTTCAGGGCCCTCCATGCTGTCTCACAGAGCAAGAGTTCTTTTTTTTTACAGCTGCATAATATAGAAAGAAAGTTTTACGACAGAAAATTTTTTCCTGTCTTTTTATTCTTCTAAACCTAAGCTTAATATAATGCTTGCCAGTATGCCATACATATTTGTTTAGGGAATGAATGAATAGATGAATGCCTGTTGGGGTTTCAGAATCCTCTCTTTCTGTTTTCCAAACCCAGCATATTCAGCTACTCACCCTCTAATATTTTTATATGGTTACTGTAATTTTCAAGCCCAAATTTAATTCACGTCATCAAAATGGTGAATAAAATATCTTTTGTTTGGACTATCTTGGGAAATCCAATGTGTTTTTTTCAAGTCATATATCATTAATTGGAAGAATAAAAAACATTTACAACTTGAATAAACAGTATTGATATTTAGTCTAAATAAAAATCACATATTGTTGTTATATGTATATAGGATCATACTTTTAGAATGGAGTCCTCAAAGGAAGCATAGATGATTATTTTTCAGTTAGTTTAATGAGCTCTGTTAGTAGAATTGGCTTATGCAATGCCACTATGTTAATTTGAAAATAAATGTTATTGTGCACCTGTTAGAATGGCTACCATCGATAAATCAATAAACAAGTGTTGATGAGGATGTAGAGAAAAGGGAACCCCTGTGCACTATTGGTGGGAATGCAGATTGGTGCAGCCACTATGGAAAACAATATGGCGTTTCCTTAAAAAGTTAAAAATGGAACTGTCTTTTGACCTAGCAATCTGGGTATATATTCTAAGAATTGGGAAACATCAATCATAAAGAATATATGCACCTCTATGTTTATAGCAGTATTATTTACAATATCCAAGATCTATAAATAGTCTAAGTTCCTATTAGTAGATGGGTAGATTAAAAAAAGCTGTGATACATTTACATGATGAAATACTATGCAGCTGTAGAAAATGTGCAACTCTTTTTGTGATAGCATGGATAGACCTGGAGATTATCATGCTAAGAAAAATAATCCAGACAGACAAATACCAAATGATCTCACTTATATGTAGAAAATAATGAACAAAATAAACTGATGAACAAAATAGAAACAGAGTCATGGATGCATAGAACAGATTGACAGAAGTCAGAAGGGAGGAGGATGGGCAGGGGGGAGCCTGGATGAAAGAAGGTGAGCAGATTAGCCAAAGAATATACATGCATGGCCCATGGACACAGACAGCGGTGGGGTGATGGCCAGAGGGAGGGAGGGGGACCTGGGTGGAGGTTGGTAAAAGGGGGCAAACATGGAGGACATCTCTAATCATGTCAACAATAAAAAAATAAAAATAAATGTTAGTTGAAGTTGTTTGGTTTTCCAGATGTCTTCCTTATGATTATTGGGGATACCCAGAAGTTATTGGAAACTTCTACAATAATTATAATACCCAGTCTTTTCTACTTACTGCCTACAGGAACTTATACACTACCTCATTAGTCTTTCAACATTTCTATCTAGTGAGGCTTGCTTGGGTAACTGAGTAGAAATATCTCACCACATGTTGGATATGCCTTTGTTCTTCTTGCATGTTTCAAACATAAACCCTTGATTTTATATATGATCACAGTTATAATCAGATGTCAGTGGGTGACATCTAACCTAGAGATGTTACTTTTTCATAGTTATTGAGCCTAAATGGCCTTCTAGGGTTTACTTATCTACCTTCAAATGTTCTGCTTTTGAGATGAATGCCTTGGGAGTGAGAAATGTATGTTTAGATTTAAAAGGAATATTCTCATTGGTTCTCAAGTATTTCTTGCTCTTGAAATTATGAAAGCACAAAATGGTGGGAAATACAAATACAGGTTACAGAGAGTAAATACTCCAAAAACCTGAAAAGTTCTCATTAAATGATCTTTATATAGAATTAATATTCTGGGTTTCGGAGTTCTTGGGCTGTTAGGCATTCTTCCCAAGGGCCAATTTCACATTTGCTCTATAAATATGAGGCCAAGCCTCATCATTTTGTAGAGTTGAGGTAGGTCTGAGAAACTCACTCTGAGAGATCTTCTCTTTTACAAAACACTGCTCCCGCCCTGGGTATGTGTCAAGCTTCAGAAAAATGGCAGTGAAAGGACATTCCTCCAGATCCTTTGTCCCCACTGGGAGCAAGGCCTTTTTTATTGTGATGTTTACACTTTATATTTAGAGTCTAATGTTCTTTAGGTACAGTAAGTACTCATACTCTTTTTGTCCCTCAGAGCACTGGCCACTATACCCAGCATGGATCAGACACTCAGGAAATTATAATACACAGCATAGAGCAAATTTTCAACAAGTACTAAGTGACCAAGAAAATTAATGTAAAGTGGATTAGTAAATTAACAGTGAAGCAGAAGGTTTGACCAGGAGTCTTTATCCTTACAGCCAGCTTATTGATGCCGTAGGTCATGGCTCCAGATTTCATTGTAGTGCAGCTTTATGAGTTTCTGGCTATGTTTTGAGATCATCAGCTAGCCCAGTGTGTTGTTGCACAGTAGTAGATCAGTCAAATATAATGGATTGAGTTTATAGGTAAAATGAGAGAAAGGCACTTTGGCTTTCATAATTTTTTTAAAAAATTTTTTTATAATTAATTTTAGATAAGAAGGGAGAGACACACACACACATCGGGGTGAGATAAAAGCATCCATAAGCTGCCTCCTACACTGGGGATCAAACCAGCAACCCGTGTATGTGCCCCAACTAGCAATCAAATCCACCACCTTTTGAAGCATGGTGATTTAAGCTTAAAATGTGCTAGGAAAATTGAGCAGTGGTTAGATCCCTCAGCTGTGCATCAGCAAGATGTTTCTAAATCTAAATGCTCATTGGGCTCAAAGAAGTCTCCTTTATTCTGGATTGGAATGTAAGCAGGTTGAACTGTGAAGAATGAGTGAACATAATTTTTTGATACATGTGTCTCTTAAATGTGTTTTTGAAGGCAGGGATTGGAAATGTCAAGAGGGTCTGAAATTATTTCAGCTATCATTAGAAATTATAATTCTTGATAAATACAGATCAGCTGAGATTAAAATTTTTGAATACAGACTGGAAGTGGTTCTGGGTTACATGTTCATTTTCTCAAGTGGTTAAAATTGGAACAATTAATACTTGTTTTGTGGGTGTAGAAGAAGTAGTTTAAACTATTATTAACCATTAAAGTAGGACAATGAGAACTATATATAATACAGATTACTTAAATTTGCAGTTATGTTTGAATGGTTTTTTAAAATATATTTTATTGATTTTTCACAGAGAGGAAGGGAGAGGGATAGAAAGTCAGAAAAATCGATGAGAAACATCAATCAGCTGCCTCTTGCACACCCCCTGCTGGGCATGTGCCCGCAGCCAAGGTACATGCCCTTGACTGGAATCGAACCTGGGACCTTTCAGTCCTCAGGCCAATGCTCTATCCACTGAGCCAAACCAGTTTCGGCATGTTTGAATGTTTTTGCAGCCCCATTTCCACAATGATAAATATGATTGTCTTCTCTCCTTGATTCATATACACTTTTGTGTATGGATGGGTGCAATCCCAACTCCCCTGAACATAGGTTAATAGATAAAAATATTTGATAAAACAAAATCTCATTAATTGATTCCACAGATTTTTAGTTTATGATAATTTAGACAGGGACTGAGCATAAGTTTCCTTTGGTATTACTCATAAAAACCAGATTTGCTGAGCAAGTTAATAACATAGACAAGATTTAAGAAGAATATTTATGTAGAGAAAACATAACTTCCAATCAATTCTTGGTTATAGATTTCTAATATAAGCATTTGTTGTGCGCTGTGCTAACCTATTAACTCAGATTGGTCCACTATTTAGTTATCCAGAAATTTTTAATTTTGAGTAATTAAGTATAACTGAACCTCCCCTACTGGCTTGAGTATAGGGATTTTGGTCAGGTTATGTGGGCCCTATGGCCAGAGCTAGCTGTAGGAATCTCTCTAATCTATATATGATGGGAAAGAAATTGCTATTTATACTTATTTTTCTCAATGAGCTAGATACTCTAGAGTTGATCATGGTGTCTTGGGATATTAGTCACTAATATAACTTTTTTAGAATCACTATGGTGTCCTATAGAGGACTAAGTGTGGAAGAAGCAGGCAGTGGGAGGCATTGATTTTGATACCTCATAGCCTAAATTTTTGGAGGATTACTAAACATTGTCTTTTTTAACATATGTGTTTAGTGCTAAATACAAGTGGGCTTATTTTTGTGGCAATTGGAAGGAGCCATTTCATGGAGAAATATTCATCACCAACAAGGTGATGCATTAGCTATTAAGGACAGCAGTATATTGGATGTCCATTTTTAATAACTTCCTAGAAAATTCAGGGCTTTGGAAATAATTCCTTTACTTACTTTGTCCTCAAAAATCTGTCCTTGTCTTGAAAACCTTGTCACATATGATGTTTTTGGAAAGCTGGGATATTTGGCTGAAAGTTTTCTGTATATTTTTTTTTACCATTTGACCATGCTGACCATTTGACAAGCAGAGTTAATTACTCATTTTGGGGCCTTTTTCTCCTACCCTTTTCTGGAACACTTAGTGGTTCTTCCTTGTCTTTTTACATGTAGGATGCGGTGATCATAGTGCAGTGTTATGGTGCTGTTCCTCATAATCTTATTGGACTTTCTCTTTCCTTACATCAGTGACTTGCTATCTTACTGTTTACTTTTACTTATTTTTGTTAGAGTGACGTTAGGGACCCCACCAGATACTGAGCAAAATTGTCAGCTGCATCTGGCTTGCCCTGAAGCAGGCAGTGTACATGGAAATGTTAATATGCAAAGAATTGAGGTTATAGATTTATCACTTAGTGAGACTAATTAAATGTTGCTAAGGGGAATAAGAGCGGTGTGTTTTCAAAGCCTAAGAACTTGTTTGGAGAGTTCTTGGACTGAAGTTCAGAATGCTGCAAGTTCTCATACCAGAAATGACCCAACTTAGACAAATTTGATACAACCAACTCGTCGACATATATGTCTCACTGGTGGTTTAGAAGGGAAGGCAACTGGGGAGTAGAGAAATGGGATTACTTCAAGAAATTGAACTACACTAGCTTGTGGAAGGTGAATACTAGGCACTTTATGTTAGATGCAAAATGTTATCAATTGGTGGAGAATGTGGAAGCAATTTTAGCCAATCAGAAGAACAATGCTAGACTCCGATTATGAAAATGGTTACTTTACAGTTAAATTCCATGTTGTCTGGAGCACAAAACAGATCTCACACTTACCTGCCCAGGTTCTGAGTAAAATGCCGTGTATTTACTTGTACATGGATGGCTAAATATGTCTGATGGTGTTCACATAATAATTTCTGAAAAAGAGATTGAGACCTAAGACCTGCTAGAAGTTGTTTCATATGATTTTCCCATTTGCTTATGTTTGAGGTCCAGGTATACTATATGGCTTTATGGCAGTACTCCTCAGCCCAGCTAACCCTTGGAATCTACTGGTGATTCTATTTTAAACAGGTGAATATGAACATACTTGCAGGTATAAGAAAAGCAGGACAAAGATCGTGGTGATGGTCTGTTTAGTATATATTGCACCCATGTTGAGCACAACCAGTTTACTTCTAGGCCATACAGTGATGCATTAAGGAACAGAAAATAGAAATATATTAATTAGTACTTAGAAAGAAATGTATAGATCTTTGAGTGTTGACTTGGTTTTGCCCCTATTATAATGGCCAAAGGACACCAGGTCATTGACTTATTTCCTTTTTTAACCTGGGGAATTCTTCACTCTACCTGGATTATACTGACCTTGAAACCATGGACATGCCTCCATAGGAACAGTAAAGGCAACACTGGAGCCAATAGGAAATTCTTCACTTATCACATCCTGTTTTTATAAATCTTTTATATCTGTGTTTGTTTATTCAGTAGTAAAGCACAGTAAACGCAATCTTCAACTGATTCTCTGTCATCATTTTAACAAACTTTCAAAATTGTGATGAGTTTTTCATGGTCTTGCTCAGCATGACTTCAAAATTTTAATTACCCGGCATTTACCATGAAAATGTGGATATCTTAGACCATACCAGGTCATCTCAGCTTGTGGAAGCTAGAGATAGCCTGTTCTCTGATACCTGCTCTAAGCAGTGATAGTTTAGGATTCCACATGAGGTAGTGTGTCGATGTTCCCCAGTTCCATATGAAAGAAAAGAACATAACTGCATTTGGAAGGAGGTAGATTGATTAACTATTAGTAGCCCATGTATAAGGTCCTCTAGATTTTTTGGATATCAAGAGATATCCATCTGGCCCTGGTCAGTGTGGCTCAATTGATTGGAGTGTTATCCAGTAAACTGAAAGGTTTTGGGTTTGATTACTGGTCAGGACACATACCTAGATTGCATGTTTGATTCCCTGTCAGGGGGTATATGGGAGACAACTGATCAATGTTTCTCTCTCATGTCATCTCATTTTCTATATCTATCTCTATCTATATATCTATATCTATATCTATATCTATATCTATATCTATCCATTCCTTTCTCTCTAAAATCAATAAACTTATCCTTGAATGAGGATTAAAAATAAAATAGCGATATTCATCTGTTATTAGGTTGAGGGCCACATAGTACCTCTTACTTTCTTATTCACTCACTGTGGTTACCCTGTAGGGTCATTCTATGACAAGAGGATTAATATATTATATGTGTACACTTGAGACACTGTTCATTATGCTCTTCACCTATGTATTGAAAACCTTCCAAGTGTTTAATTATATCAGTTCAAGTGAGGGAATTAATACAGAATTAATTTAGTTTTGCAATGGAAAAGAGATTTAGTGTATATGAGTAGAGTTTGAATTCTAACCAAACATTTCTCTGATATCTTAAATGATTTTTCTTAATTGTTTTTCAGTAGCGGCCTTACTTTGGGAATCAAGATTCTGCCCTCATGCAACTGTGGACAGCTCTTGAAGAATATTGGTTTTATCACTAAAGATGCGGGCATCCAGAACCTGAAGAGGCTCTATAATAAAACCAACACTGGAAATAGAATCACTCTGTATAGAGAACTAAAGTACCATTGCTTTAGTGTTGTCTCCAGAGGTGAATTTGCAAAAACAATTTAGAACTTCAAGGTTATCAATAATTTAGGATACATACATTTTATTTATAAAGACAATATGGCTGCTATAATAGTACATGGTATTGTCCAAATATGGAACATGGAGACTGGGATGTCTAAATCGAAAGAAGCATTTATTGAAACAATGGAAAGAAAGAAGAAAGTTAGATTGGTAATTCATTTCAGCACTGGAGAATATGCAAATTTTCAACTAAGTAATAATATTAAAAATGTAGTCTTTAGATCCTATGGAGAAAACCAAAATTACCTGCATTTAACTTTCCAAAATAATAGCTTCTTGTTTATTAAAAAATTATCCTCTAGAGATGCTGAAAATTTGACAATGTTCCTAAATAGAGTCCATAAAAATAATATTCAATCACCCATGAGAACTGATAGGGGTGGAGGTGTCTTTGCCAGCATAAAAACACAGAAGAAAATCAATAAGACTTTATTTAAGAAAATCTATCAGAAGTTAATAAGTGGATTTCTTGAATTAAGAGAAGGAACTAGAACACCTGAACTTCAGAAGTTGCATTTGGATACATCAGAATCATCAATGCTTACTTATAAAGAATTATTAGAAGAGGGATTGGGGAAGAGAAAAAGGATGGCCTCATCTGATTCAAAGATATATGAGAAATTTCAAGAAGAGAATAAATCTGTAAGGAACAAAAAATCCAAGACAAATTCCTTGGACTATGGAGTTGAAGATGAGAAGGAAGAAATATGGTTGAAAGAGTTAAAAGAATGCAAGAAATTGGATTATTTATTTGAGACCAATTCTGGAAACCCTTACCTAGATGGCACTTGTTTTCTTCAAACTCTCTCAGAGAAAATATATTTTACACTTCTACTGAAATCATTGTGTAGTGAGGATGATCCAGAGTGGGAGAGACTCAAGATGACCTTTGACTTTTACCCAGAGAAACTATGTCAAGGCCTCCCCAATTTGGGAAACACCTGTTACATGAATGCAGTTTTGCAGTCCCTATTTTCTATTCCATCCTTTGCTTATGATTTACTCTATCAGGGTTTCCCATGGAGTAAAATTCCCCTTGATGCTCTTAGCATGTGCCTGTCACATTTGCTTATTTTGAAAGACATTTACAGCATAAAAACCAAGGAGAAATTACTTGTCAATATTAAAAATGCCATTTCAACAGTTGCAGAGGTATTCTCTGACAACACACAGAATGATGCTCATGAGTTTTTAGGTCAGTGTTTAGATCAGATGAAAGGCAACATGGAAAAATTAAATACAATTTGGAAGACTAAAATTGAATCTGAGGAAGAAGATTCACCCCAACAGTTTTTTGCTGAGAATGTTGTCACCAAAAGACTTGTTTGTCCTGTTATCACTAATTTTGAGGTTGAGTTGCTGCACTCTATTACTTGTAAAGCCTGTGGTCAGGTTGTTCTCAAGACAGAAGTTAGCAATTATCTCTCCATCAACCTTCCCCAAGGAACAAAAACCCATCCTTTGTCTATTCAATCTACTTTTGATCTTTTCTTTGGAGCAGAAGAGATTGAGTATAAATGTGGAAAGTGTAAGCACAAGACTTCTGTTTCAATGCACAAATTCAGTAGGCTACCCAGGGTCCTCATTATTCATCTGAAACGCTATAGCTTTAATAAGTTTTGGTCATTAAGGAAGGATGACCAAGAAGTCATTGTTTCTAAATATTTAAAGTTGTCTTCTCATTGCACTGAAAGTACCAAACCACCTTTTCCCTTGAACAAAAATATACATGTTAGGGATTTACAATTCTTAAAATTCTTTCAAAAGATTAATTTTGAAATCCTCAGGTCATTGACACCTTCAATAAAATTGACCTCAAAATCCAAGAATTGCCTGGCTCCACACATTGAATCAGACACAGAGTCTGAACCACAAAAGTATCAGATTTTGGGGTTAAGCAAAGAACAGAAGCAAAACAACCTGGGAAAACACTCTCAACTGACTACAACAGAGTCCACATTGGTAAACTCAAGATATGGCACAGCCATTGAAAAAGAGCTAATAGTACCAGCCTTAATGAGGAATCTGGACAATACCAACCTTACTGTGGTCCGTGAAGATAAAGGTAAACCCACCAGTGGCCCAGACACATCTGCAGAAGTTCATCTTCAAGAAGTCCCTAGAAATCCAAAACTAAAGAAATATGAGAAAGCCAATATGTTTGCAGCTGTTGATAGTATCACGGAGACTACTAAAGATTTTTTTGAAGATAAAACAAACAGAATTTCAGAAGAGTTCTCAAATGTACCTGGACAGACACCGCAGTGTGAAAAGGTGAGAATCTATGAAGAAGCTCTTTGGCAGGCACTGCTTCAAAGCCTTCCAAAAACAGATGCCCAGTGGTACACAGAGAGTCTTACAAGACCTACAGAACTAATTCTCCAGGAGGCCAATATGAATTCCCTAGGTGCATCATGTTCCAACAAAAACCTGGGACACAAAGACTTTTTAGATAAGAAGAAGACAAAAGCTAAAGCCAAGAAACCAAATTCCAAGATAAGAGATTGTTATGCTTATCGGCTCATTGGTGTTATTAGCCATCTTGGGAATACCCTAAATTCAGGCCATTATATCAGTGATGCCTATGACTTTGATAGGCAAGTCTGGTTCACTTATAATGATATGCAGGTGTCAAGTATCCAGGAAGTTCTGATGCGGGAGGCTAGGCTTAGCACTGGGTACATCTTCTTTTACATGCACAATAAGATTTTTGAAGAGCTTTTGGGAAAGGAGGAGAACTCCCAGCCTCATAGCACAAAGGCAGGGAAAAACCATCAGAAAGAGTGAAAAGGACAAACTCCTAGTTACACAAATCTGCTTGACTGCTTCACTAGCTACCACTTCTTCCATGGAAAGAAAATTCTGAGCTTTAGCCTAAAATGCAGAAGCAATTAGTATTTATAACCAAAGTTCAAGCAGAAATACTTATGGCAAATCTTCATTCTAACCCTGATATAGACACCTCAATCCCACAGTTCCAGTTGCTAAACATCCTTTTCTGCTAGTAGACTAGAATTGTGCTTTCCATATTCTAATACAATGGTTTCCAAGTGCAGTCCTTGAACCAACAACATCAAAAGCATGGAGGAACTTGCTAAAATGAAAATTCTTGTTCTGTTATAGAGCTACTTATTCAGAACCTCTGGAAGATAGGATGGGTAGCAATTTCACGTTGATTCTGATGCTTGATAAAGTAGGAGAACCACTATTGTAGTGTGTACAGTGTATTGGTGTGCTTTGATGTATATTTGAAATGTTTATATTTTGTAATGGGATATGATTACACCTTTTATTTATTATATTCATGTGTGTATTTTCATTGTAAACCTGTAAATATTAAAACACACAAAAAATACTCTTCTGCTGATCATACTTAGCAATTTGATAGAAAAGTAGATTCTAGATTCCTGGCAAAACAAGATAAAACAGTTGGTCCCGGCAATAAAAATGTATGTTGGGATACTGGCAATAAATAATAGATAAAGAGGGGAAATTATGAATCCTTTTGGTCAGATATAGATGAGACTGAACACCAAGTCAAATCTCCAAATTGTTTGCTAAAGACCTCCTTTTCCTCTATTCCAAAGGGTCTTTATATCACTGAAGTTAAACCTTGAGGATGGAGAAGTTAATCTGCCCTGAAGAAATTGACCACCTTTTCCTATTTGTCTGCTAGCAAGCTATTCTTGGTTAACTGAGCCCACTTTGCCATTTTGGTCTTCTTAGAGGGATGCTTACATTGTCTCAAAGAAACATTGATTACCAGAAATTTAACAAACCTTGAACAATCCTCTTCATTTAACACCATAATACTAGTTCCATATTTCTTTTACTTCTCTGTACCTTACAACATGGTGGCCTTATTCCTTCAATGAGCAAGGAGTAAATGCTTTATTTTAATAAAAAGTGTTTTTACTGATTGCAGAGAGAGGAAGGGAGAGGGATTGAGAGATAGAAACATTGCCAGACATCAATACATGCTTTAAAATGGATTTGTAGGATTTGAAAGTCTTACTTCTTACTGATTTGATACAATGTCAAAAATGTGCACCTGAATATGATCTGCTTCTGAGTAAAAGGCTCATGGATCCTGGGTTGCCCATATTCTGTTAGAGTTCCCTGTGATTCAAAGGCTTAATAATTCTGATATTAAGCATGTACCATCTCTGTAACTCAGACTTCACTTCCTTTTCAACCAGTGGATCTCTTTAACAACTTGTACCTTTGTTATGAACAAAATAATTGTACTAAGGGGCTATCTCACATCACACTGAGGGATTGAATTTTGGTCCTACGTTTACCAACATGGGTATACCGCCTTGTGTATGGGATATGGTTCTTATTAAGCCAAAAGCATGTTGATGTTTTTAATCACAAAGGCCTTCAAAGGGATGGACTGGAATTTAATGATGTAAGAAAGTTAGAAAATGCCCTCTGAGGGAACACTAGATTCCAAAGTTTAGGAATTCTGCTGGTCAGAGCATGTATTTAGAAGCTATCAATGGGGCATTAATATTGTTGAGGTATAGGAGTTTCCTAGATTGAGTTAATCACTCTCATGGAAGAAGGTGTTGTAGACACAATAATGAGAGATTAGTTCAACCTGTGTATTACTTCTGCAGCTGGACTGATTGAAGACTGAAATTAGAGTTAGAGGAGGGGAGTAACAGCTTTTTTTCTCAAATGTAAGCCTTTGACTTCTCTGGAATAGTTAAATCTGAGCCCAGTTACATAGGCATCAAAGTCTGAGTTTTGATAAGAGTGAAGGAAAAGTCATTCTGTTTTGAAAGGAAAATGAAGATGCCAATATTTTTAAGAGATTTTTTTGGTGTGGCATATAGAGTACTATACATACTGAACATGCTATTCTTCAGCGTGTAGCACTTCTAAATGTAGGGAAAATCAAAAGGTGAAGAAGATGGTTGGGATACCAATGAGAGGGAGGATCTGTCCTGGACAGATGATTTGGATGGAATCCATCATTGCCCTATGGGAAGAAATTCTGACTGCACAATGAGTGGCTATATGCTATCTACTGGTTTTATTGTTACTTCAAATAAAAGATTAAAATAATTTTTCAATGACTCAGTAGTTGTTATTTATTATAGATTGTAATTGGTTCTCTAATTTATAGATCAGGTTTCTAGGTGATCCATCGCTATAAAAACTTTCTTTGTCATTCAGTATATTAGTTTTCTGTTGCCTCTGTAACAAATTACAACAAACCTAATGGCTTAAAACAATATAAGCTTATCTTCTTATATTTCTGGAAGTCAGGACTTCCAGATGGATGTTACTGGGTTAAAATCAAGATATTGGAAGGGCTAAAATCCTTCTGTGTTCTCTAATGAGACAATCTATTTCCTCACCTTTCCTGACTTCTAGAAACTGCCCTCACTTATAGCTTCATTTCTCCACCATCATAGCCAATAATGTCAGGATGAGTCCTCACACTATCTCTGTTCTCCCTTTTCTGACTTCCACTTTTAAGAAGCACAGTGAGAGTTGGGTAGCCCACTTAATCCAGAATAATCTTTAATCTGCTATGTGGATAGCAATAAGAACCAGTAGATGGTTTTAGGGGATGATAGCAATTCAGACAGGTTCACACCAGGAGCCTCTAGTGTCTACATCCATCCTCTACAAACCCAGTCATTCTTCTGCTCCACATGTTGACCTTAAGAGTAAAAATGTTTCAAAAGAGAAGCCTTAGCAAAATATGTTTCTGTAACCTAGCAAAATGGATTATTTCTCCCACTAAACATTTCAGCGGCGGGCAAGCAGCAGTGGGACTGTGACCTCCAGGTGACCCTGTTTGCCACTTCAATTCAGAAGCAATGCATGAGTGCTACAAGGGGATTCACACTTGGTGCCAGGCACTGGGCATCACTTTGCTAGGCAGCGACAACGCTGTGTCTATGCAGGACAAGGCCTCCCCACTTGAAAGATGGAGTTCTAGCCTAAGTAATCTACTCATAAAGACGTTATTATACCTGAGATACAGGTTACTCTTTCAAACTTAATGTGTTATATATGTATGTACATATATCCTATAAAATAAAACCCTCATATGCAAATCGACCAAACAACGGAAACAACCTGCAGAATGACAGGTGGCTATGACATACACTTACCACGAGGGGGCAGAAGCTCAATGCAGCAATTGCCCCTGGTGATCAGTGGACTCCCACATGGGGAGCACCGCTCAGTCAGAAGCTGGACTCACAGCTGGCAAACACAGCAGGGAGAGTGGGAGGCTCTCTCACCTCCAAGAGGGCACAGGTCCGGCTGAGGGACAAGCCCCCCATCAGTGCATGGTTTTTGTGCACCAGGTCTCTAGTGTACATATATATTTCTATTTATGAATAGAGAGATTTATTTTAAGGAATTGACCATGCAGTTTAGGGCTGGCAAGTCTGAATTCCGTATTGCAGTTCTGCCAACTGGAAATGCAGGCAGGAGTCAATGTTACAATCTTGAGACAGAAATCCATAGGGAAAGCTGACAGCCTGAACACTGCTGCAGTCTTGAGGCAGAATTTCTTCTTTGGGAAACTTAAAATTGCTCTTAAGGCCTTCAACTAATTGAACAAGGCCCACCCAACACTATCAAAAGTAACATTTACTTAAATTCAACTGACTATAAAATACACACCTACAAAATACATACACAGCAACACATGTTATTGTTTGATTAAATAACTGGGAAATATAACTCACCAAATTGACACATAAAACTAAACATCACGTATGTTACGTAAGTCCTCAAACTCAGTGAACCTTAAGAAAAGCAAGGGTGAGGGAGAACCAAGATGGCGGCATAGGTAAACACCTATTGTTCTGCCCTGTGCAACAATTCAAAAACTACAACATAACAACAAAACAAACATCACCCAGAATCACCAGAAAGCTGGCTGAGTGAAAACTCCACAAATAAAGGTGGGACACTGAGACTCAGAAGAGCGGCGGGAGCGCAGCCTTGATGATCATGCAGAAACAGTTAGGAGCCATCCTGGTTGAGCTTGCGGGCTGTGGCTGGAGCAGCAACCCCTGCTGGATTTCTCCAAAGGGGAGGGTGGAGACGTCCCACTACATGGATTCCCCAGTGCTAGGCAACGTCTGAGATCCGGGGTACGTGGAGACATCCCACTGCATGAATTCCCCAGTGCCAGGTGAGGTCCGAGGTCCGTGGGGATGAACCCTGGAAGCCGGGCATGGCAGAGGTCTCTAGTCTGCAGAGAAACTGGATTGCTGGGAAAAGAAGTTTGTGCGCACCTAAACTGTGCTACAATACAGACGAGCATCTTGCTCCCTGGAAACTTGTCTCCTGGTCCGGGAAACCACCAGATAGCTTTGTTTTACAACCCTGGGCAAGACTTTGGGTGTGCAGACTCATTTGGGGAGAGGCAGAGTTGTCTGGCAAGGGGAAGAGACTAGCGGCTTTCTCTTGGAGGTGCCTGCAGCCATCCCCATCCAACAGAGACCCGCACGCGCGAGCACCCCATAGGACGTAACTGACACTGAGGTTGCCTGCTCAGCTCAGAGACTCTGCCCATTAAACCTGAACACTGTCTCCCTTCACAGCCAATTGGCCTGGAGGTCAAACCCTCCTAGGGCTAACAACAACAAGCTGGGCTTGAATTAAAAAATACTGTACAACCTATAAAGGATTGCAGTAAATGTACTCACCTCAGGTAACTGGGGAGGCTGTGCCACTGACCCTTAGAGGACATCTACCACATAAAGCAGCCACCATGCAGAGATATGGAAAGAAATCAGGTGTGGAAGAAATGGAGGAAAAAAGATGACTAGACATAGAGTTCAAAACCATGGTTATAAGGCTTTTCAAGAGGGTCCTAGAAAAGGCCGATGAACTTAATGAGAACTACGAGGAAATAAACCAGATCAATGAGGAAATAAACAGACCAACCAGGAAATGAATGAGACTTACAAGGAAATGAATGAGACTCTTAAGGAAATGAACAAGACCTCTGGGGATATGAAAGAGACCCTCACGGATATTAAAAAGGACCAACTAGAAATCAAGCACATACTGACTGAAATAAAAAATATTACACAAAGTACTAAAAGCAGTCCAGAGGGCTACAAGAACCAAGTCAAAAATTTGAAAAACATAGAAGCAAAATCCACTCAGCTGGAAAAGCAAGAAACAAAAAGAATCCAGATAATTGAAGACAGTGTAAGGGGCCTCTGGGACAATCTCAAGCATGCCAACATCCGAATTATTGGGGTGCCAGAAAAACAGAGAGAGCATGTTAATGAAAACCTACTTGAAGAAATAGTGACTGAAAACTTCCCCCACCTGGTGAAAGGAACTGACTTTAGAACCCCAAAATATAGGAATCTAAAGAGGACCACACGTAGACATATTATAATTAAAATTCCAAGAGCAAAAGATAAAGAGAGAATATTAAAATCAGCAAGAGAAAAACAGTTGGTTACCTACACTGTAGCACCCATATGATTGTCAGCGGATTTCTCAACACAAACGATGCAGGCCAGACAGGAGTGGCAAGAAATTTTCAAAATAATGAATAGCAAGAACCTATAACCAAGATTACTCTATCCAGAAAAGCTATCATTCAGAATTGAAGATCAGATAAAGTGCTTCGCAGATAAGAAAAAAACTAAAGGAGTTCATCACCACCAAACCAATATTATATGAAATGCTGAAAGATATTCTTTAAGAAGAGGAAGAAGAAAAAGGTAAAAATATAAATTATGAACAACAAATACACATCTATCAACAAATGAACATAAAAATCAAGTGAATTGATAGGCTGATGAACAGGATAAACTGGTGAATATAACAGAGACATGGACATAGAGAGGGAATGGACTGACAATTCTTGTGGAGAAAAGGGTAGTTTGAAGTACAGCAAGAGACTGGACAAAAATCTTGCAAGAATGGGAGAGGACATTGGGGAGGGGGAGGTGAGGGTGGAGGATGGGATAGGTACAGGGTGGAGGGGAGCTATAGGGGGATAAAAAAGGGGAAACAATGTAATTAATAAACTGAACAATAAAGATTAAAAAAAAAAGAAAAGCAAGGGTGAGTTTCCAAAATGACAGCAGAGTAGGTGGGTTCTTTTTTCTGTTGCATTGGGCTATATGTCTGTTCTTATGCCAGTACCAAGAAGTTTTGAGAACAGTGGCTTTGTGGAATAGCTTGATATTTGGTATCGTGATCCCTCCAGCTTTGTTCTTCTTTCTCAGGATTCCTGTGGTTATTCGGGGTCTTTTTGTTATTCCAGATGAATATTTGGAGAGTTTTTTCTAGTTCTGTGAAATATGCTCTTGGTATTTTCTTTATGATTGCATTCAATCTATAAATTTATTTGGACATTATTTACTTCCTTTTTCTCATGCTGGGCTTTTCTTGTTGCTCTTTTCCTAACTCTTTGAGTTGTAAGGTTTGTAGAATCCAGAAATTGACCCAATCCATTATGCTCAATTAATATTTTACGAAGGACTTCAGTACCCTACTAACACCACTGAACATTTCCTCTAAACAAAAAATCATCAAATGGACATTTTCATGATGTTGATTCTACCAATCAATGAACATGGTATATTCTTCCATTTGTTCATGTCTTCCTCTATCTCTTTTTTCAACCTCCTATAGTTTTATGCGTACAGTTCTTTTATGTGCTTAGTTCAGTTTATTCATATATATCTTGGTTTTTTTGTTGCAATGGGATTTTTTATTTATTTTTATTAAATGGGATTTTTATTTATTTCTCTTTCTATGAGTTCATTATTGGTGTATTAAAAAGCTATAGATTTCTGGGTGTTAATTTTGTTGCAATGGGATTTTTTATTTATTTTTATTAAATGGGATTTTTATTTATTTCTCTTTCTATGAGTTCATTATTGGTGTATTAAAAAGCCATAGATTTCTGGGTGTTAATTTTGTTGCAATGGGATTTTTTATTTATTTTTATTAAATGGGATTTTTATTTATTTCTCTTTCTATGAGTTCATTATTGGTGTATTAAAAAGCCATAGATTTCTGGGTGTTAATTTTATATCCTCCAACATTGCTGAATACATTTTTTAAAGTCTAGTAGTTTTTTGATGGAGTATTTAGCATTTTTTTATGTACAATATCATGTCATCTGCAAATAATGACAGTTTTATTTCTTCTTTCCTAATTTGGATGCCTTTTATTTCTCCTTCTTATCTGATGGCTATGGATAGTACTTCTAGTACTATGTCACACAGGAGTGGTGAAAGTGGGGATCTCTGTCTTGTTCCAGTTCTTAGGAGAAATGGTGTGAATTTTTTGCCCATTGAGTATGATGTTGGCTGTAGGTTTGTCACATAAGTCTTTTATTATGTTGAGGCTTGTTTGTGCATAATTTCCCCTTTCTTTAATTTATCTGTGTATTCATTTATTATTGGAAAAGGAGAATAGAGAGTAGATAGGCCTGAGTTGGTGATTGGAATTAATTAAGCTCTTAGTAGAAGAGAACAAGCAAGGAGAGGAAAAACAGAAGCAAAAAAAGAGAGAGGTAGATAAAAAAAACTAAGCAACAATCAAATAACAAGACACAAAGAAAGAAAAGAGAGAAAAAGAGGAAGAAAAACTTTAGATAGTAAAGAAAGAGAAGAGAGAAGTGTGCATGTACTTGGAGAAGAGGAGAGGAAATTAGATATATGAGTAAGATCAATTTTTAACAGGGAGTTAAAAAAAGGATAGAAAAAAAAACTAACACAGGAACAGTGTAAGAGAAACAGGACAAAAAGGGAAAACATGAATAAGAGAGTTTGGCATAAAAGAAAAATTGACATAGAGTAAAATTATGCTAAAGGAAAAATAAAAATAAAATGTAGAACACTAATCCTAAAATAAAATTAAATAATGAAAAAATAAAATAATATAACACTTTTAAAAAGGTAAAATAATAGTAGTAATAATAAAAAATTAAAATAAAGTGAGAAAAAAATTAATTTCTTAAGTAAAAGATTAAAAAAAAAGTGAAGCATTGAAGGTAGTTTAATTCCTCTACTGCTCTGCTTGGCACATCTGTTTCTTGTCAGGTATTCAGCACAGTATTGAAGTTCCCTTTGATCTACCACATCTCTGTGTCATAGCCACAATCCTGTTTGCAAGCAGGTGGGATCTCTCTGAGCCCTTTGTTTCTCAGCCTGCCTTTAGCTGTATTTACACAAGTCAATTTCTGATACAACCATTGGGTGGCAGTGTTTCTGTATTAATATCTGGAGCTAAAAGATCCCTCTGCCCAGTGTTTAGATTTTTCTCTCCCTGCTACACTTAATACTTGGTTGAAGGGACAGACTGCCCGGGAGCTGGTTTCTTGTTCATCTCTCCCCACTCTGATTTCCAGTTTCCTCAAAAACAACTTTCCCTGAAGTCTCAGTATTTTTAATTGGAAAATGATATGTACTGGACTTAGCAAGCAAAAGCAAGCAGATAAAAAGGAAAAAAGCCAAAGCTGACTCATGTATTTTCCCCCTGGCATTGCACAGCCAGTTTAGAAAGTCAGGCTGCCTTTATGATCCCAGCCCACCTGTGGGCTAATACCTAGAGTCCTCTTCTGCCAGCAGCCCTGTGGATCCTCTTTCACATTCGAGGGCTATGCTGACCATAAGGGCCACAGATTTTGTGGAGTGCAGTCTCCCTCTGAGGCCTTAGTCCCTGCTGATTACATTTCCCCCTCCAGCCTGGATCCCAGATATCATGTTTATCTAAACAATAACTGACTTTTCTGTCCACAGATTGCCTCATCAGCTGTGTTTAATTTGCCAATTCCAGGTAGGTGTAGTTAGATTCAGCTGTTCCTTCTATCTGCTCTGTGAGAAGGAAAAGGGCCCATTCACGTATTCCTTGCCACTTTTCTCCCCCTGGACAGACTTTTTAGGTGCCCACAGTCAGGGAGGCTGAAGTACCAGTGTTCATGGGTTCACAGCTGAGGCAGCTGGTCCCTGGGTGTTGTGATGTAGGGTTCTGGAAGGTATCCAAGGTGTTCCCAGTTGAATGTAAGGCTGGGCTTCCAATCACAGCAGGTCTCCCCTTCAAGATGGCATGGTCTCTGCAGCAGAGCTGGCTGAGATTTCAGCAGCAGTAGAGGCTGCCCAGCAAGGGGAACCCAGTCTACCAGTCCCCAACAGTCCTGTGGAATATAGCTGTCCTTCTCTCACAAATACAGACTCTCTCCACCTGTCCACACATTCTCCTTTTAATCTTTCACTCACACACCATCTTTCAGCCTGCCATTCCATCGGTAGTCATCTTGGATCTTCACACCACCCTATCTTGATAAAAATTTTCAGCAAAGTGGAAATAGAGGGATCATACCTCAATATAATAAAAGACTTATATGACAAACCTACAGCCAACATCATACTCAATGGGCAAAAAATTCACACCATTTCTCCTAAGAACTGGAACAAGACAGAGATCCCCACTTTTACCACTCCTGTGTGACATAGTACTAGAAGTACTATCCATAGCCATCAGATAAGAAGGAGAAATAAAAGGCATCCAAATTAGGAAAGAAGAAATAAAACTGTCATTATTTGCAGATGACATGATATTGTACATAAAAAATTCCTAAATACTCCATCAAAAAACTACTAGACTTAAAAAAATGAATTCAGCAATGTTGGAGGATATAAAATTAACACCCAGAAATCTATGGCTTTTTAATACACCAATAATGAACTCATAGAAAGAGAAATAAATAAAAATCCCATTTACCATTGCAACAAAAAAAAAACAAGATATATATGAATAAACTGAACTAAGCACATAAAAGAACTGTACGCATAAAACTATAGGAGGTTGAAAAAAGAGATAGAGGAAGACATGAACAAATGGAAGAATATACCATATTCATTGATTGGTAGAATCAACATCATGAAAATGTCCATTTGATGATTTTTTGTTTAGAGGAAATGTTCAGTGGTGTTAGTAGGGTACTGAAGTCCTTTGTAAAATATTAATTGAGCATAATGGATTGGGTCAATTTCTGGATTCTACAAACCTTACAACTCAAAGAGTTAGGAAAAGAGCAACAAGAAAAGCCCAGCATGAGAAAAAGGAAGTAAATAATGTCCAAATAAATTTATAGATTGAATGCAATCATAAAGAAAATACCAACAGCATATTTCACAGAACTAGAAAAAACTCTCCAAATATTCATCTGGAATAAAAAAAAGACCCCGAATAACCACAGGAATCCTGAGAAAGAAGAACAAAGCTGGAGGGATCACAATACCAAATATCAAGCTATTCCACAAAGCCACTGTTCTCAAAACTTCTTGGTACTGGCATAAGAACAGACATATAGCCCAATGCAACAGAAAAGAGAACCCAGAAATTGACCCAATCCATTATTCTAAATTAACATTTGACAAGGGAGGCAAGAGCATACACATGAGTCAAAACAGTCTCTTCAATAAATGGTGTTGGGAAAAATTGGTCATACACAAGCAAAAAAAAATGAAACTAGATCACCAACTTACACCATACACACAAAAAAGTCAAAATGGATATAGGACTTAAAATAATATAGAAACCATAAAAATCTTAGAAAAATTCATAGGCAGCAAAATATCAGACATATATCATAGCAATATCTTTACCAATACAGCTCCTAGGGCAATGGAAACAAAGGAGAAAATAAATTACTACTTCAAAATGAAAAGCTTTTGCACAGCTAAAACAAACATACAAACGAACAAACAAAAAACATCAGCAAAGCATCAAGAAAGCCCACTGCATGGGAGAACATATTTGCCAATGTTATCTCTGATAAGGGTTTAATCTCCAAATTTTACAGGGAACTCATACAACTTAACTAAAGGAAGATCAACAATCCAATAAAAAAATGTGCAAAGGACATAGATACTTTTCAAAAGAGGACATACAGAAGGCCAAGAGACATATGAAAACATTCTCAAAGTCACTAATCATCTGAGGCATGCAAATAAAAACAACAATGAGGTACCGTCTTTCACTTGTCAGAATGGCTATCACCAACAAATCAACAAACGACAAGTGCTGGTGAGGATATGGATAAAAAAGAACCCTCTTGCACTGCTGGTGGGAATGCAGACTGGTGCAGCCACTGTGGAAGACAGTAAGGAGTTTTTTCAAAAAGTTAAAAATGGAATTCCCATTTGACCCATTGATCACACTTCTAGGGCTATATCCTAAGAAACCAGAAACATCAATTGGAAAGGATATATGCACCCCTATGTTCATAGCAGTGCAATTTACCATAGCTAAGATTTCTAAACAACCTAAGTGCCTATCATCAGATGAGTGGATTAGAAAACAGTGGTACATTTGTACAAGTTCCTTGTTTTTTTTATAATACTATGCTGTTATAAAAAGAAGGAACTTTTACCATATGCAACAGCATGGATATACTTAGAGAGCATTATGCTAAGTGAAATAAGCCAATTGGAGAAAGATAAATATCACATAATCTCACTCATATATAGGATATAATGAACAACATAAACTGATGAACAAAACTAGATACAAAGACAAAGAAACACCAAAGTGCAAAGTTCTAAACAAAATGAACCTAAAGAGGTCTACACCGAGACACATCATTGTAAAAATGACAGAAGTTAAAGATGAATAGCAAATTTTAACATCAGCAAGAGAAAGATAGTTACCTACAGGAGAGTGCCCATAAGACTGCCAGCTGATTACACAACAGAAACAGTTCAGGCCAGAATGGATTGGCACAGAATATTAAAAATGGTGAAAATCAAAGCCCTAAAACCAAGACTGCTCTACTCAGTAAGGCTATCATTTAAATATGAAAAGAAATGAAGAGCTTCCCAGACAAAAAAATCTAAAATATTATTACGACCAAACCAACATTACAAGAAATGGTAAAGGGACTTAAGAAGAAGGCAGAAAAGAACAAGAACATAGTTATCCTGGGGAGAAGGAAGGGGACTGCTGGATTTGCCTCGCCTAACAGAGCGGCCCCGGTGCACCTGGGTTCTCTGGTGGAGCCACCGGCTCGGAGGCAAACTGCGCCATCTTGAAAGGGAAGGGCCTGAAAATATACAGCTGCAGTACACGGCTAAGACCCCTTTAACAGTGGTTCCTAGTTGGCACAGAAGCAGATTCTATAGAGCCTTGCGCTCCCCCACTGAAAGGTCAGATTTCACCTGGGGTTAGGGGAGTTTGCAAAGCAGGAAGATGTGCACCTGAAAAAAAAATTTGTCCATGGCTGTTGGAGCTGGTAAACGTAGAAGAGGCCCCTCCGAGCTGGTGGCAGAGGGGATTCCTGGAGGGCACCCAATTTGGAGCCTACAGAGAAGGCCAGCCTAACAATTTTGGGAGGGTGCTGGCTGCCAAACCCAAGGGGGAAAGGGGTTTTGTGCAGACATACAAGCAGAACTTGAGTGTGCGCTCTTGAGTTCTTTCCTCCCCTAATCCAAGTTTCTCAGTGCTAATCCAGGAAGGTGGGATCCCTTGGTGGGGGATAACCTGGGAGACCACAGGAGTGAGCTGTTTTTCTGGAGGCTGGGGATCAGAATAGGTGGTCACCATTAGAGAGGCAGCTCTGGGGCAGCCCATTCCCACAAATCAGTATTGAATACCACAGAGAAAGTGGGGTTTTTAGTTCAGGCTAGAGAGGACCAATAGACCCAGAGGTCAATACAGAAACACTGCCAAACAGGGGCTGAATCAAAAATTGACTCTTGTGTAACACAAATTAAGGAATCAACTTTATTTCTACTACTATTTAACCTTTTTTAAAGTGCCATTTTATTTCATCTTTATTCTTCTTTGGGATTAGTGCTATACAGTCTATTTTCTTCTACCCTTTAGTATCTTTTTACTCTACCTCAACTTGACCCTTATGCCACCACTCTCTTGCTAACATTTCCCTAGTTAGGGTCTTGATCCCCTTACACTTTGTCTGCTTTAGATTTTCTTTATTTTCTCTTTTTAGTCCCTGTTAAAATTTCACTCCACTTTTATATCTAATCTCCAACCACCTGCTCCAAGTCCATACACACCTCTCGCTTCTCTGACTTCACTATCCTAAATTGTTTTTCTCTCTGTCCTGCCAATGTTGTTTACCTGTCTGTTGATTATATCAATATTTTATGCATGTTTGTGAGGTTGGTTTGCTTATTCTTTTCTTTTAATTTGTTTTGTGGGGGGGGGGGTTGGCATTGTTTTTTGTTTTGATTGTTGTTTGCATTGACTTTTTGATAGATTTATGATTCTGTGTTCCCTCACCTCCCTTGATATTAATTGTAGTATGTAGTTTGTATCAATCTCCAGGTACTTGTTGCAGGCTTTTGCTGGGATTAGTGGCTGTCCTATAGGAGTTTTCAACCAATATTTATAGTTTATTGCCCTTTTCTTTTTTTTACTTCATCCCTTTTTCCATTTTGGCATTCCCTTTTTTCTTTCTTTCTTTCTTCTTTCTTTCATGTGTGTGTGTTTTCTCTTACTCTCTTCTTTCTCACCTATCACCTAATTTGCCTTCCTCTGGCAATTACCTTTAATTTGAAGTTACTGATACCGTGAATACATTCCCGTTCTGTGCCAGGTGCGTTGCACCTTGTTGTGCTGTATTTTGAGCCTTTAAATCAACACAGGAAAGTGAGAATTATGCAACGAGACACACAGAGAAGAGAGACCATGGGGAGACAAAGAAAGAGCCCAGCACTGAAAGAAAAACAAGCCTCACCAGAAAAAGAGGTAAACAAAATGGAAGCAAGCAACCTGTCAGCGAGAGAGTTCAGAGAAATGGTCATAGCGTGGCTGAAGAGAATAGAAGTCAGTATGAGTAAGAACCAAGAGGAATTGAAGAAGAACCAAGAAGAAATGAAGAAGACCCAAGAAGAAATGAAGAAGAGCCAAGAAGAAATGAAAAGTGACATTGCTGAGGTAAAGAGCTCCATAGAAATATCAGGAGTAGACTAGAGGAAGCAGAGGACTACATCAGTGAGCTGGAAGACAAGGTAGGAAAAAATACCCAATTAGAGCATCTTCTAGAAAAAAATTAAAAAGGAGAAGGAGAACTTTAGGGAACTTTGGGATAAGACAACATCCGCATAATAGGCCTTCCAGAGGAACAGGAAACTGAGCAAGGAATAGGGAAACTGTTGGAAGAAATAATGACAGACAACTTCCCTTATATAGGAAAGAAAAAACTCACACAAATCCAAGAAGCTTAAAGAGTCCCAAGCAAATTAAACCCCGAAAGACCTACACCAAGGCACATTATAATGAAATTGGCAAACATCAACGACAAAGTGAGAATCTTATAAGCTGCCAGAGAGAGACGGAAAGTCACCTACAAAGGAACCCCCATCATATTAGCAAGTGATTTCTCAACAGAAACTTATCAGGCCAGAAGGGATTGGAATGAAATATACAAAGTCATGCAAAAAAGGGTCTGAATCCTAGAATAGTGTACACAGCAAGGCTACCAATCAAAATTGAAGGTCCAATCAGGAGCTTCACAGACAAAAAAAGGTCTAAGGGAATACAATACCACCAAACAAGTGAAGCAACAAATGCTAAAGGGTCTGCTGTAAAAAGCAATAGGAAGCAAAGAAAGAACACAAGGGTAAAGAACAAAAATGGCCACAAATAAGTACCTATCAATAATAACTTTAAATATAAACGGTTTAAATGCTCCAATAAAAAAACATAGGGTAATGGACTGGGTAAGAAAACAAGACCCATATATCTGCTGTCTACAAAAACCCACCTCTAAAAAAAAGATGCACACAAACTGAGGGTGAAAGGATGAAAAAAGGTTCCTCAGGCAAATGGAAATGGAAAAAAAGCTGGGGTAGCAATACTTATATCGGACAAATTAGATCTCAAAGTGAAGGACATAACAAGAGATAAAGATTGCCACTTCATAATACTAAAGGGAGCAATCCAACAAGAAGAAATAACTCTAGTAAACATATACGCACCCAATACAGGAGAATCCAAATATATACAAAAACTCCTAGAGGATATCAAGGGAGAGATAGACAGCAATACAATCATAGTAGGAGACATTAATACCCCACTATCACCATTGGACAAATCCTCTAAACAAAAAATCAGTAAAGAATCATCAATCCTCAATGATTCACTAGACCAGGTGGAATTAATTGACATCTTCAGATCAATTCACCCCAAAGACACAAAATATACAATCTTTTCAAGTGCCCATGGGTCATTTGCAAAGATAGACCATATGTTGGGTCATATGCAAAGTCTCTCCAAATTCAAGAAGGTAGAAATCATATCAAGCATATTCTCAGATCACAGTGGCATAAAGCTGGAAATAAACAACAATAAAAATAATCTGAAGAAATCAAACACATGGAAACTAAAAAGCATGCTAGTAAACAATGACTGAGTTACCAGAGAGATCAAGGAAGAAATAGAAAACACCATGGAAACAAATGACAATGATAGCACAACAAACCAACATCTATGGGACACAACAAAAGCAGTTTTGAGAGGGAAGTTCATAGCTCTACAATCCTACTGCAAAAAAAAAAAAAAACACACACAAAAAAACAGCGGCAATAAATTATCTTACCCAACAACTCAAAGAGTTAGAAAGAAAGCAACAAGAAATGCCCAGTGTAAGCAGAAGGAAGGAAATAGTAAAGGTCAGAGCAGAGATAAATGACATAGAGACCACAGAAACAATACTGAAAATCAACAAAACTAAGATCTGGTTCTTTGAAAGGATAAACAAAATTGATGAACCTCTAGCCAGACTCACCAAGAAGCAAAGAGAGAGGACCCTAATAAATAAAATCAGAAATAAAAGAGGTTAAATAACAACAGACACCATTGAAATACAAAGGATTATTACAAAGTACAATGAACAACTCTACTCCAACAAACTGGACAACCTGGAGGAAATGGATATATTCCTAAAAAAATATAACCTCCCTAAAAGCAATCAGGAAGAATCTAGACAGCTCAATAGACCAATAAATATGGAAGAAATTGAAGCAGTCATCAAAAAGCTTCCAGCAAATAAAAGCCCAGGGCCAGATGGCTTCACAGGGGAGTTATACCAAACATTCAAGGAAGAACTAAAACCTGTCCTCCTCAGACTATTCCAGCAAACTCAAGAGGATGGAACATTTCCAAACTCCTTCTATGAAGCCAGCATCACCCTAATACCAAAACCAGACAAAGACAATACAATGAAAGAGAATTACAGGCCAATATCCCTCATGAGTATAGATGCCAAAATCCTCAATAAAATTCTAGCAAATATGATCCAGCAGTACATCAGAAAGATCATACACCATAATCAAGTAGGCTTTATCCCAGGAATGCAAGGATGGTACAATATCTGCAAATCAATAAATGTGATGTGTTACATAAACAATTGAGAGATAAAAATCACACAGTCATAACAATTGATGCAGAAACCGCATTTGACAAAATCCAACACCCTTTCTTGATAAAAACTCTCAACAAGGTGGGAATAGAAGAATCATACCTCAACATAATAAAAGCCATATATGATAGACCCACAGAAAACATCATACTCAATGGGCAAAAACTGCAACTATTTCCCCTAAGAACAGGAACAAGACAGGGATGCCCACCCTCACCACTGCTGTTCGAGATAGTACTGGAAGTATTAGCCATTGCAATTAGACGAGAAGAAATAAAAGGCATTCAAATTGGCAAAGAAGAAGTAAAGTTATCCTTATATGCAGATGACATGATATTGTACATAAAAAACCCGAAAGATTCCATAAAAAAACTAATAGAATTAAAAAATGAGTTCAGCAACGTAGCAGGCTACAAAATTAACGCAAAGAAATCTATAGCATTGCTATACACTAATAGTGAACTTACAGAAAGAGAGACTAAAAAAGTAATCACTTTTACCATCACACCAAAAAAATTAAGATACCTAGGAGTAAACTTAAATAAGGAGGTAAAAGACCTATTCGCAGAAAACTACAGGACATTAAAAAAAAGATAGAGGAAGATGAAAACAGGTAGAATAACATACCATGTTCATGGATAGGGAGAATCAACATCATTACAATGTCCATACTACTCAAAGCAATCTATAAATTTAATGCACTCCCCATTAAAATACCAATGGCATATTTCAAAGATCTACAAAGAACTCTCCTAAAATTCATCTGGAATAAAAAAAAAAGACCCCAAATAGCCACAGCAATCCTGAGAAAGATGCACAAAGTCTGGGATTTCGGTACCAGATTTCAAACTGTATTACAAAACTACTCTTCTCAAAACAGTCTGATACTGGCACAAGAATAGACATATAGACCAGTCTAAAAGTATGGAGAATCCAGATATCACCCCAAACCACTATGCTCAATTAATATTTGAGAAAGGAAGCATGAACATAAAATGGAGTCAAGATAGTCTCTTCAATAAATGGTGCTGGGAAAATTGGACTGATATATGCAAAAAAAATGAAACTAGACCAACTTACATCTTACACAAAAATAAACCCAAAATGGATACAGGACTTAAATATAAAATGGGATATCATAAAATATTAGAGGAATCCACAAGAAGAAAAATCTCAGACCTATGCAGAAAGAACTTCTTCAGTGATACCACTCTTAGGGCAATCAACCTAAAGAGAAAATAAACAAATGGGACTACATCAAAATAAAAAGCTTTTGCACAGCTAAAGAAACTATCAACAAAACAATGAGAAAACCTACTGTATGGGAGAACATATTTGCAAATGTTATCAGTGATGAAGGTTTAATCTCAAGCATCTAGAGGTAACTCATACAACTTAATATAAGGAGGACAAATGATCCAATAAAGAAAATGGGCAACAGACCTAAATAGAATTTTTTTGAAAGAAGACAAAAGGAAGGCCCAGAAACATATGAAAATCTCCTCAAAGTCACTAATTATCTGAGAGATGTAAATTAGAATGTCAATGCGGTACCATCTCACACCTGTCAGAATGGCTATCATCAACAAATCAACAAAGGACAAGTGCTGGCGAAGATGCGGAGAAAAAGGAACTCTCCTGCACTGCTGGTAGGATTGTAGACTGGTGCAGCCACTGTGCAGAACAGTATGGAGTTTCCTCAAAACCTAAAAATGGAGCTCCCATTTTACCCAGTGATCCCACTTCTAGGAATATATCCCAAGAATCTTTAGCTGTGAATTGGAAAGGATATATGAACACATATGTTAATAGCAGCACAATTTACCATAGCTAAGATTTGGAAAGAGCCTAAGTGTCCATCAGCAGATGAGTGGATTAAAAAACTATGGTACATCTTCATAATGCAATACTACGCTGCAGTAAAAAAGGAGCTCCTACCTTTTGCATCAACATGGATAGAGCTGTAGAGCATTATGCTAAGTGAAATAAGCCTGGCAGAGGAAGATAAATAGCACATTATCTCACACATTTGAGGAATATAATGAATGACATAGACTGATGAACAAGAACAAATCTAGAGACTGAGAAAAGTCCATCAGAATGTCAAACCTCAGGGTAAATGGCAGGGGGTTTGAGTAAGGGGGAAAGTCAATATATTTGACCTCTTGAACTAAGGTAAGTAATTTGTGTTTTTACATCCCTGACAAAGTTTATATAAAGTTATAACAAAATTAACAACTAGTTTGAGATTGAATTGACATGGCCTAGAGCTTGTCATCTCCTATGGACACCAGTCCTTAGGCTAGGCCCTCCTTAACCTCCTGTGACACCATAATGCCCTTACACGATATTATTCTACAATGTCATTATAATTTTTGATATTTGACAACAGCATATTATATAATTATCCCAAATAAACTTACAAACTAATTTTTTGAATGTTGGGCTGCAATTTAAAAAGGATAGGAAAGGAATTAATCCCTTTCAGAAGGAATTAAGGCACTGGGAAGGCACTTGAGCATTCTATGTTGGCCCCTCTTGCCGTTTTTTGCCAAGAGGGACCCTCTTATTACAATCCAAATACACACAGCTGATGCCTGAGCTTTCAGTTCAAGCTGTGGCTGAAGCCTCTGCATCACTGGCACCATGGATCTATCTCTCACCCAATGGTGTGAGCTGGGCCCTCTCTGGAGAATAAACCTGGGTACCCCGAGATTTGTGATCAGTACCAGGAACCCGCTAGCAGATGAGGGGACCCCAAGGCAGGTACTGGACATAGAGGCCACGGGGGCATAGACTACAAAGGAGACAAAACTGAACCTCACATCACCCTGCTTAGCCCGAGAGGACGGCTGGTTAGCCAGAGATGGGTAAGATTCCTCAGGGAAGGAACAGTCTAAAACAGTCACAGTCACAGAGGGGCCAACAAGAGATAAATAAAAGGTCAACAGAGGTGAGGCACAGACCCTCATCCAGAAACCGTGCAGGGGCCTGAACTCTCATCCCTTCTGAGGGATGTCTCCCGCCCCCATGGCTGCTTTGCCTCTCACGCACAACTCAGACCGGGACCCAGGTGGCAGACAGAGACTTGGCCAGCAATAGCTGCTCTATATCTAAATTCAATCTATTTCCAGGAATGCTCAGGATCTACTCAAGAATGCAAATAATCCTTTACACCAATATTTACAAGGTAAACTAAGATTTCTGCTTGAGTATTAACATTGACAGTAAAATAGTAATCAAGTTTTCAGATTAATTTAAATTGGCCAAGTGAAATAAGTGAATAGTCAAGAAAATTTAAGTGTACTGGACAAAAAGCTGTTCCTAAACCATTAACTAAAATATCTATTAGTTGTCCATCTCACTGTAAAATTGCCTAGCATCCAAAGAACCTAAAGCAGTCATATTTGTGTGCAAAAATTAAAATTTAAAATTACCAAGACTGCAAGATAAAATCTCCAAAAGCCCCCATTAATCAAAAAAGGGGAGGGGGCAGTGGGGTAATATCATTTAAGGAAAAATATCCTGTAAGTAAAATACATCTAGAAAATCCTTACTCCAGAAAAGTAACTTTCATGTGTAATTCCAATAGCAGGACACCCATAAAAAACACACATGGTGTCAAAATAAGCCCAAGGAAAATCATTTAGGCAAAAATAAAAAGAATCCCAAGTCTAATTTGCAAAGAGGATCCCTTTGTTAACTTTTGGTCGAGGATATATTTGTGTGTTTTCACAGAATAACACCAAGTTCATGTGGGTTCCTGCGACAGTTAGGATCCAACAGGTCTGTTCCAGTCATGAGGACAGTCCAGAGATGGTGGACAGTGACGACACCTTGCTATGCTAGCAGTCGGCAGCTGTGCATGGCTACAGGGGGCCCAGGACCAAATCAGAGAGGATGGAACTTGCATTGCCACCATGTGTCCACCATCTGGATACAATTGCTGACATGTAAACATAAAGAACTATTTGACATTGAAACTGGGACTCAGAACAGTTGGCCATTGAAACTGAGACTCAAACATTTTTTTTTCTTATACATTTATTTCTAGTATGCAGAGGCAAGATATTTTTGAAGAAAAGAAACAGGGGAGAGTGATTTATATAGAGGCAGGGAGCCATTGGACAGGCTGTCAAACTACAGGGGGACGGCTGGTTAGGGTGGGGGATGGATGCTGGGGGAGATCAACCCAAGGACTTGTATCCATGCATATGAGCATAAGCAATGAATGAAAGACACTGGGGCGGGGAGGGGGAGGGTGGGGATATGTGCTGGGGGGTAGGAGAGACTGGAGGAGGATAAGGGGGAGGGGGAAAGGAAAACATGTACTACTATTAATTATAAGTCATACTGCAAAAAATCAATAAAAACATATTGAAAAAATAAAATAAAATAAAATAATAAAAAAGAACATAGTTACCCTATCTAATAAAAGAGTAATATGCAAATTTGACTGTACCTTTGCCACACCCACAAGCCCTGCCCAACAACAAATCAGGAGCAGCTTATGCAAATAAACCACAACCAACATGTCTGGCGCCACTGAGAGCAGGAGGAAGACTTGGCTTTCCCCGGCAACAGATGAAGGCAAGCATTCTGCCTGCCATTGCCTGCCTAGGCATCCACTCAATGTTACAAAGTTTCAGTTATAAAAGTTACAGAAATGATGGCAGACACTGCGCTGGAAGGAATAGGGACTTGGGTTTCCCTGGCAATGGAGAAAGCCAAGCTTTCAGCCTGCCATTGCTGACCTACACCTCCACTCTAGGCTATAAAGTTTCAAACAAATGACTGCTCCCAGGAAGTGAGCAGAAGGCTTGGCTCTGTTCCAGGCTACAAAGTTTTAATTGTAGAAATAGATTAATCCCAGATTCCAGGGCCTCCACTTGAGTCGCTGCGGGGTGTGCCCAGTCTGTAAACCTACAAAGGCCCCTCGCCCAGGCTGCACCTCACTGCAAGGGAACCCCCACCCTGATCTGGGAGACTCTTCAGGGCAAACCAGCTGGCCCTCACCCATGCGCCAGGCCTCTATCCTATCTAATAAAAGAAAAATACCCAGATTGACCATCATTCCAACACACAAGAGTCCTGCCCCCATGTGGTCAAAGATCCTTCCCCCATGTGGACACAAGATGGCCACCACAAGATGGCCAGCAAGGGAAGGCCGTTGGGAGGTTCCAGATTCTGCAAGGGAGGGCAAATTGGGGGCGATCAAGCCTGCAGGAGAGGGCAGTTAGGGGTGACCACCCTGGCAGAGGTGGGAAGTTGGGGACAAACAGGCTGGCAGGGGAGCAGTTAGACATCAATTAGGCTGTCTGGGTAGTGGTTAGGGGTGATCAGGCTGGCAGGCAGAAGTGGTTACATAAAATCAGGGAGGCAGGCAGGTGAGCAGCTTGGAGCCAGCAGTCCTGGATTGTGAGAGGGATGTCCCAGATTGGAAAGGGTGCAGGCTGGGCTAAGGGACATCCCCTGCCCCCCATGCATGAATTTTGTGCACTGGGCCTCTAGTAAAGAATAAATTGGTACCCTGACTAGTGTTGCTCAGTTGGTTGGACATCATCCAATGCACCTAAAGGTTAATGGTTTGATTCCCCTTCCGGCACATGCCCAGATTATGGTATTGATCCCTGGTAGGGGCATGCAGGAGGCAACCATTTGATGTTTCACTCTCACATTGATGTTCTCTCTCTCTTATGCCAGTTTGTTCAGTGGCACAAGATCCAAATATCCAAGTGGCAAGCTCAGCATCCAGTTCAGTCAAACATTTATATTGCCCCAGGTGGAAGCAGTCCTCCCTTGGAAACTATTATCATCAAAGTAGTAGAGCTAAAAATTCCTGGAATTGGAAGTGAAAATACAGGAAGTGTGTTAGAGAGAAGCCATTTCTATTACAACCCCTTGATTCCTGAACCCATGTAGTCTGAGTATGGGGACAGAGTACCACATGATCAGATTTATAGCATAAATAGCATCCCATGAAACTGAATCCTAGCCTAGCAAGGTGTTTTCTCTCAATTAGTCCCATAACTGAGTCTTCAGTAATTCATTATATTAGGCCAGCTACTTATGGGTAATGGTGGATGCTGAAAGATCAGTTATTTCCATAGTATGAAGCCTTTGTTACACTTCCTTGCTGTGAGATGAGTTCCCTGATGAGATGCAAGGCTATGTGGATTGCCATGATGATCAGGCATTCTGTTATTCCATAGATGGTGGTGCTGGCAGAAGCATTATTCAGAGAAGATAAACCCATACTCAGAATACCTATTTCAGTGAGGACAAATATATGCTCTTTCTATTCTGGAATAAATACAGTTCAATCAACCTGGCAACAAGTGGCTGGCTGGTGTGCCAAGAAATGTTGCCATAACCAGGGATAAGTGTTGATCTGTGCCATCAGTTGGTTACAAACTGAGCTGTAGCTATAGTCAGGTCAACCTTTCTAAGGGGAAATCTGTGTTTTTTTACCCATGCACAGCCTTCAACCATACAAACTACTTGAACAAGCAGTCAAGTGGCTGGAGGAAAAAGCTGACTAAAATTAATAGAGTGCATAATTTTGTCCACCTGATTTCTTCACATTTTATGCCAATTTGGAATCCTCTTACCCAGATTTTCTTACATCCACAGCTGTGACCCACTGCACAATTGCCAGAAATAAGGGAGAGCACCTTTCCTTCTGCAATGTTTCTCCACAACCCTCTACTGGCAAAGCTCAACTTTGTGCCTACTGTGAAGGAGAAATGTTTAAATGAATTATATCTGTTACAGAAGAGCTTGTATTTGAGCTAAGAAACAATCTATAATAATAAAATTGTAATATGGTAATTAGATGGACAGCTAGGGCTGCAATTCTGAGCCCCTTGCACGAATTTTGTGCATCAGGCCTCTAGTACATCAATAATTGGCACAGATTCCTCACTTTAGTATCATCAGGCCTCTGCGTATTTGGATTATAATCCTGTGTGATTATTGAGCTAGTAAAATTTTAAGCCTCAATTTTCTGAACACTGTAAGATAGCTCAAAAGGTATATTCCCCAACCCTGAATCCATCTGTAATGTTAAGGGCTTAATAATTGTATGTTTTCAGTAATATATTTCCCAAATAACTGGAAGTAAATAGATTCCTTCAGGGTCTTACCTAATCCTTGACCATCTTCCCTAATATTAATATTAGTCTTGCCTAAAATCGTTGATCCTTTCTTTACATACCCTACAGAACACTTGCTTCACTGAAAAATTATAAAACAAGATATACATTCATTCCACAGCCATGCTTGCTCCAAAATGGCAATTCATATAATTCATCTGGAAACCTAAGGTTTCAAAGTTCTACTGAAGAAAGGAAGTGAGAATTTTTATACTATCATGCCACTCCCTTCTTTTTCTCAATCTTTTCCATTGATTTTTAGAAAGAGTGGAAGAAAGGGAGGTAAAGCGGAAGGGAGGGAGGAAGGGAGGGAGGGAGAAAGACAGAGGAAGGAAGGGAGAGAGAGGGAGAGAGAGGGAGAGAGAGAGGGAGAGAGAGAGAGAGAGAGAGAGTGAGAGAGAGAGGGAGAGAGAGAGAGAGAGAGAGAGAGAGAGAGAGAGAGAGAGAGAGAGGAAGAGAGACACATGGATTGGTTGCCTCCTGCATGCACCCTACCCAGGGCCAGGGATTGAACCTGCAACCCAGGTAAGTGCTCTTGACTAGAAATGAAACCTGTGACACTTTGGTGGATGGGCTGATGCTCTAACCACTAATAAGCACTGTAAGCACTGGTTAGGGAAATGCCACTCCCTTTTGCTTGCAGTCTTTTTGGTGTAGAGGAGGTTGACTGATTTGCATAAGGAAAAAATAGTTGGTGGAAATGAAAGTATCAGCAACTGGCCCTATGTAACAATGACTTTCTATACCTTAGATTTTATTGCTACTACAGAGTATTGAGCATCATGGCAACAAGCATCTTCTTAGGTAGCTGAGTAGTTCCTCTGGTACATAGTGTGTATTCTTGTGAATAATTGATGTCCTTTTATCAGGGTATACCCAGAGAGCCTAGGGAAGCAGCAAAATGAACATAAAATTGTCCCTGATTCCCATAATCCTCTGTAATGTTTGAGGCAGATATTTTTCCACTCTGCCGAATCAAAAATGTAAGCCTGTTGTTCTTTAGCCCCTCTATGGAAAACCTTAGTTCACAGGTACCATTACATAATGGACCACTTTTGCTATGGATTAATTCTTCTCATCTTTTGTAGCCTATCTTTATGTCTACTCTCACTTCACTCAATATCCAATGCCTCTGCATTTATTAGTAACCTCCATTCAGCATTATCTCCCAGACTGCCATTCCCCATAATATCACATTCTAATGACCTTTCACTAGTTTTTGTTTATTTCTCTCTGCTTTTAACCATCTCTTTTAGCCTATGAAAACTTTTTCTTAGCAGGCTGGTGTGCCCCAACTGTTGCGGTAATAGCAACTTCATTGTCAAGTTCCTTACTTGCTAAAGCTCCACTCTCTTCTCACTGGTGGCAGTTGAGGTCTTGTAGTGACAAGATGGAAAATGGATTCTGAATTCACTCCTACATCTTCTGCCATGCAATGTTTAACACTCTGGATCCTGAAATCACTCCTGCAACTGCTAGGAATAAAATATATTTTATTTGACAACTTGGATTTTGCTTTAATGACCACATATATTTTTCTACTTTGGATCATATTCATAATTCTTAGGGAGAATTTAAAGTTCAGCAGCGAAATGTATAAGTAGAAAATGAAAAGTTTGCTAAGCAGAGACTATGTTTTAGCAATAATTATGACCATTATTGAAAGTTATTGTCTTTTCTATAGGATTTTCAGTTGCATCTTTTAGAAGCTTATAATTTTCTTTCTGTGCCTTCCATTTTACAAGCAATTATCTAGAAGTACAACTGAAATGCCAGAGATCTGAACCATTATTCTTTTAAAAAATATTTTAATCTTTATTGTTCAGTTTATTAAGTACATTGTTCCCTCTTTTTCTACCCTATAGTTCCCCACCACCCGGTACCTATCCCCCTCTCTGCCCTTACCTCCCCCACTGTCCTCTCCCATAGGTGCATGATTTTTGTCCAGTCTCTTGCTGCACCTCCCACACCTTTTCTCCCAAAGAATTGTCAGTCCATTCCCTCTCTATGCCCATGATTCTGTTATATTCACCAGTTTATCCTGTTCATCAGATTTTTAATTCACATGATTTTTAGATTCATTTGTTGATAGATGTGTATCTGTTGTTCAGACTTTTATTTTTGCCTTTTTTCTTCTTTCTCTTCTTAAAGAATATCTTTCAGAATTTCATATAACATTGGTTTAGAGGTGATGAATTCCTTTAGCTTTTTCATAGCTGCGAAGCACTTTATCTGACCTTCAATTCTGAATGATAGCTTTGCTGAGTAGAGTAATCTTGGTTGTAGATTCTTGCTATTCATCACTTTGAATATTTCTTGCCACTCCCGTCAAGCCTGCATAGTTTCTGTTGAGAAATCCACTGACAATTGTATGGGTGCTCACTTATAGGTAACTAACTGTTTTTTCTCTTGCTGCTTTTAATATTCTCTCTTTGTCGTTTGCTCTTGGCATTTTAATTATGATGTGCCTTGGTGTATTGGTCTTAGGGTTCCTATATATTGGGGTTCTGAGCACTTCTTGGACTCCTAAGTCAGTTTCTTTCACCAGGTGTGGAAAGTTTTTGGTCACTATTTCTTCAAATAGGTTTTCATTGTCTTGCTCTCTCTCTTTTATATTCTCTCTTTGTCTTTTACTCTTAGCATTTTAATTATGATGTGCCTTGGTGTATTCCTCTTAGGGTTCCTACATATTGGGGTTCAGTGCACTTCTTGGACTCCTAAGTCAATTTCTTTCACCAGGTGTGGGGAGTTTTTGGTCACTATTTCTTCAAATAGGTTTTCATGGTCTTGCTCTCTCTCTTTTTCTGGCACTCCTATAATTCGGATGTTGGTATGCTTGAGGTTGTCCCAGAGGCCCCTTACACTATCTTCGATTTTTTGGATTCTTTTGGTTTCTTGCTTTTCCAGCTGAGTGGATTTTACTTCTTTGTATTTCAAATCTTTAATTTGGTTCTTGCTGTCCTCTAGAGTACTTTTAGGTCTTTGTATAATATTTTTTATTTCTGTCAGTGTATGCTTAATTTCTGGTTGGTCCTTTTTCATATCCTTAAGGATCTCGTTCATATCTTCCTAGGTCTCATTCATACCCTTGTAGGTCTCGTTCATTTCCTTGTAGGTCTCATTCATTTCCTTGTAGGTCTCATTCATTTCCATGTAGATCTCGTTCATTTCCTCGTAGGTCTCATTCATTTCCTTCTAGGTCTTGTTCATTTCCTCATAGGTCTTGTTCATTTTCTTGTAGGTCTCGGCCTTTACTAGGAGCCTCTTGAAAAGCCTTATAACTGTGGTTTTGAATTCTATGTCCAATCGTTTTTTTCCCCTCCATTTCTTTCACATTTGATTTCTTTCCATGTCTCTGCACAGTGGCTGCTTTCCTGAGTTGGTCTATTAGCTTTGTGTGGTAGATGTCCTCTAAGGGACAGTGGCTCAGCCTCCCCAGTTACCTGAGGTGGATATGGGTTGCACAGTCTTGTTGAATTTAAGCCTAGATTAATCGTTGTTAGCACTAGGAGGGTTTGGCCTCCAGGCCAATTTTCTATGATGTTCAGCCATGCTCAGGTTGGATGGCCAGAGTCTCTGGGCCAAGCAGGCAGCATCAGCTCTGCCCTATATGGCCCCAGGGACTCTGTGCCATGTGGCAATGGCTTCCAGCACCTCTGAGAGAGAGCTGCTGCTGAGCTCCACCCGCTGATGGAGAATTCAGCCTCTCCCCAAATGAGTCTGCACACCCAATGTCTCACCCAGGGTCGTAAAACAATGCAGTCTGGCGGTTTTCCAAATGAGAGAGTAAGTCATGAGTCCTCTCTGCAAGGCCACACAGCTGTGTTGTTCCCAAGTTCACATGTGCTCTGCAGAAGCTCGCCCTCTCCACAAGCTTGCAGACCCTTGCAGCACCTGAGTTTTGGCATGCCTCCCCACTGTCCAGTTTTTACTCTGTATGATTGTGGGTTCTCTAGACTTTACCCAGAGCTGGATAATCAGTGCATTGAGACGTCTTTGTCTCCCCCATTCGAGAAAACCTACTGGGTTTTCAGCCACCTGCCCTATCCGCTGGCGCACGCATTGCTCCAAACCTCTCTCTGAGCGTATCTTCAATGCTGTCCACCGCCGCTCCTCTGAGTCACAGTGTCCTATCTTCACTTTTATTTGTGGAATTTTCACTCAGCCAGATTTCTGGTGATTCTGGATGATGTTTGTTCTTTTGTTACGTTGTAGTTTTGAAATTGCTGTGTATGGCAGCAAGATAGGTGTTTACCTATGCTGCCATCTTGGTTCCCCCCTGAACCATTATTCTTAAAATTGACAACTATGAAGTCTAAAAAATAAAATTTGAAAATTACTAATAACTATTATATGCTGTCTCTGTGGGTTTTGTTCCTGTTTGTGTTAGGTGCCCAGTTTCTATAAAGAAGAAAATAAGCTACCATATTTGTACTCATTGTAAACCACCATACTAAGCAATTTTTTTCCATAAGTCGAGATCCAACAATCAATTAGGAATATTCCTTTTGTCTGTAACTCTACCCAAAACTGGTTGGGATTATAGTCAGAAGAGTCATCACAGATTTTTACTTGTATAAGGGGAAAATTCTGAAGCTGATTTACCTTCAACAAGTTATTTTATATTTAAGTCTCAGTTTCCTAATCTCTCCCAGAATGATAACAGTGATTAAATTAAATAACCTGTGTGAAAATAGCATGTATATTCTTAACTGTTAAGTGCTAAACATGGAGGCACCGGTACTTTAGGGTTATATGATGGTTACAAAATAAAATTTAAGATTCATGTGGAAAAATAAAATAGCCCAAAACATTTCCTTCTCAAGTTGTTTATATCTTAAAATTCTAAAGCTCTTGATATCCAAGAACAGCTAGGAGTAAAAATTAATGTTTTCCAGTTTGTAAATAATTACTAATTCTAAAACAAAAAATACATTTACCATTGTCCCTCCTTCTATTCTTCTTCCCTGTGTTACATTCCTCCCTCCCCATCTCCAAAATTTCCAAGAGCATTTTTCTTTTTCTTTCTTCCTTTCTTTCTTTCTTTCTTTCTTTCTTTCTTTCTTTCTTTCTTTCTTTCTTTCTTTCTTTTTTGTTAACCCTTGACTGAGGATATTTTTGCACTGATTTTTAGGGAGAGTGGAAGAGAGAGGGAAAGACAGAGAGAAACATTGCTAGTGCTGGGGAGAAGCCTGCAACTAAGGTACGTGCCCATGACCAGAATTGAACCCAGGACCCATTGGTCTGCAGGCTGACACCCTATCCACTGATAAAAACTGGCCAGGGCTCCAAGACCATTTCTATATGGAGTCACAGGCCATTTCTAAGGGATTTGATTGAGTCTTGATTTCTGTGAAGTCTAGATAGGGCATATCCAGTGGTGTGGTGGAGCCAGTTTCTACTAATACCAGATGTTTATCCATATTCCTTCCCAAGACACAATTAGTGATATCCATTTGGTAGCTTAAATTGGCCATGGTGGGATTGTTTACTCCAAAGGAAATGGCAAACACTACAAATCAGGCATTTTCTTTTTTGCCTTTTAGAGATCCCATTGCTAAACATTTCCCAGCACACATATCCCTTTTGGGTTCTTATCTGCTTACAGAGCCATTGGTCCTCTTCCTGAACCACATAAGAGTATGTTTGGCTGAATATAACAAAAAGCCCAATTGAACAATATTGTAACCCTTTCTGTCTCATAACTGAGGGCCCTTCAGCTTTGCCTTCATTAGCATGTTGGTGTTATGTTCCTCCTTTTAATCCAGATATTGTATCCTCAGACAATACATTTTGCACATAGCCACCAATAGCTGCAGGAGGTCCTGGTAAATGTGTGTTTAGCTTTTTAACTTTTGCAACAGAGAAAAGCAAAAGAAAAGGTGGATCGGTTTGGATTTAGGCGAAGGAGAAGAGGGCGGGAAAATCAGCCACAAATCTTTCATGATTATTTGTCCCCTAATTTAGCTAGATTCAGAGTCAGTACAAAGAATGAGTTAAAGCATAAAATGGGCAGATGATTTTATTTGTTTCTTCTAGAAATAATCATCCCAAGTTGGTCCCATACCTTTATTTCCTGTAATGCCATCTTCTATTGGTTGGTATTAGATGCACATAATGATTTTGTTTCACATTTGTGACTGCGATGTGAGACTTTGTAGATGTTATCAAGGAGCCACTAGACTTGCTGTTGTTACTCACATCCAGATGCTTTTATAACCTTTGTGGGATCCTTGGTCTTAGGTCTCCTGTCAACAATCATCTGGTCTGCAGTTCTAGCCAGATGGTGACAAATCTGGTGAGACACGTTTTTAGAGCCTCTGACCCCTTCTTTCTGAGTTCACCTTCCAATGCACACTGTGAAGAATTCATTTGGTTTCCTGCTTTCCAGAGGGTAGCAAGTATGAGAAAGCACTTATTATTCATGATGACCAGCATTTAAAGTTGCTTTCCAAGCAGATTACAATTCATAGATTTATCATGGAAATGTTCAAACACACAAAAGTTGAAAAGTAATACAAATAAATATTTTGAACTAATTTTAAAATGTTTTATTTATTTTTTTGAGAAAAAGGATAGGAGAGAGTGAGAGAGGTAAACATAGATTTGTTCTTCCACTTACTCATGCATTCATTGGTTGCTTCTTGTATGTGCCCTGACCAGGGATCAAACATGCATCCGTGGCCTATTGGGATGATGCTCTAACCAATTGAGCTGTCTAGCCAGGGCCAAAAACACTTTTGTGTTCCCATCATTTAAGCTTTTATTTTTATTTTTTAGTGTATTTTTATTGATTTTAGAGAGGAAGGGAAAGGGAGAGGGAGAAAGAAACATCAATGATGAAAGAGAATCATTGACTGCCTGCCTCCTGCACACCCCACACTGAGGATAAAGCCTACAACCTGAGCATGTGCCCTGACTGGGAATATAACCATGACCTCTTGGTTCATAGGTCAACACTCAGCCACTGATCCATGCTGGCCAAGCTGTTCCCATCATCTATATATGATAAGTATCAATCCATGGCCAATTAGGGTTGATCTCTCCCCCTTACTTTTTTCTACCCCCATAAGATTATTTTGAAGCAAAATCCAAATATCATAACATTTCACTCAAACATATGTAAACATGTACAGAGAGTGCTTTTCATAAGAGGGACCAGAAAACTTTATAAATGGTTTTCAATGAATATGCAATTTACAGTGAGTAGCTGACTAAGGAAGAAATGTTTTCCTTCTTTGTAGGAGTGGGGAGGGTGGATGTATGGAAAGAAGAATGGAGACAGGTTCTTCCTCTAATATTTTATAGAAGGCATTGTCCTTTCTTTTTATCATACATATTTGTCATCTCGATTATAAATTCTGTAAGGAGATAGAGTGCTTATCTTATTCATGTAGTAACTTCAACTTTGCAAGAAGGTTTGATTATTTTTCAGAAATTCCAGCCCGTGACGTTTCTTGCTTATTCCGTTTTTCTATGGTGTTAGCCTCATAAATAGTTTAGTTTCACTTATCTGTTTGTTATATACCAGTGTTTCAAAATGGTGTTAGTTCCTGGGCTTCAGTATTGGAAAATGAATTGTAAGTAAGGGATCCTTATTTTTAATTCTAACTTTGTATTCTGCCTCTTTACCAGACTATCATAGATTTGAGTATTTGGTGCTAACTTCCCTTCTTTATGAAGAAAAAAGTCAATATATTGCTAGTGGTGTTTTTCCAGATGAAACATGGATTAAATCAGCTTTTACCTTATTATGAAGTTTAATTTGAACAATAAATGGGGGTCATGAGACCCCAAGAACTGGGTGTCTTCTGGAAAAATATAATTACCTGGTTCCAACAGCTCCCATGAAAGTTATTTTGTTCTCTACGACCTAATCCATAACTGGGGGCTGTGCTGGTAACATCTAGCATTTGCCTTTCTTCCAGGAAGCTTGTGATAAAGTAGACTAATTGACAAGTGAAGTATCACCTGCTACTGAGCGTTAGAATCATACTTCATATTTTACAAATTGCTTTTTCATTATTTATTCCTCACATCCTACCTATGAGATCTTCTGGCTGTCTTATCTCCCATATTGTGGCTGAAATATGACTAATCTATATTCATAAATGTTTCAGGAAGCTGCTATGAATGCAGGTATTTGCTGACATACAAACACCTAGTATTCAAAATGGTCAGCCTACTCTTCCCTTGGGAGTGGGGAATGCAGCTCCTCTAGAGAGTGGGAAATAATTCTATTTTTCTGTGTGTACAGAAGTCCCTGGGGCTGTAGATATGGCATTAAGAATAAGAGCAGTGAAGGTGTGTGATTATACTTTTATTTATGCTCAACATAGGATTCCTAGTTCCATAAACACATTGTTTATCTAGTGCTTCTGCACTCAAACAAATGCACATCATGTACCCAAGATGCCATTTTTATTGGACTTCAGTAGGGTCTATCATGCTATTTGTGAGTTAGAGTACACTATACTATTTACAAACCTGGAACCCTGAGTTCGTTGAGCCATAGATACTGCCCACATGAGGGAAGAACAATTGGTGTTTTTGCAGCATGCATGCTTAGGATAGTTATTTGTTTTGAGTAGCTACCTTTTTCTTTGTCTCAAGGTACTTATGTTGACACTTAATCACATTCTCCTTCAAAGGAGTTTCTAGAATAGAACAGTCTTTAGGTAAGGTCTGATTTGGTAACACAGATAACAAATTAAGGGCTTCTGTCTACCATTTCTTCCAAGATGATCATAAAAGGGAAATAGAATTTTATTTAGAACCTTTTGTGTTTGGTATGAGTCAGATGCTATCTCAATAGACCAAGGTTGCCATGGCTTCAGACTGCTTGTAGTGCATCATGTACTCTTTCCATTAGTCCAGCATTTCCTGCTAGTTGGTACTTACAAATAAGCATAGCCATACTGAAATGTCAAACTAAATAAGGACATGAAGATAGAAATCTATTAACATTACATATATACAATATATTTATGCAAATATAAATTCTCTATTGATTCAGTCTCAATTAAATATAAATTAGTGCTATTAAGTTTCAGAAGGTAAAAGATCTGCTGCCAGAGGCTCATATCTAGAAAAATAAATTTTGGGCGGCTCGAAAAGATGGCGGCGGAACAGAAGGACATGTAATCATTTGTGTCCCAGGAAGAAGGAGAAAGCAAATGAGGGTGGTGCGGGGAGTGTTTGTTGGCGAGTTGGGGGACAGCTGGGCTCTGGGAGAAGGAGGGGGACTGCTAGAGTAGCCTCCCTTAATGGAGTGGCTCCAGTGTGGCTGGGTTCTCTCGCGGAGCCACTGGCTCAGAGGCGGACTGCGCCATCTTGAAGGGGAAGAGCCTGAAAATTTTACAGTTGCAGTACCCACTGGGCGGCTGAGACCCCCCTGGAACATTGGTTCCTAGTTGGCACAGAAGCGGATTCCGAGGAACCCTGTGCTCTGCCACGGAAAGGTCAGATTTCCCCTGGGTTTTTTTTCCACATGGAGATTCGCACCTGGGGGGAAAAATAAAAGAGAAAAAGTCCGGGGTTGTTGGAGCTGGCAAACGTGGAAGAGGGCCCTCAGAGCTGGTGGCAGGGGGGATACATAGAAGGCAACCCATTTGGACCTGACAGAGAAGGCCAGCCTAACAATTTTGGGAGGGAGCTGGCTGCCAAACCCAAGGAGGAAATGGGTTTCTTGCAACATACGAGCGGGACATGTGTGGAACGTGAGTTCACGCTCTTGCGTTTGTCCTATCCAAATCCAAATTTCTCAGTGCTGAACCAGGAATGTGGGATCACCTGGTGGGGGATAACTTGGGAGACCGCAGGGGTGAGCTGTTTTGCTGAGGCTGGGGATCAGAACAGGTGCTCACCATTAGAGAGGCAACTCTGGGTTAGCCTATTTCCACAAATCAGTAGAGAATACCATAGACATAGCGGGATTTTAGTTCAGGCTAGAGAGGACCAATAGACCCGGAGGTCAATTCAGAAACACTGCCACCCAGGGGCTGAATCACAAATTGACTCTTGTGTAACACAAATTAAGGAATCAATTTTATTTCTACTACTATTTAAACTTTTTTTAAAGTGCCATTTTATTTCATCTTTACTTAGAGATTAGGGTTATACAGTCTTTTTTCATCTACCCCTTAGTATCTTTTTACTCTACCTCAACTTCACCCTTATGCCAGCACTCTCTTGCTAACCCTTTCCCTAGTTAGTGTCTTATTCCCCTTACACTTTTTCCTTATTCTCTCTTTTTACCCTGTTAAAATTTCACCCCACTCTTATATCCAATATCCAACCACCTGTTCCAAGTCCATACACATCTATTGCTTTTCCGACTTCACTATCTTAAATTGTTTTTCTCTCGGTCCTGCTGATGTTGTTTACCTGACTGTTGTTTATATCGATATTTTATGCATGTTTGTGAGATTGGTTTGGTTATTCTTTTCTTTTAATTTGTTTTGTGGGGGGTTTTAGCATTGTTTTTTGTTTTGGTGTTGTTTATATTGTTGTTTTGTTTTGTTTTTCTGATAGATTTAAGCTTTTGTGTTCTCTAACCTCCCTTGATATTAGTTTTGTATGTAGTTTGTATCAATCTCCAGGTACCTGTTGCTGGCTTTTGCTGGGATTAGAGGGGGTCCTTTGGGACTTTCTAACCCACTTTTATAGTTTTTTCCCTTTTCCTATCTTTTTACTCCTTCCCCTTTTCCCAATTTTATTTTGGCATTCCCTTTTTCCTTCCTTCTCTCCTTCTTTCTTCCTTCCTTCTTCCTTCTTCTCTTCCTTCCTCCTCTCTTCCTTCTTTCTTTCCTTCTTCCTTCCTTCCTTCCTTCCTTCCTTCCTTCCTTCCTTCTTTCCTTCCTTAATTTTTTTCTTTCTTTTGTGTGTGTGACTGTTTTCTCTTACTCTCTTTTTTCCCATCTATCACCTAATTTACCTTCCTCTGGAAATCACCTTTAATTTGGAGTTACCAATACTGTGAATACATTCTTCTTCAGTGCCTGGTGTGCTGCACCTGGTTGTGTTGTAGTTTGAGCCTTTAAATCAACACAGGAGAGTGAGAACTACATAACGAGACACACAGGAAAGAGAGACCATGGGGAGACAAAGAAACAGCCCACCAATGAAAGAAAAACAAGCCTCACCAGAAAAAGAGGTAAACGAAATGGAAGCAAGCAACCTGTCAGAGAGAGAGTTCAGAGAAATGGTCATAGGGTGGCTGAAGAGAATAGAAGTCAATATGAGTAAGAACAATGAGGAATTGAAGAGAAATCAAGAGGAAATGAAGAAGAGCCATGAAGAAATGAAGAACTATGAAGAAATGAAGAAGACCCAAGAGGAAATGAAGAAGACCCAAGAAGAAATGAAAAGTGATATTGCTGAGATAAATAACTCCATAGAAAGTATCAGGAATAGTCTAGAAGAAGCAGAGGACCACATCAGTGAGCTGGAAGACAAGGTAGGAAAAAATACCCAAGTAGAGCAGCTTCTAGAGAAAAAATTAAAAAGAAGGAGGAGAGCCTAAGGGAACATTGGGACAACATGAAACAAAACAACATCCTCATAATAGGGCTCCCAGATAAACAGGAAACTAAGCAAAGAATAGAAAACCTGTTGGAAGAAATAATGACAGAAAACTTCCCTGATATAGGAAAGAAAAAACCCACACAAATCCAAGAAGCTCACAGAGTTCCAAGCAAATTAAACCCCAAAAGACCTACACCAAGGCACAGTTATAATTAAATTGCCAAACATCAACGACAAAGTGAGAAATTTAAAAGCTGCCATAGAGAGACGGAAAGTCACCTACAAAAGAATCCCCATCAGATTAGCAAGTGATTTCTCAACAGAAACTTATCAGGCCAGAAGGGATTGGAATGAAATATACAAAGTCATGCAAAGAAAGGGTCTGAATCCTAGAATACTGTACCCAGCAAGGCTATCAATCAAAATTGGAGGTCAAATCAGGAGCTTCACAGACAAAAAAGGTCTAAGGGAATACATTACCACCAAACAAGCAAGAAATGCTAAAGGGTCTGCTGTAAAAAGCAATAGGAAGCAAAGAAAGAACACAGGGGCAAAGAACAAAAATGGCCACAAATAAGTACCTATCAATCATAACTTTAAATGTAAATGGTTTAAATGCTCCAATGAAAATACACAGGGTAATGGACTGGATAAGAAAACAAGACCCATATATTTGCTGTCTACAAGAAACCCACCTCCAAAAAAAAGACACACACAGACTGAGGGTGAAAGGATGGAAAAAGGTTCTTCAGGCAAATGGAAATGGAAAAAAACACTGGGGTAGCAATACTTATATCCAACAAATTAGATCTCAAAGTGAAGGACATAACAAGAGATAAAGAAGGCCACTACATAATACTAAAGGGAGCAATCCAACAAGAAGAAATAACTCTGGTAAACATATACGCACCCAATACAGGAGCACCCAAATACATACAAAAACTCCTAGAGGATATCAAGGGAGAGATAGGCAGCAATACAATCATAGTAGGAGACTTTAATACCCCACCAGCACCATTGGACAAACCCTCTAAACAAAAAATCAGTAAAGAAACATCAATTCTCAATGATTCACTAGACCAGGTGGAATTAATTGACATCTTCAGATCAATTCACCCCAAAGACACAGAATATACATTCTTTTCAAGTGCCCATGGGTCATTCTCAGAGATAAACGATATTTTGGGTCATATGCAAAGTCTCTCCAATTTCAAGAAGATAGAAATCATATCAAGCATATTCTCAGATCACAGTGGCATAAAGCTGGAAATCAACTACAATAAAAACAATCCAAAGAAATTAAACACATGGAGACTAAACAGCATGCTATTAAACAATGACTGGGTTACTAGAGAGATTAAGGAAGAAATAGAAAACATCATGGAAAGAAATGACAATGATAGCACAACAATCCAAAATCTATGGGACACAATAAAAGCAGTTTTGAGAGGGAAGTTCATAGCTCTACAATCCTACTGCAAAAAACAAGGAACAGCAGCAATAAATTATCTAACCCAACAACTCAAAGACTTAGAAAGAGAGCAACAAGAAAAGCCCAGTGTAAGTAGAAGGAAGGAAATAGTAAAGATCAGAGCAGAGATAAACAGCATAGAGACCAAAGAAACAATACAGAAGATCAACAAAACCAAGAGCTGGTTCTTTGAAAGGATAAACAAGATTGATGAACCTCTAGCCAGGCTCACCAAGGAGCAAAGAGAGAGGACCCTAGTAAATAAAATCAGAAATGAAAGAGGTGAAATAACAACAGACCCCATTGAAATACAAAGGATTGTTAAAAAATACTATGAACAACTCTACTCCAACAAACTGGACAACCTGGAGGAAATGGATATATTCCTAGAAAAATATAACCTCCCAAAACTCAATCAGGAAGAATCTAAACAGCTAAATAGACCAATAAATATGGAAGAAATTGAAGCAGTCATCAAAAAGCTTCCAGCAAACAAAAGCCCAGGGCCAGACGGCTACACAGGGGAGTTTTACCAAACATTCAATGAAGAACTAAAACGTTTCCTCCCCAGACTATTCCAGAAAATTCAAGAGGATGGAATACTTCCAAACTCCTTCTATGTAGCTAGCGTCACCCTAATATCAAAACCAGACAATGACAATATAATGAAAGAGAATTACAGGCCAATATCCCTCATGAACATAGATGCCAAAATCCTCAATAAAATTCTAGCAAATTTGATCCAGCAGTACGTCAGAAAGATCATACACCATGACCAAGTAGGCTTTATCCCAGGAATGCAAGGAAGGTACAATATCCGCAAATCAATACATGTGATACATCACATAAACAAATTGAGAGATAAAAATCACATAGTCATATCAATTGATGCAGAAAAAGCATTTGACAAAATCCAACACCCTTTCTTGATAAAAACTCTCAACAAGGTAGGAATAGAAGGATCATACCTCAACATAATAAAAGCCATATATGATAAACCCACAGCAAACATCATACTCAATGGGCAAAAACTACAACCATTTCCCCTAAGAACAGGAATGAGACAGGGTTGCCCACTCTCACCACTCCTGTTCGACATAGTACTGGAAGTATTAGCCATTGCAATTAGACAAGAAGAAGAAATAAAAGGCATCCAAATTGGAAAAGAAGAAGTAAAGCTATCCTTATTTGCAGATGACATGATATTGTACATAAAAAACCCGAAAGACTCCATAAAAAAGCTAATAGACTTAATAAATGAGTTCAGCAACGTAGCAGGCTACAAAATTAACACAAAGAAATCTATGGCATTTCTATACACTAATAGTGAACTTACAGAAAGCACGACTAAATAATCAATCCCATTTACCATCACACTAAAAAAATTAAGATACCTAGGAATAAACTTAACTAAGGAGGTAAAAGACCTATTCGCAGAAAACTACAGGACACTAAAAAAAGAGGTAGAGGAAGATGTAAACAGGTGGAAGAACATACCATGTTCATGGATTGGGAGAATCAACATCATTAAAATGTCCATTCTACCCAAAGCAATCTATAAATTTAATGCACTCCCCATTAAAATACCAATGGCATATTTCACAGACCTAGAAAGAACTCTCCAAAAATTCATCTGGAATAAAAAAGGCCCTGAATAGCCACAGCAATCCTGAGAAAGAAGCACAAAGTCAGTGGGATTTCAATACCAGATTTCAAGCTATATTACAAAGCTACTGTTCTCAAAACAGCCTGGTACTGGCACAAGAACAGACATATAGATCAATGGAATAGAATAGAGAATCCTGATATCAACCCAAACCACTATACTCAATTAATATTTGACAAAGGAGGCATGAACATAAAACGGAGTCAAGACAGTCTCTTTGATAAATGGTGTTGGGAAAATTGGACAGATACATGCAAAACAATGAAACTAGACCACCAACTTATACCATACACAAAAATAAACTCAAAATGGATACAGGACTTAAACATAAGATAGGAAACCATAAAAATATTAGAGAAATCCACAGGAAGAAAAATCTCAGACATATGCCAAAAGAACTTATTCGATGATACTGCTCCTAGGGCAATGGAAGCTAAAGACAAATGGGACTACATCAAAATAAAAAGCTTTTGCACAGCTAAAGAAACCATCAACAAGAAACAACAAGAAAACCCACTGTATGGGAGAACATATTTGCAAATGTTATCAGTGATAAAGGTTTAATCTCAAGCATCTACAGGCAACTCACACAACTCAATAAAAGGAGGACAAATGATCCAATAAAAAAATGGGCAACAGACCTAAATACAATCTTTTCGAAAGAAGACAAAAGGAAGGCCCAGAGACATATGAAAACTTGCTCAAAGTCACTAATTATCCGAGAGATGCAAATCAAAACGACTATGCAGTACCATCTCACACCTGTCAGAATGGCTTACATCAACAAATCAACAAATGACAAGTGCTGGCTAGGATGCGGAGAAAAAGGAGCTCTCGTGCACTGCTCGTGGGATTGTAGACTGGTGCAGCCACTGTGGAGAACAGTATGGAGTTTACTCAAAAAAACTAAAAATGGAGCTCCCATTTGACCCAGTGATCCCACTTCTAGGAATATACCCCAAGAAACTAGAAATGCGAATTAGAAAGGATATATGCACCCTTATGTTCAAAGCAGCACAATTTACCATGGCTAAGATTTGGAAACAGCCTAAGTGCCCATCAGCAGATGAGTGGATTAAAAAACTATGGTACATTTACACAATGGAATACTACACTGCGGTAAAAAAGAAGGAGCCCCTACCATTTGTAACAACATGGATGGATTTGGAGAGCATTATGCTAAGTGAAATTAGCCAGGCAGAGAAAGACAAATATCACATGATCTCACTCATTTGAGGAATATAATGAATGACATAGACTGATGAACAAGAATGGATCCAGAGACCAAGAAATGTCCATCAGAATGTCAACCCTCAGGGTAAGTGGCAGGTGGTGGGAGGAAGGGGGAAAGTCAATATATTTGAACTCTTGAACTAAGGTAAGTAATTTGTGTTTTTACATCCCTGACAAAGTTTATATAAAGTTATAAAAAAAATTGGAAGCCAGTTTGAGATTGAATTGACATGGTCTAAAGCTTGTCATCTCCTATGGACCTTAGGCTAGGCCCTCCTTAACTTCCCGTGACACCATATTACCCTTACTTTATATTATTCTACAATGTCATTATAATTTTTGATATTTGCCAACAGCATATTATACAATTATCCCAAATAAACTTACAAACTAAATCTTTTAATGTTTGGCAGCAATTTAAAATAGGATAGGAAAGGAATTAATCATTTTCAGAAGGCATTAAGGCACTGGGAAGTCATCTGAGCATTCTATATTGGCCCCTCCTGCCCTTTTGCCAAGAGGGACCCTCTTCTTACTATCCAAATACATACAGCTGATACCTGAGCTTTCAGTTCAAGCTGTGGCTGAAGCCTCTGGGCAGCTGGCACCATGGATCTGTCTGTTTCTCGACCAATGGTGTGTACTGCGCCCTCTCTGGAGAAGAAACCTGGGTGCCCTGAGATATGTAATCAGTATCTGGGACCCCGCCAGCAGGCGAGGAGTCCCCAAGGCAGGTGCTGGATGTGGAAGCCACGGGGGCATAGACTACAAAGGAGACAGAACTGAACCTCACATCACCCTGTTTGGCTCCAGAGGATGGCTGGTTAGCCAGAGACGGGTAAGATTCCTCAGGGAAGGAACAACCTAAGACAGGCACAGTCGCAGAGGGGCCAACAGGAGAGAACTAAAGGTCAACAGAGGTGGGGCACAGACCCTCACCCACAAACCTTGCAGGGGCTTGAATTCTCACCCCTCCTGAGGGAGGTCTCCTACCCCCATGGCTGCTTTGCCTCCCACACACAACTCAGACCAGGACCCAGGTGACAGACAGAGACTTGCCAGCAATAGCTGCTCTATATCTGAATTCAGTTTATTACCAGGAATGCTCAGGACCTACTCAAAAATGCAAATACTTTTTTCCACTAATATTTACAGGGTAAACTAAGATTTCTGCTTGAGTATTAAAATTAACAGTAAAATAGTAATCAAGTTTTCAGATTAATTTAAATTGGCCAAGTGAAATAAGTGAATACTCAAGAAAATTTAAGTGTACTGGACAAAAAGCTGTTCCTAAAACATTAACTAAAATATCTATTAGTAGTCCATCTCACTGTAAAATTGCCTAACATCCAAAGAACCTAAAGCAGTAATATTTGTGTGCAAAAATTAAAATTTAAAATTACCAAGACTGCAATCTAAAATTGCCCAAAGCCTCCATTAATCAAAAGGGGGGGATAGTGGGGTAATATCATGTAAGGAAAAATATCCTGTAAGTAAAATACATCTAGAAAATTCTTACTCCAGAAAAGTTAATTCCATTTGTAAAACCAACAGCAGGACACCCATGAAAAAGCACACATGGTGTGAAAATAAGCCAAAGGAAAATCATTTAGGCAAAAATAAAAAGAATCCCAAGTCTAATTTGCAGAGAGGATCCCTTTGTTAACTTTTGGTCCAAAATGTGTTTGTGTGTTTGCAGAGAACAACTCCAAGACCATGTGGGTTCCTGAGACAGTGAGGAACTCACTGGTCTGTTCCAACCAGGAGGACGGTCCAGAGATGGGGTACACTGACGACACCTTGCTATGCTAGCAGTTGGCTGCTGTGCATGGCTGCAGGTGGCCCAGGACCATACCAGAGAGGTTGGATCTTGCATTGCCACCATGTGTCCACCATCTGGATACAATTGCTGACATGTTCACATGAAGAACTATTTAACATTGAAACTGGGACTCAGAACAGTTGGACATTGAAACTGACACTCAAACATTTTTTTGTTCTTATACATTTGTTTCTAGTATGCAGAGGCAAGATATTTTTGAAGAAAAGAAACAGTGGGGAGTCATTGATACAGAGGCAGGGTGGCCTTGAAGAGGCCGTCAACATACAGGGGGACGGCTGGGGTGGATGGGAGGCGGATGCTGGGGGAGATCAACCTAAGGACTTGTATGCATACATATGAGCATAACCAATGAATGAAAGACACTGGTGCGCGGGGGGTCAGGTGGGGACATGTGCAGGGGCGTAAGGGAGTCTGGGGGGAGCAATTTGGGGGGGATGAAAACATGTGTACTACTGTTAAGTATAAGTTATATTGTAAATAAACTTTAAAAAAAAGAAATAAAATTTCTATTGACAGTTCTTTCTAATGATGTTATTGATTACACAAGTCACATGAATTTTTTGAGAGGCAGAATTTACAGAGAAAGTGCACCAGATTAGATATCAGGTGAGTTTTACCCCACTCGGATCTATTTCTGATATTGATTAGGTAGTGGATCCTTTGTCAAGCCACCCAACTCCTTTGGACTTGTTTGTTAACATATTGATAAGGATGTTGAACTGGATTGACTCCATTGTTCATTTGTTTTTGTAGTATTAATACTTTTCTGCATGGCTGGTATGGCTCAATGGTTGGCCTATGAACCAGGAGGTCACAGTTCGACTCCCAGTCAGCGCACATGTTCGAGTTGTGGGCTTAATACCCAGTGTGGGGTGTGCAGGAGGCAGCTGATCAATGATTCCCTCTCATCATTGATGTGTCTCCTCTCTCTCCCTCTACTTCACTTCTGAAATCAATAAAATATTTTTTAATATTTTCTGCTCTATCCCAAAAAATGATAGACATTAACAGGCCAACTAGTTACACATATTGTTTAGTTCCAGAAAGTAGGCAGAAGATCTTATCTCAAAGGGTCTCCCAGCAACTCATCTCTATTTGTGTACCAGTTTTCTGCTCAGGATATGCACATGCCCATCTTAAATCAAGTGCCTTAACAACAGTTGTATTCCACGCTTTTTTTCATGTTTTGCAGATCTTCCCTGTTTCCCATCTAATAACCCAACTTTGTCCAGATACCACTGAAACTCTTACCCAAACTTTCCATTTGAAAGCTGATTAGTTGACCGTGACCTGGGTTACTAAGAACCACCTCTTTGTGGCTTTGATACCAGTTCATATATGTAGGTGTTTGTTTCTTTTTATTGCCAGCATCGCTTTATTGAAGCTAGTAATGGTTTATGTTCTTCGAAAACAAAACCACTTGCTAGTCTTTCCTAGTAAGAACTTATGTGATACTTATTTTTCTAGAGGCATGAAGCATAGTAACTACCTTTCTTAAAGGTACTTGATAAAACTAGAAAAGCCCAGTCAAAATAGGGGTTTAAAACATTATCTGTTTCATGATTAGAGTTGTACATATATAGTTTGATTTTACTCAACTTTAAACTCTTCAAAGGAGAGAATTAATGGCTTATCAGATGGTACCCCAAACAATATTATGTACATAATAAATGGCATCCTACTTGTCCTTGAAAGAAAGCAGGTTCTCTAGGTGCAGGTTGCTCCAGGTTAGGGCATGAGGACTTGCTGTTGGTTTCCGAGATGTGCTCCATGTCTAGAGATAAGAATAAACCCATTGGCATTGCCTAGGCCAGAAGCCCAAATCAGAAGTTAAGCAGATAGACAGTGCACCTGTGATAAAAATCTGAAGGGACCAATCCAAGATACAAAACCAGAGCAACAAGAACCAGTTTGAACTATGGGCGGGGTAGCATGTTATATAGGCACATGGCTGGTTCAGATATATATATTATAAAATAGTTGTTTAATTGCTTCTAATAAATAAGCTAATGGCATACTCCATTTAGTTGTGTTATTATTGTGCACTTGGCAGCACTTTTGCAATCATCAGTACATTTATATGCTTACCAACTTTTCCTCTTCCTAGAGAGATGGGAGGGACTAAGGAGATACATATAAAGGGTTAAGAAATGTTCTCCCTCCTAACTGTGGAGGAGAGAAAAGCATGTCATTCTGATGCTTTTCTATAAAATAAAATGGCCAGGTCTCTTTAAATTCAGAGTATTTGTCATGAATAGCAAAGTACTTCAGAGAAAGAGAATAATTGAGATTTATGGGAAAAGGAGAATAGAAGAGTGGATGACAGGAATATAATAATGTAGGTTTCAAAAATACCTGAAGGGTAAGAAAGAGAAGGTGATGTACCAGGGACTAGAGAGAGGTTGGAGTTAGGTTCAAGGCTGGTAAAGTGTTTTGATTGCCTTCAACATTAGAAATGACTTAGCTTCTGAAATAACAAACGTGTTGGTACTTCTTGAGCTCTAGCTGCTTGCAGCCATCCTTTAATAGCTGCATCTACATCAATTTTAGTACAGCCAAGAAAAGGAAAACATAACTTTGCAGTTAGGATTGAAGCAAAACTATATCTAAAGTTACAAAAAAAATGTTTAAGGAATATGAAAATAGGAATTTGCAGAACAGCTAGTATTGGGTGATCTCATTGTAATAAAAACTAGTATATGTGTAGAAAACAATCTGGAAAAGAACACAGTAATATAACAACAACTGTCATTTTTGGGAGATATTTGTACTTCCTACTCTCTTCATTTTGTGGTAACATGACTTTGTATAACCCTTGTGAAATCATATTAGTACTATTTGGAAATCAACTTTGCTAAATTTAGGATTTTTTATATTTAAAACTATTGAAGAATTCCAAATTTTGAAAGAAATTTAAAATATCGAAGTTGAGCTATGAAACAGTTCATGCTCTTCCTTTTGAATGCATCAGCTGAAGTTTTTTTTTAATCAGTCACTTTGCTTTAAATATAGGCCTTTAATTTTATTATAAAATATAAAATATTTTCATATTTTATGGGGGTAATAGCTTGCATCAGCATGTAATATAAAATGTGGGGAAGTTGGCATGTGATATTTAATCTATGCAAAGAATTTGAACAGCATGCATATAACCAGTACTGAAGATTTATTGAAAGAGGATAAAAATCACTCTTTTTTGTGTTTTCTTATTTTATTTATTTCAAGGAAGAGGATTTATACACAGTTCCTAAAATTTTTTATATTGAAGGATATAGAAATGTATGGATTGTATAGTTTCTAGATGTTGGGTTCTTATTCTGGAGTTTATACCATATATGCAATTGTTTGTATTTCTGGGTTGAAGTTCTTTTCATATCTATCTGGTTGTCAAGGAATATAAGACACAAAGCACATTTAGAATCATTTACATGGAGAGATTTTCAGGTTTCTCCAAATATTTTTTTATATTTGTTGTAATCTTGTTCTTTGATATAATCTAAAGCATAATAGAAAAAAACAAGTGACTGCATATTAAGCATTTGTCTAATTTACTCTGGCTTTCTGACACATGGAACAAAAGCCACCATGATTAGGAAGTCAAGCAGAAGCCAAAGGAGCTCTCTCTGCCCCTGAAATTCAACCACAAGTCCTTCATCTAAAGTGGGCAGTTTGGCTTGGCCAGTGTGGCTCCATGGTTGAGCATGGAGCTATGAACCAAGAAGTCATGGTTCGATTCCTGGTCAGGGCACCCCAGGTTGTGGGTTCGATCCTCAGTGGGGAGCATATAGGAGGCAGCTGATCAATGCTTCTTTCTCATCATTGATGTTTCTACCTCTCTATCTCTCTTCCTTTCTGAAACCAATAAAAATATATATTTTAAAAAAGGAGTTTTAAAGTGGCAGTGTGATTGTTATGTTATTGTATGTTGGTTATCTATTTATTTTGATGGTCCTTCTTGGGAGGAGGCCAATTTTTTTCTTTGTCAGACTGCCTATGCCTGGGGGTTGCCTGTGTGTGGGCGGCGGGGGGAGTGGGGCACTTGGATATCTTTACATTCCTGAGCTAATTTCGGGGTGCTTGTGTCAGTAGGTAGAAGGAAAGAAGTATAAGTAGAATCATCAATGATTTTGATATACAATTTGTTATTCCATTAACTCTTATCTACTCATGAACTACTTCAAATTTATCTCAAACCTTTACCTGGCTGTTGAAATTACTACGGCAAAATTTCATGGGATTCTGCTAGGCAGGATTTATTGTATTTGTGCATTTTATTGAATTGTGGCCTAATACAAACATCACTGAAGTCCTTAGTGTTTTGGATGATGCCTGATGTGGGGTAATTTAATTAATTCCCTATATGTGTGATATATAAACATGTATGAGACATATAATGGCAATTTGAATGATCTCCTCTAGATGCCTCTAGATTTGGGTTTATCCTCTCAGCCCATTGTGCTTACTCCAGTAGCACAACATAAAAATTAGTGACTGCTGCCAGGAAAGCCACTTAATATTTTGGATTTGGGTTATATATCTTGGATCTTCTTTTAATTAATATTTACTTCTTATTAACTTCTTGTCTCTTATCAATTTGTAATATTGATAAGATCTGTACTGCTTCTTATCAGCTTAACCAAAAACCAGCAGTAGCCTCATGCCCATGAGATTCACTGATTTTTTTCAATCTCCTTTTTCTCAATAAGCCTTTTAGAATGCTGGAAAGGCCTGTGGTAGACTCCATTCTAGTATCCATTTGGCGACTACAGGATATAGAATACAGTTTTAGCCAAGATCCAGGTGCCTGTGCTTCTCCTCTAGGTTGCAGAATGAATGGATTTTGGCACCTAAGATTAGATGTGACAATGGAAAGAACCTTTAATGATATAAGTGGTTAATCTAAAATGTTTTTAGATTGTAGAACTCAAAAGGAAGAATGATTCTAATTGAGAAAATGAAAAATGCCATTTATAGCTTTTGCATAATTGTTTTGATTTTTCTATTTGTATTTTTTGCCTTTTATTTTTATTTGTAATATTTTGCATTGGTTGTGTTTAAGGTTAATTTTTAATACATATAGTTTTCTAAATATCAAAGAATCACATCAATTTTACATAAACCATGAATTTCACCTAGAAGACTTTAACTCAAGGAGGTCATATACATTAGTTCTTTGGGTGCTATGCTTTTGTATTTGACCTTGACTTGGACATTGGGCTGTTTTCACCACTTATGTGTACTTGGGCTTATAGAAAGATGCTTGGAATTTTACATAAGAGAAGATGTCAAAATATGTATATTAGGTATTTGTATCTTATGCTGTGGAAGGCAGTAGTCTTAGGTTGAACATTTAGCAGGCACCTTTTCTCTGAGACCTTCCCACACTCTTCTGTTTTCTGTGTCACTAAATCCCTTTATGTAACTACTTGGTTTGATATTTGTCACTTTACCTTAGGTGAACCAATCTCAGTATTTGTCCTATTAATTTTGGAGATTGAAACTAGACCACAAGACTAAGTGATAGCCTGCTAAGTCTCAATATTGCTCTTTCATTAGAGAAAGCACTATTTAGAAGACCTACTATTGAGTTCTCCTGAGCTACCTACCCTGTTTCTGTGACTGAAGTATGACTGTTGCTTTTGGTTTCTTTTTAAAACATGTTTTAGAAAGAGAGGTTTAGAAAGAAATACCAATGAGAGAGATACATGGATTGGCTTCCTCCTACACATCCCCTACTAGGGATCGAGCCCACAACCTGGGCATCGAATCAGGGACCTCTAGGCTCATTTGTCCACAATCAGCCTCTGAAACACACTGGCTGGGTGATTTCTTATATTTTATAAAATAATTATGTTTTCCCAATGATTTATTGTTGTTGTAAAGTTCCCAGTTGTAGACTTATTATTTACAGTGGTTATAAGGATGCTGAAGGAAGTTTGTGGTTCTGCCAACTGCATCATTCAATGATCCAGGGCAGAGCTCTGATGTATGTAAACTGATGCATTAAGAACAGAGATTTGGAGGCAAGGTATGGAGTCTCTGGGGCAAGGTGTGAGGTCTCCAGGCCAGGGATAAGTTATTTCCTTTGTTACAGTAAAAAAAAGTACTAGGTAATCTAATATCTCCTTATAAGAAATGGTCCTTTTGGCCAGTTTATGAAAGTCACAAATATGTGTTTGGGGACTCTGGGGGTGGTAAGGACATCTGCTGCCCCTGCTCTGCTCATGGAATGACTAAAACACAATGGCACTGCAGAAGATCAGTCCAGAATTGGTGAGAACGTGGACTGGAAGCATGAGCACACAGTTGCCTCCTGGTCAATCCTGAACATTTCTTGTTATACCACAGTACCTGGTCTGATAAAGTCATAGTACAGACAGAATCCAAAGAGGTACATTATTGGAAGACCATTTTTAGAATTGTTTGTTCTTTAAAAATTTAATACTCATTCTGTGGCTTGTATAAAATTTCTAGTTAACTAAAATTCTATGTTCTTTGTATAATTTACCATGGTTTACACTTTCACCAGTCATGGTCATTAAAATTTCCCCCCATTGGAAAGAACAAAACTGCCAGTCCTATCTGAAGATGTGCCACAATGACTAGTTGAGTATAGGTCTCTCTTGGGGATTCATAAATATTTTGGGCTGCAGGTGTCAACAACTCTAGTCTTGCCATTCAGTCAAGAGGGGCCTAAGCTGCAATATCTCAGGTCCTGGTCTTCCATAGCAGCTAGACTTTATTTATATATTTATCAGTGGTCTAGTGCATGAAATTCATGCATGGGGGGTGTCCCTCAGCCTGGCCTGCTCCCTCTCCAATCTGAGACCCCTGTGGGATTGGGCTTAAACCAGCAGTTGGACATCCCTTTCGCAATCCTGGACTGCTGGCTCCTAATTGCTCACCTGCCTGCCTGCCTGATCTCATCTAACCACTCTGCCTGCTGGCCTGATCACCCCCAACTACACCCCTGTCGGTCTTCTTGCCCTGAACTTCCTCCCCCTTCCATCACCCCCTTCTACCCTTCTGCCAGCCTGATCACTCCCACTGCCCCCCCACCAGCCTGATTGCCCTCAACTGCCTTCCCCTACCAGCCTGCTTGCCCCCACTGCCCCCCCCCCGCCAGACTGCTCACCCCTAACCATCTCTGCCTCTTCGACCCTTCCACCATGGCTTTGTCCAGAAGGAAGTCCAGAAGGTCTCCCAGAAGGTCTCCTGGTCTACTTAGCATATTACTCTTTTATTAGTGTAGATTGTTACCCTCTCTGTTTTAAGGAATTGGTCACCCATTGGGCTGACTCTTATCATTGGTCACTCCTACCAAGCTACACTCAGCTATGTACCACCCAGCATAGTGTCCCCATAGTGTGTGCCCCTTTTCCCAGAAATTCTCTGAAATGTTGTTGTGGCTGGTGAGGATTTTAAAAGGTAGTGAAAGATTAGGTGAATAGATGGCTAGTGACAATTAACCTGACTCCACTCAGAATACTTCAAGCTTGTAATGAGAGTCTGGTAATGAATCTTTGTCACAGTTCAGATAAATTTACAATGCCCAGTTTCACTGACTTCCAGAACATAGGAAAAGTTGGCCAAGTGTATGGCATCTTCTCATGACTTGACTCTGTATGAGAGTTATGTGAGTTAAGGTAACTATAATCTAAAAAAGCCTGGGGCACACTGAGATAGGAATTGCTGCTGCTAGTAATTCTATGCACTGTCAACTTCCACAAATCAAGATGTTTATGACTGTTTTTCATGACAACAAGGAGTTTTAGAACTAGAGAAGGCTTTACAAATATGAATGACTTCAAGGAATAGAATAATAATTATTCCCATTTATTGAGGGCTTTTTTTGGCACCAGCTATGTGCTGGTTATTATTTGTAGTGCATCATCTTATCATTATATTACTGTTGGTAAAAGACATCATCATCTGAAGTTATATCCTTTGAGGTTCCAAATTAAGATATGATTCTGATGTGGAGCCCATATGTAATTGATGAGGACTCCATGTCCTGAATGACTAGTTTTCACTTATTCTAAAAATAAGATGATGTTTCAGTAGAGAAGACCTGTACCTCTGGACCATTTTAGAGCTGAAGGCAATGAATGCCAGAGTAGCTGCTCTTCACCACCACAGAGCTGAGCAGTTTCCTCGAGTTCCTCACCTCTCTACTTTTTACTCTACAATTAGGCTACACTCAGGTGTCCTAAATTTTGAAAATATTTTTTATCTTCACAAGTCATTTTACCTTAGACCTTAATCCCAGATATCTGCTTAGAGTAAGTTTCTTAAAAAATAATGCCATTAATATGTGATTGAGTATAAGAATATACATATATTCCATTTTAGGAGAGTATGAAGTTGACCCAAAGGATTAAATTTAATTATGGACTATCAGATAGCAGGGAAGGCCAGCAGAAAGATATCGGAGTGTGTCCCTGTGAGTGTCTATGTGTGTGCCCCTCCATGACCTCTCTGAGCATCCATCATTATTTCTTAAAGGCATGTCTATACAGAAAGAAAGCACTCTTTGAGTTGAAATTTAATAACTTGACATTGAGTACACTAACAAAAGTGGGATTCACTGGATAATATCTACCAACTATGGAGATATTCATTACAGGTTAGATTATTTGCAAGACAGGGAATAACACATATTCCTCCAAGTTTCCTTGTCCACACTGTTGAGTATTTTACTCATGCTACACAGGGTGCCCAGAAGACCTTCCAAACTTATCCCCACCTTTCTGAGGCCTGGCAAAATGAGACCAAGAGTGAAACTAAATACATTCTAGTGAAAATCCTAAACTCATGTTCCCTACTCTCATGGCCATAAAGCATTTTCAGTGACTGACACGCTCAACTGATAAGCAGTCAGCATCCATTATCTCCCTTCATGCTTGCAGTAATCGAAGGAGCTAGACACTATGTTATTTCTCAGAGAAGTTAAGCTATTTGCTTAAATAGACACAGTTAGTATATTTCAGAGCCAAAATTGTTGTGTAGATGTGTCTAATTATATAGCTTCTGTGCTCTTAACCACACAGCACCCTAGGTTGTCATGGAATTTATTGGGGGCAGGGAGATGGAGGAAGTTTTGAACATTATTTTTTAAATCATGGTAATTAATGAGATTTTGAAAATAATAAAGGGAAGAAATCCACTTCATTAAAAAAAATTCTAAACACAACTGTTTTTAATATTTTGTAGTATTTCTCATCTGGCCCTTTCTTTACAGTTATATTTAAGTATTTACATATGTCTTTTTATAAGCTCTATTACATATGCAATTTTTCTGGTTTTACTTGACATATCATAGCATTTTCTGTTATTTATTTTTGTAATCTGAATTTTTTATTTCTGTTAAAAAATAGCACCGATTTCTTTCTGATTATAAAAGTGTTTTCTTTCCTACTTAAGAGAACTTGAAAATCAGAAGATCACAAAGAATATAATAAAAGATGAACTCTAATTTCACCATGCAAAGAGAACTACTTTAATGGCTTTTTCACTTTTTAGAAATATATATAATTTTTTTATTGTTTAAAGTATTACAAATAGTAGTACATATGTCTCCTCTTTTTTCCCCCATTAACCTCCCCCCGGCCTCCCCTAGCCCCCAGTACATGCCCTCACCTGCCTCCCTCCCAGTGTTTTGTATCTACTGGTTATGCTAATACGCATGCATACAAGTCCTTCAGTTGATCTCTTTCAGCTCCCCTCCCTCCAAACTCCACTGCCTTCCCGCTGTAGTTAGACAGTCTGTTTAATACTTCTTTGCCTCTGTATCTATTTTTTTCCCATTTCATTTCATTAAAAAAAATTTGCCCCTGCAGACTAGAAATAAAAATATAATAATAACAAAAATATGTTTGAGTTCCAATTTCAATGTACAACAGTTCTGAGTCCCAGTTTCAATGTCAAACAGTTCCTTATGTGTACTTGCCAGCAATGATATCTCGATGGTGGACACATGGTAGGAGTGCAGGTCCGACCCCCTCTGGTTTGGTCCTAGACAACCTGCAGCGACCCACAGCTGTTGAATGCTAGCATGGCACGGCACCGTCAGCATCTTCCATCTCTGTACTGTTTCTCCTCTTGTCTTCATGGTTGGAGCAGACCTGTCAATTCCTCTCTGTTGCAGGAATCCACATGGTCTTGGAGTTGTTTTCTGAAAATATACAAACATATTCTCGAATAAAAGTTAATAAAAGAATCCTTTCTATAAAATTGACTTGGAATCCTTTTCATTTTTGCCCAAACAATTTTCCTTTGGCTTACGTTGACACCATGTGTGTTTTTCATGGGTGTCTTGCTGTTAGCATTACAAACGAAAATTAATTTTTGTAAAGTCAATTTTTTTTTCTAGATGTAATTTACTTATAGGATATTTTTCCATACATGATATTACCCTACTATCTCTCCTTTGTTTTAATTAATGGAGGCTTTTGTAAATTTTATAATGCAGCCTTGATAACATTAAATTTTAATTTTTTTGCACAAAAATATGACTGCTTTAGGTTCATTGCATGTTAAGCAAACTTACCATGACATGAACTACCAATAGAAATTTTACTTAGTACTTTAAGGACATCTTTTTGTCCAGTACAATTAAGTTTTCTTTAATATTCACTTATTTTAATTAGCCAATTTAAATTAATCTGAAAACTTGATTACTATTTTACTGTCAAATATAATACTCTACCAAAAATCTTAGTTTACCTTGTAAATATTAGTGGAAAGGATTATTTGCATTCTTGAGTAGGCCCTGAGCATTCTTGGTGCCAGGCTGGGTTAAGATATACAGGAGCTGCTGTAAGCCAAGTCTCTCTTTGTTACCTGGGTCACAGTCAGAGCTGAGCCAAGTCTCTGTCTATTACCTGAGTCCTGATCTGAGCTGGGCATGGGAAGCAAAGCAGCCATGGGGGAAGGAAACCACCCTCAAAAGGGGTGGGTGAGGATTCAGGCTTCTGCAAGGTTGAGGGGGGGTAAGGGTCAGGCCCCACCTCTGTTGACCCGCAAGTTCTCTCCTGTTGGCCCCTCTCCGACTATGCCTGTCTTAGGTTGTTCCTTCCCTGAGGAATCTTACCCGTCTCTGGCTAACCAGTCATCCTCCGGGGCCAAACAGGGTGATGTGAAGTTCAGTTCTGTCTCCATGGTAACCTATTCTCCCATGGCCTCCATGCCCAGCATAAGCAATGGGCTCCCCTTGCCTGCTGGCGGGGCCCTGGCACTGGTCACATATCTTGGGGGATTCAGGTTTCTTCTCCAGGGAGGGCCCAGCTCATACAATTGAGCCAGGGACAGATCCATGGTACCAGCCACCACGCGGCGTCAACCTCAGCATGAACAGAAAGCTCAGGCAACAGCTGAGGGCAATAGGACAGTGAGAAGAGGGTGCCTCTTTGCAAAAAGGGCAAGAGGGGCCAATATAGAATGTTCCAGTGCCTTCCCAGTGCCTTAATTCCTTCTGAAAGGGATTAAATCCTTTCATGTCCCTTTTTAAATTGCTGCCAAATATTCAAATAATTAGTTTGTAAGTTTGTTTGGGATAATTGTACAATATGCTGCTGTAAGATATAAAAATTATAATATTGTAGAATAACATAATGTAAAGATATTCTTTGTTCTAGGCCATGGCAGTTCAATTTCACACTGCCTGTCAATTTCTTTTTGTAATTTTATTTTTTTAAAAAATATATTTTATTGATTTTTCACAGAGAGGAAGGGAGAGGGATAGAAAGTCAGAAACATCGATGGGAGAGAAACATCGTTCAGCTGCCTCTTGCGTACCTCCAACTGGGGATGTGCCCGCAGCCAAGGTACATGCCCTTGACCAGAATCAAACCTGGGACCTTTCAGTCTGCAGGCCGACACTCTATCCACTGAGCCAAACCAGTTCGGCTCTTTTTGTAATTTTATATAAACTTTATTAGGGAGGCAAAAACTAAAATTACTTACTTTAGTTCAAGAGGTCAAGTATATTGACTGTCAATTACAATCTTTATAACTTTTGAAGGAAACTTCTCTTTGTTTCCTTCCAAAATAATTTTCAGGCTACAGAAAGTTTCATTTAAAAATCTTTGTCACATGAAACAATTTCTCTTAAGGTTATGGTGACCACTAGTATGAATTAGATTTACTATTTTATTTTTTCCATTATAATTTTTAAATTTTATTTTTACATATGTGTACTTATTCCCCCATAACTCCTCACCCTCTACTTCTGCCCCACCCCCTGTTGTCAGTGTATATTGATTAGGTTCATATACATGCACACAAGACCCTTGGTCAATCTCTCCACCTTAACCCCACCCTCACCTACCTTTCCCAAGATAGAACTTCTGATCGACGTTTCTTAGTCTCTGGATCTGTTCTTATTCATCAGTCTATTCCGTTCATTATATTTCACAAATGAGTGAGATCATATGATATTTATCTTTCTCTGCCTGTCTTATTTAACTTAGCATAATACTCTCCATCTCCATCCATGTTGTTGCAAATGGTAGGAACTCCTTCTTTTTTACTGCAGCATAGTATTCCATTGTGTAGATGCACCACAGTTTTGTAATCCACTCATCTGCTGATGGACACATAGCCTGATTCCAAATCTTAGCTATGGTGAATTGTGCTGCTATGAACATAGGGGTGCATATATCCTTTCTGATTTGTGTTTCTAGATTCTTGGGATATATTCCAAGGAGTGGGATCACTGGGTCAAATGCAAATTCCATTTTTAATTTTTTGAGGAAACTCCATACTGTACTCCACAGTGGCTGTACCAGTCTGCATTCCCACCAGCAGTGCAAAAGCATTCCTTTTTCCCTGCATCCTCACCAGCATTTTTTGTTTGTTGATTTGTTGATGATAGCCATTCTGACAGGTGTGAGATGGTACTGCATTGTTGTTTTGATTTACATCTATCTGATGATTAGTGACTTTGAACAGGTTTTCATTTGTCTCTTGACCTGCCTTCTGTCTTCTTTCAAAAAGTGTCTATTTAGATCAGTTCCCCATTTTTTGATTGGGTTGTTTATCTTCTTTTTGTTAAGTTGTATTAGTTATCTGTATATGTTAGAGATTAAACCCTTATCGTTGCTATCATTAGCAAATATGTACTCCCATGCAGTGGGCTTTCTTGTTGTTTGATTGATGGTTTCCTTTGCTATGCAAAAAATTTTATTTTGCTGTAGTCCCATTTGTTTATTTTTTCTTTAGTTTCCATTGCCCTAAGACCAGTATCAGTGAAGAAGTTCTTTCAGCATATGTCTAAGATTTTACTGCCTGGGGTTTCCTCTAGTGTTTTCATGAGAAAATTTCCCATCTTATGTTTAAGTCCTTTATCCATTTTGAGTTTATTTTTGTGTATGGTTATGTAGTTTCATTTTTTGCATGTATCTGTCTAATTTTCCCAACACCATTTATTGAAGAGACTGTCTTGACTCCATTGTATGTTCCTGCCTCCTTTGTCAAATATTAATTGAGCATAGTGATTTGGGTCAATTTCTGCATTTTCTATTCTATTCCATTGATCTATATGTTTGTTCTTGTGCCAGTATCAGGCTATTTTAAAAACAGTGGTTTTGTAATATATATTGATATCTGGAATTGAGATTGAACCTACTTTGTTCTTCTTTCTCAGAATTGCTGCAGCTATTCAGGACCTTTTTTCATTCAAGATGAATTTTTGGAAAGTTTGTTCTAGGTCTGTGAAATATGTCCTTGGCATTTTGATGAGAAGTGCATTGAATTTATAGATTGCTTTGGGTAATATGGAGATTTTAATGATGTTGATTCTCCAAATCCATGAACATGATATGTTATTCCACCTGTTTATGTCTTCCTCTAACTCTTTTTTCATTGTCGTGTAGTTTTCCACATATAGATCTTTTACCTACTTAGTTAAGTTTATTACTAGGTATCTTAATTTTTTTTAGAGTGATGGTAAATGGGATTGATTTTTTTAGTCTCTCTTTCTGTAAGTTCATTATGGGTCCATAGAAATGCCATAGATTTTTTGGCATTAATTTTGTATCCTGCTACATTGCCAAATTCATTTATTAAGTCTAGTAATTTTTGAAGGAGTCTTTAGGGTTTTCTATGTACAGTATCATGTCATCTGCAAATGAAGGCAGTTTTAGTCCTTCTTTTCCAATTTGGATGCCTTTTATTTCTTCTTCTTGTCTAATTGCAATGGCTAGTGCTTCCAGCATTATAGTGAATAGGAGTGGTGAGTGTGAGCATCCCTTTCTTGTTCCTGTTCTTAGGGGGGGGGGGGGAAATGGTTGTAGTTTTTGCCCATTGAGTATGATGTTGACTCTAGGTTTGTCATATATGGCTTTTATTATGTTGAGGTATGATTCCTATATTCCCACCTGGCTGAGAGTTTTTATTAAGAAAGGGTGTTGTATTTTGTCAAATGCTTTTTATGCATCAATTGATATGACTATGTGATTTTTATCTCTCAATTTGTTTATGTGATATATCACGTTTATTGATTTGTGAATATTGTACCATCCTTCATCCCCAGGATAAAGCCTACTTGGTCATTGTGCATGATCTTTCTGATGTACATCCAGATTTGATTTGCTAGAATTTGGTTGAGGATTTTGGCATCTATATTCATGAGGGATATTGGCCTTTAATTCTCTTTCATTGTGTTATATTTATCTGGTTTTGGTATTAGGGTGATGCTGGCTTCATAGAAAGAGCATGGAAGTGTTCCTTTCTCTTGAATTTTCTGCAATAGTCTGAGGAAGATAAGTTTTAGTTCTTCCTTGAATGTTTGGTAAAACTCCCCTGTGAATCCATCTGGACCCAGGCTTTTGTTTGCTGTGAGCTTTTTGATAACTGCCTCAATTTTTTTTCTATAGTTACCAGCCTATTGAGATTTTTATAATCTTCCTGAGTGAGTTTTGGAAGGTTGTATTTTCCTAGAAATGTGCCCATTTCCTCCAGATTGTGTAGTTTTTTAGAATAGAGTTGTTCATAGTTTTTAAAACAATACTTTGTATTTCTGTGGAGTCTGTTATTATTTCACCTCTTTCATTTCTGATTTTGTTTGATTCCTCTCACTTTGCTTACTGGTGAGCCTGACTAGAGGTTCATCAAAATTTTTTATCCTTTCAAAAACCAACTCTTGGTTTTGTTGATCTTTTGTATTATTATTATTATTATTATTATTATTATTATTATTATTAGGTCTCTATGTCATTCATTTCTGCTCTGATCTTTATTATTTCCTTACTTCTGCTCACTGTGGGCTTTTCCTGTTGCTCTGTTTCTAATTATTTAAGTTGTTCAGTTAGATGAATTATTACCAATTTATCTTGTTTTTTGAGATAGGCCTGTAAAGCTATAAACTTCCCTCTCAGGAATGCTTTCATTGTTTCCCATAGATTTTGGATTGCTGTGTTTTTATTGTCATTAGTCTCCAGGATATTTTTAATTTATTCTTTGATCTCATTGATAATCTAGTCATTGTTTAATAGCATGGTATTCAGCTTCCAACTGTTTGAATTTTTTTGGAATGTTTTTATTGTAGTTTATTTCTAATATTATGCCATTGTGGTCTGAGAAAATGCTTGATATGATTTCAATATTTTGAATTTGGGGAGACTTTTTTTGTGACCCAATATGTGGTCTATTTTTGAAAATGTCCCATGTGCACTTGAGAAGAACCTATATTCCGTGGCTTTGAGATGAAATGCTCTGAAGATGTCAATTAGGTCCATTTGATCTAGTGAGTCATTTAGAATTGCTATTTCTTTGCTGACTTTTTGTCTAGAGGACTTATCCAGTGATAATCAGTGGTGTATTAAAGTGTCCTACTATGATTGTATTGTTGTTGATCTCTTCCTTGATATCTTCCAGGAGGTTGTGTTTTTTTTTTAATGTATTTGGGTGCTCCTGCATTGGGTGCATATATGTTTACCAGAGTTATATCATTTTGTTGAATTGCTCCATTTAGTATTATGTAGTGGCCTCCTTATCTCTTGTTATAGCCTTTACTTTGAGGTCTATTGTAACAGATATAACTATTGCAATCCCAGCTTTTCTCTCATTTCCATTTGCCTGAAAAATGTTTTTCCATCCCTTCACTTTCAGTCTGTGTGAATCCTTTGCTCTGAGGTGGGTCTCTTGTAGGCAGAAAATATATGGGTCATGTTTTCTTGTCCATTCATCTACCCTATGTCTTTTGATTGGTGCATTTAATCCATTTATATTTAATGACATTATTGACAAGTATATGTTTGTTGTCATATGTTTCCTTAGTGTTTGTGTTTCTTTTTGCCTTTCTCTATCTTCTTTTTTATAGCAGCCCCTTTAGCATTTCTTATATTGCTGGCTTGGTAGTGATAAACTCTATTAGTCCTTTTTTGTCTGTGAAGCTCCTGATTCCACCTTCAATTTTGAATGATAGCCTTTTTGGGTATAGTATTCTTGGATTCAATCCTTTGCTTTGCATCACTTTGTATATTTCATTCCATTCCCTTCTGGCCTGTATGTTTCTTTTGAGAAATCAGTTGATATTCTAACTGGAGATCCCTTGTAGGTAACGTTCTATCTCTCTCTGGCAGCCTTGCAGATTCTTTGTCATTAGTGTTCGCCGATTTAATTATGATGTTTCTTGGTGTTGGTATTTTGTGTTTCATCTTGTTTGGGACTCTATGTACTTCTTGGACTTGCATAGTTTTTTTCTTGCCAATATCAAGGAAGTTTTCTGTCATTATTTCTTCAGTGAGGTTTTCTATTCCTTGTTTCTCTTCCTCTCCTTCTGGTATCCCAATTAAGTGAATGTTGTTGCAAAGTTCCCTTAGGCTCTGGCTTTTTAAGTCTTCTTTCCAGTTGCTGCTGTGTTTGTGTGTTTTTTCCTACCTTATCTTCTAACTCGCTGATGTGGTCCTCAGCCTCTTCTAGTCTACTGTTTAAGCCTTCCAATGTATTCTTTATTACAGCTATGTTCTTCATCTCCTCTTGGTTTCTTTTCATGTTGGTGACTTATAGTTCTCAGTTATTTGTGTGTATTTGTCATCCATCCATTTAAACATCCTTATAACCATTACTCTGAATTCTTTCTCTGATAAGCTGCTAGCCTCAATTTCATTTAACTCCCTTTCTGGTGATTCCTGTTTTTCTTTCCTTTGGGAATTGCTTTTTTTGTCTCCCCATGTTTTCCTGTAATGTTTTAATTGTAGATCCATTTGTTTTGCTACCCAGGTTCTTTTGGTGATGGTGCTACTGGTGTAATCTCTCAGTCCTCCTGGGCTTGTTAATCTAGTGTAGCTCCCTACTTGAGCTATTTCGGTTCTCTTGATGTAGGCCTGCGAGCTTGAGAGGCACAATTGTGGTGTCTACAAGTCAGCAGCCGTGGAGGAGATTGTCTCAATTTTTGCTGTATTCTTATGCAAAGAAACTAATTTTCTAAAAATGCCAAGAGGCCAAAGAGAATTCTGCTGGTTCTTTCAAGTGCAGCACCCTCAACTTTGACAAATCCAGGGCACACTTTTCCTATGGCCTCAGGGAGTATTCAAATTACCTGGTGTTATGAGGGTGGAATCTGGGTGTGGCTATATTGGTTGCCTGGAGACTGGTGGGAGGGGCTATCTCTCAGGAGAAAATGGCAAGGATGCTTAGATATGACTCGGCACCAGAGTCACTATACCACCTCTCTTTGACAGCCTGCCACCTACTCTCCCCAAATTCCACAACTCCACCCCTTCTCTTGCACCTCAGCCATGGGTAAGTGTCTGTATCTGAAAGGTCCTATGAGCTAGGTCCAGTGGAGAAAGGTGCAGGTTCCAGCGCAAGGAGGGACTGCACCTCTGCAAGCTCCTCTCTTTCTAGCACTGCATGTTCTGGCAGTACTTAGGGCTGCCTCTGAGCTCAGATATCAAAATCTTCTATCTCCCACAGTCCTGTGGATTCTTTTTTCACATACAGATGCTTTGCCTGTCCTCAGGGACCTGGCTTGGCACCCTGTAGTTTCTCCCTGACCTGAGCACAGAGGTCCAGCAGATTCTACTGCCTAGATTTTTTATTTTATCTTTATTTTGGGGAATCTCTGCCCTTCCCAGCTGCAAACTATCTAACCAGCTATGTCTCCTTTGCCAATTCAAGCTGGATTCCACTCATTTCAGCTGCTCCCTCTATTTGCTCCAGGACAAGACTCAGGACACATCTGTCTATTCCACCGCGATTTTCTCCTCCTCAGCTTTTTCATTTTTAAGACACTTTAAATTTGTTGATATATTTCTATTCAGTCTTGTTTTTCTGTACATATGCATATATTTTTCTTTCAAAAATTATAATCATAATTTACACACAATTTTTATCATTCTTTTTAGTTACAATATTGTAATTATGCTATTAAACAATTTTAATGCTTGTGTGACATCATAGCATATAAATAACCATAATTTATTTACTTATTATCAAATTTGAACTTTTAGTTTTGTTACAGTTTTTAAGTACTATTTAAATAAGTACTTTTTAAAATAAGCCTTTTTTTTTCAAGTTTCTGATTATTATCTTAAGACAAGATCCTAGACAGTGAAGTACTGGGCCAAAGAGTATGAACTTTGGGAAAATACTCAATACATATTTGCTAAATTACTTTCAGGAATTGTCATATCAACTTATTTTCCTATCAGAGGGATATAAGTGTGTCTGTATATTTTAAAGACTACATACATTGATGGGATGTACAATAGGTCATTTAAGCATTTTTCTGCTAGTTCCAATCCATTCCTATTATAAATAAGGCTTTCAGGGAAATCTTTGTTTAAACATATTTTTATTGATTTTGGTGAGGAAGGGAAAGAGAGAGATAGAAATATCAATGATGAGATAGAATCATTGATTGGCTGCTTCCTGCACTCCCCCCAGTGGGGATGATTGAGCCTGCAATACAGGCATGTGTCCTTGACCAGAATCAAACCTGGGACTCTTTAGTCTGCAGGCTAATGCTCTATCCACTGAGCAAAACTTGCATGGGCCCATGAACATCTTTGAAGTATGTCTTTGGAGAAGAGCTCATATCTGAGTTGAATACCTGTTTCATACTAGTTGTGTGTGACCTTGCACATTTGAGCCTAAGTTTCTACATAAGTAAACTGTAGAAATAATGGGTGTCTCAAATGTTTGTGATATGAATTGACTAATCATTAATTCAGCAAAAATATCACATGTAATTGCTCATTTTCGGCACTTTTACTTTTTTGTGTTCCCTCCATTTAATAAAAATTTGATCTATAATCTGTTTGTTTCCATGATTTCTAAGTTTTTTTTTTCATTTCTGAGTTTCTAAGAATTAAAATGGAGAAAGTTGAAGCAACTCTAGGCAAAATCAACTCACTAATATTTTCTTACTCTGTTTTAGCTATCAGAGTAAATTTTAGAGGATTTCTTAAAAGGCAGAGGGCAAATAAAATAAGTTGTTTAATTTCCTCTATTATGTGAAACTAGAGGCCTTGTGCATAAAATTCGTGCACAGGGATGTGTGTTCCTCAGCCCACCCTGCACTCCAATCTGGGACACCTAAAGGGATGTCTGACTCCCCATTTTGGCCCTATCCAGGCAGGATGGGGCCTAAATGGGCAGTTGGACATCTCTCTCACAATCCAGGACTGCTGGCCCCCAACTGTTTGGCTGCTTAACTTCCTGATTGCCCCTAACCACTTGTGCCTGCCAACTTGATCACCCCTAGCCACTACTCTGCCAGCCTGATTGATGCCTAACTGCTCCCCTGCCAGCCTGATTGACCCTAATTGCCCTCCTCTACAGGCCTGGTCACCCCTAACTGCCCTCCCATGCAGACCTGGTCCCTCACAACTTCCCTTCCCTGCTGACCATCTTTTTGTGGCCATCTTGTGTCCACACAGGTACAGCCATCTTGTGTGTCAGAGTGATGGTCAATTTGCATATTACTCTTTTATTAGATAGAATAATTTCCTTTTTATTTTGTTGCACTCCCAGGTAAGGAATAGAAAGTAATAAAAGCAGAATTTTTTTTCATCCAACTCTTATTTTAATTATCACAAGGTTAAACAGTAGTAGCGCTTCTTTTTTTTTGGGGGGGGGGTTCTTTTTATTAATTAATTAATTAATTTTTTGCAGTATAACTTAGATTTCTAAAAATATATTTTATTGATTTTTCACAGAGAGGAAGAGAGAGGGATAGAAAATCAGAAACATTGATGAGAGAGAAACATCGATCAGCTGCCTCTTGCATACCCCATGGTGGGGATGTGCCCCGAGCCACAGTACATGCCCTTGACCAGAAACGAACCCGGGACCTTTCAGTCCGCAGGCTGACGCTCTATCCACTGAGCCAAACCGGCTTTGGCATAACTTAGATTTAATAGTAGTGCATATGTTTTCCTTTTTCCCCCCATTATCCTCCCCCCAGGCTCCCCTACCCACCAGCACATATCTCCACCTGACCACCACCCCCCCGCCTCAGTGTCTTTCATTAATTGGTATGCTCATATGCATGCATACAAGTCCTTCGGTTGATCTCCCACAGCATCCGCCCCCCACCCTCCCCAGCCTTCCCCTTGTAGCTTGACAGCCTATTCAATGCCTCCCTGCCTCTATATCAATCACTCTCCCCTGTTTCTTTTCTTCAAAAATATCTTGCCTCTGCATACTAGAAATAAATGTATAAGAACAAAAAATGTTTGAGTCTCAGTTTCAATGTCCAACTGTTCTAAGTCCCAGTTTCAATGTCAAATAGTTCTTTATGTGTACATGTCAGTAATAGTATCCAGATGGTGGACACATGGTGGTGATGCAAGTTCCATCCTCTCTGCTTTGGTCCTGGGCCGCCTGTAGCCATGCACAGCTACCAACTGCTAGCATGGCAAGGTGTTCATCAGTGTCCCCCATCTCTGGACTGTCCTCATGACTGGAACAGACCCGTCAAATCCTCCCTGTCGCAGGAACCCACATGGTCTTGCAGTTGTTCTCTGAAAACACACAAACACATTCTGGACCAAAAGTTAACAAATTAGACTTGGGATTCTTTTTATTTTTTCCCAAATGATTTTCCTTTGGCTTATTTTGACACCATGTGTGTTTTTTATGGGTGTCCTGCTGTTGGCATATCAAATGGAAGTTACTTTTCTGGAGTTAGAATTTTCTAGATGTATTTTATTTACAGGATATTTTTCCTTACATGATATTACCCCACTATCACACCCCTTTTTTGATTAATGAGGGCTTTTGGAAATTTTAGATTGCAGTCTTGGTAATTTTAAATTTTAATTTTTGCACCCAAATATGACTGTTTCAGGTTCTTTGGATGTTAAGCAATTTTACAGTGTGATGGACTACTAACAGATATTTTAGTTAATGTTTAGGAACAGCTTTTTGCCCAGTACACTTAATTTTTCTTGAGTATTCACTTATTTCACTTGGAAAATTTAAATTAAACTGAAAATTTGATTACTATTTTACTGTCAATTTTAATACTCAAGCAAAAATCTTAGTTTACCCTGTAAATATTAATGGAAAGGATTTTTTGCATTTTTGAGTAGGCCCTGAGCATTCCTGGTATTAGACTGAATTTAGATATAGAGCAGCTGTTGCTGGCTGAGTCTCTTTATGCAACCTGGGTCCCTATCTGAACTGTGTGTGGGTGGTGAAGCAGCCGTGGGGGTAGGAGTCCTCCCTCAGAAGGGGTGAGAGTTCAGGCTCCTGCAAGGTTAGTGGGTGAGGGTCTGTGCCCCAACTCTTTTAGTTCTCTCCTATTGTCCCCTCTGCGACTGTGCCTGTCTTAGGTTGTTCCTTCCCTGAGGAATCTTACCCATCTCTGGTTAACCAGCCATCCTCTAGGGCCAAGCAGGATGATGTGAGGTTCAGTTATGTCTCTTTTGTGGTCTATGCCCCTGTGGCCTCCATGCCCAGCACCTGCCTTGGGGTCCCCTCACCTGCTGGCGGGGTCCCAGTACTGATCACATATCTCGGGGAAATCAGGTTTCTTCGCCAGAGAGGGCCCTTCTCACATCATTGGGTGAGAGACAGATCCATGGTGCCAGCTGTCCAGAGGCTTTAACCACACAAAGCAGAATCTTTTAATATAACAAAGATAAGTTGTCATTTAAAAAAATGTTAATGTCTTTGTAAAACTTCCATCTTGTCTTCTTTAGTTACTTTCCCCAAAATTGAGTTTAAATAGAATAAATAAAAAGCCAATACTTTGTCCCTAACTGGTTTAACACAGTGGATAAAGCATCAGCCTGTGGGCTGAAGGGTCCTGGGTTCAAGTCTTGTCAAGGGCACATGCTTGGTTTGTGGCTCAATCCCCAGTGGGGGGCATGCAGGAGGCAGCCAATCAATGATTCTCTCTCATCATTAATGTTTCTGTCTCTGTCTCTGTCTCTGTCTGTCTGTCTGTCTCTCTCTCTTCCTCTCTGAAATCAATAAAAATATATTTTTAAGAAGCCAATACTTTTACCGTGTAGGCTAAATATGCATTACTCAATGAATGCCCAGGTAGAATTCAACAGAAACCTAGGAAGTGGGGAGTGTTATCTTAACTAGATGGTCTTGGGAGGCCCAGTAAACACAGACCTGCTTCCACAAAGAACCTAATTCCTTTTCTTGGCCTCCTGTTAGAGGGCACTTCTTAGTGTTTTTTTCTTTTGCCTCTGAACCCAAAGAAGTATGAGGCTTATTTATCCCAATGTATCTTTGTCCCTGCTATGCATCATATCACCTGGGTTGTGCTGTGTGTGTGTGTGTGTGTGTGTGTGTGTGTGTGTGTGTGTGCGCGCGCGCGCAGATCCTCAGGACCAACTGCTCAGATATTTATATCTCATGTAGGACTTGCAAGTCAGCATTACAACAAGCTTTCTAGGTGATTATGATGCAACAGTTCCACAGACCAGCACTTGGCAGCCGTTGACAAACCACAAATTGTGCAGATGGGGAAAGTGAGGCCAAGAGAGGCTGATCAACTTGTTCAAGGCCACACAGGTGTGTTTCCAGTGAGAATTAAAACAATTCTTTGTTTCTTTTAATTCGATAATGAGTGAGGTAGCTAAAGAATAGTCAAACATTACCTGTGAAGATGCAACCAGAAGCACTGCCTTCCATGAGTGGGAGAGACCAAACCAGGAAAAATTTTTGGATGAGGGAAGAGGAAGAAGCAAAATGTTTAACATTTCACTTTAGCATTATCTGAAAACAATGTTTTCAAATAATTTTGCTTATTTGGGTGACTGGCCTAAATTCCATTTTGGCCAGCTTTCCCTACCCCACTTTGAATTCACAGGTTTTATATGCTGCTATAGCTCAGAGAACCTTTTGCAATAGGTATTTGGTGTTATTCATTATCAATGGGAAATTTATTAAAGTGACATGATGAATAAATGCAGTATGGTATCCTGAATTAAATTCTGGAATAGAAAAAAAGGACAATGGTAAGGCAATGAAATCTGAATGTCTGTAATTTAATTAGGAATAATTGGCCAATGTTAATTTCTTAGTTTTGACAATATACCACTGATATGTAAGATGCTTGCTTTAGGGACAAGTAGATGACAGGCATATGAAACTCTGCAACTTATTTGAAAATATAAAATGATTGCAAATTAAAAGGTTTGTTTAAAAAATAGGTTTGGGTAAAAACACCAGAGCAGTCAATGAAGCAAAGACAAATTGCTAATCAAAGTACTGATTCCCTCTCTCACTGAAAAATCCATTAGGGAGAGGACTAGTTGATTTGTATAAAACAGTTACTTAGGAGAAAAAGCCTGTTATATCCAAGAAGATAACCTGGTGGTGTTAGGGAAGAGATTGCTTTAATTTAAACAGAATCAAATTGTGAGTTTTCTTCTTTGATGGTACATTCTGTTTGTGCACTTTTCACTAAGATAATTGTTTTTCATTTAAGTAATCAACAAAAACTAACATAACCTCTTAATGGTGTTTATATACAGTAGGTTAAAATGGATAAATAGCTTAAGCTGAAATATAACTATATTACTTATATGCTTTCTGTAATAGCAAATATTTTTAAAGTAATATTTTGTAATGTTAGTCATCTTCATTGGGTTGCATTGGCCTACTTGGAAGAGGTCCCTGCACTACATGTTGTAGAATGTGAGGGGGATCAAAGCTCTTCATACCTTATGTCCTTTTCTCACCTTCACACTACACAGTGCCTAAGGCATTCCCATAGTTCATCCTTTCATTCAATAAAAATTTAATACCAGCTGAAACCTAAGGAATAATTATTATAGACCAGGGGCTTTTCATAGATATAGTTAATTATCATAATAGCCACATGAAATAAAAAGTTATAATCTATAATTCTACAGAAGAGGAAACTTAGGCTCAGACTGTTTAAGATATTTTTTCAAGGCCACACAAGAAGGATGTGCTTGAGCTGGATGTTGATCCTGATTCTGACTCTTAAATTTAGATCACAATGGTAAAATGCTTGCCACTACAGTGTACCATGCCACAGGGACAGAAGGCAAGTGGTGAAGAGGGAATTTTGTATGTGTGACAGTAAGAATGGGGAGCAAGGGACAGAATGGTTGGCTGGAGTCATAGATTTGAGAGTCAGCCACAGGGTTATGGTCATCCAAATCATGGGGAAAGAAGAACCCATGAGTGGGAGGAGATAAAAGGTGAGGGCAGTCTTGAAATGCTCACATGTAGGACAAGAGATGGAGAAGTTTGTTAGTGGAGGCCAGGAGATGTAAATATTAGGTATATTAAGTGGGAAGAGAATTTTAAGAAGTTATCAAATGATTCTGACAGGTCAGATGTGATAGGGAATTAAGCGGCATTTAATAATGAGATGTTAATTTGTGTCCTTTGAAAGCAAACTAGTATAATTGGGGCATCATATCCAGATTCAGGAATATGGAGTCAGGGGTTGGTGAGGAAGGAGAGAGAGCAAGGGTAGAGTGTATTTCTTACCAGTTTTGTGAGAAAGGTAAAAAGAGAGGAAGTGTGGTGCCATTTGGAAGATTTTTTGGAGTTGAGAAACTCTGAGAGGTGGAGAATCGACTATTGAGTGGAATGGGAAAGGGGTGCTATGTCAGAAGAAAGAGATCATTGATGCAAAATAACCAGATAAAGTGGGGCAAGGCAGGATCAAGAGCATAATAAATAAAGGAAGGAGGAAGCAGTTATTCCATTTGGGGCTGGGAATATGTGTGGAAAAGTATGCCCAATGGAGCTGTCCCTGCCTGACTGACCATTCTTTCACGTTCCTATTGTGTGCTCCCTTCTGTCTCCTGGTTTTAGAATTGTCCCTGAGGTCTGGAGTAGTGTGGACTCTCAGCAGCTGAGGCAGCCTGTTTAACTGGGGGCTGTTTCAGTGGGTAGAGTCAAAGACAAATTTCCTCTTGGTTATCATTCAGGGCCTATTTCAGAGCAGGAGGTACTATTTCATCAATGACTCCTGTTTTAAATCTTATACAATGTCACAAAATTACATTATCCCACTGGTCATCAGATAACGTTAACATCATAATGACAGTTGCATACCCACATATATGTCACTATTCACTTAGGATAATCAGTTTTAATGACACTTGTTTCTGTTTCTTTAATAAATTATGTGCTTTTATGAGATAATGAAGGAGAAATATCTAATTTTGATCTAAAACAAATGGAAAATGAACACATGTGTTTGAAATGTATTTTGTTGGCTCACCATGTTCATTACTTAAAGGGGAAAGAATATCTCCTGACTGAACTTTCAAAACTAAATGAGGCAAAAGTACAATGGATTTTGAATACCAAAGGATTAGCTGTAATATAGTGTAAACAAGTGATAAGCATAACTCCCCTTTAGTAACTTTTGCACAAATCTCAATTGAATAGAAATCATTGGTTGTGAATAGCATGTGTGATATTCTCCCAAAGCTCTAAGGAAGAAAATCTGAACACTACACATTCTCTTTGCAGGAGTAGAATTAAAATCTGAGACTGATATTTTGACTGTAGAAATAGAATAGCAATTTCTTTCATCTGGAAAATATACATTTCATTCCTACCGTGTGCCAGGCAATGCACAGAGATGGATAACACATTTTATGCTCTTGAGCAGATGGCATGTTCTAGTTGACAAAGCAGGCATATATATGAATAGTTCATTCACTGGAGTGGGCTAGGTGTCAGAATAAAGGCAATTATAAGGTGAAATGTGAACATTGAGGAGGAAGTATTATTGTAGTACATGCATGGTTGTGTGTATGTGTGCATGTCTCTCTCTCTCTTTCTGTGTGTGTGTGTGTGTGTGTGTGTGTTTGTGTGTGTATGTGCACGCGCGCGTGCGTGTGCTTGCAGAGTGGTGGGATTGGTCAGAGAATCTAAGAGATGATGTGGTAGTGGTGATTGAACTACATCTGTACTGATGAATTTGAATTCCCCACGGGGGGAAAAAAAGAGAAAGAAGGACATTTCCCAATCTTTCCACATTTATACTATTATATTGTTCTCATTGCCCTTTGATTTTTCTCTAAAACTAAATCCAAGCTTAGCATGGCAAGGTGGCATATGATTGTCTTTAAAATATGGTTGGAGGCTTCCTATGGGACCTTTTTGACCACATACTCATTGTTTCACTGAATTTCTCTTACTATTTCTAGAATACACACTTTCACAGTTTCTTTCCTTCACATGCTCCCACCATCTGCAATACTGTTTTTAGCTTAGCAAGGTGACCTTTGACAATCCTGTATCCAGAGCAAGAAAGAAGACCTTAGCAGGAACCCACAGAGCTCTCTGCAACTGCTACTGTTTACTTCTGTGCAGACACATTGGTGGGCTCAGTGAGCATGGCCCTTTCTCTGTCTTCTGACTGACTTGATGGGATATGGTCCTGCTGCCCAGGTGTTTTCCATGGAGGGATAGCTACTGAACATGTACTCACTTCCATCTGTAGAATTTTTTACTTCCTTTCTCTTCAGGCTTCTAACACCAACCACTGTGGGGTAACTGTGATAGAATAACATTTTTCTCTGGTCTCATTACAGGGAGGCATATGATCATTTTCCTGTTAAGGTTTCCCCAAACCTTAAACCCTACATTTGTGTCTTTCTTTATCAAAAGTGCCTTCAAATTATTAAGGCAACATTTGGCTTTTGTTAATCTTGACTAGTAAGCCTTTCCTGAATCAGTACAAACCTTTGGAATAAGGTCTATTATCTCATTCATTTCAACTTTAATCCTAGGAGCCTAATTATGTCTTCCTCCAGCTTTCCTGCAGTAGAATTCCAACAAAATATGTTAATTGTTATGTAATTGATATGATGGACCTAGAAAAAGAAGGCTGGAATGAAATCTTTTGAAGGAATATTATTCCGTGTCATTAAATATTTCACTACTATTAAAAATTAATATTCAGGAGAAACTAAGATGGCGGCATAGGTAAATACCTAGGCTTTTGCCCCACACATCAATTTCAAAGGACAATTTCAAAGGACTAACAGTCAGCCAGCCTTCCCATGGTTCTGGGAAGGCTGGCTGACTGTTCTGAAACTAGAGGGACACATAAGTGCATACAGATAATCAGAGCCTCTACAAAGCCTAAGAAAGGTAGGAGACTCATGTGGGCACAGAGCCAGAGAGGAGGGGTGTCTGAATGCCTGACAGGGCTGCTCTAGCAGAAAGGAGACAAAAACTCCAGGCTGCGCTGAACCCAGTTCGATTTGCACTCAAAACCTGGGGGACCCAGGCCCTTATGGGGAGAATCTGGACTGCGGGTGGAATCCCAGGAGAAGAATCAAAGGCAGAGCTCTGGAGACGTGTGTGCAAGTGCGCGCAGAGAGGATGAACTGGGCCGCTAGGGGTGTCTAGCAGGAGAAAGGAGCTCTAGGCAGTGCTGGGAGGCAGAGTCTTGGGAGAAGAGCCAGAGGTGGAGCTCACAGAGAGGGCAATCTGTTGACTGTGTGGCTGGCAACTGATGGAAGGGAGAAAGGAGTACTGAATGCACAGAATCCAGGTGCCAGGTGAAAATCTGAGATTGGGGACTAGATGGTCTGGCGGCAAGCAAAGCTTGATGGCGCCTTTCTCCCAGAGGTGCTTGCAGCCATTGCCTGTGGAGGCTAGGACCCAGTGACCTCATGGAGTGGTGCTGACTGGAAGCCAAGGCTGTTGGCTCCACCGTGAAACTCCGCCCCACCCAGAAACTTCGCCCCATCCAAGCTGAGCACACATACTTTGGCAAATTTGCAAGTCTTGGTGCATAAGGCTGTCTCCCAGCATAGACATAGCTGATCCTCACAGCCAGTTGGCGTGGAGATCAATTCCTACCAGTGATACCAACAACAATCAAGATTTATCTGCAATAAGGCTGTACACACAGTCCACAACGGGGTGCACCAAGAGTGTACACCTCAGGTAACAGGGGAGGCTGGGATACCTAGCACACAAAGCTACCCTACCAACTCAGGGAAGCAGAGAAAATGTGATGAGAAAGAAACAGATCACAAATGAAAGAAATGGAGGAAAACAAACTACTGGATATAGATTTCAAAACCGTGGTTATAAGGTTTTTCAAGAGGTTCCTAGAAAAGGCTGATAAGTTTAGGGAGACCCTCCAGGATATGAAAAAGAACCACCTAGAAATTAAACATACACTGACTGAAATAAAAAATATCTTACAGAAACCCAACAGCAGACTAGAGGAATACAATAATTAAATCAAAGATTTGAAATACCAAGAGGCCCAAAATACTCAACCACAAAAGAAAAAAAGAATCCAAAAATTTGAGGATAGTGTAAGGAGCCTCTGGGACAACTTCATGCATATCAACATCAGAATTATAGGGGTGCCAGAAGAAGAGAGAAAGCAAGATAATGAAAACCTATTTGAAGAAATAATGACTGAAAACTTTCCCCACCTGGTGAAAGCAATAGACTTACAAGTCCAGGAAGCACACAGAACCTCAAGCAAAAGGAATCCAAAGAGGACCACACCAAGACACATCATAATTAAAATGCCAAGAGCAAAAGACAAAGAGAGAATATTAAGAGCAGCAAGAGAAAAACACTTAATTACTTACAAGGGAGCACCCATGTGATTGTCAGATCATTTCTCAACAGAAACTATGCAAGCCAGACGGGAGTGGCAAGAAATTTTCAAAGTGATGAATAGCAAGAACCTACAACCGAGATTACTCTATCCAGCAAAGCTATCATTCAGAATTGAAGGTCAGATAAAGAGATTCACAGATAAGAAGAAGCTGAAGGAGTTCATCAACACCAAACCAGTATTATATGAAATGCTGAAAGGTATTCTTTAAGAAGAAAAAGGAGAAAAAGGCGATTGCTTCAAACTAGAGTATGGATGGAACTGGAGAGCATTATGCTAAGTGAAATAAGCCACTCAAAGAAAGCTAAGTATCACATGATCTCACTCATTTATGGAATATAATGAATAACATAAACTGATGAACAAAAACAGATCCAGAGACAGAGAAGCATTGAGTGTCAAACCTCACAGGGATGGTAGGCGAGGGTGGGGGTAAGGGGAAGAGATCAACCAAATGACTTGTATGCATGCATATAAGCCTAGTAAATGGACATGGACACCAGGGAGGTGAAGGCACAAGTGGTAACAGGTGGAGGGGGGATTAGAAGGGGTAATGGGTGATGAGGATACATATGTAATACCTTAATCAATAAAGAAATTTTTAAAAATAAAAATTATTATGCAATGGTCCCCACAATTTAACAAATTACATAAATTCTTATATCAACATCAGACATTATTTAGAAGAGATATGGAGAAACATTTTCTGTTTCTAAGTGTCAAAACCATTTCTCATCCATCAGCTAGTAATTTTTCTATTTTCTTTTCACAAATTTAGTATATTGTCAATGCTATTGAAGTCATAATTGATTTTGCAGATATGAAAGCATGGGATGCCAAAGAACCTTCATTAGAAGATAAAACTTAAAAACATAATAAGACACCACTTCCCCAAGAACCACATCAATAGATGGCTGCAGCACACAGAGCTGAAGCATACATTTACAACATACTCTTAGCCTCAGATGAGTGGCAGCTGGCAGTGAAGTAGGTCTTAAATGACCATCAAGGGCTCAAATGGGTTATTTAGTAAAAAACATGGTGCTTTCAATTAAATGTCAAGGACCATTACATGGAAAACATCAGAGTATCAGAAGTAAAGCAGAAAGATTACATTTCACTCCCATCTTTTCTAGAAATTTGGTTGTTCCATGAAAGCTTGAGTTTCCAAATTCATGAAATGGCACAATAAAAGGACTTTGGAGGAAATGTCACTTTCCAGAAAATATGTGGGTGGTTGAACCCACAATTTAGGTATATGACCTGACTAGGTATCAAACCCATGACTTTTCAGTTTATGGGATGGCACTCCACCACTGAGCCACACTGACCAGGGCTGTCATTTTCATTGGCTCTGTTTCTTTTTTCCCCAGTCTTATCAACCATTGATTATTAGCAAAGTGCCTAGGAACTGTGACAAATTCAGGTTGCAGTCCTGAGGCATTATGCAAATGACTGCAGAATTGATAAAACCTTCCTTTGCCACTTTCTTTCTTTCTTTTTTAATTCTCCCCTGAGGATAGTTTGGAAATCCCAGTTGTGCACACTCTGAATTCATTCTAAATGTGTTGGGCTAGACCCAAAATAATCCTAGTTCACAGAGCTTTTGAGAAGTCTTGAAAAGAGGCTGTGCAGATGTATGGCCCATAAGTTTGTCCACTACCCTCAGAGAAACCAAGAATTGGGTTCTTACTATGACCAGTTCAAGGCCAGTCAAGATAAATGTAAAAAGAAAAAAAGCTTGTATTTTGAGTTCCTCTGCCCACCTTTTAGGGACCCTCATCTTTTCTCTTCCATATCCTTGAACCAGATACCCTAAAAATCACCTTAAATTACTGAGCCATATTTCCCAAACTTTCAGGGATTACTAGATCAATCAGGTATCAATAGGCATTTTGTGACCAATGCACTTCACAGACAAGAATAGAAAACTGTAATGTGCTATATTCCTCTATGGGAGATGTATAATGTCAATCAGCACTAAAGAGTCTAAGAAGCCCTGCCATTACAACTACATATTTATTTTATCTTACTCAGCTTTTTCCTAAATTAATTTGACCATGGAGCACTGCTTTTCATGTAATCCTATCTAATAAACGAGTAATATGCAAATATGACCATACTTTTGCCACACCCAAAGCCATGCCCACAGCCACGCCCACCAGTCAATCAGGAGCAGATTATGCAAATAAGCCACAACCAAGACAGCTGTTGCCACTGAGAGCAGGAGGAAGGCTTGGGTTACCCCGGGCAACAGAGGAAGCCAAGCTTTGCTGCCATTGCCCGACTAGGGCTCCACTCAATGTTACAAAGTTTCAATTATAAAAGATAGAGAAATGGCAGCAGCCATTGAGCTGGAGAGAACAGAGGCTTGGGTTTCCCTGGCAACAGTGAAAGCCAAGCTTTCAGCCTGCCTTTCTGGCCTAGGCCTCCACTCTAGGCTACAAAGACTCAAACAGAAATGGCTGCAGCCCAGTGCGAGCAGAAGGCTTGGCTTCGCTCCAGACTACAAAGTTTCAATTGTAGACATAGAATAATCTCAGATATCAGGGCCTCTGCTTGGGTCACTGGAGGGCCTGGCTGGCCTGCAAACCTCCACAGGCCCCTCGCCCAGGCAGCCCAAGGGAACCCCCACCCTGATCTGGGACACTCTTCAGGGCAAACCAACTGGCCCCCACCCATGCACCAGGCCTCTATCCTATCTAATAAAAGAGTAATTTGCAGATTGACCATAACTCCAACACACAAGAGGGCTGCCTCCATGTGGTCAAAGATCCTGCCCCTATGTGGACACAAGATGGCCAGCAGGGGAGGTTCCAGGCCCTGCAAGGGAGGGCAGTTGGGGGTGATCAAGCCTGCAGGGGAGGGCAGTTAGGGGTGACCAGGACAGCAGAGGAGGGAAGTTGGGGGCAAACAGGCTGGCAGGGGAGCAGTTAGACATCAATTAGGCTGGCAGGGTAGTGGTTAAGGGGTGATCAGGCTGGCAGGCAGAAGCACTTAGAGGCAATCAGGGAGGCAGGCAGGTGAGCAGTTTGGAGCCAGCAGTCCTGGATTGTGAGAAGGATGTCCAATTGCTCGTTTAGACCCGATCCTACCAGGATCAAAGGGGCAGTTAGACATCCCTCGAGGGGTCCCAGATTGGAGAGGGTGCAGGCTGGGCTAAGGGACATCCCCCGCCCCTCATGCATGAATTTCGTGCACCAGGCCTCTAGTCTACATTATAAAAGGCCAGGGCTGTCACAACCAAAATGACCAGATGGACAACCAGTCACCAGGAAGTGCATGGGGCACCTCTTGGTCCCTCCCCTCCAGCCCACCGACTCCTATCAAAGCAAGGCTGGTGGCTGGCTGGTGGGCGGGTGGGGCAGCAGTGGGGGGAGTGAGGTGGATGTGGCAAAGTCCTTAGCCTCCGGCCATGGGTGGCCAGAGGCCTGATGACGGTGGCTGCAGATCAGGACCTGAGAGAAGCCCGGGAAAGAGAGAGAGAGAGAGACAGAAAGAGAGAGAGAGAGAGAGAGAGAGAGAGAGAGAGAGAGAGAGAGAGAGAGAGAGGTGGTTTCTGATCCATGATGAGGCCTGGAGATAGGCCTGGAGATGCTGACTGATATGGAAACTGACCATTCAGAACCAAATCTGGGTGAACTGTGAGGAGCCAATGGCTGCCTAGAAGGCAGAGCTTTTGATGCTGACTGGAGTAGAAACTGACAAATCAGAACCTAATCTGGGTGAACTGCAAAGGCAGAACCTAAGGTGGGGGCTGAGGAGGTTTTTTAAGGGCAACAGCTGTTTGATGTAAAGTGTAAGAATGCAGTTCAATTTTTTCATGGCTGGTTTGCCAGTATAGTGCATATGGCTGGCTATCAGTCCAGATAAAGGGATTATTTAGTTTTGTCTGCCAAGAGCATCTCCTCCTGCTAAAAAAAGATTTCTCCTCTCTCCCCCATTTAAGCAATCCTATCCTATATAATCTACATATACTAATAAAAGGGTCATATGCTAATTAGACTGGGTCAACTAGCCATCTTCCGGATGTCTGATTTCCTTTCGGACAAAGCCATGGTGATGGGGGCTGAGGCAGAGACAGTTAGGCCAACAGGGGAGGGCAGTTGGGGGTGAAATCAGGTCAGTACCAGAGGGTAGTTGGGGGTGAAATCAGGTCAGTACCGGAGGGCAGTTGGGGGCAATCAGGCCAGCAGTGATGAGCAGTTGGGGGCAATCAGGCCAGCAGGGGTGCAGTTAGGGATGAACAGGCAGGCAGGCAGAGGTGATTAGGGGCTATCAAACAGGCAGGCAGAGAGGTTAGGGGTGATCAGGCAGGCAGGCAAGTGAGCAATTAGGAGCCAATGGTCACAGATTGTGAGAGGGATGTCCGACTGTCGGTTTAGGCCCGATATTGCAATCAGATATCCCCTAAGGGGTCCCTGATTGGAGAGGGTTCAGGCTGGGCTTAGGGAATCCCCCCATGCACAAATTTTGTGCATCAGGCCTCTAGTATCTAATAATGTATTGTGAAATCACTATTCCATGGAGTTTAGCTCTCAATTAAGAGGCACTTCCTAAAGGACATGCAACAATTTTGAAGCCACTTGGACAACAATTTTGAAGCCCTTTTGTGGGAGTTGGCACCTTCTGTAGATTTGTGATTTCATTTGTCTCATCTATCCAGGAGTGTAGCTTTCTTATTTCTCTATAAATTCATCTCAACCTGCTTGTGAGGCATTGTGGTGATGGATAATTCATTACTCATTTGCTTCTGCATTTCAAATAAGTTCATTCAAAATTCCATATCAGGGCCGCTCCCAGCTTTCAAAAATTTTCTCCCATACCCCTCTTTGTCCTCTTTTTGCTTCTTTCATGTCCTCTACTTTCTCCTCCTTCTTTTCCTCCTTCTCTCCGCCTCCTCCACTTTTTCCCTCTTTTCCCCCTTTCTCTTCTCCTTCCCACTTCTTTCCCCCCACTTCTGTCTCCTCTTAAGGAATTTGCTGTCTTTCAGGAAGCAACACCTTGTACTTTACCAGTACCTTACTATGTTACATGCCAGAGCAGAGTGTCATTGTGAGACCACCATATTCATCAGAAGCATGTGGAGAAATCATATTAAATCTGTTAGCTAAAATAACAGAGTTGATGACTGGATAGTCGTTCCAGGTAGCTGTAAGAAAATTTTTTAAAAGGCTTTTACAAATGTGCTTTAATATGGGAAATACAGCAAAACCCAGCATATTGGATATTTCATGGATATCAGCTAAATGCCATGCCATTCCAGGGAAGTTGAAAAATACATCATTTTAAATTATTTTAATTTTATTGTAGGAATTTTTAATTCAACTTACTTATAAAGTTGGCAAAAAGCCTAATATATCTCAGATGGCAGCAGACTGAACAAGAGGGACAGTACCTGATTTTTGTATGAAGACAAGTTAAATTAACCAACAGGAATCTGTTATTTATGTGATGCAATGTCTGATTTTATTACTCTGTAAAAATGTCTGCTATTTATGATCATATCTCTTTTATGCTCTGTGAGATTGTTCGAAAGATTAATAAATGAGATGTTTTAAATTTGTTTAAAAGACTTGATTTTTATAGGCCAACTACTACATCAAGTATTGAACCCAAGAATAATCGTTACCTTTTCACACAATCTCCTCATAGATCCAAACCTCTGTCATCAATTGGGAAGGAAGCTGCCCACATCACTGGTGACTGTGCTTTTTTCCCTAAAATATAATTCCTCTTTCAAAAGACATACCTTATCAACTAAAATCTAGGAGAACATAAAAATAAATGGTAGAAAAAAACATTTCTAAAAACACAACAAGTTGTATGCATTTCTAGAGCAGAAATGATTTTGTACTCACAAACCTAGGTAGCTGCCCAGGGGTCATGTGTTTAAAGAAGCAGCATGTGAACTGAGGGAATACAAAAGATGAGCACCACAGCTGGATTTCCCACCTGCCTACCCAAATATTCCACAATGATTCCAACAACTGGAATCTTCACTATCTCCCAGAAAAGCAAACTTAAAATAGACCTTTGGAACACCTTTCCTACCCAAAACAATGATTAAATGTTGTTCTAAAAGCTCTAATGTCTGGGCTGGATCTGATCATCTGCATAGAAAATGTTGACTACCCAGACTTCAGGCTCTGTCACTGGCTGGCTCTGTGAACATGGGCAAGTAGTTTAAAATAAGTTTTGTCATTTATAAAATGGGGATAATCAGAGTATATTTTGTTTATTGTTGTGAGACAAGATTTAGGTAAGGAATACGAAGTCTTTAGCACTTATGAGTCTCTCAGTATGTTAGTTAGTGGATGGAGATAGAAAGTAACAGGGGAACTCTCAAATTTTATATATATATATATATATATATATATATATATATATATATATACCCTTAATAATCTCTAGAGGCCACAGCTATTTTGGGATTGCTTAAAACCAATACAAACATGAGTCACTCTGAAGACAGGCCCAGGCCCCTTCCTAAGTGAGAAGGAAATCCCAGGTTTACACATCCAAGATGATAGGAAACTTTAATGACTGAATACTTGCACTTTTATCATCTCTGATAACCTGGACTAATTTTGGACCTAGAGTCCATGCATGGGTTTGGGGTGGGAGCTGAAAACTCCCTGAGTTTGATTGTAAAATTCATGTTTGTGTTGCCTTTTCTCCAGAGAAGGCCCTTGGGTTTCAACAGATTTTCAAACCTGGGTGCTTTCATAACCCAGCAAAGGTAGTGAAGGGCTGTTCTAGTCTCTAAAAAATCATCTGCTTCCTCTGGGTCGCTGGCACCATGGATCTGTCTCTCACCCAATGGTGTGAGATGGGCCCTCTCTGGAGAAGAAACCTGGGTCCCCTGAGATATGTGATCAGTACGGGGACCCCGCCAGCAGGCGAAGGGACCCCAAGGCAGGTGATGGACGTAGAGGCCAAGGAGGCATAGACTACAAAGGAGACAGAATTGAACCTCACATCACCCTGTTTGGCCCAGAGGATGGCTGGTTAGCCAGAGATGGGTAAGATTCCTCAGGGAAGGAACAACCTAAGACAGGCACAGTCGCAGAGGGGCCAACAGGAGAGAACTAAAAGGTCAACAGAGGTGGGGCACAGACCCTCACCCACTAACCTTGCAGGAGCCTGAACTCTCACCCCTTCTGAGGGAGGACTCCTGCCCCCATGGCTGCTTCGCCTCCCACACACAGCTCGGATCAGTACCTAGGTTGCAGTGACTTGGCCAGCAATAGCCACTCTATATCTAAATTCAGTCTAGTATGAGGAATGCTCAGGGCCTACTCAATAATGCAAATAATACTTTCCACTAGTATTTAAAGGGTAAACTAAGATTTTTGCTTGAGTATTAAAATTGACAGTAAAATAGTAATCAAATTTTCATTTCAATTTAAATTGGCCAAGTGAAATAAGTGAATATTCAAGAAAAATTAAGTGTACTGGGCAAAAAGCTGTTTCTAAAACATTAACTAAATCAGTAGTTCATCTCACTGTAAAATTGCCTAACATCCAAAGAACCTAAAGCAGTCATATTTGGGTGCAAAAATTAAAATTTAAAATTACCAAGACTGCAATCTAAAATTGCCAAAAGACCCCATTAATGAAAAAAGGGGCGTTATAGTGGAGTAATATCATGTAAGGAAAAATATCCTGTAAGTAAAATACATCTAGAAAATTCTAACTCCAGAAAAGTAACTTCCATTTGATATGCCAACAGCAGGACACCCATAAAAAACACACATGGTGTCAAAATAAGCCAAAGGAAAATCATTTGGGCAAAAATAAAAAGAATCCCAAGTCTAATTTGCAGAGAGGATCCCTTTGTTAACTTTTGGTCCAGAATGTGTTTGTGTGTTTTCAGAGAACAACTGCAAGACCATGTGGGTTCCTGCGACAGGGAGGATTTGATGGGTCTGTTCCAGTCACGAGGATGGTCCAGAGATGGGGGACACTGATGACACCTTGCCATGCTAGCAGTTGGTAGCTGTGCATGGCTGCAGGCGGCCCAGGACCAAAGCAGAGAGGATGGAACTTGCATCGCCACCATGTGTCCACCATCTGGATACTATTGCTGACATGTACACATAAAGAACTATTTGACATTGAAACTGGGACTCGGAACAGTTGGACATTGAAACTGAGACTCAAACATTTTTTGTTCTTATACATTTATTTCTAGTTTGCAGAGGCAAGATATTTTTGAAGAAAAGAAACGGGAGAGTGATTGATATAGAGGCAGGGAGGCATTGAATAGGCTGTCAAGGTACAGGGGGAAGGCAGGGGATGGTGGGGGGCAGGTGCTGGGGGAGATCAAGCGAAGGACTTGTATACATGCATATGAGCATAACCAATGAATGAAGACACTGGGTTGGGGGGGCAGGTGGGGACATGTGCTGGGGGGTAGGGGAGGCTGGGGGGAGGATAATGAGGGGGAAAAAAGAAAAACGAATGTACTAGTATTAAATCTAAGTTATACTGCAAAAAATAAAGATTAAAAAAGTATTTTAAAAAATCATCTGCTTCCCCCTAAAGAATTTATTTGGAAATCCAGATTTCTTATCAGTCTCTACCCAAGAGCAAACAGTGCTCAAGCCTAGACCTATTCCTCCAATTCTTTTCATTCTTTGGAGTCAACTTTGCTTCTATCTCTAACCTGCCTTCTCACAAAAACCTCTCTTCAAACTGTAACGTTTTATTCTGTCACACTTATTTTATTACCATGACTGGCAAATTGCTCTTGCCACCCCCCACTTCTTCAAACTGACAGGGACCTAGGAGGATTTCTTTCCTGTGTATAATAACTTGGACAATCTCTATTAAGAAAATAGTTGCCGGGACCATGGTTCAAGAAGGCAATGTGGTGTTGGCTCATCCTTATAGGCATGTAATTACATGGATTTATTTTCAAAACATCATAAAAGGTCTTTGAAATGTAGGATATTCACTCACTACTTAATGCCTGAGATTTTATACTCAGAGAAAATCCGTTTTAACTGAAGATTCTAAACTGTGAACAAATGTACATGGAGCAAGGAGGATTATCATTCATCTACACTATAATCTGAATAAAGGATCTTAGGGTAGGTTTGGGGGATGGATGAGAAATGAGCCCATGAGAAGGTACAGGAAAGAAATAGACCCACAGGGGTGTGGGTGTGGGGAATGGAATGAAACAAATTAAGATAAAATTCTGACTTCCGATTTTTCACAGGGCCCATTTCGATCTAGGTTATCATTGTAAACATGTTGTAATTATGAGTGCTTCTTGCTTTGTGCCTTCATTTTATCCCTGGCAACAGAGGGTAGGGGTAAGAACAAGAGGCTGCTGTTTGACATCCAGTTCTGACTGCTTTTCTGAGAACAGAGGGGAGGGAGGAACAAATTCATATTTATTGAGTGTCTGCTATCTGCCAGTTACCTAGCATGTCCACATCAAATCAACATAAGGGTTGAAATATCTCACAGAGCAGAAACAGCATGCTGGGAGAGAAGGAAAACTAAGTCAGCTATCCTGTCCCTTTCATTAGTATCTTCTTTTTAACAATTGTAGAAGCTGAGAATCAGGGAAATTAACTTCCCTAAGATTCCACACCTAGTTTATAGTAGAGCTAGGTATGAGTTCTCTTCTGTCCAAGAAAAAGAGACATATCTTCTTGCACCAGGATGGCATTCAAAAAAAGAGAAAATGGGATGTTTGACTTTGGTTGCTCATGTCTATAGAAGAAATTTGGGTATTAACCTACATGGACATATATTTACAGAGGAACTCAAATAAGAAGGGAAACACCAAGATGTAAAGTGTCCCATTCTTCTTTGGTAGCTGCGAATATGGAAAAAAAGGCAAAGAAAGAAAAAGTAAGAAACTAAGGCTGCTGAATACCATACATTCTGAAGAGCTCAAAATGTAAAAATGATATTCTAGTTTAGAATTTTTCTTAATGAGCAAGAATCATGCACTGGAAAATGACAGATGGTATTATTTAAAGTTCAGATTTTCATCTTGTTTCTTTTTATAAAAGAAAACCAACTCTTTGATCATTTTTTGCTCAGGTGTAATATTTTGCTGCATAAAAAAGATCGAACACCAAATACTACATTAATATGTTATTGGCATCTTTCCCTTTTCATATCCTACATGTTGATTGCAAAATCATCCAGAAACTGATAGCTGTAATATATTAGTTTCTCAACTTCAAATTAATTTTACAACAGTGCAGTAGAGTCAGATATTCTTTGCTCCAAGAAGTAACCCAAAGTAGGTAATATTCTTTTTCTCTGCTTTTGTGAAACCTCGAGTTTATTTTTTTAAGTTTATTAGATAACCTATACAGACTTTACCTCTATATACTCCATTGCCTGCTACAGTAATTACCACCCCCTCAGAAATGTCCAATTCTCTAGCAGATGGACAGAGTACTTCTCTGCATGTGTTCCAGTGTGAGATGCACAAAGCATAGAATGAACAGGTGAATTGTGTATCAGGTGTGAAACCCATGTCTCCAAAATTCTTATTTCATGCCCTAACCTGTTTTGCTTGGTGGATAGAGCATCAGCCTGCATATTGGTCCAGGATTCGATTCCAGTCAAGGGCATATGCCCAGGTTGTGGGCTCCATCCCCAGTAGAGGGCATGCAGGAGGCAGGTGGTCAATGATCCTCTCTCATCATTGATGTTTCTATCTCTCTCTCCTTCTCCCTTCCTCCCTGAAATTACACACACACACACACACACACACACACACACACACACACACACACACACACACACATTCCCATTTCACATCCAGAGTTCAAAATTGAGTCAGTGAGTCTGCATAATCACAGCCTAAGCCAATGATCACATGGAGAAACAAGTCAAGGTGAATTGTAATGACTATAAGAGCATGAGTCCTTCTGTTCCCCAGCCCAAGCTCCCCTACATGAGGAGAGAGAGTTAGAACACGTTGTTCTTTTTTCTCCATCACTTTCTGGAAGAGGTTGTGAAGAAAATGACATTGCACCTTCTTCTCTCACCCGAGTCTCAGGATACCTCTAGCTGCCACAATCCAATGATCAGAAATGGCTTTCACTCCTCTATCTCTTTCCTCTGAGTTGTGCTGTTCAATATGTTAGCTATTAGTCACATGTGGTCATCTAAATTTAACTTACTTAAAATTAAATTGAATAAAAATGACTTGTAATTAAGTTGGATTAAATGTAGTTTCTCATTCACTCTAACCACATTTCAAGTGCTCACTAGCCATAGGTAGCTAGAGGCTATGGTATCAGAGAGTACAAATGAAGAATATTTCCATTGTTGCAGAAAGTTCTCTTTGACAGCTCTGCTCTGGATCCTAACTGACTCTGATCTTGAAGGAGGAGCAGCATATTGATTAGTCGCAGTGAGAAGAAAAGCTATTTCAGGATGGAATTTGCAGGGATAAATGTTTACTGTATTGGTATGGTACAATGCTCTATGAAGAGAACATCTCTAAATCTGGTTTTCTGCAATACTCTCAATTTTATAGGCATGTCCAAAAATAATTTAGAGTATTTTTAAAATTATTTAATACAATCATGTAGAGTAAAAAATGATATAGAGAAAGCAGGGCAAAGGAATTTCAAAGGACCTAAATACATAATTAAAACTTTTCCCACATTTAAATCCAGAAAACCTCTTTTTTGAAGAGTATCTTAATTGTCTGATTTAGAAAATATGATCACATAACTGTAAAAATAATTTATTATAATTAATAATTATGATATAAAGTTCACATATTGGGTAAAATTTATTTCTTCAATTTGGCAAATATTTTAAAGCACTTACTATGTGTTAAGCACTCTTTTAGACCTTTGGGATATAGCAATAATCCAACGAAAGTCCCTGCTCTGCAGAAGCTTATATCTTAATGAGTGGGGATAGCAAACAATAAACATCATAAATAAGTAAATATGTTAAATATTTGGGCATTATATGTCTCATGAAAAAATAGAGCACAGTAAGGATCACCCACAGTGCTTGGTGTTAAAAGCAGTGGTTTAGAAAGGCAATGGGGTTAGGCATGCTTTTCCAGATCCTCACACAGGGTAAAATACTTATTATATAAGTGTACAAAATAAAGTCCAGGTTGGCAAAATTTATACATGCACACAGACTTCTATCATGAGACAAACAGGTCACTCTTGTACAATATTCATGGTACTGCCTTATTGGAGGGGAACATGACAATTCTATTGCCCTTGATCATAGCAATTCCACTTCCAAATTTCTGTATCGGTCAGGATAAGCTGGGTTATTTTGATAACAAAGAACTCCAAATTCTTAGTGCTTTGCAACAAAAATGTTTATTTCCATATGTGTGCATGTTCACCAAAAAGACCTGTTCCTCACACTATAGATGAATTGCACAAACATCTTATTGAGAGAAAGAAACCAGACATGAAAGAGTAAATACTGCATGTGGTAAGCAGAATTCTGGAGCCGGGTAAGTCCTGAATCAGTGAACCTTAAAATAGGCAGGTTATCCAGGTAGGCTTGACCTAATCAAATGAGTTTTTTTAAGCAGAGCATGTTCTCTGCCTGCTTGCAGAAGAGGAAGTCAGAGAGTTGAAGCACAAGGGAAGTTAACATAAGAGAAATTCTGTGTTGCTGGCTTTAGCATAGAACGGGCCTTGTGACTAGAAATGTGAGTGGCCTATAGTTGCTGAGAATGACCCCCTGTTGACAGCCAGCAAGAAAATGAGATCTCAGTCCTGAAACCACAGGGAAATGATTTTTTTCAACAACCAGGGAGCCTGGAAGAGGACGTAAGCCCTAGAGGAGAATCCAGCCCTGGCTGACACCCTGATTTCAGCCCTGTAAGACCCAGAGAAGAGAATCCAGCTACACTGAGCCTGGATTTTTGACCTACAGAATATGGGGTGAGAGTTATGTGTTTCAAGCTGTGGAGTTTGTGGTAATTTGTTAAACAGCAACATAAAACTAATATATTGTATGATTCAATTTATATAAAGTACAAAAGCAGGCAAAATTAATTTATGCTAATGTAAGTCAAAATAGTGGCCACTGGCCCTGGCTTAGTGGTTCAATTGGTTGGAGCATCATCCTGTATAGTGGCAGGATGCAGGTTCAATTCCCAGTCTGCTCACATATCTAGGTTGCAGATTTGATCCCTGTTCAGGGAGCTTAAAAGAAATAAATGTTTCTCTCTCACATCAATGTTTTTCTCTCTTCCTCTCTCTCTTTTCCCTGTCTCCTCTCTCTAAAGTAAATAGAAACATAAAATAAAATATCTTCAGTAAAGATAAAAAAAAGAATAGTGGCCACTGTTGGGGGTTTATTGATTGGAAGGGAGCAGAAAAAAGGCTTTTGGGGTGATGGTTTGTTTTTTACATGAGTGCTGATTGCATGAGTGTTCAGTTTGAAAATTCATCAAGCTGTACACTTATCTCATGTTTACATGCATATTATACTTCAATAAACTATTAAAACATACATCTGAAGCATACATTTTATTTTTTAAAAACACACACAAACCAACGCTATCTATTTTTATATGTGTATTCTTAAGTGTACATGCTTACAAAAATTCCCCCAACCTACAAAACAAATGGAAAACAGTGATTGCCCCAGAGGAAGGGAATAAAATTGTATGGGGGCTAAAAGTATTATTGTTTTCTATGATTATTGAAATCTTATAGAGCTTCAGTCATAAGCCCTTTTGGTACAGTAATTAAAAACATAAAGATAGAAGATATAGTAAAACATATGTATCTATCCAATGACTTATCTGAAAAGAGTAATTCTTAGCCAGAGTGGATGCACTTAGGATTTGAAGGACACTAAGAAGGACCCAGCCATCTCTCCTATCTTGTTCAATAACAATAGTTGCTATTCATTGGATACCAATCCTCTACCATTTCCTATAAAAGGTGTATTATCTCTCTAATTTTTCCTGAATACCATACTAGATAGCACATTATTATCTATTAGACTGAGGACTAAACTGAGGCTGAGGAAGGCTATGTACTTGCCTAAAGCCATTTAGCTGGTAAGGAGTAGGGCTGAGAACCAAGTCCTGGTCTGACTCCAGAGAGTGTGTTATTTCCACTACAGCTGTGTGCTCCTGCAACGGTCTTATTGATTCTTAGGCTGTTGTAAGTCACAATCTTTCCTCCACCAAACTTTATTTATATTTTAAATATACAGTTCAGTGACTTTTTACCCTTCCTCTTGCATATTTTTCCATTTCAATTTTTATTTTCCAATTACAGTGGACTTTCAGTCTTATACTAGTTTCAGGTGTACAGCATAGTGGTTAGACATTTAAATAACTTACGAAGCGATTTCTCCTCCCACCCCCTCTTCTCCCGACAAGTCTAATCTGGCACCATACATAGTTATTACAAGATTGTCTTATGATTCATTCATTCATTTTAACTACATTTTAGGGAAGGTGATCTTCTGGATCCCTAACACTTTGTTGGAGGTAACACCTGAGGTGGTTCTCTTCCCCTTTGGGCAGTGAAACACACTTCCAGATGTGAGTGGAAAGTCTGGAAGAGACGGGCTGATATAGGAAGGAAGATGCTGTGTCCTAGACAGGGTTGACTTGGACACATATCAAAGTTTCCCAGAGGTGGCAGTCTGCTTAGGGTGACTTGGTGTCCTCCTGGGAGCTTGGCCCAGCTTAGTTTCAGGCTGCAAGCTTTTTGATGTGGATTCCAGCTTGCTTTCAATATGCTCTCCCTGTATAAAATATTATTTTTTTAAAAAAACCTACTATATTTGTATATCTGGAGTTTATGTTTTTTTTAAATATATTTTATTGATTTTTTACAGAGAGAAAGGGAGAGGGATAGAAAGTCAGAAACATCGATGAGAAACATTGATCAGCTGCCCCCTGCACATCTCCCACTGGGGATGTGCCCGAAACCATGGTACATGCCCTTGACAGAAATTGAACCCAGGACCCCTCAGTCCGCAGGCCGACGCTCCATCCACTGAGCCAAACCGGTTTTGGCTATATTATTAATAATCTTGGTACAGACACTGTAGACATGGAAAGTGAAATCCAATCCCTGCCTAGGAGATTCCAGACCTCAAGACATAAGCGCCAAGCCATTCATCCAATTGCAGAAGACTTACAATGGAGGCAGCTGACTGGAGCCTGAATATTGGAGAGTGAGTCTGACACTTGATCTGTGTCAAAGGCACTCAGGTTACACAGATAAAAGAGCAACCTGCAATACTGACCAAGAGTCTTTGCTGCACACTTCTGAGACAGGAAGGGCAGGAAAAGGACCTTCTCAGAGCATTTTATTTCTTTGGCTTTGGGGAATTTCTTATGTTCTTTTACATGAAGAGTGGTCTATAAATACTCCTAAGAAGGATTCCAACTTTGTCATTTCAAATTAGTTTTGGGAAAATGGGGGGGGGGCACAATTCAACCTGAATCTCTTACGCTCAGTTTTTTTTAATTTTTTATTTATATATTTTTCTTTATTGTTCAGTTTATTAATTACATTGTTCCCCTTTTTTTTTCACCCTATAGTTCCCCTCCACCTGGTACCCATCCCACCCTCTGCTCTCACCCCCCTCCACTGTCCTCTCCCATAGTTGCATGATTTTTGTCCAGTCTCTTGCTGCACTTCCCACACCCCCTTTCTCCCCAAGAGTTGTCAGTCAATTCCCTCTCTATGTCCGTGATTCTGTTACATTCATCAGTTTATCCTGTTCACCAGCTTATTAATTCACTTGATTTTTAGATTCATTTGTTGATAGATGTGTATTTGTTGTTCCTAATTTACACTTTCATCTTTTTCTTCTTCCTCTTCTTAAAGAATATCTTTCAGCATTTCATATAATATTGGTTTGGTGGTGATGAACTCCTTTAGCTTTTTCTTATCTGCGAAGCACTTTATCTAATCTTCAATTCTGAATGATAGCTTTGCTGGATAGAGTAATCTTGGTTGCAGATTCGTGCTGTTCATCACTTTGAATATTTTTGCCACTCCCGTCTGGCCTGCATTGTTTCTGTTGAGAAATCCGCTGACAATCATATGGGTGCTCCCTTATAGGTAACTAACTGTTTTTCTCTTGCTGCTTTTAATATTCTCTCTTTGTCTTTTGCTCTTGGCATTTTAATTATGATGTGCCTTGGTGTGGTCCTCTTAGGGTTCCTATATATTGGGGTTCGGTGTGCTTCTTGGACTCCTAAGTCAATTTCTTTCACCAGGTGTGGGAAGTTTTCGGTCACTATTTCTTCAAATAGGTTTTTCATTGTCTTGCTCTCTCTCTTTTTCTGGCACCCCTATAATTCGGATGTTGGTATGCTTGAGGTTGTCCCAGAGGCCCATTACACTATCTTTAATTTTTTGGATTCTTTTGGTTTCTTGCTTTGTCAGCTGAGTGGATTTTACCTCTTTGTATTTCAAATCTTTAACTTGGTTATTGGGGTGCTCCAGAGCACTTTTAGGTCTTTGTATAATATTTTTTATTTCAGTCCGTGTATGCTTAATTTCTGGTTGGTCCTTTTTCATATCCTTGAGAGTCTCCTTTATATCCTTGAGGGTCTCCTTCATTTCCTTGTAGGACTCATTCATTTCCACGTTGGTCTTGATCATTTCCTTGCAGGTCTCGTTCATATCCTTGAGGATCTCGCACATTTCCTTGTAGGACTCATTAATTTCCTTTGCAGTCTTGCTTATTTCCTTATAGGCCTCGACCTTTTTTTGGAGCCTCTTGAAAAGCCCTATAACCGTGGTTTTGAATTCCATGTCCAGTCTTTTTTTTCCCTCCATTTCTTTCACATATGATTTCTTTAAATGTCTCTGCATGGTGGCTGCTTCCCTGAGTTGGTCAATTAGCTTTGTGTGGTAGACTTCCTACTAGGGACAGTGGCTCAGCCTCCCTAGTTACCTGAGGTGGATATGGGTTGCACAGTCTTCCTGAAGTTAAGCTCAGGTTAATCGTTGTTAGCACTTGGAGGGGTTGACCTCCAGGCCAATTGTCTGTGAAGTTCAGCTGTGCTCAGGTTGGATGGGTGGAGTCTCCGGGCCAAGCAGACAGCGTTAGCTCTGCCCTATGTGGCCCCAGGGACTCTGTGTCGGTGGCAATGGCCGCCAGCACCTCTGAGAGAGAGCCGCTGCCGAGCTCCACTGGCTGCTGGTGAATTCAGACTCCCCAAATGAGTCTGCACGCCCAATGTCTCACCCAGGGTCGTAAAACAAAGCAGTCTGACGGTTTTCCAAATGAGGGAGCAAGTCACAGAGCACTCTCTGCGCAGTCACGCAGCTGAGCTGTTCTCGCAAGGTGTCTTCTCCACAAGCCAGAAGACCCCTGCAGCACCCGAGCTTCGGCGTGCCCTCCCACTGTCCAGGTTTCACCCCATATGATAGTGGGTTCTCTGGACTTCGCCCCGAGCTGGAGAATCAGTCCAGTGGGACGTCTTTGTCTCCCCGTTTGAGAAAACTGGCCGGTTTTCAGCCGCCCACCCTTTTCGCTGGCGGGCGCTCCAAACCTCTCTCTGCGCGAATCTTTCAATGCTGTCCGCCGCCGCTCCTCCTAGTCAGTGTCTTCTTTTCACTTTTATTTGTGGAATTTTCACTCGGCCAGCTTTCTGGTGATTCTGGAAGGTGTTTGTTCTTTCGTTAAGTTGTAGTACTAAAATTGCTGAGTATGATGGCAAGATAGGTGTTTTACCTATGCCGCCATCTTGGTTCCTCCCTCTTTTTACACTCAGTTTTAATTTGAGTATTAGCTTATGAACTCTAGTGTATAACAGAGCATAAAGGAGTCTTGGAAAATAGAATTACGTCTTTATAATAAATTTTCTATATCGTGCTAAGTCTTCCTCATTTGATGAAATATGGCTGTATTATGTATCCATTTTTATGAGCTTAGTGTTGAATAAAACATTTACTATTCTGCCATAAAAAGACGCAACATCACCATTTGGGATGGCATGGATGGACATTGAGGGCATATGTGGAATAAGAAATTTAGAAAAAGACAAAACCTGTATGATTTAACTCATGTGAAATAAAACAAGAACAAAACAGCCTGGCCAGTATGGCTCAGTGGTTGAGTGTCAACCTATGAATGGTTCATAGGTTAATGGTTCAGTTCCTGGTCAGGGTACATGCCTGAATTGCGGGCTCAATCCCCAGTGTGGAGCATGCAGGAAGCAGCTAATCAACAATTCTCTCTCATCATTGATGTTTCTATCTCTTTCTCCCTCTCCCTTCCTCTCTGAAATCACTAAAAAGCAGTTTATGTTAATGAAAGTTCCTCTTTCTGGGACCAAGACAGAGGGAGAGGAAAGTTTATTCATTGGCTATTCCAGACCCCTACAATGTTTGCTGGGAAATCTCTAACCATTACAGCCCACTCTGAGATATCATTGCATTTTAGCCAGTGCAATAGGTTAGTCATTCATTCACTATCCTCATGTCCATGCATGTTAGCTATATTTCCTTACATGGATGGTCAGTTCTCTGAGAACATGGACCAGTCTCTGGTAAACATATTGGCGTTTCTGGTAGGATGTATTTAGTAGAAAGAAAACATTTTTTAGTTATAAGTTGTCAAGTAGAGGGAAACTAACATCTCTTGAGCACCTCCTCAATGTTAGATCCTTTGTGAGGTGCCTTGGTCATTACCTTGCATTGGCGTATGTGCATGGGGAGATTAAGGGAGTAGTCAGCAGTGGCAAGCTGTGTGCCCTCGGCCAAGTGCCTTCAGGCCCCAGAGACTATTTCCTCACATACAATGTGAGGATAATAACATCTGCTTTGCCAAGTGGTTAAGGTCCAGCTAGTGTTTATGAAAGTATTTGGTAAATTGAAAAGCTCTAGACCAAATATTATTGTTGTTGGGTACTACAGAGAATTTCTTTAAATGAAGAAGCCAAGGTCCTAGCCTTCTAGGTTATTGCCTAGTAAACTGGACAAAGTTCCTTCTCACATTTCCAAAAAAATAACAGTATCAGACAAATGTGGTTAATGTCCCAAGGCTATGTATGCATTGAATTATCCAATCAGCAGTGTTTAGATCTCTGCTCCCCTTTTTACCAAAATTCAGGCTCTGGGCTCCTACCCTCTATCTTTTTCACACAGACACACACACACACACACATACACACACACACACACACACACACACACACACACACACACACACACACACACATCCCACTTTGCCCAGCTCTTTGGCTTAGGATGATGCCTCTAAGTCTCCTGATATTTCATTTTGGACAGGATACTTCATACCCTTCAGCTCATGTCCAGACACTCATAAGCTGGATGAGTATCACTAGAGCAATAGAATTATTACAGGCTGTGGAATTAGTCAGATTTTGGGTTCAAGTCCCAGCTCCACTATTTCCCTAGCTGTGTGGTTGTAACTCTGAATGCCAGTTTACTTATCTGTAAAATAAGTCCAAAAATAATTATATCGTGGGGTTTCTAGGAAAGTTATTTGAGAGAAGGCATGTAAAGTGAATAGTACAGAGCCAGACACATAATAAGTTTTCAGGAGCTATTATTGGGATAGTTTGCTAAGCATTATTGGCATAGTTTGCTAAGCTTACAGGAGGCATCATTAAGTACAGCCATACCTTATCACTAGGAAGAGCACTGGAGCTGGCAACCTTGACATGATGCCTTCCCCTTGACCATCCCATTACATTTATAACCCTTCATTTAGCCCTACCAACTGCGTTTTATCTGTTCATTAGGAGTTTGAATGTTGTTTTCTGCTTCAGGTAAATCTTCCACAAGATGATACCCACTAAGACAACTTCCTTCAGTGAAGATTGTTAGGATGTACTACCCTTAACTCCCCTGTTTGGACATGTTTTCTAAAATATATTGTTATAAGCCTTTTCCCCATAGTTTGAAGCAAATAACCTGCACTTGCAGAAGGTAATATACACTCCCCAACTGACTCAGGCGCTCCCCTCTGCCTATTTGGTTGCTCCCACGAAACATCCTGCTATCTTCCAAGGAAGTCCTATTGTTCAGGCAGTTACCCCAGCTGGCTAGTACAACCCTGATCCAGTCCCTATATAAGAAAACATAAACACCCCTTGATGCTAACATGGACATACTGGTCTAAACTCGATGTGAGATAATATAATGCAATTTATTAAACTCTCACATCTCTTGGCCTAGATCCTGTTGGCCTGGACCTAACGAAGATAAATGTTCAGTGTCTTTTAAATATTTTATTGAATTTATTGGGGTGACATTGATTAATAAATTGCATAGGTTTCAGGTGTACAATTCTATCATGCATAATCTGTATATTGTATTGTGTATTCATGACTCCAAGTCAAATCTCCTTCCATCATCTTTTACTCCCCCTTTACCCAATTCTACCCCTCCCACCTCCATTTCCCTGTGGTAATCATCATACTGTTGTCTGTGTTGATGAGTTTTTTCTTTGCTTAATTCCTTCACCTCTTTCACCCAGCCCTCTGAAGGTCCCTCCCCTCTGGCAGCTGGCAGTCTGTTCTCAGTAAATATGAATCCATTTCTATTTTAATAGTTTATTTTGTTCATTAGATTCCATATATAACTGAAATCATATGGTACTTGTCTTCCTCTGACTGGCTTATTTCACTTAGCATAATACTCTCCAGGTCCATCCATGCTGTTGCAAAAGGTAAGATTTCCTTCTTTTTTATGGTTGCTTAATATTCCATTGTGTAATGTACCACTACCACCACTGTTTTATCCATTACTCTACTGGTGCATACTTGGGCTGCTTCCAAGATTTGGGCAATCCTATCTAATAAAAGAGTAATATGCAAATTGACCATACCTCCAATCAAGCCACGCCCACAAGCAATACCCACCAGCCAATCAGGAGCAAATAAACCACAACAAAGATAGCTGCAGCCACTGAGAGCAGGAGGGAGGCTTGGGTTTCCATGGCAACAGAAGAAGCCAAGCTTTCCTCCTACCCTTGGTGGCCTACACCTCCATTCAATTCTACAAAGTTTCAATTATAGAAGATTTATAATCCCAACATAAATGGTGATACCCACAGAACTGGAGAGAGCAGAGGCTAGGGTTGCCTGGGCGATGGAGGAAGCTAAGCTTCTGCAGCCCTAGAGCCTAGGCTTCCACTCTAGGCTACAAAGTTTCAATTATAGAATTTAAATAAACCCAAACAGAAATAGCTGCCACCACAGAGTGAGCAGAAGGCTTGGCTCCACTCCAGGCTACAAAGTTTCAATTGTAGAACATAAATTAATCCCAGATCTCAGGGCCTCCACTTGGGTCACTGGAGGACATGGCCGGCCTGAAAACCACCACAGGGCCCTTGCTCAGGCAGCCCCATGCCCCAAGGGCACCCCCACCCTGATCTGGGACACTCTTCAGGGCAAACCAGCTGGCCCCCACCCATGCACCAGGCCTCTATCCTATCTAATAAAAGAGTAATTTCCAGATTGACCAACACAGATCCTGCCCTCATGGGGACACAAGATGGCCACCACAAGATGGCCAGCAGGGGAGGGTAGTTGGGAGGTTCCAGGCCTGCAAGGGAGGGCAGTTGTGAGCCATCAGGCCAGCAGGTGAGGGCAGTTGGGAGGGACCAGGCCTGCAAGGGAGGGCAGTTAGTGGTTACCAGGCAAGCAGAAGAGGGAAGTTGGGGGCAAATAGGCTGGCAGGGGAGCAGTTAGACATCAATTAGGCTGGCAGGGTAGTGGTTGGGGGGTGATCAGGCTGTCAGGCAGAAGCAGTTAGGGACAATAAGGGAGGCAGGTAGATGAGCAGTTTGGAACCAGCAGTCCTGGATTGTGAGAGGATGTCTGACTGCCTGATCCCCGTAGGATCAGGCCTAAACGGGCAGTCAGACATCCCTTGAGGGATCCCAGATTGGAGAGGGTGCAGGCTGGGCTGAGGGACACATCCCACCCCCCATTCACAAATTTTGTGCACCAGGCCTCTAGTTGTAAATAATGCTGCAGTGAACATAACGGTTTGTATATTATTCAGAATTAGTGTTTCAGGTTTCTTCTGATATATTCCCAGAAATGAAATAGCTGGGTCATAAGCCAGTTCCATTTTTAATTTTTTAAAAATAAATATTTATTGTTCATATTATTACAGTTGTTCCTCTTTACCCCCCCCCCCCCGCCCACACACACACACATCTCTGCTCCACCTGGTTCCCATTCCACTCTCTTCCCTTACTGCATCCCCCCACTGTCTTCGTCCATAGGTGTCATATTTTTGTCCAGTCTCTTTCTGCACCCCCACACACATTTCCCCTCAAGAATAGTCAGTCAATTCATTTTATATGCCCCTGATTCTATTATATTCACCAGTTTATTCTGTGCATCAGATTTTTTATTCACTTGATTTTTAGATTCACCTGTTGATAGATATGTATTGTTGGTCATAATTTTTATCTTTACCTTTTCCTTGTCCTTCCTCTTCTCAAAGAGTACCTATCAGCATTTCATACAGTACTGATTTGGCAGTGATGAACTCCTTTAGCTTTTTCTTTTCTGTGAAGTTCTTTATCTTACCATCAATTCTGAATGATAGCTTTTCTGGGTAGAATAACCTTGGTTGTAGGTTCTTGCTATTCATCACTTTGAATATTTCTTGCCACTCCCTTCTGGCCTGCATAGTTTCTGTTGAGAAGTGATCTGACAATCATATCGGTGCTCCCTTGTAGTTAACTGTTTTTTTCTTGCTGCTTTTAATATTCTCTTTGTCTTTTGCTCTTGGCATTTTAATTGTGATGTGTCTTGGTATGGTCCTCTTTGGGTTCCTTTTGTTCGGGGTTCTTTGTGCTTCCTGGACTTGTAAGTCTATTTCTTTCTCCAGATGGGAGAAGTTTTATGTCATTTTTTCTTCAAATAGGTTTTCAATATCTTGTTCTCTCTTTTCTGGCTCCCCCATAATTCGGATGTTGGTACACTTGAAGTTGTCCCAGAGGCTCCTTACACTATCTTCATATTTTTAGATTCTTTTTTTTTCTTTCTGGTGGGTGTTTTTTGCTTGTTTGTAGTTCAAATCTTTGATTTGATTCTTGTGATCCTCTAGTCTGCTGTTGGATATATTATTTTTTATTTCAGTTAATGTACGCTTAATTTCTAGTTGGTCCTTTTTCATATCCTCGAGGGTCTCAGTAATTTATCAGTGGTTTCTAGAAAATTCTTGATAAACCTTATAACCATGGTTTTGAACTCTATATCCAGTAGTTTGCTTTCTTCCACTTCTGTCTCCACATTTTGGCTGCTTCCCTGTGTTGATAAAATTGCTTTATGTGCTAGGTGTCCTATAGGGCCCAGTGATTCAACCTCCTCAATTATCTGAGGTGGACACTCTTGGTGCACCCCTTTTTGGATGGTTTGCACAGTCTTGTTGTAGTTAAGCCTTAATTGTTGTTGGTATCACTGGGAGGAATTGACCTCCAGGCCAATTGGCTGTGAGGATTAGCTGTGTCTATGATGAGATAACTTCTGTGCTAGAAACACCCTTGTGGGGCAAGACTTGCTTCATTGGGATTTTGATGCTCACTGAGTCTGCCCCTTGAGTGTGTGCCTTATGCATCTGAGGATTTGTAATCTGGATGGTCCTATTCTGACTACTGGGTACACTGCCTCTTGGATCTCCAAGGAGATGCAAATTTAGGCCACCCAGCAGGAGATATGGAATGATCTGCATATTCCTCTTCTTTGTTTGGGGTTTGAAGGTGCCCAAATGAGGTCCAGCTGGGAAGCAATGCAAGCTTCCCTGGGGTCTTGGTCCTTCTTTTGGAAGTTCTGAGGCTCTCTGACCCAGCTGCAGTTTATTAGGTAATTTTATATTGCAAAGAGCTAGGCTATTCATATGCAAATCCTCTGCACACAGCTTGGGTGCAGAGGGGTCTCAGGGGATCAACAGGGCAGAGCAAACAGCTATGGCTGATCCTCAGCCCTGCTTTAAGAGCCCTTGGGTCTCAGTGTCCCTTGGTAATGGCTGCAAGCCCCTCTAAGGGAAAGCCACCCTCAAGTTCTGCCCAAAGCCAGACAGTCCAGTTTCTCCCCATATGAGTCTGGGTCCCCAGAGTCTCTCCTGGAACTGGAGTTCAGAACAGTCAGGGGCTTGTATCTCCTTCCTGATTGAAAAAGACAACTGCATCCTAAGTTGCCAACCCTTTCCTCATGCATGCACCTCTGTACCTCTGCACTTTACTTTTGCACCTCCTCTGAGTCTCAGTGTGTTTTTCCTTCTAGCTGTAGAATTTCCACTCAGCCAGCCTTTATGTGGTTCTGGATGATGTTCATTTTGTCTTTTAGTTTTAGTTTTGAACTTGTTGTGTGAGGCAGCAATTTTAGGTGTTTACCAATGCTACCATCTTTGTTTCTTCCTATTTTTAATTTTTTGAGGTAAGTGCTTTCCACAATCGCTGTACCAATCTGCATTCCCATTACCAAGTTCACCCTCTCACACACACACACACTGATTTAATGTAGTTTTCTGCATCCTAAAGCCATTTGATGAAGCATGAATCTTGAAAATATGTACATAAAAAGAAAGTCTGTCTCTAGGTTTTGCTGTGAAGCCCAGTTAAGGTCTTTTTCAGCCTCTGGCCTAACTTTCTCATATCAAAAATTAATTTTCTTTTAGTCTGTGACATTTATGATTTCTCTAAACTAATTTACTTCTTTCACTAGGTTATTTTTATAAGACATTCCCTTTCAAGCCCATTTTAGTGATAAATAAATTCTTTTCCTGGGAGCAACTTTGGCCTCGAGGATAGCTTCCTTCAAATCCTTCATGTTGCTCTGAAATATAATTTTCAGTTCTTGCATTTTATTATTCAAAATTAGACCTCCCCAGGAGGCCAGTCAGGAGATTAGCAATGAGTATGCTCTTCTCCTGCCAAGATTCCAGAGTACCAAAACAAATGGGAGACAGTGGGCCAGACAAGGCAATTCTTATTGTTATTATTCTCATTATTAAAACCTACCTAGAGCTTTTGTTTCAGTTAGAGGTCAATTCTCAACTCTTTTTCCCAGTCTTTCAGATTTGACTTTCACCCAAGTCGGTAGAAGCCCAGAAGGCTTATTTCGAATTTCTGTCTTACTCATGTGATCTAAGAATGTTTTCTCCTCAGTTAAGTCCTTCTACTTTTCTTACTCAACTACTAGCTGAAGGGTTATCTTTGGTAGTAGGTTTTTTCCGACATTGCCCCACAAATCTAAAGAGAGTGGTGTCCTTTCCCAGCTGTTCTCATTAGCTAGCATAGCTTAGATCACAAAAGCTCCTGCTGGGATGGGCCTTCAGGCTAACCTGATGCAGCCCTTTAGATTACCAAGGTCAGCAAGTAAATCCCAGAGACATTAAGCAACTGTTCAAGGTTCACACAATGAGCTAGGGGCAAAGCTAAGACTTCAAACATTGTTTTCATGGCATCCAGCTTGGTGCTCTTTCTACTCTGTCACTGTGAGCTGGTGCTGCCTGCCCAGGGCTGAGTGAATAATGGGCTTGCCTAGCTCTGGTTCATACAGGATGATCACAAAACGTATCCTGTTTTTCAAATCTAACTGCTTTGGTTTGACCAGCTGATCAAATTGAAAATGTCCTGACTAGATGAACTCTTAAGTTTGTAACAATTTTATTTATTTTTTAAAATCCTACCAGAGAACATGGAGAGAGAGAGAGAGAGAGAGAGAGAGAGAGAGAGAGAGAGAGAGAGAAAGCATTGCCTTGAGAGAGAAATATCGATGATTGTCTTCTGTATATGCCCCTACCGAGGACTGAACCCAGGTATAAGCCCTAACCTGGAGTCAATCTGGCAAACTTTTGATGCACAAGACAGCACTCAACCAAGTCACACCAGCTAGGGCCAGATCAACTATTAATTTTGAAGTTAATGAACCTGAAAATTAGTGTCCATAGTTTAGAGTGGAGCTGGTGATGTAAGTTCTCCACTTATAACTCTTCTACTCTCCATTTCAGCATGTCAAGCATCTTCTCCATTGCTCTTTATACAGGTTTCAAAGTATTTTATTGCAACAATCTTTCATCAGGGGTAAGCATTGTCCTCTTCCTCCTCTCTTGTAGATATATCCTGGGAGGGGTCATGTGTACATGTTTCACTTTTCAGTCTGATTCAATGGATGAGGTTATCCACCCCCATGGGACACCAGCCAGGAGAGCACAGGAGAGGTCTGAAGGGTGGGTGAGAAATGACAGCAGATAAAGAAATGACAGCAGATAAAAAGCCAGTCTAGGTCACAATTAGGCTCATGGCCAGCTACCTGTCTTTAAATATGTGTATATTACTATTGTGGGAAATATATCAAAGGGCTCAAATCAAAGCTATGGACAGTCAAAAGGGATGAGAAATGAAGTTACAGAAGGTCTCCTTTCTCAGGAATTAGACTAAGTGCCCTCACTAGATTATTTTAGTTAACAAACATGACAACCCAGTGAGGTAGCTATCATTAGCCCCATTTTCATGGATGAGAAAACTAAGGCTCAAGGAGAGCTCAGTGAGTGCTGACTAAATTCCAGTGTGATGGGCTCTCCAACCTTATTGTCTCTCCTTTAAAAAAAAAAAGCTCATTTCAGATTGGATTTCTCTTTACCCTACTACTAAACCAGCTGTTTGAAGGTATCTGGTCAGACTATTTTATAGAGCAGAAAATGAGGCCCGAAGAAGTAAAGTGACTCACGGGAGCAAAGTGACCTACTGTCAGTGGTCCCAGGCCTTGTGTTACCATAACTTTAAAACTCCAACATGAGCTGACTCTTCTATTCACTGTCAGAATATCAGAGGGAATGGGGAGGAGGTGGGAAGAGATTAACCAAATAACTTATATGCATATATTCATTGCCCAGGAGCACCAGACAATAGAGTGGTGAAAGCCTGGGGTAGTGTGGGAAATGGATGGTGGGAAGCAAAGGGGAGATATAAAAGGGGACATCTCTAATACTCTCAACAATAAACAAATAAAAAGTTGCACTGTCCATGAAATGGTTGGAATTTCGCATCAGGAGGATTGTCATAAGTCTGCATGCTCAGGGTCTTCCATGACCCCAGTCCATGTCTTATCTTGCCTTTGCAACAGACACTCATTTAGCATACACATCATCTCCTCTTTAAATTCCTTAAGTCCCATGTTTTGTAAAACTAAACAAATAAAACTCAGTGTTTTCTGTCTGCAATGTTAAAACATGAATTTCAGAACAGTGTTTTCATTAATTACTGATGCTCATTCAATTTGGAGAGACTCATAAGAACAGAAACAAATTGACTCAATACTTCTCAAACCTTCCAGTTTTGTGACAAAAATTGCCTATTATTGATAGTATGAACATTATTAAAAATTAGTGACAGCTGGAAAGACAGTGTTGAGCACACTGCTCAGGATAAGGAGAAATCCATATTTCATTAGTATTTTATGCTAAACTCCAAAGAGTGCCAACACTTTCTTTGACATTAAGTTTTCACTGTTTCTCTTCTGATTTGAACAGAGGACCCTGATGACAGCCCCTTTACAAAGGTCCAGAATAAGTTCAACTGCTGATTGCCTGGTGGGACCCAACGAAATGTCACAGAAACTGTTGAGAACTAGGCCTATGCTTTCCTGAGAGATGAGACTCAGAGTTTGGAAGCCCTTTGGCCCTTGAGGAAGATAAGAACGCATGTGGCCTTGAATGTCAGAGGAAGAAAATGCCCATCGAATCACAATATTTATTTTTTAATATATTTTATTGATTTTTTTTACAGAGAGGAAAGGAGAGGGATAGAAAGTCAGAAACATCGATGAGAGAGAAACAGATCAGCTGCCCCCTGTACAACTCCCACTGGGGACATGCCTGCAACCAAAGTACATGCCCTTGACCAGAATCGAACCCAGGACCTTTCAGTCTGCAGGCTGACGTTCTATCCACTGAGCCAAACCGGTTTTGGCTGAATCACAATATTTATTTTGCCTTCTTACAAATAGGGAAGCTGAGCCCAAGAGCAAACAAGTGGCTTCTTCATCATCATACAGGGTCTCATTAGTGGTGGAGTCAAAACAAGAACCTGGTCTCTGGATTCCCAGGCCTGTGCTCTTTCAAATACCTCCTGCTGTCTTTTCAGATTACAGCAACCAAATAAATGTCTAGAAGTACACTGCTTAGTATGCAAGGCAAGCGGACCTTTACCCTTACTCCCAGAATCATCAACCTTTTGTGGAGACAACCAGAAGCCTTGCTCAGACTGCAGAGTTCTCATCTTTCAAGTTCTGAATTCCATATATACAGTGTTCCCCCAAAATGTATACACACTTTAACAGCTGATAGCTCAATTTTATAAATGAAATGTATTTTAATAAGCAATACTTTTATAATTATTCAAAGTGTGTATATACATTTTTGGACACCCTATATACACACACAACAACAACTCAGGTGGGTCTAAGAAATAAGGAGCTGGAAAACAAAAGTTCAAGAAGACAATTCTCTTCCTCTTTTGCATCCCACCCCAATCTTCAACATAGGGCTGATTTCTGAGTATCAGGACCTTTGTTATTCAGTTCCTGAGAGGAAGTAGCCCATGACTGCAAGAAGCATTGGAACTTCCTGCCAAGGCTTAACCTGGGCTAAGAAAAACACAGTTTTGGGGACATACACAGGAAGAATTCCCTCTTCTTAGCAGGAAGCCTCTTTATCCCAGGAGGGGACCTCTCAGACTTGTGAGATCCCTGTTGTCCCAAAAGATAATTTTCTTCCCCTTTAAGGAGCCCTGATATATGAAATCTACAATGAGAGAAGCATTTCTTTGTGTTCCTTAGAGCATGAAGAAAGGCTTGAAAATGCAAATATGCTCCAATGAGCTGCTGTATACATTCACACTAGAATGTTAGTGACATATTAGTTATCAGAAACTGGACAGCCCAATATTGTCCCTTCTTTGCCCTGGAACCATCAGCCTGACTGCCCTTTTCTCTGAGAGTCAGACTGTGTGTGTATATATGTTCCTTTTATCATCTAAATGAGTATATCCAGATTTTTTCTCTCATACTAGCTACCACCCCGTCACCTTCACCTCCACCCAAGGCATGTTCTAATCTCACAAATCTCTCTTAGAGTAGAATCTCTAGAGTTAATTGCTGGGGACATGAATGTATCACCCACCTGTTTCAAAAGTGTTTTCCTAGGGACCTCACTGAATGCCATTATAATGGTGTAATGGCAGAGTTGTCCACATATGACACCATGATGAGAGCCATTTACTGGATGGACTAAAAAGGTTGATTGTGTGGTTGGTCAAAGAGAAGGTGCGGACAGTTATTAGCAGTGCTCTTGGGCTACTCCCATAGCTTCTCACTTCCCTGACTCTTACCCTCACTGGCCCTCAGGAGGAATAAGCATGTCCTACAGACTGGGGAATCAGGACAGCTCTCTGGAAAGCTAAATTGCTGCAATTGGCTCCTTAGTATAAGTTCAACAGTCAGAGTGTCCCTCTGGAACCTGATGAACCTCCTGAAATATAGGATTCCCAAGGTCTATTCTACAGGTGAACAAAGGGATCATCACTGTTCCCAGTAGGTTTGGGGGTACATGAGAGGACTGGGAAGATCTGAAGAGGGCTAAGAGTGGGGGACACAGCCATAAAATTGCCCATGAAGGTCCCTTCCTTAATTGGCCTGTGGGCACATTTGAGCTTAGATCATCAGTTAAACATAGCCCCACATTTGGAATTGCCCAAAGGTAATCATCACAGTGACCCAGATGGTATAAGAGGAGGAATTGATTTTATTTTCCAGAAGAGGAAACTGAGGCTCAGGAGAGGCAAATGATTATTCCAGCGCTGCCCATCCAGTAAGTGACATCTTTTCAGGACTCCTAGACCAGTGCTTACTGCTTCATTACACAAAAAGAACAGGAGGGATGGAGCAGAGCTCAGCCAGGGATCAAATGTTCCTAGGGAGATACAGAGAGCCTGTCTCTGAAGGGACTTGCTCCCACCCCAGGACTCAGATGACTGACCATCACCTCCAGCCCCAACAGCATTGTTCTGAAACACTGCTGCCATCCTGTGCCACTTCTGCGGCAGTAGGACTGAATAGAGTGGCCATTCATTCACAGAAGCACCAGTTCCTTATATACAGCAAGCTCCACCTGATCAATCATATGAGGATAGTCTTGAGTCCTGAGGAACTAGTTCTGGGAACATCGCTTCTTTCCTTGCTAATCCTTACATTGCTTGTCCTGTGGGTGAAAAGAGCCTTTTGGACACCTGGGCTTGAGGATGTACCTATTTATTAGAGAGATGGGTTGATGGTTTCTAGTTTCCTCATTTCAAACCCTGGGGCTCTGCCCTGTGACCCTGGGCACATTTCTTCCTCTCTCTAGGTCTCAGTTTCCTCATTTGTCACATCATATAGAATTATATGTCCCCACTCTGATGTAATATTTAGTCATGTATCTTTCCTTCAATAAACCTTATATAAGTGAAGCCTTCCTGTAGGCACGTACTTGATGCTGGGGATTCAGAAGGAAGAGAGTGGTTTGTCTCTGCTCTGAAAAATCTCACATTTCCATTCTGTAATGTTTTTTAGTCATGATTCTCCCTTCATGTTGACTTACCTTTTCAGAAAGTGCCCCTGCTTCTGTTGTAGAAAGGAAATTGGCAAAGAGAGAGAGGGAAAAGGTCCAATTTGCGCCTTTGGTATTTTAGGGGACTTTGAAATAACAAGCCGAAGTGGAATGATGCGCTCACTGTAAAGATCGCCCTTACACAAGACAAGAGGAAACCCAAGTCCTCTGCTTGTGAAGTGGCTCAAGCTCTTAGGCGTGAGGCAGTATTACATAAATTCAAACTCGCTCCAGATCCTTAGTACCCTGAGTTGCCTGAAGGGGGGCATGGCACTGCCTGCGTGTGCAGCCAGGGTGCTCTGGCCGTCACTGCAATCGGAGCGAGGAGCGCCCGCCCGCACCACCTGTCCCCGCCGGCATTCCAGAGTAGAGGCTGAATTGGCAGAGAGCCGGCCCGGATCAGTCGCCGCCTCAGTCCGCGAGGACCCTCCTAGGGGTGTGTCTCGCGGATTCAACTCCCTGCCGCTGACCGACGAGCCCCTAAAGGCGTCTTCCTCCCAGTCGGGAGCCGCGCGTTCCCCACTCTTCGCGCTCTTGTCCCGAGGCCGCCGCAGGCGGATGCACGACCTCCGGAGACGCTGGGACCTGGGCTCCCTCTGCCGGGCCCTGCTCACTCGGGGCCTGGCAGCACTGGGCCACTCTCTGAAGCACGTGCTCGGTGCTATCTTCTCCAAGATTTTCGGCCCCCTAGCCAGGTACGTTGTAGGCGAAAGCTGGACTCGCATGCCCGGGCCCTGGTGAGTGGGAACTGTGCGGGGAGGATAGGGCAGCCGCGAAGGGAAGAGAAAGGCGAAAAGTTCCAAGTGGCCCTTGGCGAAGGGGCTTGGGCGCTCTGTAGGCACGCAGCGCGCGTTTGGCTATGCTGCTGCTCCCTCCCCGAACAACGCCAGCACTGGCAGCGCGGAGTCTCTGCCTGCAAGTCTGGCTGCCGGTGGACTCCTTCCCCCAGGGGAACTCAGCTCGCCCAGCTGTGATCTCACTCCAGGCGCCCTTCTAGGTGGACAACCGTGTGCAGGAAAGAGATAAGGCTTTGGGGTCTTGGGGAGGAAGACTGCTGGGGTAGGCGAGAAGGTGGCTGCTTGAGCGCCTAGAGGACTGGGGGGGAAAGAAGCTTGGGAGAGTCCTGTGGGTGAAGCGGGATGGTGATGAAAGCCACTGAGCCACTGAAAGTGGAGGGAGACACGCGGGGCTCGGACTGGGGGGTGTGAGTTGGAAAGCAAGGCTACTGGGGTCCTGGGGGTACGAAACCCCGCGAAACGGCTCCTGAGAACTCTGGCACGGGGAGAGGGCAGGAGACCAGGGGGAAGGAGTCGGGGGTGGAGGTGGGGGAGGCTGTGCGGCAGAAGCCACAGCGCTGAGCCTGCCGGGAAGGAAGGAAGCGGGGAAGGGCGCCACTGCTGCTGCCTCCGCGGTAGAACACTCCGTGTGGAGGGGAGAGGGAGAGGGGCGCAACGGTGGCGCCAGGGGGTGGGGGATTGCAGGCGCACGGCTAGTGCGGGCTGAGCTGCGGGATTGACGTAACGAGCTTGGGTTTCCCTCAGCACAGGGAATATGGATGAGAAATCCAACAAGCTGCTGCTGGCTTTGGTGATGCTCTTCCTATTTGCCGTGATCGTCCTCCAATACGTGTGCCCCGGCACAGAATGCCAGCTCCTCCGCCTCCAGGCTTTCAGCTCACCGATGCCGGACCCGTACCGCTCAGAGGACGAGAGTTCCGCCAGGTTCGTGCCCCGTTACAATTTCAGCCGCAGCGATCTACTGCGCAAGGTAGACTTCGACATCAAGGGCGATGACCTGATCGTGTTCCTGCACATCCAGAAGACCGGAGGTACCACTTTTGGCCGTCACCTTGTGCGCAACATCCAGCTGGAGCAGCCTTGTGAATGCCGCGTTGGTCAGAAGAAATGCACTTGCCACCGGCCGGGTAAGCGGGAGACCTGGCTCTTCTCCAGGTTCTCCACGGGCTGGAGCTGCGGGCTGCACGCGGACTGGACGGAGCTTACTAGCTGCGTGCCGGCTGTGGTGGATGGCAAGCGCGATGCCAAGCTGAGACCGTCCAGGTGAGTGCGCGCCCACATTGAAATGGTGCTCTGGAGCGCCAGAGTGCCTGCAGGGCTCATCACCTTGGAGCCCTCGGGGTTGCGCCCCTGCTGGGCAGGCGCCAGGTGCCCTATCGCGTGCACGATCTAGGCGCAGTAGCAGCAAGGGAAGCCTGTCCACTGTCCGCGGGTTGGTCAGCTTGATGGCTGGGAGCGGGTGCTGGAAAGCCCGGAACAAACGTCCTCCCGCCACCCGCCCCGCCTGATGTTGGGACAGGGTAGGACACACAGGAAAGAACCATGATGTGTGTATTGTCCCTGAATCCTAGCTCTTCTCCACATCCCAGTTCCGAAGTCTCCTTTAAACTCCCCCCCCCCTCATTTCAACTCCCGCATTCTTTCCCCTTTTTATTCTCACTTCTATTTACCTTTCCCTCTTTCTAATGCTCCTGATCTTGTTTTGATCTTGCCTTCTCCATCCAAATTTCATCTCTCACTTTATTTCTCTTTCACCATTTTCTGTTTTCTTTTTTCTCTTCCTGGCTGACTTTTGTCCCATTTTCTTTCTCTTTTTTTCTCCCGTGGCTCTGGTCTCCCAGGAGAGTGAGTATCCTTTTGCCTTTGAGGACACTGGAGAGAGCTTTGTATATCCAGCTTGTGCCCCTCTCTAGTGGCTGCACGCCAGGCATCCTAGGCGGTTTTCCATTGCTAGGGTCATCTTCAAGGCCTATGCATAGGCTGGGATGCTGCCCTGACCCTATGTGGGGTTCATCCTTGAGAAATTGCTTGTGATTTACAAACCCTGGGCCCCAATCTCCAGGCGCAGCCTGCCCATTTGCTAGAATCTGGGACTAATGCAAAAAAAAAAAAACTGATATATGAAAAGCTTGTAGCCACTTGTTTTTGAAATTAGGACATTTTCCTCTATCCATCTGCAATGCTGGGTTGGTGGAGGTTATGGAGTTCCATAAAGGTGGTTCTGGGGAGGGTGTGTTGGGATGCAAATGCTCCAGCAAGAGCTCCCATTCTCTCAAAAACAAATAAGCTGAGCAGATAAGGGAATTGGCAAGTTAAGTCTAGTTGTCAGGGAGCCTCTGGACTGGGTCTCTGGGCAGGTAAAGTAATGGTTGTGCTCTTTGCTTCCTATCTAAGTGACAACAGGGGCTTTTGAGGATGCTGCTGCTTCAATAGCTGCTTATCTGGACCCTCTCCCAACACTCCCTGCTAACCCTTCGTCGGAGATACTCAGTACTAGATGCTCTGGACTAGGCAATAGTCTGGATCAGGAGGTGTTCTGGACTAGACGGTGCTCTGGACTAGGCAGCGCTTTGCAGGTGTCACTTGGAATGCTAAAGCCAGTGCAGTTTCTTCTGTCCAGCCTCAGGCAAATGGAGCCCTCTGACTTTCTGGTGACCACTGAGATTTAGAGGAATCATCACTTCCTACTCTCCTTTCCCTCAGTTTACAGTGCCCTTTCTTGAAAGCTGAAATTCTGGCAGAATCTGTTGAATTTTCCTCTCCTTTCCAGTGCTAACAGATTTTTTTTGTCATCTTAAGAGAATCTTGGCCTCAGGAAATTTGCTGCCTCAATCCATTATAAGAATTGTATAAGTCATAGTGACCACAATATTCTGGTGTTTAAGAAGATTCCAGACAATTTGGCAATATTGCAAATAATTTATTTTGCTGCTGAAGCTTGTAGGTGTAATAAGTGGTAGTGATATAAAAAGCTTTTAGGGAAAAAATAAAATTCCACAGCTGTGACTGTGTCAGAGAAGTAAAACTGAGTTCTAGAGGACACATATGCCTTTTAAAATCCCTTTGGACATGTAGGTCAGGGTGTGACATGTTGTATAAATACACCTTCTAGATTGCCCCAAGTCAAAGTAAAATCATTTGGGGAACATGAAATTTTTCTTTTTTATAAATTAAAAGGTATTTTTGTATTGACTTAAGAGAGGAAAGGAGAGGAAGAGAAAGATAAAAATATCAATGATGAGAGAGCATCATCAATTGGCTTTCTCCTGCATGCCCCCTACTGAGGATTGAGCCCTCAAACTGGGCAAGTGCCCTGATTGGGACTCAAACTTTGAACCCCGGTTCATAGGTGGGTGCTTAACCACTGAACAACACTATCCAGGTAAAATGAGATTTTCTTGGTCATAAAATGGGTGATACCACAGTGTCATCTAGTCTAATCAAAGAACCACTTTTTTAAAGAGTTGCTGGATCTTATAATATTTGCAAAAATGAAATAAAATTTGCTAAAGAAACATCATAATATCCAAAGGGCACCTTTTTATTTCATTAATTCTTACCCATTTCCAGAAATATTCATTTTGAAGAATAGTGAGAGCCTGAGAGTTCCAGAATTTCCCAGGATGTTAACAAATGCATGCTTGCAGAACCACTTCTGTGAGTTTTGATAATCTATATGAGCCAAGAGATGTATAAGTGAGATTGTAAGTGTGTGTGTGTGTGTGTGTGTGTGTGTACATGTGCATGTAATGAAAATTAGAGACAGAGGCAGCTGCACTGGCATTGATGTATGAGGGTCAAAAACTAGTCTCAAGACATAAGAAAGTCAACCATTGGGAGTTCCTGCATCCAGAAGCCTACTGTGCTGAACTGAGGTAAACAACAGCTTAGCCTGTTTGGCCTATGAGTTCTGACACGTAGGTCTTAGTTCCAAGCCAGCCATGAACCAGCTGTGTGACCTTGGACCACAGCCTGTTCAAGCCTTGTATGTGTGAAGAGTACATTCCAATTTCTGATGAGCTTTCACATTTCTTATATATGACATCTCTTTGTAAATGTGCACTATCTTTGGGAAGAGGGCAGAGTGGAAAAGTATCGCCATTTATCAAATAACTGTGAAACCCAGAGGGGCTGAAGGACTTTTCCAATTGAGCACTTTAGTGGCACAAAAGGAATCTTATTTCAATTCTGTTTGACTCCACAGTTGTTTTGGTCTTTTCACTGTGCCTTGATGAGTACAGTGAGATATTTCATGTTAGTAAATATCACAAAATTAACACTCAACAAATGTTAACTGATATTGTTGTCACCTACAGCATCACTGTTTTGAGTAACTTTACACATCTGAGTTTGGATGAGAGATTGGACCAGGGTTGCCACACCCATTGGAAGAACAGATTTCCATCTCTTTGAAGCTTTATGCTCACTAGGAATAGTTCTCCTGGCTAGGTTGCAGAGGAGCTTTTGATTGTTATGTTGGAAATCACTACAAAGCAGAAAAGAATAAGAGGATGCTGGGAGCCTGGTGAATAAGTGTCAGAGGAGCCTTCACCAGTGACAGGGCCCACCTTCTGAGTCATAACAACCCATTGGCATTAGTAGGGCATGAGAGGCCAATGTGGCAATACACCTAGACCCTGAATCCTGCTCTCAGTGTTACATTTGAGATGGCTTCCCTGTCTCAGCAGATGGTAAAGTGTTTGGGGGATATGTAACTGCTCAATAGAAACGACTGTGGCCTTGATGCCCAGAGAGGACAAAGAGAGAGTGCTTGGTTGGCAAAAGGCACAAGTTGTTTATTAAGACTAACATTTCTTTTTAAAAAACTTGAAATTTTATTTCATGCACCTGTTTGCCAATACGTTGTTTGCTCAGTCTAGAATCATTTCTAAGACTATTTTTGAAAATGTATTAAAACATAATGTTGCTTACTAGCTATCAAAACTTGTAAATTCTGCAGACTATTTTTAGGCCAAATTCGTTCTGTTTGTAGTCAATTCTAGTGTATCACTTGATGTGGGAGGAACTGAGAATTGGGCACCAAGAAATTGTCCTAGAGTCATTCTTCTTCACAATGTGTGGCACCGGCCTGCACACAGAGTGGTTGGGGGGGGGGGAGGTCCGTATCTATACAATTCAAAGTATCTGATCATTATATTCATGTTACAGCCTAGACTTTTAGCATCTCTAAATTTTCCAGTAGATACATGGTAGAGTACTTAGTTGTTATCTTTAATTCAGTAGGCAATCACTAATATGAAAGGACTAAAAGGCATTTATATGGAGAAAAGCTTTCTTTTTCCCTTTTTTTGTCATTCCTTTTTAAATATTGGAAATGCTTTATTTTTTCCATTTCTATTTAAAAGATAGCTCTATTTTGAAAGAGCTATGTTTTATTTATTTATTTTTAAAATTTTAGCCCTACCCAGTTTGGCTTAGTGGATAGGGCACTGGGCTGTGGACTAAAGGGTCCCAGGTTGTATTCTGGCCAAGGGCACATGCCCCGTTGTGGGCTCCATCCCCAGTAGGGGGCGTGTAGGAGGCAGCCAATCAATAAATCTCTCTCATCATTGATGTTTCTATTTCTCTCTTCCTCTCCCTTCCTCTCTGAAATCAATAAAGTAATTTTTTTCAAATTTTTCATTTACACTTTACAATCAATATTGTTTTGTATTTGTTTCAGGTGGAGGGTATAATAGTTAAACAATCGCATAAGTTATGAAGTGTTCCCCCTGGTATTTTTGGTATCCACCCGGCACTCTATGTAGTTATTACAATATCATTGACTATATTTTCTGTGTTATACTTTTACTTCCCTGTGACTATTTTGTAACTACCAATATGTACTTCTTAAAAATATTTTTTATTGATTTGAGAGAGGAAGAGAGAGAGAGAGAGAGAGAGAGAGAGAGAGAGAGAGAGAGAGAGAGAGAGACATCAATGATGAGAAAGAATCATTGATTGGCTGCTTCCTGTATGCTCCACACTGGGGATAAAGCCTGCAACTCGGGCATGTGCCCTGACCAGGAATTGAACCATTACCTCCTGGGTCATAGGTTGACACTCAACCACTGAGCCAAACAATGGGCTAATTTGTACTTTTTAATCCCTTCACCTATTCCACCTAATCTCCCAATGCTCCTCTCCTCTGGCAAACATCAGTCTGTTCTCTGTGTCGGAGTCTGTTTTAATTTAGTTTGTTCTTGTTTTGTTCTTCAGATTTTTTCATAAAGTGAAATCATATGGTATTTGGAAAATGCTATGTCTTAATAACTCCATAGTGCATGTGCCTGCTCACACCTCACACTCCCATGCTCCAACTTCTTTGGTTTTTAGATTTTGCAATAAAACATGATGAATTGACAGGCTTGTGGTACAGGGAGAGGCAGTGAGTGAATGTACTGTTACAGCCAGCAATGCTGTCCATCATGCTGTAGGCCACTTGGCTCTCCCAGGACAGCTTTACATACTGAGGATGAATTTCCTGAGTTATCTTTGATAAAAGCTGTTATACTCTAACACTATTTCACAGGAGAGGGAGAGACATTCATCATGATAACATCTGTAGAACTCAGCAGTATTAGTTTGCATTTTTGCATGAAGGGCAAATGTGTTATTTGGAGTCCCAACAAAGCTCTGAGTTCTTAAGGAATTATAAAAAGTCCTTTAGAATTATCATTTCTTAATATAATTTTACATTATTGCTGTTATGTGGCAATAACAATTTTAGCACATCTTTTATAGATATCTGTTTTCAACTTGGATAATATAAAATGTCATTAAAGAATAGTCATGTCTTCTGTTAGTCATTAAACAACTTTTTTTTAACAATGCCCATTATATTCCAGGAAAGACATGCCATCCTTTCTCTCACAAATATTACAATAGAACAGAACACTTCGGTATTTTAGATATTTAATAAATAAGAATTTTGTTTGTACATGATTTGAATATCAATAATGTATTTAAAATGGCATACCTTTACTAGAATATATTTAAAAACAGAGTTAAGTCTATCTGTTTATGTTATAGTTTAGATCCAATCAGCAAACTTTGTGGAGTACATATTATGAACTCCTAGCAGTGCTAGCATAGCAGTTTGAGAAGATTAGAGGTAAGAGAAAGTCAAAAGAGCCAAAGTTGCCATCTTTAGCCGCAAGTCCATAAGACAAGTGAGTAAAGTGCAGAACTGTAGTACAGAGGAATTTGTGATTCTGGATAAGTTTATACCTGTCTGTAAAAATAAGAGATTTAAATGAGATACGTTCTAAGACCCTTTTCTTTATAAGGTATAAGGAACGGGCAAGAAAAAGGAGAAATCTGTTTTTCAAGGCTTCTGGAAATAGGTAGGGAATATTTAGAAGACATAGGGTAGCAGAATTGGCAACAAAACAAAGACTATCTATATGCTGCTTACAAGAGGCTGACCTAAGATAGAAATATGCATGCAGACTAAAGAGACAGAAAAAGAAATTTCATGCAAATAGCAAAGAAAATAATGGGGGTTAGAAATATATTAGACAAAATAGACTCAAAACAAAGGCCATAAAGGAGACAAGGGAATACATTACATAATGCTAAAGGAATTTATTTAACCAAAGGATATAACTCTTGTAAATCTTTATGCATCTGACATAGGACCACCTAAAAAAGTAAAGCAAATCTTAATGGACATAAAGGGAGACACTGATAGTAATACAGTCATAGAGGATTTTAATACCCCATTGACATCAATGGATAGATCTTCCAGTTAGAAAATAAACAAGGAGTTAGTGGATTTAAATTACAAACTAGATCAACTCGATTTAATTGATATCTTCAGAGCATTTCACCCTAAAGCAGCAGAATATACATTCTTTTCAAGTGCTCATGGTACATTCTCTAGGATAGACCACATGTTAGGATGCAAAACAAATATCACTAAATTTAAGAGGTTTTAAATCATATCAAGAATCTTCTTTAACCATAATGGTATGGAACTTGAAATGAGATACAAGAAAGTAAACTGAAAAACACACAAAGACATGAACCATAACATGAATGGGTTAACAATGAGATCAAGGAAGAAATTAAAAAAAATACTTTGAAACATATTAAAAAGACTATACACAGCCCAAAATCTAAGGGACACAGCAAAAGCAGTCCTAAGAGAGAATGTCATAGCATTACAGGTCTACCTGAAGAAACAATACAAATCTCAACTAAACAATACAACTTTACATTTAAAGGAATTAGAAAAAGAACAACAAACAAAGCCCAAAGTGAGTAGAAGAAAGGTAATAGAGATCAGATCAGAAAGAAAATAAGAGTCTAGAAAAACATTACAAATAATCAATGAAACCAAGAACTGGTTCTTTGAAAAGATAAAATGGATTGACAAACTTTTAACCATACTCATCAAGAAAAAGGATAGAAAACCCAAAAAAAATCAGAAGTGAAAGAGGAGAAGTAACAACCGACTCCACAGAAATACATGGAATTACAAGAAAATATTATGAACAATGATATGCCAACAATTTGGACAATCTGGATGAAATGGGTAAAATTTTAAAAATATATTATTTACAAAACTGAATCAGGAAGAATCAGAAGTTCTGAATAGATTGATTACAACTAAATAAACTGAAACATTTATTAAAAAATGCTCCTAAAAAACAAAAATCCTGGACCAGATGGTTTCACAGGTAAATTTTACCAAACATTCAAAAAAGAAATAACACTTATCCTTCTCATACTATTTCAAAAATTTCAAGAAGAATGAAGATTCCCAAGCTCCTTTTACAAGGCCATCATTATCTTAATTCCAGAACCAGATAAAGACACTATAAAGAAAGTATATTATAGACCAATATCCCTGATGAACATTGATGTTAAAATCCTTAACAAAATATTAGCAAACCATATCTAGCAATACTTTAAAACAATTAAATATGATGATGAAGTGGGGTTTATTCCGGGGATGCAAGGTTGGTACAATATTTGTAAATCAATAAATGTACAAAATGAAGGGATAAAATCACATGATTATATCAACAGATTTAAAAAAAATAATTTGATAAAATCCAGCACCCATTTATGATAAAGACTCTCAGCAAAGTGGGGATAAAGAGTACATACCTCAGCTTAATAAAGACCGTATGTGACAAACCCACAGCTGACTTACTAATCAATGGGCAGAAACTAAAACTGTTTTCCTTAAGATAGGGAACAAGACAGGGATGACTGCTTTCACCCCTCATATTCAACATAGTACTGGAAATACTAGCCACAGTAATCAGACAGGAAGAAGAAATAAAATGTATTCAAATGGAAAAGGAATAAGTAAACTGTCACTATTCTCAGATGACATGATATTGTACATAGAAAATCCTAAAGATACCTTTCATGGGTGGGATCTCCCCTCATGTTGGCTGACTGGGAGGCTCAACCCCAACCATGTTATGCTAGCTGTTGTGCAGGTGCTAACAGAACAAAACAAAGCACAACAAAAAATAAAATAAAAACATACAAAAGGCAGTAACAGCAGCAACAACAACAGAAAAAGAAAAGAAAAGATAATTAGGAAAAAGAAAAGAGAACAAGAATAATAAAAGGAAAAACATCTGAGGAAAAAGGGGAAGAATATGAAAAGAAAGAAGGCAGAGAAAAGAATAAGAATAAAGAATAGGGAAAGAAAAGAGGAAGGGCAGAAATTATAAAAAGGAAAAACGGAGGAGGAAAAAGATAAAATAGAGTAAGAAAAGGAAATAGAGCCAAAGCCAGTTTGGCTCTGTGGATGGAGTGTCGGCCTGCGGACTGAAGGGTCCCGGGTTCGATTCCGGTCAGGGGCATGTACCTTGGTTTAGGGTACGTCCCCGATGGGGGCTGTGCAGGGGACAGCTAATTGATGTTTCTCTCTCATCGATGTTTCTAGCTTTCTGTCCCTCTCCCTTTCTCTCTGTAAAAAAAATCAATAAAATATATTCAAAAAGAAAAGGAAATAGAGAAATAAGATATGAAAGCAAAATGTGAAAAATAATAAAGCAATAAATAGAAAAAAATAAGAAAAAAAACAAAGTAGAGTTTGTCTCTGCAGAGTTTAGTGCATACTGGGATCTCCCTTTGGGTCGTATTCTTTTGTTGACTGAGGCTGACATTTTTATGCTGATTCCTGGTGCTCTGGAAGGTACTTTAATGCTAGGAAATGTCAGAAGATGACAATGTTTGGCTCTTGCAACCTGTTGGAAGCTGCAAACAATGCACAGTTTGTGGCTGCCTCTACAGGGCTGTGCATGGGAGAGGCCAAGCTGCATTATAAGGCAAGCTTATTAGCCCTGGGCCAGGGCAGTCAACAAACATCAAACATCCCAAAGTACCTTGGGATTAGCCTCAACCCAGGATCCACCTCCACCTGCTGGTCAGCTGTCAGACTCAGTAATTGAAAAGGCTGTTTTTGAAAGGGCATTTGTAGGAATCTGGAGAATGAGACCTCTGGATCTCCTGTGAACAGAAGGCACTATTCAGATTTCAGGGAAGATGGCGGCTGTGCACTCCCATTCCAGAGCCACACGTCTGAGTCTGTCCCGGAATATTTCCTTGACATTAGCATAGTGGAGCCCCTTGTATATAGTGTGGTGTGGTCTCCTGGAAGATGGAAGCTTCTAGCAGTTCTCCCATGAGGGGCAAGCACCAGTCAAGTTTCCAGAAAAGAGGGAGGAATAGCTCTACCCCAAAGCCAGTCACTGATGCCCCTTAAGTCTGCTTAGAGCACTAGACTTGACCTCTGCTGCTGCCTCCGCAGCAGGGATCCAGTGCTGGATGGGGCAAGCAGGATTCCCAAGGGTGGAGTGAGCAGGGTTCCCGAGGGTAGGGAAAACTATCCCGGATGGCAGGGTAATTGCCTTTCCCAAGGCAATTTTGTTACTGCTGGGAGGGGTTTGCGCCTCTCAGGAAAAATGGCTTCTGCCATAGCAGGGTTGGGGTGATGACCTTGTACAGGTATCCTGGCTGTTGCTCTTCCACATCTCTCCCTAATGCCTCCTACCCCAGACTCTCCTCAGGCAACTCCAGTACATACCGCCTTCCTTCCACCAAAGCCCTGGGTAAGTGGCTGGAAAGGAAAGGAAAATCCTGTGCTGTGTTTTTGTTGTTGTTGTTGTTGTTGTTGTTATTGCTTGTTTTAAAGTGCCTTTCTGAATGACAGACTCCATTTTCCCCTGGCTATAGAAGTCCCAGTTGCCTTTCACAGCTGGATGTTATGTGGGCTGCTGTTCTAGATCTGGTGCTCCAAGCTGGGGAGCCCAACTTGGGGTCCAAGTCTCACTCCTCTCAGGGGAACGCCCTCCTTCAGCTTAGATATCCCTCCTCACCCTAGGCCTGCTGTTCCTGGGAACTGGGCCAGCAACTCTTGAAACTCTGCCCTTCTACCCAGGTGGTTTCAGCCCTTTCTGTTAAAAGTCTCTCCTTCAGCTAGTCTTCAGTTGGTAATTCAGATTGAATGTTCCTCGATTTAGTTTTTATTTCTAGTTTGCTGTTCTGAGAGAAGGTGCATGAAAAAAACCACTTAATCTGCAGCCATTTTGATGTTTTGTCAAACCCAGTTAATCTTAATTCACAATTAGCATTATTTAAATGATGTCTGCAATTGACATGTGAGACTCTTAGTCAAGAAAAGAGAATGTTTGCCCAGCTGGTGTGGTTCAATGGTTGAGCTTAGACTTATGAACCAGGAGGTCATGGTTCATGCCCTGGTTGTGGGCTCCATCCCTCTGGAAGGCGTGTAGGAGGCAGCCAATCAATGATTCTCTATCATCATTGATGTTTTTAATCTCTATCTGAAATCAATCTTATCTAATGAAAGAGTAATGTGCAAATTAACCATACCTTCAACCAAGCCATGCCCACAATCCATGCCCATTAGCCAACCAGGAGCAAATAAACCCCAACCAAGATGGCTGCAGCCACTGAGAGCAGGAGGGAGGCTTGGGTTTCCCAGCAATGGAGGAAGCCAAGCTTTCCACCTGCCCTTGCCAGCCTAGGCCTTCACTCAATGCTACAAAGTTTTAATTATAGAAGATATATATCAACAGAAATGGCAGCAGCCATGGAGCTGGAGAGAGCAGAGGCTAGGGTTGCCCCAGCGATGAAGGGAGCCAAGCTTCTGAAGCCCTAATGCCTAGGCCTCCACTTGAGGCAACACAGTTATAATTATAGAATTTAAATAAACCCAAACAGAAATGGCTGTCACCACAGAGCAAGCAGAAGGCTTAGCTCTGCTCCAGGCTACTAAGTGTCAACTGTAGAACATAAATTAATCCCAGATCCCAGGGCCTCCACTTGGGTTGCTGGAGGGTGTGGCCGGCCTGCAATCCACCACAGGCCTCTTGCCCAGGCTGCCCCACACCCCAAGAGAACCCCCACCCTGATCCAGGACACCCTTCAGGGCAAACCAGCTGGCTCCCACCCATGCACCAGGTCTCTGTCCTGTCTAATAAAAGAGTAATACGCAGATTGATCATCCCTCCAACACACCAGAGGGCTTCCCCCATGTGGTCAAAGATCCTGCCCCATGTGGACACAAGCTGGCCAGCAGAGGAGGGCCATTGGGAAATTCCAAGCCTGCAAGGGAGGGCAGTTGGGGGCGATCAAGCCTACAGGGAAAGGCAGTTAGGGGTGACCAGGCTGACAGAGGAGGGAAGTTGGGGGCAAACAGGCTGGCAGGGGAGCAGTTAGACATCAGTTAGGCTGACAGAGTAGTGGTTAGGGGGTGATCAGGCTGGCAGGCACAAGTGGTTAGGGGCAATCAGGGAGGCAGGCAGGTGAGCAGTTTGGAGCCAGCAGTCCTGGATTGTGAGAAGGATGTACAACTGCCCATTTAGGCCCAATCCTGCTGGGATCAGGCCTAAACAGGCAGTTAGACATCCCTGGAGGGGTTCCAGATTGGAGAGGGTGCAGGCTGGACTGAGGGACATCCCCCGCCTCCCATGCATGAATTTCATGCACCAGGCCTCTAGTAATAATAAAATGTATGAATATAGGATAAAGATATTTATGATTACATAAAAATGAGAAATGTTCATCTGTCAAAAAATAGCCAAAATGAAAAGTCACATATCAAACTGATTCAAATATGCACAACAAATAAAACAGACAAAAGAATAACATATTTCCTGTATAAAGAACTCCTATGAACCAATTAGATAAACAAAGGGTATGAACACACAGTTTAAAACATGAGAACCACAATTAGTTTACTGAGATAGAAAAACTATTTTAGTCTCACTAGTATTAAAGAAATGCAAATTTAAATAATTAAATGTAGGAAACCTTTTCCCCCTTTAAGTAACCTTGATTTAAAGAAATCAATACAAAACCCAAAACTCAATACACATTATCATTGCCACTAAACAAAAATTTTGAAAAGTTGTATATATCATAATTTTCATACATTGTTGGTGACAAATATAAATTTAAATGTTTCTTTTGGAAAAAATTAAATAATATAAACAGAATATTAAAATATTTATTTCTTTGAGTCATAATTTCTGGGTTTTTATTGAAAAAAATAATCTTATACTTGCTTTTCATTCTATTTATTTGTTAATTTATTTGACAAACATTCCTTGAAAATCTCCTATCAGTGTACTCTATGCTTGGGGACACTGAGAAATCAGAGACATGGTCCTTGCTCTCATGGAGTAGGAAAGATAGACATGAAACACTTAATTAATTACATAAAATTGTGCCAAGTGCCATTGAGGAAACGCATAGGGTGATATAACTATTCTAGGAAGGAAATAAGTTATTTATGAATGCAACAAATTGAAAATTTCAACATCTGCATGGAGGAGAATGATTCAAAAAATCTCAGTGCATTTACTTGACAAATTATTACAATACTATTTAAATGTCTTCTTATAGTGTATGGAAAATTGTTAGAGATTTAATGCTGAAGGAAAAGGAGATAATTTTGGAAGCAGTAATAACTACAATTATGGAGAGAGGGGGGAGAGAGAGAGAGAGAGAGGGAGTGAGGGAGAGAGAGAGAGGAGATACACAAATCATCTTCCTGCACCTCCCAAATCTAAGCATAAAGAATATAAACAAAATATGATATTAATAGATTGATTAGTGACTTATTTTCTTATTCTGTTTCTTTGAAGGTTTTAAATTTCCTTTATAAGAATGCACTACTTGGATAATAAAAGTAAACACTGACAATTTAAAAAATGATGTTTTATTGTGACTGATAAATTACACTCATAGTCTCAGATTCCTGGGGACTTTGGATGGTTAGTTCATTAGTTTCTTAATATCCTGGGATTTCTTAATGAGGAAAGGAACCTCAGCTAAATAAACTTTCAGACTGAAGGGCAGAGGTGATTAGTCAGGCATTGTCTACTGATTTTTTCTGATGATTACCTGTTGTATTCCAAAGATATTTGAATGGGTTGCTAATTTTCTTCCATGTTTAAAAGTTAAATGGAACAGGAAATTAATAGTGGCACACAGTTGGAAGTATAAGGCTTATTCTACTTAGCTAGAGACATCCAAGACAGGATTTTGAGTCTTCATGTGCCTCTTTCCAAACAAGCTGATATCAGAGTTAATGGTCTGGCTAGAAGAGTGAAGTCTTGGAACTGGTGAAGGTCTCCAGTTCTAAATTTCCACAATTGAGAGCTTAGATCACTTAATAGTACACTTGTTACCTTCTAGGACAGTTTCACTTCATAATAACATCACCCTCAATTAACTATAAATTAAGTTGGTTAAAATACTTCATTACCCAATTGTTTTGGATATCTGAGGGGTTACTCTATACAGTGAGTTGCATAATAATGTTGAAACTCCACTCAAACTACATTCTATGTACAAGTTATTTTGATATTGTAAAGAATGTGCTTCACAGTTGAAAAGCTAATATTGCCATTTTGTGACAAATTGAGATATTTAGTCACTGAGTTTAGGGGGGAAAGGTGTGAATGGTAATGTTCCCTCTTCCATTAAAGCATAGTAAAGAATCCAATTAATGGTATATGTTTTCTAATAAAATGCCATTCATTGTAAGCTCAAAGAAATATTTGCCTAAACTTGAGTCAAAATTATTTATAGGCAAAAGAGCTTCTCTAGTTTTACTAGATATTGGACTTTGTGGATTATTCAGTTGGTCTTATTACCTCCCATTTGTTTTCTCTGCTATTTTGCATTTAAGAACAGTGTTGAAGACTTTGACACATTTCTGATCATAGCACTAAATAAATCTGTCTGGTACATTCTACTGTGCTTTTCCTGGCATATTATAAATATTCAAATATAGGCACATGCAAATTCAAAATAAAACTCAATACATACAAATTCTGCATAAGTTCCATATTTATACCTTACCAATAGTTTTGAACTTGCTACCCTATAATATAAATGGATCAAATATGACCACATAAGAATTACCAATAAATATATATTTCTGATTAAACTGTGGGTTCTCTTTTAAGTCACAATTTAAGCTTCAAGTCTGAGATATATTATAAGAGAATAATTTGCACTTCATTTACTCTGAATTGTCAAGTACCATTTTCTAGTCCAATGTAAATGTCTATGAAAAGGATTTCTTATTCAGTTTGATTACTTTTTAAATTTTACTAGCCGAGATGTCCTAGTGAGCCTAAGAAAATTGGTCTGTTTCTTGTGAAGAGTTTAGTCTACTGAATACCTTCCATGAAATTTTCTGAAAGAATACAAAGCAATTGAAATATGCAAAGCATTGATTTGCATCAAATGGATTACCCCTGTGTGCAGTATTTCTTGCATTAATTGACTTTCTTCCATAACTGTCCTTTAAAAAAACAAGGAAAACTCTTCAGTATAGTGTCAATTCCAAACCACTCATGGATATCATTGGATTTTTGTTAACTTCCTACAACAGTCAATGGAAGCAAATAGTGTTTAGAAATTGACTAGGCTGACCAGGTTACAGCCAAGAACACAAAGATAGTTTTATAAGGTCCTTTGATCTTGGCAGTCAATTCCTCAGTAATTACAATAAATAACAATTGACTAAATTCATTAGTTGAAAGACATGGATTATCAAAATGGGTGAAAATATGAAATCTAACTATATGATATATTTAAGAGACAAAGCTAAAACATATATAGATAAGATTGGATTATATATACTATGCAAATACTAAGCAGAATGAAGCTGATATAGGCAAATTGATGTGAGATCAAATAGACTAAGAAAAAAAACTTTATTTGTGGTAAAAACCATTACTTAATAATGATGAAAAAGTTCAATTCTTTGGATAATAATTCTAAACTTGTATTTACTTAATATCATTGTTCTGAAATATATGAAACCAGATTTGACAGATCTATAAGGAGAAATTGTAAAATCTACTAACCTCTTTCTGAAATTAATAGACAAATGAACAAAAATGAGTAAAGATACAGAAAATTTAAGCAACATGGTTAACAAGCTCAATGTAATGGTCCTGTACCAAATTAGAAGAATATACATTCTTCTCAAACACACATGGAACATTTCTGAAAATAGACTACTACTAAGGCATAAAGTCTGGCAGGGATCAAACAATATCTGAGCAAGAGAAACCGTATTAGTGGTCTGAATTATTTGGAAGTATTGCCAATCCTTCACTTACCACAGCAAGTTTTGTTGTTTTCAATTCTTTATTATTTTTTCATTATTGATTAAAGTATTTCATATATGTCCTTATTCCTCCATTACCCCCCACCTCCTATTCATCCTCCCACCCCCTTGATGTCTGTGTCCATTGCTTAGGCTGATATGCATACATATAAGTCCTTTGGTAATCTCTCCCCCTTACCTCTTTATCTTACTGATTGATATTTCTCTGTCTCTGGATCTATTTTTGATCATCAGTTTATGTGGTTCAATATATTGTACAAATGAGTGAGATCATGTGATATTTATCTTTCTCTGCCTGGCTTATTTCACTTAGCATAATGCTCTCCAGTTCCATCCATGCTGTTGCAAATGGTAAGAACTCATTTTTTTTTACCACAGTGTAGTATTACGTTGTGTAGATGTACCACAGTTTTTAACGTTCTCACCTGCTGATGGGCACTTAGGCTGTTTCCAAATCTTAGCTATGGTGAATTGTGCTGCTATAAAGATAGGGGTGCATATATCCTTTCTGATTCGTGTTTGTAGTTTCTTGGGATATATTCCTAGAAGTGGGATCTCTGGGTCAAATAGGAGTTCCATTTTTAGTTTCTTGAGGAAATTCCATACTGTTCTCTACAGTGGCTGCACCAATCTGCATTCCCACCAGCAGTGTACGAGGGTTCCTTTTTCTCCACATCCTCTCCAGCACTTGTCATTTGTTGATTTATTGATGATAGCCATTCTGACAGGTGTGAGATGGCACCACATTGTTGTTTTGATTCACATCTCTCTGATGATTAGTGACTTTGAGCAGGTTTTCATATGTCTCTTGGTCTTCTGTCTTCTTTCAAAAAGTGTCTATTTAGATCAGTTGCCCATTTTTTGGTTAAGTTGTTTATCTGCTTTTTGTTAAGCTGCATGAGTTCCCTGTAAATGTTGGAGATTAAACCCTTATCATGCAGTGGGTTTTCTTGTTGTTTTATTGATGGTCTCCTTTCCTGTGCAAAAGCTTTTTATTTTGATGCAGTCCCATTTGTTTATTTTCTCTTTAGTTTCCATTGCCCTGGGAGCAGTATCAGTGAAGAAATTGCTTCGGCATATGTCAGAAATTTTTCTGCCCGTAGATTCCTCTAGTATTTTTATGGTTTCATGTCATATGTTTAAGTCCTTAATCCATTTTTAGTTTATTTTTGTGTAAGGTGTAAGTCGGTAGTCTAGTTTCATTTTTTGTGTGTATCTGTTCAATTTTCCCAACATCATTTATTGAAGAGACTGTCTTGACTCCATTGTATGTTCATGCCTCCTTTGGTTCAACCCTCCTGGGTTCTCTATTCTATTCCATTGATCTATATGTCTGTTCTTGTGCCAGTACCATGTAGTTTTGAGAACAGTGGCTTTGAAATACAGCGTGAGATCTGGTATTGAGATTCCACCTACTTTGTTCTTTCTCAGGATTGCTATAGCTATTCGGGGTCTTTTTTTATTCCAGATGAATTTTTGGAGAGTGCTTTCTATGTCTGTGTAATATGGTGTTGGTATTTTTTAAAAATATATTTTATTGATTTTCTTACAGAGAGGAATGGAGAGATGTAAAAAGTCAGAAACATCGATCAGCTGCCTCTTGCACACCCCCTACTGGGGATGTACCTGCAACCAAGGTACATGCCCTTGACCTGAATTGAACCTGGGACCTTTCAGTCAGCAGGACAATGCTCTATCTACTGAGCTAAAGCTGTTTTAGCTGTTGTTGGTCTTTTAATGGGGAGTGCATTGAATCTATAGATTGCACATCAAGTTTTTTAATTCACATGCAACAGTGAAGAGCCCACTACTTAGAAAAGGGGAATTATTGTAAAGTGATAGTTTGACCCAGGTAGCTTGGCCACACTTTCCATGAAGACCTATTCATGTTTAGGGGCATTAGGGACATAACATTTTCCTCATTTAATCCTTAATACAACCTTCTGAGGCACCTGTTTAAAAAAACAGCTTAAATATGAGAAAACATAGAATTGAACAAAAGATATAGCCCACCTAAATCTGCACAGTCAGTCAATATTGGAGCTGACATTTAAATCCAATTAGGCCTCATGGCCTGTTTGGCATATTTTAATATCCTCTAAATTCCCAGACAAATCTCCTGAAGCCTTTACCCTCTTTTTTTGGATGTATCTATACAAGCTGAGTGTAATGGAGACTGGGAGTGACTATCTGGAGATATCAGGATCCAACATGTTAAGTGATTTTTTTAAAAGCATCTTTGAAAAATGTTTAAGCCTGGCTGATGTGACTCAGTGGTTGAGTGTTGACCCAAGAACCAATAGGTCATTGGCTCAATTTCTAGACAAGGCACATGCCCAGGTTGTGGGCTTGATCCCCGTTGGGGGCTGTGTAGGAGGCAGCCAATTGATGATGTTCCTCTCTCATGATTCTATCTCTCTATCCCTTTCTTTTTCTTTCTCTCTAAAAAAAATCAATAAAAATATATTTAAAAGAGAAAAAAGTTTAGTAAAAATCACTCTTTAAAGGTGAATCCTGAAGCTCTTTTTTCCTCCCCCTTAAATAAAGATTTAGATATCCAAGGTATTGTAAATGCTTTCAGCACTGATTCACACAGAAGAATGATGCTTTAGGGAAAATTTAAAATAAAAGAGTTATATTAGAGGAAAGATTCATTGTTTTTCAGGTAAGGAAAGTGAAAACCTTAACTGTGTTTTAATTTTCATCCTATGTGGACTTAATGTGACACACACAATATGTTTTGTAAGAGGCCAAACTATCTTGTTGTGGAAATTGGCGGTGGGCTCATCAGCAATATTAGTTACTCTACTCTGAGTGTGGCCTGTTTCTAGAAATGACAATTCTCTTTTGTTTGTTTTTGCTCCATTTGGTCTCTGTAGGCTTTTGGAGGGTAGTTTGAATTAGTTCACCCAGGGAAGCTCATGTAATCTTGAAGCACAAGGAGTCAGTGCAATAAAGATGTTTGCTCTCAAAACTCAGTGAGTAGTCTCAGAGAAAATGAATTCTGAAGCCTGCTTTTATCCCAGGGGCTCACCATGAAAATAATAAAAGTATATTTTATTACTGGAATAACTAAGTAAGGGGAGAAAATTCTGTTAGGAATGACTTCTCTCTTTTGGAAGAGGCAGCTTAGAAGAGTGCCATTAAAGAGAATATGAAAATGAGGATGAGCTTACCAGTCTGGCTGACTGTAGTGCGGGCAGCAAAGAAATTAGGTTGAAGGCATCGAAGAATGGTAAAAAGATGCCCAATACAATTAGACCTATTATGACCTTGGGATGATGGCTACCTCATATATGCCTTATGACTGAGACTTTGCTAAGTAGAAGATTAACTGGCACAATACCTTGAAGGTTGAAAAACTACCTTAACCTATTTTGTAGATACACTAGAGGCAAAAATACTTATTAGTTTTGTGTTTGGTTTTGCTGAGTATGGTACAGTATATTATAACTATAATAGGTCAACTCCAACTCATTAAGGCATGTTGAAATGAAGCATATTGGGTGAATGATGTATTGTAGGATATTTACATAAAATACTTAGTAACAATTGTAATGGGTATGCAAAAATGATTTTATGCATAAACACACTAAGATTAATGAAATATAATTAGACCTTATGAGAATATGGAGCTGAATCAAGGTATTTAAAAATATTTTAAATTTTTAGACAAAATGGTCTCTGTGTATTTCTCCTTTTAGGTAAGATTCATGCTTAACTTCCACCACCTTCAATTTGTTCTTTGTGACTTGGAAGCAAAGCAAAAGAAAAAAGAAAAGGTACCACTTTGGTATTAGTATAGCATTTTGTAATCTTATGGCAGTTTTTGTATTTATCGCCACATGGGTATACATTAAATCTGTATCTTTTCATTTATATGTTTATGAAGTTATAAAGATATGCACATGCACAAACAAAATAATTAAGCAAATGATATGTGTTTGACAATGTTTGGTTACTTAATGCCAATTAGAGGGTTTTTTTGTTTTTTTTTTAAACCATTTCTTTTCTAATGCAATTGCTCCCATGTTTTCTGGTTTATGCACTTAAGGACAGAATCCATTTAAAGTGTCAGAATTTGCATACATGCTGCTTTGAGTGAGACTTCTATTTATTTCAAATGGACTTGAAAAGTTATTATTGAGAGGCTTAGAGACCTGGATATCACAAGATCCATTAGGATAAGACTGAAACCACACTTTTTGGTTTCCAGCAGTTCCTTCTGTATAGGAGAGGATAGGCTTTTGACATGTGGGGAGCTCAAGGTATGTGGCTTAGCTAGATGTTTAATGTAGCCCGATTAGTCAGCTCATATCAATGAGAGTTCAGCATTACAGACACTTTGCCTAATCCTGTTGTAGGAATGTGGCTCATAATTTTCCAGAGCTCAGCAGAATGCTAAGTTAAAGGCTGCATAAGTGATTTGTATGCATCAAAGTAAGGAGTTAAATTGACAATCTCTCATCTTTTAAGACTGGAATGACCAAGGCTGTGATGCTGCTCTCTGTTGAATGTCATGTTGTTTTTCTTTTAAACCACAATGATGCAACCATTATTCATTGTAGGAAAGTATCAGTGGACTGGGTATGGGGTTATAAGTTGTGACATTTGTGCCAGAATATCTTCTCTAGTGAATGTCACAGAAGTCAGGTTTCTGTGCTGACAGCAAACAAGCCAGGGACCACAGAAATCCAGCTCTTCTGGTTTACTGGGGTCTGACTCCAACATGCAGCTCTTTCTGGTTAACTGAGAGGAGCTTTTATGTGCAGTAAAACTGGCTAAGTAAGAAATCCCACAGTATGCACAGCTATAACATTTTTTGGCTCTTGGTTATATACCTTGATGGGCTCCGAATTTAGCTTAGCAACAGAAACCTAAAAGGAAGTGAACAAATATTCTTCCAGAACTTTAAGCAGGTAAAAATATGCAATAAATAGTAGGAATTTCAAATTGAAATGTCAGAAGCTAAAGTTGCATATGAGAAAGAAATACCATTGAGAAAAAGACAAATTATTGCTGTAATAAAATGGCAGATTGCCTATCAGTGACTCTGATGTCCCTTTCCCAGATGTAGTTTTGGGGATAATCATTGTACTCACATCTACTTCAGGGCCCAGGGGTCTGCAATGGCCACCTGCAAACTGGCAGCTTTAATAGTGATCAAGTTTGATTTCAGAGCCACTGGTGACTTTCATATTAAAATACTGGGGCACCATGTTTCTGCTGGATTAGGAGTGAGAACTGGTTTGGGGTGCTTCTTATGATTCTGCATAATTTATTCAGGATTCACCCAAGCTGCTGCTTGTAGCAATAGTTCAGTCTTTTTTGTTGAAGCTTATTCCATGGTAATAGTTATAATATTGACCAATTCAAGGACATCTGGGCTGATTATAGTTTTGGGGTACTATGAATAAAACTGCTATGAAATTCGTGTATAGGCTTTTGTGGGGCAACAAGTGTTTATTTTCCAGGATAAATGCTCAAGAATGCAATTGCTGGGTCATTTGGTAAATGCATGTTTAACTTTATAAGTAATTACCAGACTTTTCCAGAATGGCTATACGTCATTTCACATTTCTACCAGCAATATATGAGGGATCCAGTTTCTCCTCATCATTTGGTGTGGTCACTGCTTTTTTTATTTTTATTTTAGAGACTATGATAAGTGTTTAGTAACATCTCGCTGTGTCTTTAAATTGCCTTTCTCTGATAGCTAGAGATGTTTAACACCCTTTCAGCCATCTATCTGCCTTCTTTGGTAGAATGTCTGCTCATGCCATTTGCCCATTTTCTGAGTGAATTCTTTGTTTTTCAGCTGTTGAGTTTTCAATGTTATTGATATATCTGCATATTAGTCTATTTTCAGATATATTATTTGCAATATTTTCTCTTAGTTCGTTGCCTATTTACTTAGTAGTTGCCATAGCAAAATTTATGATTTTGATGGTGTACAATCTATCAATTTTTCCTTTTATGGAATATGATTTGGTGTCAAATCTAAGAATTCTCTGCCTAGCTCTGGATCTTGAAGATTTTCATCTGTTGTTTTTTTCTAAAACTTTTATAGTTTTAACTTACATTTAAGTCTGTGATACATTTTAAGATATAATGTATTTTAGTGTGTCCCATAAAGATTTCTGGTTTCTAACCTGAGCTGGTTATTTTGGGAAAAGATGAAGTTTAGCTAATAGGTCATATCCAAAGATATTTTTAGCTTATCTCTGATGATGTGGGACAACTGAAGAGTAAGACTTTATCCAGTTATGACTTTTAACTAGAGAATAGTTATTGTAAAGAGTCATGCCATCTTTACAAGATAGTCAATCTAGTGTTGGATGCTACAGGGGAAAATAACATTTTTACAGAAATTCAGGGACTGCAAAAGTTTTATGGAGCTCTCTGGACATTTCCTGATACTGATGGGGCTGACCAGCAGACCCTGAGTGATGGATGAATGATTACTCTGACACACATTTCTGTGAAAGAGAGGGCTAAGGGGATGCTTGGCTATAGGAACCAAACAGCCCCCTTCACCTGCCTCCTTAGGCTTTTATCATAACAACAGCTTGAACTAAAATTCACTGTTAGATACTATCAGTAGGGTAAGCATCCTTGAGAAGACACATGCATCTACAGTGTCCTTTAAGCAAGGACGTCTAAAGACTAAGCATAAAGATTCCAGTAAAAACCTGGGGGCTCAGACATTGGAAAAATCAAGGCAGGGGTGAATGCCTTCAGCCAACTCCCCCTGGAAGTTTCCTCCTTATAGACTTTCTAATTAAGTCCTGTTCTTCCTCACATGATACCCAGAGATTTATTTTTTTATTGCACACCTGAGTAATCTATTTATAGATGCTGTTATATATGAGGAAGGCCTGTAGAGGGATGGCACTATCCCTTGGAATAAAGGTTCCAAGGTTCAGTTCTCAGGCCAGCACAGTGACTCTGGACAAAGCCCCTAAGTGTTCACTACTACAGTTTCCTTAATGGAGAGGCAAAAATGAATGGTTACTATCACTGAACTCATGAGGATGCTGGACTGATAATTAAATCATGCCTTTAAACCATTTTGAGTTCTATTGAAAATGTGTTCTCAAATTAAGTAGATATAATAAGTGTAAATATATTGTCAAGAAATGACTCACTGGGGGAGCAGAACACGTAGACCAAAATGACAGGGGTTAGTAACACCAGTAAACAGAGATGGAAAGATGACATTAAAGAAAGCAAAGAGGAATGAACATGCTGTTCTGCCAGCAGAAGGGAGCCACTGAAATGGTGGTCAGATTCAGATAAGGACCAAGGCATAGTGGTCCTTTTGCTCACTTGTTTGCAATGAATTAAACTGAAAGTGTTGGGATAAATGAGCCAAGGTGATACTCTCCATATCCACCTAATAAGTTTTTGAAAGAGTGTTTAATTGTGAAAATGCCACTGTTGTTTTATGTCTGCACCTTTCTGACTTTGCTCCTTTCAAAGATTTGATCTGTAAGGCAGCAGATAGGAATGACAGCTCTTCAGCATTATTTACTCTATAAAATATTATCCTACTTCCTACCTCCAACTACACAATTAGAAGGAAAGAAAGCCAGGGGTCCTAAGTCATTGACATTTATGGTTAAAGAATTATGTGCACTGCTCATTGGCTGAGCGACTTCAAAGAGTGGTCTTTTCTGTTTAACTTGAGCCTGACTAGGCAAGGTCCTGGCTGACTCTTGATTCCAAGGATGAAAATGGGAAGATGAACAGTCTTTTGGATAGTGTACCAAACCTGTAGCCTGGGAATGCCTCATACCTGGCACTCACTGCTCTATAGTGTCAGTGCCATATTGATTGATTAATTGATTGATTGATTTACTTATCAGATGTGAGCTCTCTAAGGCCTGGGACATTTTATCAATTGTAGTCAATTAGCATTTGTTGAATTAGCAAAATAACTTTCCAGAATCAAAACTTCAATCTTCTGAAAATCAAATCCAATTTTATCTTTCATTGGATGTCACCTTAGCCAGTTTCCCAAGGACCCTGACCCATTCTCTAAACCAGTACTTCTTAAACTTTACTGTGCACAGGAGTATCCTGGGGCTTTTGTTAAAATGCAGATTCTGATTTAATAGGTCTGGGTGGTAGGCTAAGATTCTGCATTTTTTAACAAGCTCTCAAGTGGTGCTGATGCTGTTGGTCTGTATATTACACTTCAAGTATCAAGGGTCGAACCTGGTCTCTGCCTCATATTTAAAATTTAATTTATCATCAAGTTTTGTTGCAGGGATTATTGTGATAACTTTCATCTAGTTTCCCTGCCTCTTTCCCCTCTACTCAATTAGATAATTAGCAATCAAAGTGGTATTTCTCAAATACGTTTCTATTTAGGGTAAAGCAACAACCCTCTGTTGTTAGATTTTCTTCATATTAGGAGCAGTGGCAGGGGCAAAACAATGTGACACTTGAGAATCCAAGGGCTTAGAGTCATGGTGACAAGTCTTAGGGGCCAATTCATGCAGACAGGGCTCCTTGCAGAACCCCTTCCTCCCTCCCTCCCTCCCTCCCTTCCTCCCTCTCTCCCTTCCTTAAATTCATCCATCCATCTATCCATCCATTCATCCATTGATCCACTTATCCATCCAATCATCCATTTAGCCAGCCAGTCAGTTATCTAGCCTGCCAGCTGGCCATCCATCCATCCAAATAGAGTTTTTCATGTAATTTATGGGTAAAACTCCAGTAACTTGATATCCATTATTTCAGGTTCTCTGGCAGATGAGACACCTCAATGTTTTCTAGTAAAAATATTTTGTTTTAGCCAGTCAATCCAATTTTTTTCTCACATTCTTTTTTTAAGTGAATTACTGAAGGTTTCAGTGTACACTGAATAACAACTTGTTATAAACCTCATATGTAAAAGATGGTTTCCCACTTTCTTTTTCTTTCATATTTTTCTTGCTGTGTTTGCATCCAGGTTATGGTAGATGGTTAGTGTGTAATAGATTTTAAGTGAGATATGAGCCTTTCTGAAACTGAACCTGTGATATAGCTGGCCTTGCCGCAGCGCATAGTGTGGCTGCTGTTACAGTAGAATGTCACACTTTCAGGATTAGGTTTGTTTTGGCCTTAACAAAGGAGCCCACTGTCCTTGATGAGCAGGAGAAAAAAAGGCATCCCCCTCTTTTTGGTGGATGGATTGGTGGGAGGTATCTCTCTCAGGAATTCTTAGCTCCCTGCCACTCTCTAGTCTTCAATCTGCACCCCCTTTCCCTTCTGGCTCCTACCTCTGGAGTGGTCACATTCCAGAGAGAATGCTGAGTTATGTTGATGTTTGGTAGTGTTTGTTTTCTTCTACGTTTAATTTAGCAACTCATTGCAGGGGTGTTCTTTGTTCATCTTTCCAGGGTTTTCCATACACCAACTAATGCTTAGAGCTGGCTTTCTCTAGAGAGAAGTGCTGGGAAGATCAATCAGATGTGATCTAAAAGGGTAAATCAGGTTTTCAAATGTGTTCAGGCAGCTTCTATTCAGTTAAGTGAGAAGTGCTTCCAAGGATAGAAATTTTCCCAGTGAAATGCCTCCCAAATTGCAGCAGAGCAATCATGCTTCAGATGGATGTTTTGCAGCCTGGGCATCCGGTTCTGCTTAGATTTCAAATGACCATTTAAAACTGGAGAGCAAGGGGGCGGGAGCGAGGGGAGAGGATGAAGTGCATTTTACCTGAAGGAATTTGCTAATGGAAGATCAAAGTTGGAAAAAAAAACAAAACAAAAAAACCAGTACCTTCACATGCATTATTGGAAAGTTGTGAGAGGAGGATGGGAAATAGAAGTTGTGCAAAATACTTTTTCCTAAGTTTTTCAACTCCTATAAGACTCAGGAAATAACTAACATGAAAGTTACATTATATTTCAGGGGAAACTCAAGAGAATGTTGCTTAGGCTTTTAGTACTCAATGCTGCTGCTCTCTATGTTTTAGAAGTCTTAAATTGAAAAATTTTATCATGAAAATCTACTTATTCAAAGAGTTTATATGACTATAGTGTAGCAACTTTGAAAACCACATCTCATCTTTTATCCTCTCTTATGACATTAAACTCTGGCTGTGTTTATAGGATGAAGTGAATATTCTAACCAGTTGAAGAGATTAGCCTGTCTTTACACAGTGAACTTTGGTCATGTCCTGCAGGGGACTGTTAACCTTGGGGGATTGATCAGGGGAGCCCATCTCCCTATTCCACACATCTTAAAGACTACCACTGCCAAACCAGGAAAAACAAGTTATTTCCATGATCCTTTAAAGGAGACATAATTAGGAAAATAATTTCGTGAAACATCACCCAACATAGTACCCCATCTTTTATGAATTGTCCCTTCGTTACATCCTTTTCTACACAGTCCTTGATATTATTCCCCTCTGTTAGCTTGAAAATTAAGGACTGTTTCTAGCTACACTATATGCTGTGGCAGGGCCAGCTATATCACAGTTTCAGTTTCAGAAAGGCTCATACTTCACTTAGAATCTACATGGGTTTAGTTTCAACATGAAAGTGTGATCTGAAGGCTTTCTTGCCTTAAGCAGGTCATTTGTTCTGAAGTACTCTTGTCCACAACAGGGATCTTTAAGCTGAGGGTGACTGGCTGTCTGTCAACAGGAAGAGGGGTGTTTTGCAGAGTAAACAGAGCAGCTAACAGAGCTTCCCTGAAGACCACACAGTTAGAGAGACCATGTCTTACCTGACCACATTCCAAGGAGGTGGCAAAGGGGCTTCAATTAGAATGCACTTCTGTGGACATATGATGCTATATACAGATTTTGCAACTTAGAAATCCACATACGAAACCTATATGTTCATGTTGACCAGTGTCACCCCAAAAATGTAATTTAAGGGAAAAGGATGACAGAAAATGCCTCCTACCATGAAAATTATGGATGTTTGTGACTTGTTTGGAAATTACCAGCTCTCAGCACCAAGTGTTCTACTAGCCATTTGTCCATCTATGGTTGTCAAATAAGCTTGGTCTTCCTGGCAATTCTATCTCTTAGGGTCCATGCCATCATTGTGCCTTGCTGAATCTGCCTATCAATGAAGTCTCTGTCATCTGGTCTTCTAGAATGGACAGTTTAGATGATCTTCGGGGTTCTTGATGATTTCGAAGGAGGAGATACAGGTCTAAGGAATTAAGTCCTCCATTCCTGGCATGTACATTATTATCAAATGAAACTCTTTTGCTGTTAAAATAAACCTGATCCCAAGCAGAGCTAACATTGCTTTGGGACTTCATGTTTTAAGATCTATGGGCAGACAGGTGCTACTGAACCTAGGTGTTTATAGTAACAGAGATAAATAGCTAAAGTTTGACAATGGGTTAATGACTGAATCCAGTGAGTCCTGCACTATCAGTGAGAGCTTCAAGCCAAGGAGGAAATGAGGCTGGCCCCAAAGGGCAAGTGTGACAAGGTCTAATGGCTAATATGAGAATTAGCTGTTTCTTTGGGTAATATGTCTCCAGTTCAAGATGGTTACATGATCGCCTTAGGGATATGTTACACTAGGCTACTTTTTGATTTGCTGCAATTTCCCTTTCTTAAGTACATTTTTCCTTTTAAAAATTTAACGGGACATTGCCATTTTCAAAAGTTTTAAATGGATGATCATTTCAAACTGGCAGAGAAATGCTTATAAAATGTTAACACAAAAATTAATGGAAAAAAAGACAAAAAAACATCTATGCATTTGGTCCTCTTTGTGAGTGGAGTCAGTGCCAGCTCTGCATTTGGGAGTGCAAGCCCTACTCAACCGGCTTTTTGAATGTGCACTGAGATCCAGAAGACAGATATTTGGTCACACCAAGAAATAGAACCTGCTGGCCATGGTTCCTCTAGTCAGGGCCAGTGTTGTAGAGTTGGCTGCTGCCACTCCTCCTTGTTCCCTTTGTGGATGAATAGAAAGTTTCTATCTACAAAGCTCTATGATGTTAATTTCACTTAAAGGGTCTTGAAAGCCAAACACACAATTGTAAATAAAACTAGTTGCAAACATTAGTTTCCCTAAATAAGATTTGGTGGTTAGCTTGAAATTTTACAGACTCTGATTTCCCTTAATTATGAACATAAGCTTCAGAGCCAGAAATGAGTTAAATGATTTGGTGCTTTTCACATAAGGGCCCTTCTTTGCCTTGCTCTGCTCAGGTATATTGTCAGGGTAGTAATTGTTAGCAGATTCCATAACTCCCTGGTCAATTTAAGTACTTGTATATGGGTTGGTGAAGTGATGATATCATACAGAAAGCACACTGTCAGGGTAGTAAATGTTAGCAATATGATGGTACTTTCATTTTTTCTCTGCCTTTGTGATAGTAGAATAAAGGTTAATATACAGGTCTGCTTTTATTATTGAAACAAATACTCACATTTTCTCTAAGATAAGATGTTTAATCAGTGAGTTTTACTGAATTAAATTGAAATAATTCCATGAAGACTTAAATCAAAATTTAAAAATGTAAGTAAAAGAACAGCATTTCAAATCAAGCAATATAAAGCCCAAGGGGAGAAGATAGGCAGAGAGAGGGGACGTAAATCATTTGTGAGGACATAATATAACTGTACTTGATTTGATGAAATATGTTTTTTATGGGTAACATATTTCTCAATCACTAATCATGGGTTATTAGTTGGTTTTAATTACTATATCCTCAGATCGTTATACATGGCCTGACATAGGTTTGGGGCTCATAAGTTGACTATGGTGATTACGTAGCTTTGGAAGTTGCTACGTAAGGATAGTAGGGACTAGCAGGAGAACACAGAGGCAGGAAGAGAAGCCATGGTTTGGAAGTTTCCATAATGGGGCAGTAGAAGGGACAAAGTTCAGTAAATGGAAGCCACAGAGATTGACATTTGGATTTGGCAAGAAAATTCCAAGAGGAATATTAGTGCAATTTTAGACGGTTAAGTTCTGAGCCACAAACCACAGATTTGTTGGTAGTAAAATAAACATCTTTCCAGCACCACACATAGTGGGGTTCTATAGCCTGTAGTTATTAAACTATGCATTGTATTGAGTTGAATTGAATGTTATCTGGGAGAGGGGAGGTATATAGTTCAAGTGACAGCCAGAAATGCTAACCTGGGCTCAACCTCAAGGCAGCTGTGAACTGGAAATAGGAGTGTGAAAATGCAGGGTGTCTAGATAGAAAATAGGCCACTCTCAGAGCTGGAATAGATCTCATTGAGTCCATTCCCTCCATTGGTTTAGTCGCACAATCAACACTAAAGTGGATGCTCCCTAATTCTCAATGTAGAATTTTTTTCTCTTTACACTTTACTGTGACTTCTTTCTGATCCAGATGAGAGCCAGGAGACTCCCGAATTACGTGACTTGCCCATGGTCACCCTAGTGAGGGGCAGAAGCCATAGTCTGTTTGATTGTGTAGCCTATGAACGTAACTAGAGGGTTAGAGGGTTTTGTGGTAGGAGGAAAGAGCACCTTAAGAGGGATGCTTAGGAATAACTACAATAAGGAGGTTACAAGTACATTTGAGCTGAAATCCCAGAGATATGGGAGGGAACTAGTCATGGGAAACTGAAAGTTGTTCAGGCTGAAGGGATTGCAAATGCAAAGACCCTGAAATTGGTTCCCCCTAAGAGCTGTTGATAAAATCTTTGCTTATGCTTTTTTTGGAGGTAATTCTTTGACCAGACCCATTGGGCAAGTGTTACTTTGTTGGTGTATTTAAAGTAAGAGTTTACACCAGAGGCTCATGTTATGAGATGCCATTTAAAACTTGTTTGTTTACCTACTGAGTTTTTGGTAAGAGGAGGATGGATCAATGGAGTGTAAAAGGGATCCAGGAGCAGTGAGAAGGAAATTAAGTTAGGCCTTGTAAGTACCTGTAGGACCAGGTTATTGGTAAAATACTGACAAATATTTCCACTCTAAGACTATTAGTTAACATACATCAGACTACAGGATTCCTAGAAGCATTTTTTTCCTGCTTTCATCAGATGCTTATATTCACAGAGGCAAATGAATCAAAGGCAAGGAACCACTTGCTGCTAGAAACATAAAACCATCCCCTGGAACAAAGCAAAACAAGGCCAGGATTTTACTTCCTGCTCTGTAACTAACTTGCTTTTGATTTTACAAGTTTTACTTTTCTGTTTTATGTGTGGTATGCATAGGTATAAAATGTTTACCACTATTCTCACACAATTGTAATTTCACCCATGGGATTCATGTAAGCATCAACAAAATCCAAGTTCTCCAAAGTATTGATCTTAATGGTGCTCCTTGGTAGTTATTTAATTAAAATGTGTTTTTTGGAAGAGTTTATTATAAGTTGTCTCACATTGCCAAGGAGAAAAGACAATGGAGCCCAAATCAAAGCTATTTGTTTCCCCCTCCTTTTCAATGGTGATAATAATTTTCAAGGTTACATTCTGTGATACTCAAAGTTGGTCACGCAAAACACTTGAACAATAATCAGTTACAAAAGGAGTAAGGTCTGAAGATCTAATGTATAATATGGTGACTTTAGTTGATAATACTGTATTATATAATTAAAATTTGCTAAAAGAGAAGAGCTTAAATGTTCTCACCAAAAGAGAAAAGAAAGGTAACTAATGAGGTGATGGATATGCTAATTACTTGATGGTGGGAATCCTTTAACAATGTATATGTATGTCAAATCCTTTTGCTATATACTTTATTTTAATAATCAATTATGCCTGAATAAGCTAAAATATATTTAAAAATAAGAATTGGTTCTGAGATTTAGGTTAATTTCTCCAGTTACAAAGCAGAATGCATTTTACTAAAATAGGATCCTTAGATTTGTTTGGATATGCGGTTTATTCTTGATTCCAAGAAAGTTTAATGACAGTCAAGATTCATAGCAAACAGTTTTTACAAGTTGTAGGAAGAAAAGAATAAAATTCTCATATTATGAAGCTTAAGTCCAAATTTGAAGGCTTTCAGGATCCCGGGATAGCAAATGGTAGAGTGATGAATACATTAGGAACTTATGTTCACATCATCATCTTATATCCACTTAAGAATGGTGTTTGGGCTGGTTAGATGCGGGTTTCTGATTTCTTCATTTACTACCTCCTCTGCAGCTATATAAGTGATGGCCATCCTTGGTGGTAGTAAAATTATGCTGTATGAAATACTGCCTCCCTAAGGATCTCACTACAGGCCAAAGGGGGTTACAAGAAATTATTGTTGCTGCTGTAATGCTCCATATACCAAGACTAAACCACAAGATGATGTAATGCGCATTTTTGCTTTTGAAAAGTGGTTGAAGGGAAACCAGGATGTGAACTATTGCCAAATGAAATATAATGCCACAGAAAAAAAAGAGAAGAGAAGATGCTGTAAACTTAAAATCATTACAAAACTGACCATCTGGGTTATATATTAAACCACAGTTCTTAATTTGTTATGGTTTGAGGAAGGCTTCACAATATATGCCTCTTCCCTCTACCTTCCTCAGCCTCAGGAAAACATTCTACTTTCATAACTGCAGTTAGCAAAATTTTCCCCTAACCTCAGTTGTGTGTGTGTGTTTGTTTAAATCAAAACAACAGTTCTTAGTAAAGGCATTGTATTTGCTTTCTTCTTTTCATTTGACCTTACTATATATGGTCTTTTATTGCTAATTTCATTTCAGCTGCAGGAAATACACCAGTGTAGTGGCCACTGGGCCAAGAGATAAATCAATTTAATGCTGAGCTGACAGTTGAAAACCTCTCAGTAGAGCCCGTTTAACTAACTTTGGAAAACCCTCAGGCAACAAAATCCTGGCATTTCCATGTTTTGAGACCACTGAGTAGTAGCCCTGTTTTGATAATCATTTTAAAGTATTTTACTTAATTAGAGCAGGATTTGCTCAGGCAGAACATCACATTTACATGTTAAACTGGCTTTAGCACCTCATAGCTACCCATTGTTTCTAATCAGAAGAGACAGCTTGGTGACTGGCTTCATGATAGTTGAGGTTCAGTACACTGTAGGCTTTGGAAGTTCTTAATCCCAAACCTGGGGTTCCTGGGAGGTTCTACTATGAATCTGGCTTTGAAACATATGCTTTCATTTTAATTTAAGAAAGCTGGATGGAAAGAGGCCATATGCTAACCTGACAAGCTCAGGGAAGGCCTGTGTGGTGGCCTACAAACACAAAGACCTAAAGTTAACTACAAAGGATGATCTGAAATTAAAACTTTTTATTTTATTTTTAAAATATATTTTACTGATTTTAGAGAGGAAGGAAGAGGGAGAGAGAGATAGAAACATCCATGATGAGAGAGAATCATGGATCATCTGCCTCCTGCAAGTCCCCCACTAGGGATCAAGCCTACAACCTGACCATGTGCCCTTGACCGGAATCAAACCTGGGACTTTTCAGTGCGAAGGCTGACACTCTATCCACTGAACCAGACCGGCTATGGCTGAAATTAAAACTTTTTAAACTAAAAGCAGTTATGCCAGGTAGTCATGTCCTATGCTAGAATCCTCCCTGATAAAGCCAATCAATCTCTAATTCAGCCTGTCTATTGTCTTTTTGCATCTACCATAACATATCTTTGGAAGTCAGGGTAACTAACTTCCCTTTTTCTGGACCTCTGGCATAACAACCCAACGTGAGCAGAGCAGAGACACATAAATCCTCTCATTGTTACTGTCACATTAATTGTTGACTTTTCATCATCCTGTACCCATCTATGAAAAGATGTATGTGTCTCTCATTTTACTTTTTTATTCAATCCCAGAGGTTTGCCAGTTTTGCCTTCTACCCTCCCCTCCAATCTATCACCAAAAAATTTCGTATAGCCCACTTATGTATTTTCTTTTCATTATAATGTATAAAATAAATTACAGAACTGCTAGTCTCTGTACCATTTTCTCAATCCTTCCAGCAATTGTTGATAGTTTGGCTCAAATAAACTCACAAAAATTCTCAATAGGTTTGAATGTTTCTTATGTTGACACACATAACCCATGTACTACTCAGCTACTTTGATAGAATTCTCAAGTGTTCTCCTAGTTCTCCTTTTAAAAAACAACTGTTTTGGGTGTTACAGAAAACAAGAAAAGAACCAAGCAATGCTTAGAGAGATGGAGTTACATTTATTACACGGGGGCTCACAGGAAAATGTCTCTCAAATTCTGGACCCCAATATGGAGGAACTTTCCCTATTTATATTTTTTACCTTCTTTGTCTCCCAAATATGGGGTATTTCTGGCTCCCTTTGCAAATTCTTAAAGAGCCCTTATGTGCTGGGGCCTTGAGACCTCAACCAAAGGCCTGGCCTGGTGCCAGCACTGATAATTTTGTCTGGGGAAGGTTTAATGGCCTCTCTGAAGTGGGAGTAGTATTATTTTTCTTATTATTTAAGCAAGCAAGCATTTACAGAAGCCAAATAGCAGGGTTAAAATTTCAAACAGAAGTTTTTACATAAGATGGATGTTTCATAGGTACACAATTTATATACCATGCCATACAATTCACCCATTTAAAGGGTACAATTCAGTGGTTTTAGTATATTCACAAAGTTGTGTATCTAAAACCACAGTAAGTTTTAAGCTGCTTTTATTATCCCACAAAGAATCTCCATATTCTTTAGCCTTCACCCCCCAACCCCAATCCTTCCATTTCTCACAGCCTTAGGAAATACTAATCAATCCACCTTCTGTCTGTATTTGAGTATCATGCACATTTTTGTAAATGGGAAAATACAATATGTGATTCTTTGTGACTAGTTTCTTAGTTCATCTATGTTGCAGCATCAATCAGTACTTCATTTAATTTAATTGCTGAGTTATATTTTGTCAACATAAGAAACATCTAAACCTGTAAGAACTTTTTATGAATTTATTTGAGCAAGACTGATGACAATTGCCAGAAGCAAAATTTCAATGGATTGAGAATGGCAGTTTTGCACCTTATTTTATACATTACAATCAAAAGAGGAAGCATAGGCATTCAATGAAATCTACTGGTGATAGATTAGGGAGTTGGTAGAAAGCAAAGTTGTGGTGGTATGGAGGAGGTTTAAGTGGAAGAATTCTTGGGATTGGATAAAAAAGTAAAATTAATACTCATACATTTAAAAATATTTTTTCTATTGATTTCAGAGAGGAAGAGAGAGAGAGAGAGAGAGAGAGAGAGAGAGAGAGAGAGAGAGAGAGAGAGAGAGAGAGAGAGATGATGATGAGAGGGAATCATTGATGGATAGAAACCATAACTCAGACATATGCCCTTGACCAGACCTCCTGGTTCATAGGTTGATACCCAACCACTGAGCGAGGGGCAGGACTCATACATTTTTACATTTGTGGTTATAGGATACTTAGCAGTCAACAATTAACATGATAACATAACAGTGAGGGGATCTGTGGTCTTTGCTCTGGTGCAGTGGTTGTGCTCCAAGGGTCTGGAAAAAAAGAAATTACTATAATATCTCAAAGGTTTATCATCATAGATGAAAAAAAAAAGACAACAGACAGATTCAGTTAAGGTAAAGGTTGATCTTTGTTAGGGAAAAAATAGCAGCTTAAGACATGACTACTCACCATAAACTGCTTTTAGCCAGAAAGTTTTAATTTCAGATCATCCTATGTGGTTACTTTCAGTCTCTGAGTTTGTAAGGCCATCATGTAGGAATCCTCTGAGATTGCCAGGTTTAGTTCGTGACTCCGTTTTCACCCACAATTCCATTTTATGAGTGTACCACATTATTTATTTATCAGTTGGTGGACATTTGCGATGTTTCTACTTTTTGACTAGTGAATTTGACTGCTATGAACATTTGTGTAGAGCTCTTTGTGTGGACATATAGATTCATTTATCTTGGGTGTATACCTTGAAGTGGAATTGCTAGATTATTTGGCAACTCTCCCAATTTTTTTAAGGTAGCTGCATCATTTTATATTCCCATCAGCAAAATATGAGGGTTTTAGTTTCTCAATATTCTTCCCGACACTTCTGACTATTGGTCTTCACATCTTAGCCATTCTAGTGGGTGTGAAGTGGTATTTCATAGCAATTTTGACTTGCATTTCTTAATGACTAATTATATTGATCATCTTTTCATCTGCTCATAGGCCACTTGTATATTTTCCTTGAAGAAATGTTTATTCAGAATCTTTGTTCATTTTTAAATTGGATTACTTGACTTTTTAGTAGTGAGTTATGATACAGTTCTTTATGAAGTCCAATACAAGTCTCTTATCAGTTATTGCATTTGTAAAACTTTTTAACCATTCTGTGAATTGTCTTTTCACCTTCTTGATGATGTTCTTTGGAACACCAATGTTTTTAAATTTGATGATGTCCAGTTCATCTTTCTTCTTTTTGTTGTTGGTGTTTTTGTTATCAAATCCAAAAAAATCATTCCCTATCTAGGGCTTTAAATATTTACAGCTATGTTTTCACCACAGTTTTATATCTTACAGTTCTGTCTTTGGACCATTTTAAGTTATTTTTTATATATGATATGAAGTAGGATTCCAAGTTATTTTTTTTGCATGTGAATATTGACTTGACCCAAAACCATTTGCTGAAAAGGCTATTGTTGGCAGTTCCCTACTCTATCCTGGAACACTCTCATTCTGGCAACTTCAAGCAAAGAAGACATGGAGGTGAGGTGAGCTGGCTTTGATGGCAGCAATACAATAACCACACTCCAAGTCTTCAGCTGTGATGAGCTATTCTATCTCAACTGTAAAGTGGATTCACTTGGGCTTCCATAGTCAGAGTATTTCATTGTTGCATTGGAAGGTGTTAGAGAGTTAATGGATTACATTTTGGGTAAAGCAGAAAACTCCGTGTCTATGAAAGAATGGCATGATCAAATCACAGCTCTATCTGTTGCCTCAGAATATTGATGCATTGTTTTAGCTGCTAGGTTTTTGGAGTTATTACATAAGATTTAAGAAAGGGATAAGACAAGGATGTCTAAATTCAGCTCCTTATCAGTAATTCACTGGAAGTCCTAGACAGCACAGTAAAGCAAGAAAAATAAAAAAAGTATGAGAATTGAGAAGGAAGAAACAAAACTTATTTTGCGCAAATATATACATATAGAAAATCTATAGTAATCTTCAAAGAAATATTTGGAATTTGTAAAAGTTAAAGTTGTTAGGTATGAAGTTAGTATAAAAACCAATTGCATTTCAATATATAAATAATAAAGTTTAGAAAAAGATGCCATTTGGCATAACACCAATGATCGTTAAATGCTTAAGAAATGTATCAAAACTCTGCAAGACCTCTCTGAAGTTTATAAACTTTATTACAAAATATTAAAGATGACCTACCTAAGTGGAGACAAAAACTACATACATGGATTAGAGGACTTGATATTATATAATGTAATTCTTGCCCTAGCTGGCTTGGCTCAGTGGATAGAGCGCTGGACTGCTGACCAAAGGGTCCGAGGTTTAATTTTGGTCAAGGGCATGTACCTCTGTTGTAGGCTCCTCCCTGACCTGGGCTCTGGTCGGGGTACCTGCAGGAGGCAACCAGTTGATGTGTTTCTCTCACATTGATATTTCTCTCTGTCTTACCCTCTATTTTCCACTCTCTAAAAATAAATGAAAAATATCCTTGGATGAGGATTTTTTTAAAAAAGAAGAAAATTACAGTTAAAAAACAATAATAAATAAATAAAACATCATTCTCTCCAAGTCAATCCACAGATCCAAAGTAATGGTAATCCCAATTCCAATTATTTTTGTGGAACTTGTTAAATTGATTAAAATATTTTTATTGGTCTTTAGAGAGATAGGTAGAGAGAGGGATAGAGAGAAAAACATTGATGTAAGAGTGAAACATTAACTGGTTGCCTCCTGCATGTCCCCTACCTGGATTGAGCCAGCAACCTGGGTATGTACCCTGATCAGGAATCACTTTGGGTGCACAGGAAAATATCAATTGAGCCTCACCAGCCAGGGCTGTTTAGTTGATTTTAAACTAACAGAAGAATGGAACCAGCCAAGAAGAGATGATATTCTTGAACAACAAAATGGGTAATCTTGCTTACTCAGAGGTCAAGCTTTGATAAAAGAATATTGTGTTAATAGTGCCAGAGTAGTTTTCTAGACAAGTGCAACAGAATTTGAGAAACAGATTCAGGAATACATGGATTTTGACATACTTTAGAGGAGGCAGTGCATATCAGTGGTGAGTGGATAGTTTTCAGTAAAGGTAGTATGACAATTAGATATTTGTATGGGAAACAAGTTTACTAGATTTTACTACCTTATCATACAAACAAAAATATAAATTCTTGATTTATTATTTAAAAACTAGATGTGAAAAGCAAAGCTAAAAAGCCCTTTGAAGATAATGTAGAAGAGTGTCTCCATGGAAAGAGTGTCTCTAAGGGTGGAAAATAACTTTTAAAATTAACCATAAAATAAAGCGCTAACTGTAGAGGAAATGTTTTATATACAGCTTTATTGAAGTGAAGTAACTTTGTCTATCAAAAGATACCATAAGGAACCCTTGCCAGTTTGGCTCAGTGGATACAGCATTGTCCTGCAGACTGAAGGGTCCCAGGTTGGTTTCCAGACAAGGGCACATGCCTGGGTTGCAGGCTCAATACCTTGTGTGGGGTGTGCAGGAGGCAGCCAATCAATGAATCTCATTGATGTTTCTATTTCTCTCTCCCTCACCCTTCCTCTCTGAAATCAAATATATTAAAAATATATTTAAAAAACAGCTATCATAAGGATAATAACAAGAGAAGGCACAAATTGGAAGAGGACATTTGCAAAAACATTACACAGTTTTCAATATCCAGAATACAGAGAAGTATAGCTGGAGGAAAAAAAGAAAAGAAAAAAAATATGTGAAAGATCAATAAGCAGAGAAAACTAAATGTCTAACAAATTAAATTTTGTGTATCCAGCCTCATTAATAATCACAAGTGCAAATTAAAATTACACTGAGACATCATTATGCCATAAAATTAGCAAAAATAAAATTGATACACAAGCTTTGGTACTGTGGGAATGGAGTCTTTTCTGGAAGTGTAAGGTGGTACAAATGGGTTGGAAAGCAATTTGACATCCTATATAATCCTATGTAATAAAGAGATAGTATACAAATTGCCATCACATCCTCACACCATCACATAATAATGACTCAGACACTCAACACTTGGGAGAGAGAAATGGGGACCAGCCAGGCACAAATGAGCTCGCCAGAGAGGAATGGGGACCAACCAGGCTGTGGACCAGGAGAGGGACAAGCTGCCCGCCCTGTAGTTCTGGATGCCCATGGTTGCACCTGCGGCTAGGGAGAGGGACAAGCCACCCACCCCACAGTCCTGGGCATCAGCGCCTGTGGCCTGGTCAAAGCCTCCCACCCACAGTCCCCTGTGGTTGTGGCTGGCCTGGCCTTAGCTTGCCTGGGTCCTGGGTGCTTGCCGCTGGCCATAGGGAAGGAAGCCCGGGTCCCAGTTGCCAGCTACCAGCCAGGTGTGGGGCGAGGCAGAGGTGGTTAGGAGTGATCAGGCCAGCAGGGGAGCAGTTAGGGGCAATCAGGCTGGTAGGGGAGCAGTTAGGGGTGATAAGGCAGGCAGGCAGAGGTGGTTAGGGGTGATCAGGCAGGCAGGCAGGCGAACAGTTAGAAGCCAGCGGTCCGAATTGCTAGAGGCAGGTGGACATCCCCTGAGGGGTCCTGGATTGGAGAGGGTGCAGGCCAGGCTGAGGGCTTCTCCGCCCCCATGCACTAATTTTGTGCACAGGGCCTTTAGTTATCTAATAAAATATGTATACACTTATGACATAGCAGTGACACCTCTAACTATAGAGCATTGGTATTGCATTATAAGAAACACACACAAAAAATATCAATAGCAGCATAATTGGTAATAGTAAGAATCAGAAATGTTTATCAGTAGGACCATGGACAACTTGTGGTATATTCATAAAGTGGAATGCTCAATGAACAAGCTCTAGCTACACAAAAGGCTGACTCACACATTATTGACTGAGAGAGGGAAATTAGACCCAAAGTATGGAGGCATAGAGCAGACTGACATACCTTGATGTGGGGACGAGAGGAGAGAAATTAAAGAACTTATGTACTTAGTAGAGTCCTGGTGAACAAAATTCATGCATGGGAAGCGAGTGTCCCTCAGGCCAGCCTTCATCCTTTCCAGTCTGGGACCCCTCAGGGGATGTCTGATTGCCAATTTAAGCCCCCAATCTCAGGCCTAAACAGGCAGTTGGACATCCCTCTCACAATCTGGGACTTGCTGGCTTTTAACCACTCGCCTGCCTGCCTGCCTGATTGGCCCTAACCACTTCTGTCTGCCAGCCTGATAACCCTCTAACTGCTCCCCTGCCAGCCTGATTGACAACTAACTGCTTCCCTGGTGGCCTGATGTCCCCCAACTTCCCTCCTCTGCCAGCCCCGATTGCCACCAACTGCCTTCCCCTGCTGGCTGTTTGCTCCCAACTGCCCTTCCCTGCCAGTCTGATCAACCACAACTGCCCTCTCCTGCTGGCCATCTTGTCACAATGTGGGAATGGCCATCTTGTGATGACATGAGGACAGCCATCTTGTGATGAAGTGAGGTCATTTGAGGGCCACCTAGGCTTTTATTAGCATAGCCCATGGGCATGGGCAATAGGGTAGTGAAGCCCTGGGGGTGAGGGGAGGAGGATAGAGGGGAGGAAATGGGCAATATCTGTAATACTATCAACAAAAATATATTTTAAAAACCAATATTAATAAAAGAATATAAACAGGAGAAACTAAATTCTAATAGATCAGATGGAAAGAAGCAAGGAGATAATGGTCACAGGATTGAGAATGTGGAGACATCGGGGCACACAAGTGATGGTGCTTAATCAAGGGACCAGAGGGCCTCTGAACTGTGACCATTATCCTATAGCTAAACTTGGGCCATGGCCACATGTAGTGTTTACTTCATAATCTTTAATTTGTATATGTGGGTGAAAATGTATGCTAGGATTAATCTATAAATTAAGCATATCAATTACCATGACATAAAACACACAGTAATGGTTTAACCCAATAATCAGAATTGTGGTAAAAATGCTTATTTTTAAAATTTTATCTTTTTTTAAAAAATATATTTTATTGATTTTTTACAGAGAGGAAGGGAGAGGGATAGAAAGTTAGAAACATCGATGAGAGAGAACATCGATCAGCTGCCTCTTGCACGCCCCCTACTGGGGATGTGCCCGCAGCCAAGGCACATGCCCTTGACCGGAATCGAACCCGGGACCTTTCAGTCCGCAGTCTGACGCTCTATCCACTGAGCCAAACCGGTCTCGGCTTAAAATTTTATCTTTTAAGAAAACATGTAGATTTTGAAATATCGTGCAAACAGAAAGTCATATTTTAGTACTGAAAAATTAGCCATAAATCTTGTCATGGAATTGATATTATGATGTTAAAAAAGGCTATTGTTTTCCCTTTGACTTAGCATCCATGTTGAAAATCAATTGACCATAAATATGAGGGTTTATGTTTCGAATTCAATTCTGTTACATTGATCTATGTCTATTTTTATGCCAGCATTACACTGTATTGATTAATGTTTTGAAATAGGGAAATATGAGTTCTCCAACTTTGTCCCTTTTTTCCACGATTGTTTTGGAAATTCTAGGTCTCTTCAATTTCCATGTGAATTTTAGGATCAGCTTCTCTATGCAAAGAAAAGTAAGAATTTAATGGGGAATGCATTGAATATGGAAATCAATTTGGAGAGTATTGCCATCCTTACTGAATCAGGTCTTCTGATTCATGAACATTGGATGTTCTCTCATATTTTTTAGTCTATTTAATTTCTTTACATAATGTATTTTAGTTTTCAGAGCATATATTTTGCACTTCTTTTATTAAATTTATTTCTACATACTTTATTTTTAATAACCCTATATAATAAAAAGAGTGATATGCAAATTGACTGTACCTGCGATCAAGCCACACCTTCAATTGACCCATAAGGCAATCAGGAGCAAATAAACCTCAACCAAGATGGCTACAGGCACTAAGAGCAGGAGGGATGCTTGGGTTTCCCCAGCAATGGAGGAAGCCAAGCTTTCCACTTGCCCTTGCCAGCCAAGGCCTCCACTCAATGCTACAAAGTTTCAATTATAGAAGATTCATCCCAACAGAAATGGCAGCAACCCAGATGCTGGAGAGAGCAGAGGATATGGTTGCCTGGGGGATGGAGGAAGCCAAGTTTCTTAAGCCCTAGAGCCTAGGCTCCACTTGAGGCAAAAAAGTTATAATCATAGAATTTAAATTATCACCAGCAGAAATGGCTGTCACCTCAGAGCAAGAAGAAGGATTAACTCCGCTCCAGGCTACAAAGTTTAAATTGTAGAACATAAATTAATCTCAGATCCCTGGGCCTCCACTTGGGTTGCTGGGGGTTATGGGCAGCCTGCAAACCACCATAGATCCCTTGTCTAGGTTGCCCCCTCCCCTAAAGGAACCCTCACCCTGATCCAGGACACCTTTCAGGGCAAACCAGCTGGCCCTCACCCATGCACCAGGCCTCTATCCTGGTAATAAGCATATTGACCATCACTCCAACACACAAGAGGCCTGTCCTCATGTAGTCAAAGATCATGCCCCCGTATGGACACAAGATGGCCACCACAAGATGGCCAGCATGGGAGGGCCTTTGGGAGGTTCCAGGCCTGCAAGGTAGGGCAGTTGTGGGCAATCAGGCCTGCAGGGAAGGGCAGTTAGGGATGACCAGGCTGGCAGAGGAGGGAAGTTGGTGTCAAACAGACTGGCAGGGCAGCAGTTAGACATCAATTAGGCTGGAAGGGTAGTGGTTAGGGAGTGATTAGGCTGGCAGGCAGAAGTGGTTAGGGGCAATCAGGGAGGCAGGCAGGCTAGCAGTTTGGAGCCAGCAGTACTGGATTGTGAGAAGGATGTCCAAACTGCCCATTTGGGGTCAATCCTACTGGGATCAGGCCCAAACTGGCAGTCAGACATCCCTCGATGGGTCCCAAATTGGAGAGGGTGCAGGCTGTGCTGAGGACACCCCCCTATGCACGAATTTCATGCATCTGGCCTCTAGTATTTGTATAAAATGATTTCTGGTACCATGAATTAACCAAGCAGATATAACCTTATTATTTGATAAGACTAGTAAGATACAACTCGATTATCTGACCTATATATTTATGCTTTAAGGCAGGGCATTCATACCAAAAGACTCTTGTATTGGTTGTTATCATTTTTTTTAAATTTGAAAATATAAAGAAAAAGAGGTTAGTGACCCTGACTAAATAGTCAGGTGTTGCATGTTTTAAAAATTCTTGCCTTGGATGGTGTGGCTCTATTGGTCCTGTGAACCAAGATCACTGATTTGATCCTGGTCAGGGCCCATACTCAGATTATAGGTTCCATCCTCAGTAGGGGTGCTTAAAGGAGGAAACCAATCAATGTTTCTGTCTCCCTCTCCTTTTCTCTCTAAAATCAGTAATATATATATATATATATATATATATATATATATATATATATTTAAAAATTGTTGCAGCACACTGGTTGAAAATTACTGCTCTAGAGCTGTTAAAAACAGTATTCCAGATCTGCTATAAAATCTGTGACCTTCCATCCTCTGACTTTCTCCTTCAAAAGATACCCAACTAGCTTTCTAAACTAACCCTTTGAGCCTGTGTACTGTTTGCTTGGAATATTTTGCCTGTCTCTCATGTCTCTGCTGGCTGAAATTTTATCTATCCTCAGGGACCATCTCAAATCTACTTCCCTGGTTTCCCCTGTAACTGATAAACTGTTCTGCCTATAAACTACCAAGGCATATGATGTTTGGGTACCATAACCAGAATTGTCTTCCTCTGTGTACTTTTTTTGACTGAGTTCCTGCCCCCAACTGAGAATGCAAAATTTCTTAAGGTCAGGTAAGGATTCCATATTCTTAGCAGTAGACCCTTTTCTTCAGTATGTTTGATGCCCAAATATTTCATCCTTTTCAGTTCTATTCTTGCTTTCCTTTGGGATAATTGTATATATTTTAAGATTCCATTTTATTTCTATTATAGGCTCATTAGTTATGCTCTTCTATTTGTGTGTTTACCCCAGTGGTCATTTTAGAGTGTACAACTTATAACTAAACTAGCTATGTGTAGATGCATAACAAAATTGACCACAAATTTGGTAACTAAAGCAATAAATACTTACTTCACCTTTTATGTGAGTTAGGAATCCCAGAATGACTTAGCTGGGTTTGCTGGCTCAAGGTTTCACATAAGATGCCAATCAAGGTATTGGCTGAGGCTGCAGTCACCTTATCTGAAAGCTTGACTGAGGGAGGATATACTTCCAAATTCACTCAAGTGGTTGTTGGCAAGATTCAGTTTCTAGTATTCTGTTGGACTGAGGGCCTCAATTCTTCACTGACTGTTGGCCAGAAGCCACTGTCAGTTCCTTGCCCCATAGTCCTCTCTGAATGGCAGCTTACCACAAGGTAGCTGCTTCCATTAGAGTAAATAAGATATAAAAAGAGAGGGTGAACATAAGAGAAGTCTAGTTTTTGTACCATAATCTTGGCAGTGACATCCCAGAAATTTTACTCTGTTCTGTTTGTTGGAATGAGTTACTAGGTCCATTCCACACTTAAAGGGAAGGAATTACAAAAAAGCACATATGATAGAAGTGGATTATGGAAGCCATTTTAGAAGCTGCCTTCCATAACATCTTTCTAATTTTTAACATTCTACTATTATACTTGAAATACTATTATACCATTTAACATATAATATGAAAACATTACAACATAATATTTTAAAATTTTCCAGCTTTTGTTCTATTTTTCTATATACATGATACAGAATATAATGTAATGTAATGTTATTAGTTTGTTTTAATTATTTTTGAAAGAAATAGTTATTTTTGAAAGAGATTTTTAAATATTAAAATATATTTAATATTTCCTCACATGTTTATCCATTTCAGTGCTCTTCATTCCTTTTTGTATCTCTGTTATTCCATTTGGTATTTCTCCCATGTTGAAATAATTTTATTATTTCCTATAGTGATGAAGTTTTGACTATGAATTATTTTTCTTCTTCTTTTCTTTTTGTTCATTGAAATGTTTAGATTTGTGCATTTATAGTTTTCATAAAATTTTCAAACATTTTTGGTCTTTATTTCTTCAAATCTTCTGGGACTTGATTAGACCTCTTGGTATTTTCCCATAGCTACTTATGCTTTCTTATTTCTTCCCAGTCTTTTTCCTCTGTTTCATTTTGTATAGTTTATGTTGCTTTGTCTTTAAGTTCACTAATCTTTTCCTATGCTAGTGTGCTAGTAATTCCAGCCCATGTATTTTATATTTCAGACAGTATATATATATATATATATATATATATATATATATATATATATATTTTCTAGATGTTTACTATGGGCCTTTTCTACATCTTCCATGTTTATAGTTAGCATACCCAATCTTTCCTCTAATTTCTCATCAAATGGAATTATATTTGAGACTGTTTTAGTGTTGTTATATGCTATTGAATGTGCTTTTTTTAATATATTTTATTGGTTTTTTACAGAGCAGAAGGGAGAGGGATAGAAAGTCAGAAACGATGAGAGAGAGACATCGATCAGCTGCCTCATGCACGCCCCCTACTGGGGATGTGCCCGCAGCCAAGGTACATGCCCTTGACCGGAATCGAACCCGGAACCCTTCAGTCTGCAGTCCGACGCTCTATCCACTGAGCCAAACCGGTCCTGGCTGAATGTGCTTTTAAGGGTTGTATCTTACTGTTTCATTGTATGTTTAATAATTTTTCTTAGATTTTGGATATTGAGGATTTCATATTGGGTGCTGGATTTTATTGTATTACTTCAAATATTGTTGAATTTTGAACTGGGATACAGTTTGTTGAAATCAGTTTGATCCCTTTGAAGCTGGCTTTATGCTTTGTTGGGATAGTATCAGTACAGCCTTTAGCCTAGGGCTAATTTTATCCCACTACTGAGGCAATACATTTATGAGGGCTCTAATCAATACCTCACGTATTACAAGGTCTTTCTACTCTGCTCCTGCCCCTTTACAAGCTTCTGGGAATTGTTCAATGTACTTTATTTTCTAATTAGAGGCCCGGTGCACAAAATTTGTGCACTGGGGGTGGGGGGGTGTCACTCAGCCCAGTCTGTGTCTTCTTGCAATCCTGGACCCCTGAGGGATGTAGAAGTGAACCAAGCAGCAGATGGCCAGGAAGGAGCCAGAACCAGGGCAGGCACCGTGATGCTCATGCTCATTATGGTCCACTGAGCCTGCTGCTTACTCAACGTGGTAGTGCTGCTGTGGAGTTGGGAGAGGCTCCTACTGTTACAGCTGCGCTCACCAGACATGAGCCCAGGTACTGGGTGAGCAAAAGCATTTCCCCTGTGGGAGTTCACTGACCACCAGGGAGCAGCTCCTGTGTTTATCATCTGCCCTCTGGTGGTCAGTGCATGTCATAGTGATTGGTTGAACAGTCGTTCCAGTCATTTCACTGTAATGGTTGTTTAGGCTTTTATATATAGATGATTCTTTCCTTGGTCTTGAGTGTTCCTCACCATACATGAGCTGATTAAAATTCAATTTAAGACACAAGAGGACCTCTCTTTTGGAATTCTCCCCTGAGAAGTTCTCTCCTCTCTGGCATTTTCCCCGACAAGTTTTAACTACTTTGGGCTCCTCACACTCTGATCTCTGTCTCTTCAACACAGAGAATTCATTGGGCTGTTTGCATTCCCCCTCCTTATGGGGCAGCATGGAAAACCTCTCCAGGCAATAAGGTAGGGCAGTAGCAGTATTTACCTTATTTGTTTCCTTCCTTCAAGGATCACAGTCCTGCACTGCCTGTTTTCCAATGTTTGTGAACCATGTTTTTTCTCCATATATTTTGTCCAGTTTTCTAGTTGTTTAATTTGATTCTTTTTACTCCATTATGGTTGGAAGGAGGAATTAATACATATTTCAGAAATCAGATTAAATTTACATGGTTTGGCCTTTCCAGTGCTGATTCTTCAGCATATTAAAATTAAGAGCAGCATGTATATTTTTCCCCTAAGTCAATAAAGACAGTACCATTAAAAGTATACCTTTTTATGAACCTATCAGTTAGTAAATATATTGAGAAGATAAAACATCTTGCTTTCCAAACTATTGGGAAAATGTAAAGTCATTTACAGCACTCACTCAAATCAACAATATCCTGCATATGATGACATTTAGCAGCTGAAGTGACTCATCTGAAACTGTAATGAATCCAGTCACCTCAGGTTCCAACTGGTAAGAAATTCATCTGTCACTAGGGTTGTAAATAAAATAGGATAGAAGGAAGTGGTGAACATTAGCCTCTCATCACAATTTTTTTGGTATGTCCTCTACTTCTGCAGCTGCCTTCCCTTTTTGTTTCTGAGTGTTTAGAGACGAGGTTGTATTAATGATTTCGATAATAAGAGCTGCCATTCATTCATATACCTTGCACTGTGCTGAATACTTTATATATTCTTTTCATAGAATACTCACATTGTGCTATTACTATTACTGTTTCATAGATGAGGAACTCAGATACAGAGAGGTTTAATTATGTGCTTTAAGAACATACAGTTTGTAATTGGCTGAGCTAGGACCAGATCCCATGCTTTTTGGATGCCATACTCTGTACTTTGGCCTTCATACCTCCACCTGAATTTTAAGGAAAGCTAGGGCTTTCCTGTACTTCTACAATAATTTCTAAACCAATGGGCATTTTTTGTATCCTCCCCTCCCAATATCTATTTTAGGTTATACTTGGTCCAGGAAGAGCCTGAATGTTAATCAACAACAGGTATCTATCAACCTCTAAAATGATTCACATTCTTATTGAGTTGCATCTTATAGTTTTGCCATGTTTGCTTCCTTCTGCTTTAGGTGGTAAATTTCCTTATAGTCCCCTGCATAGACCTTGTTCATTGCTGCCTTTAAATCTCATGTTGAAGACTTTAGCTCTTTGTCATCTTTCTTGATGGACAGCATCCTGCAGAAATCTTCCTGATACATAAATTATCAGTACTTGATTTGTATTTGGTTACATCACCTTTCTAACTTTCTCACATGGTACACTGAATCTCTTATTGTTTATGACATAGGACCCCTATATTTATATTATAACCTGCCCAAAATACCAATCATAAAATATTCATTGAGTCCCTAATATAAGCAAACACTGAATTTAATGTGACCCTTTTCCTTCAAGGCTATTAGGTTTTCCAGTCTTTTTTTATTATTATTGATTTCAGAGAGAGGAAGGGAGAGGGACAGAGAGATAGAAACATCTGTGATGAGAGAGAAACACTGGTTGGCTGTTGCATGACTCCCACTGGGGATTGAGCCCACAACCCAGGAATTGAACCATGACCTCTTAGTCCATGAGTCAATGCTCAACCACTGAGCCACACTGGCCTGGCAGTTTCCCACTCCTTTTTTTAAAAAAAAATTCTGTCTTTGAAAAGATTATCTTTATTTTTGCAAGCATTACAAATGTCCCCCTTGTTTGTGGTTTTTTTTTTTTACCCTATTGACACGCTCCACCCTGTAATCACTCCTCCCAAGCTTTCACTACTCTATTGTCTGTGTTTCCAGGGTTATGCATATAAGTTCCCCAGTTAATCACTCCCCTCCCACCCCCCAACCCCGACCCCGACCCCCACCTTCTCTTTGAAATTCCTCAGTCTGTTCCATGCTTCTATATCTCTGGGTCTATTTTATTCATCAGTTTATTTTATTCATTAGAATCCATATATGAGTGATATCAAGTAACACTTATCTTTCTCTAACTGGTTTATTTAATTTAGCATAATACTCTCCAGGTCCGTCCATGCTGTTGCAAATGGTAAGAGTTCTGTCTCTTTTACAGCTGTGTAGTATTACATTGTGTAAATGTACTACAGCTTTTAAATTTATTTCAGAGAGAAAGGGAGAGTGAGAGAGAGACAGAAACATCCATGATGAGAGAGAATCATCCATTTGCCACCTCCCGCATGCACCCGCTTCCCCCAGAGATCAATCCTGCAACCTGGCTGGGCATGTTCCCTGATCAGAAATGGAACCATGATGCCCTGGCTCATAGGTCAATGCTCCACTGAGCCACATAAGTCGGGCTGTACCATAGCGTTTTTATCCACTCCTCTGCTGATGGTCATTTGAACGGTTTCAATTGTAAATTGTGCAACCATGAACATAAAGGTGCATACATTCTTTCTGATTGGAATTTCTGGTTTCTTAACATATATTTCTAGAAGTGGGATTACTGGGTCAAACAGAAATTTTAAATTTTTTGAGGAAACTTCATACTGTTTTCCACAGTGGCTGCACCAGTCTGCATTCTTACCAGTGATGTGCTAGGGTTATTTTTCTACTCTAATGTTTATTCTTTCTCCAAATTTTTAGTATGGGGATCTGCAAGGTGACAATATTAGCATGATGCTCCTGTAGAAGCAAAGAGACACTTGAGTTGTGTAAGTACACTGTAGGTATGCAGAATCCCTCTGTCTATTGATAAGATCTAAGGCAACACATTGGAAACCATAGGTCAGTGTCTATAGGCAGAAGGGACAGTTGATAGGAAAAAGAAGAAACAGATGAATCTAATAAGTACAGCAAGCTGCTTGATAGTTGTTTCCATGCTGCTGTCATTATTGAGTATCCTAGAACAGTAATCAATATTCTTATAGGCATTGAGACAAAATGAATATAGTCTGATCAAATGCCTACCACATATAAACCACCGAATAAAGTATGCACATATAGATTATACACACATATGAAAAAGATGAATTATAATCATTTTATATGAATTTCATTACATATATTATATTTTGGACAAGTCAGAGAAGTATATGAGACATTTTAATTTTAAAATAAATTTTATTGATTTTTTTTTACAGAGAGGAAGGGAGAGGGATAGCAAGTCAGAAACATCAATCAGCTGCCTCCTGCACACCCCCTACTGGGGATGTGCCTGCAGCCAAGGTACATGCCCTTAACTGGAATCGAACCTGGGACCTTTCAGTCCACAGGCCAAAACTCTATCCACTGAGCCAAACCGGTTTTGGCTATATGAGGCATTTTAGAACGATTTCTCTGGAAGTAGTTAGAACTTAAAAATAATTTAAGGTCATTGAGATGTAACTTCCTTCAGTCATCACAGTGGACCACTATTTTCTCCAAAGACGCTGGAAAAATGAGGAGCCATTATATGTAATAAAAGAAGAATTTCTTCTTTCTCCATTGACAGATTAATAAACACACTTAAAATTTAAAAATGCAATTGTTATCTCTTTCTTGGTGGCATGATCTCTGTACCAAATTTAAGTGATAGTAAAAGATAATGGGTTAGAGGAAGAAAACTTTAATTTCTTACATTATTGGAGTATTGAAACGCAAGCGATCAGTGATGGAATTTGAGCTGAGTGACAAGTGAAAGGAAGAGGTTTTGGTTTTATAGGTAAAATAAAGTTCGTTTCACTTGAAGTGAAATTTAAAAATATAACATTCATTTCATTTTCTTGGCAATATTCTACTTTTCACATTAAACTGGACTTCTTGTCCTCCAGCCATTTATATTATCCCATTGAAACTGTATCATTCTTTGAAATGAAGTATGTGACTTTCCTAACATTTTCCATTACAAAACTGGGTCTAATTTTGATTGGAATTTCTTGTTTTTTAACATATATTTCTAGAAGTGGGATCACTGGGTCAAACAGGAGTTCCATTTTAATTTTTTAAAATTTAATAAATCTTTATTGTCTCTGTCTGCCCGCCCCTTCTGCTCAAGCGAGGCTCTGCACCTCCTTCTCAGCAGGTCTCAGCACCTCTGCCTTCTGCTGCTCCTCTGAGTCACAGTGTCCCTTTATCTTTCCTTTTATTTGTGGAATTTCCACTCAGCCAGCTTTCTGGTGGTTCTGGATAACGTCCGTTCTGTCCCTTAGTTGTAGTTTGAAATTGTTGTGCAGGGCAGCAGTATAGGTGTTTACCTATGCCGCCATCTTGGTTCCTCCTCCATTTTAAATTTTTTGAGGATACTTCATACTGTTTTTAAATTATGTTTTTTATTGATTTCAGAGGTGAATGGAAAGGAAGAGAGATAGAAACGTCAATGATGAGAGAGAATTGTTGATGGTCTACCTTCTGCATGCCCCACCCTGGGGATTGAGCCCGCACCCAGGCATGTGCCCTTACCAAGAATCAAACTGTGCCCTCCCAGTTCATAGATCAATGCTCAACCACTGAGCAACACTGGCTGGGCTCTATTTTTTTTGTTTGTTTGTTTGCTTAATTTAAAGGTGTTGTGACTGTGTTGTGATGCCATACCCTCAAAATGGACTTCACCCATATAACCTGCAGTTGGCTCTGAAGCACTCCATTGTTGATCTGCTGGGTGCCAGAGGTGGATTTGAACATGCTCATATTATGTGAAACCCCACATTATATAGAGAACCTAGGCTATTGGTAATTTCTGAATGAAGCTCCTGTGATGTTGTAGAAAGAGAACTGGATGTAGAATTTAAAGGCCCGGTTTCTGGACCTGGCTCTGTCCCTGGCCATTTGGAAATTAGTCTCAGAACTGTGTAAGTAGGATACACAGCAACCTGTATCCCCATAGTAAATGGACACCCATTTTAGTTGCATTTAATAGACACCTAACACCATTTTCAGTCTTCTCCACCCCTGTCTCTCTCAACTTTAGTTAGACTTTCTTCATGTCCCGTCTTCCTTCCCTCTGCCACCCAGGCCCTAGGTGTCTCTTGGTCTGGGAAGAACCCTGTTGGGCTTCTTGGGAACTATTATCTTCTAGCACTTGAGCTTATACTTGAAGCTTTCATTTTAGTTACCCCCTTTATTCCCAGAGGAACACATTTGACAACTGGTCAGTAAAGCTGCAGCCCCCTAAATTTGCATGCATAAGACCCCTAAGTGATCTGGGCCACTAATCCCACTTAGAGCAGTTGCACACTACTCCCTCTCATTTCCTTCCACTTACACCTACACACATTTTTTAAAGTTTACTAAGCACTGACATATGACAGTTGTTAAGGTGTAATAAATATTCTAATAGTAAGAACATTAAGCACTATTTGCCAAGTGATTACTATAAATTGGATACAAAAACCTTTTGGTGTATGGATAGAGTTCAGGAAGTATCCTCAGAGAATTTAGAGATTTGTTTAAGGTCATGTACTACCAAATGGTAGAACTTGGTCTCAGAGCCCAGGTCCTCATTTTCATTCTAGCACATCTCACTGCCTCTTTATGCCCTGATGTCTCTACTGTATACATCAACGCTTCTCAAATGTGAGAAGGCTATACAGCACCTGGGAATCTTACAAAATCTGCATTTTACAGTACCTCTGAGATGAGACCTGGGGTTCTGTGTTTTCACCAGGCTTCTAGATGATGCCTATGAACCAGGTTATAACATTTTACCTCACTTGCTGACTTAGCCTGTCTTTGGTATCATTCTAAGCGGGTGTCCTTGAATGTGCTTCAGGAAGTTTTTACACCTCCCATGTCTAATATTACCAGTATATACAGAATCCTTCATGTATGTGCATTTTCTGAGGAAAGAATCTGGAGCTCTTTTTCACATTTTCCTTGGACCCATGAAACCAAATAAGTTAAGGACCACTTTTCCAGGAGAAATGTGCAGTCCTTCAAATGGTTCTGGAACTTCCCTATTATCACACCCTTGACCAAGAAGGGTACATGATAATATAAGCAATTTATTTGTTTCAGATGCTGGAGTTCCCAAGTAGATGACTACATAATTGAAGCCCTTTGTAAATGCCAGTTGATAGGTATAATTAGGTAAAAATAAAAGCTCTAGGCCCTATAGATAACTTTCCTGATGATTGTTAGCCAAACCCAAGGCAGAAGTACTCCCCAGCTTCCCTGGAGTTGAAAGTCAGCTTCCCTTCCATGTTCTCGTGACTGTCATTAGTTTGTAAATGGAACAGTCTCAGCAGCATGGTGAAAGTGAGGGTCATATTTGCCAATGTTATCACAGGGAAGGGTTTAATCTCAAATATTTACAGAGAACTCATACAACTTAAAAGGAAGATAAACAACCCAATAAAAAAATGGCAATGGACCTAAATAGGTACTTTTCAAAAGAAGGTATAAGGAAGACCAAGAAACATGAAAATATGCTCAAAATATACTCTAAGCTGATCTCTAATGTTCCTTCTAGCCAGAAAATACAGATTCCTCTGATTTTAACCATGACAGCTCTGGCTAATAAGCTTCCTGGAGGGAAACCTTGTGTTCCCTTTGTTTTAACTACCTTTGTGGTTGAATAGTATTGGTTTTCAATCAAGTCCTGGGAAGGTGTCAGTTTCCTGTTGTACTTACCAGGATGTGACAGGATTTAAAATATGATCCAAACAGCATGTTTTCAGGAATGAGATATAGCCGCACATTCTATCCCTACTGGGGTCTGAAAATGTGTTACTCTTTAGAACAGGCAGCCTTCTTTATGATGCACAGGATTTATTCATGGGATGGCTGTTAGGCAGTGGGGGAAGAGGAGGTTTCAAAGGTCATCCTGCCTTAGTAGGACTCTATTTACAAGGTGGAATTCCTCAAGAGATTAGTCCTTGCACAATTAGTAACTTTGAATGTGGTTTAAGCCAGGACCTTAGAACTCACTATTCTGCTTTGGCAGAAGAGGTTGAAGGCCCTTGAAACTGGGTTTTGCATTACAATGTGATAATTAAGCATATATATTAATTCCTTAAATATTTGTAATTAGTAATTCTTGTGATTTGTATTAGTTTTTGTAAAGTAGTCTCTTTGGGGATCTTGAAGCAAATGAAGTGTTGCTGGCTTTGGTGAAGTTTAATTAATTTCTTCTAAATATATATTTTTATTGATTTCAGAGAGGAAGAGAGAGGGATAGAGAGATAGAAACCTCAGTAATGAGAGAAAATCATTGATCTGCTGCCTCCTGCATGCCCCCTGCTGGGGATCAAGCCCATAACCTGACCGTGTACCCTTGACTTGAATTGAACCCGGGACCCTTCATTCCACAGACCGATATTCTATCCACTGAACTAAACCAGCCAGGGCTACTGAATTTCTTTTTACGATGTTCTTCATCTTGGAAGTGGAGTTTTCAAATATTGCTATCCTAGTCATCATGACTGATTTTCTGGTTTTTTATTTCAGAATCAAGACTGTCTCAGGGTGTCAGGGAAGCATTTTGGAGTGCTCTGTATTAAAGTTGTAGTATCCAAGAAAATTGACTATATGTGCTTTGTAGGATGTGGTACCTTATTGAACATGTTCTAGATTTTGACAGTGTGATAGGTTTATTATCCTTGAGGTATGTTTCAAATGATCTTATTTTCTTTAAAATAATATTTTGTGCGATCTTTGAGAGTCTATTTTGCTTTCTAGTGCAATTTAGATGCATTTCATTGCATTTCTTATCATTTATAGCCTTTAAGCATGAAAAAAAAGCAAATGCATTCTTTGTGTAGCACAGAATCTTCATTTAAAAATTCACATTGAATATGAACTGAACCAATTGTACAGTCTTGATAGAAAGCAGTAATTTTTACAACTGCTTATTACTTGGAGGAATTACTTGGAGGTTTTTTTTTAAAATTCTATTTCCCAAATGGCTCTTTCCCATCTTCTTTTAAATATTCTTACTCCTGTGATTACTGTAGAATGTTATTTAATTCCATTTATTACTGGATCTTCAAGTCCACCTCCTCTAAGAAATCTCTTCAATTTCGCCTCTTTCCACATTTGAAATTGTTAGCTTTGTCACTTTTGGTATTGTGGGGTTTCATCAATGACTCTTTTATCCTCCACGCCAAGATGTAGCTTCTTGTAGAGTTCAGTGAGCTCCTGTCCACTGTTCCCATTAGACTGGCAGATACTTGAGAAAAGTCAGAATGCAGTTGAATCTGATCCTATAGTGTTTTGCACAGTGCCTGGCTCATGAGCTGGTCCTTTTGGGGAGCTTTGATTAAGCTAAATGACCTCTGACCATAAGAGGACAGAGCTGAAGGGTTAGAATAGAAGGACATCATTGAAACCCAGACCTGCTAGTGATTAACAGTGTGAGCTTTACTTATTTCATTTTCTTATCTCAGTTTCCTCAACTTATACATTGTAAATATTAATAATATCTCATGTGCATAATTTGAAAAGGTGCTGTGAAGATTAAAAGATTGGAACTCTAAGTGCAAATGCATAGAGTTTTCCATTTTTAGAGCCTAATTTTTCTTCACTTTTAAAATAGAGATGTTAATACATTCCTTATTAGATTCTTGTGAGGATTAACTAAGATAACATATGCGGAAGTGCTTAGCAAATAGAAGATGCTTAATAAATATGACCTGGATAGGAATTCTCTTCTGTGGACTGTCTTGATGTAGAGCTTTCCCAGGACTTGGGGAACATGTGTTGTAGTCAAGCTGCTTGAATCTTGAATTAGACAACACTTTTTTTAGCCTTGCTAGCTCCAACTTCTCAGCTATAAAATGCAAAGTAATTAAATTTGCTAGTAAATGTTTCCAGGTCTTTGAATGGCAGCCAATAAAAAAAGCTAAATATTATTCTTTTAGAATGGCCTTCACGTTGAGGAAATATCATATTTACTTGCACATATTCCCACTGTTGATTTTGAGAAGAAAACTAAGAAAAATGTTTTCCTCTTTGAATTCCCCAATTGATGGTGTTATCTATATTGAAACAGTGATGGCAGTTGCCAGCAAAGGAGTGTGATTTTCCTTCGCCAAGGTAAACCAAGAGTTAAAATCAAAGAGTAATCAGGCCTCTGCTGGTGGGTTGGAATGAGAGCTGATTTCTTAGCAGTTACTCAATCCTCTGCCCCCTCAAGCTGTTTCTCATTTCCCTCCCACCATAAATGAATAGGTAGATGTCCCTTCAGGACTGGACACCCGCCTCCCTTGCTGTATCCCTCTTTTCCCCACCCATACTTACTTTCCACAACCTCCTCTACTCTGTGGCTGATTTTTTCTTTCTTCAAACCAAAGGCAATCAAGCCTCAAACAAACAAACAAACAAACAAAAACAGGAAAACTTGCAAGGAAAGGCAATCCTAGATGTAAACAGTCCCCTCCACCATGTCAATTACTTGAAAATAAGCTGTTATTCTGTCTGCAGATCACTTAATGCTCTACCCCTGAAATAATTGTTGAAGGTGAAAGAAAGTTCACCAGATCCAGATTCCAATTAATTTAGCAACCTGATGCCTGTGGCATTCTGGATAGATCACAGTTCTTTAGTAAACGGGACTGGTGTCCCAGAGGTTAATGAAGTTTGCCTAAAGTAGACTGGATTAGGGCCTTCCTTTCTTAAATAAATTGCCCATCATCCAGTCCCCTTTGTCCCTTGAATTTTCACCACAATGGGCTGGGAGCGCTCAAAGGATTACCTAAGCAAGCCCATATTTGTCACCGGACAAGATTATAGATTTGCATTTTGGAACAGCTGTATTTCAGGATTTTCTCATTATTGAGATATTCAGGGTTTTCTCACTGTAGGACTGGTTGTTTTCAAATTTCCTGCATTAAAATGACCAATTGGCAAATTGTCAGTTACATCATCTTTTCCAATGAAGTTAAGTTTTTTTTTTGATGACTCTCTCTTTTGATTTTCACTTCACATCTTTTTGGATACCCTGAGGCAGTATTTTTGTGGAATAACAGAATATAAAATGTTGGTGTAAAACCAAGTGACCCCTCGCTACCTCCACCCCGCCCGAAAAATTTTGTGACTTTAAAAGTGTGCTGAATTTTTAAATTGAACATCCACGTCTTGTCCAAGTCTTGCACTGTAGACTTTGGCCTTAAGTGTGTTTTTCTACAGATGTGTTAACCCCCTACTGTTTCTATCAGCTAAAGAAAATGAATTAATTCAAGGTTTCCTCTGCCATTCATAAAGATCCCCTAAGAGGAGCTTTTCCAGAAACCTCACAAGTTTTTCAGTCCATAATAAAGTGCTCAGACATCTTGGGTGCCACTGACACAGACAGAGATAAAGGAAGCAACTGGCTGGTTTTCCTGACTTTTTTCACATCAGCCTGCTAGCCTTAGCAGATGCTGGACTTTGAAGCAGTTCATTACAGTCTCAAACAGGGCCACCCCTGCACATACCAGGCTGGATTTACAGGAAGTTGACCTGTAATTCAAGGTTTTCAAACCTTTTAAATCTTGAATTTGAACCTTGAACTGAAGAGAGCATTCAATGTAAACTCCATGTTTAGATTCAATTTAACTTCTCTAGAACTGTCTACTTTTCCAAGGGACACATTATCACCTTGTAGTACTTTGATTACTGACAAGTTGGTCATGCATGCCCCACCTGTGACTATGTTCTCCAACCTGAATTCGCACCCTGGCCACCTTCTGTCACCCCGGGCTTTGGCACTCTCTTCAGTTTCATTACTTTGTGAATTATGCTTCTTATTAGAGTAAAGTCACCAGTGTTCTTTTCACAAGGAAGTGGATTTTACTTCCTTTATTCTTGGACTTCTGCTCTGTTGTATGTTCCTGATTCTCTGATGCCCAGGTTCTGCATGGGTTTCCCTTCTGAAAGAGGGGATGTGGAAAAACTTTTCAAACATGGTAGAACACTCAGCCAAGTCCAGGGAGGCCTTTGGCAGTCATCTTGGCCCGGATATTGTGTTGGACCAAGGACTGAGCTGGGATTTGGGTTTTCCATTCTCACATTGCCGGTTTGAAGTGGCGGAAGCACAGGTGGGGTTGTGAGGATCTTGAGTGGAGCAGTTGTCCTCTCTTCAGTAGCATTAGGGAAAAAAGGAAGTATCTGGTTTGGATCTTGAGAGAGTGCCCATCAGTATCTCTGAGTTTACCTGGACTGTTTGTGTGGAGGGTTTTACCATGACCACTGTCTTCACCTCCTCTTGTGTCCTAAAGGAATTGTAGTAAATTTTCCTGCTCCTTTACTGTGTTCATTTATTAGTTCTAACTTTTTTTGGTGGAGTCTTAGTCAATAATATTTTAATAATTTTGTGCAATGATAGATGGTTACTAGACTTAGTGGAGTGATCACACCATAAGGTATATACCAATGTCAAATCACTATATTATACTCCTGAAACTAATATACTGTTGTATGTCAACTACCCTGCAATAAAACACATTTTTTAAAAATAGAAAAATTGAAATGAAGTTATATAGATAGTTCTGCTTATTGATTAAATTTTTTCCTTTTTCAAGAGCAACTCCAGGATAAATTCCTCTTGACAGTTTTTTATGGATCACTTGTTTATCTAAAAGTATACACAGAGAATTCTTAAGGCCAGAGGTAGAATGTTGGGAAAGTGCCCTCTTGCACTTAGAGCAAGTCTGCAGCTTCAGGGTTATTGATAAACCTGGAAGAAGGCAGTGTACAAAACCTCTGGCTTCTTGAGAAATCTGGTGTGCAGGGCTATTCTCAGGAAGTAGGAGGGAATTGTTGAAAGCTGTCAAATGCATAAATAAGATGCCTCATCACTCCAGGGGTCAATTTGTCTGCTGCTAAGACAGTGAAGCTTTGGCTTCATTTTATAGGTGGCTGAATTGTGAGTTGCTCACAATTTCACTCAATCCAAGTCAACTCTATCTTCTCCAAGTCTCACATTAAGTAGATTGATACTTCTATTCTTAACCAGTTCATATGTTTATTTAATTGATGGTTGCTCTAGTCATTCATTCATTCTCTTACTCTCTTGTTCAATCAACAAATGTGTTTTGAAATTAAGTCTATGATGGGGATATAGGTTTTCATGAGTATGAATGGCTACTTTAGGCCAAAGCATTTTAATGAAGTTTGCACTGAGGCTTTCAGTTCTCAAATATTTTAATATCCTTTTATAATCAGAGGTCTCATGATAAGAAAAATTCTGGGAATGAGATCTCTGGAATAATACAATATTTAGATACATGAGCAGGACCCAGAACCTCTCATTATTATCTATAAATAACCTAGTTTTCTTGTCTTTCCTGGGAGAAAATTGAGAGGATGAGTGGGGATAGAAAGAGCAGCAAGCTTATATCACTATAATAGTAGAAAAAGTGATCTGGAATATCCTACACTGACCATGTGGTTTTGCAGTAGCAGCAAGACAACAAAACAGAGAAATTGGTACCTTATGTTGACTTGTCATTGAGTACCAATCACAGAATGTCCATATGTTTCAGTGCTTATCAGTGCCAAAGCTTCCCGCTTCTTGCCAATTTTTTAAATCCCTGAAACGTTTAATTGACCTCAGAGTAGTTTTGGGAGATTCCAGAAGGTGATGGGCTGGGTTGGGAAATGGCATGACTTTCCATAAGACTCAGTTACATGGCTCAACAGTGCATGCCTTTACTTTTGAGAACTTGCAGAAGGAAGTTCTTGGCCTCTGCAGAACTTGTCCTTTGATCAGCTTGTCCAGAACAAAATCATTTTATTGATTGTTTAATGGTGATCTTTTCATTGTTAAAAATATCTATGTTGTAAAGCCTCTTTGTGTAATATAATTGTGAAATGGTCTCACCTGAATTTATTTTTCCTAATTAAAAAAAAAAACGTACGCAAACTTGGTAGTTTCTTAGTATCTCAATTGCTCAATGAGTGAGTTTCTGTCTTAGTCTGTTCAGGCTGCTATAACAGATAGACTGGGTGGCTTATAAACACATATGTATTTACCACAGTTTTGGAGGCTGGGTTGTGTGAGATCAAGGCAGCATCAAGTTAAGTGTTGAGAACCTGCTTCCTGATTCATAGACAGCCATCCTTAATGTGTCTATGAATTGACACAAATCATATTAGTAGTCAAATCACCCACCAAAAGCCCCACTTCCAAATGCCATCATAATAGTGGTCAGAATTTAGTCTTTATCAGCTTCTCAGTGAACTTGCTTTGGTTGTGAGCATACTATCTAATAAAAGGGCAATATGCAAATTAACCAACACTCCATCACAAAAGATGGTGGCACCCATAGTGGCCAGGGTGTTGGACGCTGGCAGCATTACCCCGGCAATGAGCTCCAGCATCCCACACACCCCAGCCCATCAAAGGAGGAAGGGCAGGCTGGCTGTGACCCCAGCCAATGGAGGGAGGGTGGGCAGGCCTCTGGCCCTGACCTTCAGAGGAAGGGAGGTTGGGCCTCTGGCCAGAGGCTGGCCGGGTGTGGGACGCTGGCATCATTGCAGGCCAGACTGAGGGGACCATCCCCTCATCCCCCATACATGAATTTCATGCAGTGGGACTCTAGTTAAATATATTAAATAATCAGCAAACATCCTGAGTTAACATCATATTAAGGGATTCTGTTAAACTATAAGACTTCCTGTTAACCATGCAAAATTCTACTGTGGCCACTGATTTGTTTCAGAAGTACCCAGGGGAGATTGGGAATGAGTGGACATGGGTTCCAGTGATTCTGCCACTAATAAGCTGAGACCTTGAGTAAGTAAATTCTCTTCTCTTCCCACTCTGTGCATTGATCTATAAAATTAAGAGTCACTTAGTTCTCTCTAAGTCTCTCACCAGCAGTAACATGGTAAGGTTTTATAATTCTCATAGAAGACAGCCCATTATTTTGAATCTTTCCCACATAGGTTGTTTAACAAATGGAGAGTGAGTTGAGATACTAGCTTTCAAAATCCAGTACAAGGATTAGGGTTTAACATATTTATTAGCAAAGGGGGCACCTCTACGCTGCTGGTAATATAAAAAATATTAGGCTTACTGAAAATATATGAAACTTTGAAGGAATGTTATTAATCGAAGTTATAAGACTCTGACCTGTGACTCTAAAGTGCAGTTTCATGAATTTACTTATAACTGTCAGCTGACCCTGACTACATAGACCCTTCATATATACCTTTTATTGGGTATTTCTTTCAGAACACCAAGTTCTAGACTAGTGAATGCTCCATGGAAAAGAGAGTTGAAATATTTGCATATAGATGATCTCTTTTCCAGTAGAGCTTGTTCTGCTGAGATGCAAAATCTTAATCCTGAAGAATCACAACACCTTTTGGAGGTGTCTTCCAAAGCTGAAGCCCTGTCTGTCCACCTTGATTAGACTCTTGTGTTTCTTTTGCTTCCTCAGCTGTTGATTTCTAAATGTTGTCTTAATGTGAGGGACAACTATGATTTCTTGATGAAAACCCTTTCCTTTTTTCCAGTGGGTGCATTAATATTTATTTGCAAACATTTGTATATCACATTTCCCCTACTACAACTACAGTTACCCTAAATCCTTATTATGTGCCAAGTTGTATGCTGAGTGCTTTTCATGAAGTATCTTATTTAGTCATCACATCAATCCTGTGCAGGTCTGTCCAATAGAAATTGCTACAGTGATGGAAATGTTCTGTAATATTAGGACTATCTCATTCTGATAGCCACTAGCACATGTAAATGTTAAGCACTTGAAATATTTCTAGAGCAACCAAGAAGCTGATGTTTTGATTCGGATTGGTTGTTGTTAACTAAAATGTAAATAGTCTATGTGGTCAGTAACTTCAGTATTGGATGACACAGTTATTAACACAAGTACTTTTATCATACTTACTTTACATGTAAAGAAGCTGTGGATCTAAAGAGGCAAATAATTTTCTCAAAAGTCACAGAACTCGTAAATGGCAGGGATAAGATTTGATTCTGAAGACAATGTCCATATCACTTTACCATATGACCACCACTTAGACTGTACTAGCTCCTCTTGTGTCCAAATTTATAAAGAAATACATTGAGTACATTTGCAATTAACCATAAGTAGAAAGAAAGCTGATAAATACCCGCCAAAGGGCAACAGTCATTAAAACATCATGTCTCTCATCCCCAAATAGTATTATGGCTAATGAAATGAACGAAAATGTCTGTGTATATGAAAATAGATAATCCTGTGGTCGGCAAACTGTGACTCGTGAGCCACATGCAGCTCTTTGGCTCCTTGAGTGTGGCTCTTCCACAAAATACCATGGCTTGGGCAAGTCCATTTTGAAGAAGTGGTGTTAGAAGAAGTATAAGTTCAAAAAATTTGGCTCTCAAAAGAAATTTCAATCGTTGTACTGTTGATATTTGGCTCTGACCACTGTACTGAGTAACTGAAATCTTATAAGTGAGTAGAACTTAATTGTTTTCCCCCTAAAAAAATAAAAGGAGTATATGATGGTTGTGTTAAATAACTAGGTAGGGGAATCCATTCACAATGTATACATATATCAAATTATCATGATGTACACTTTAATTATCATACAATTTTGTTTGTTAGGTATACCTTAATAAAGCTTAAAAGATAAAAAAGAAAAAGAATATATATTTATTAGTGATATTTCTATTTATATACTTATAGACATTGAATATGATCATCACAAAAGAATAAGGAAAGAAAAAGCTATTTAACTAATGTCTTGGGAAAACTGGTTGTCAAATAAATTAAATATAAGCTCCTAACCTGATATATTATACAAGAATAGATTTCAAGTAGCTATGATTTAAACATTAAAAATACAGTTATTAAAAATCAAATTACAGGGAAAAGCCAGCTGAAAAATCACTTGAAAAACCATCTGCTATATGGTAAGTTCTGAAGAAATCATGAAGGAAAAAAAATACAAATATGCTTAAGAAATAAAAACTTATGAAAAATAAAAATATACTTAGAATAAAAGTAAAACAGATTTTGGCAATTTTTGCAACCAATAAGAGCAAAAATTTGGTAATTACATTATCCATAAGAAAAACCTTTAAGATACCCAGGTAAGTTAATGGGAAAGAATGTGACTAGACAATTTATACAACAGGAGATACAAGTAGTGTATAAAACATATAGGGGATAGTTGAATGGGGCTTTTCTTTTAAAAAAATATATTTTATTGATTTTTTTACAGAGAGGAAGGGAGAGGAATAGAGAGTTAGACACATCGATGAGAGAGAAACATCAATCAGCTGCTTCTTGTATACTCCCTACTGGGGATGTGCCTGCAACCAAGGTGCATGCCCTTGACTGGAATCGAACCTGAGACCCTTGACTCCACAGGCTGATGCTCTGTTCACTGAGCCAAACTTGTTAGGGCTGAGTGGGGTTTTCCAAAGAGGTATAAATTAAGTGATGAAAAAGACAACATTTTATACACTTAGAATTACTAAAACTTTAAGAAAATAATAATTCTTTGTGTTAGAGAAGCAATTTTCAATCTTTTTCATCTCATGGAACACTAATTACTAAAATTCTGTGGCACACTAAAATATATATTTTGCTGATCTGACAAAAAATAGGTATAATTTTTATTGCTTTACAAAAATAATAGTAATTACCTGTTCTTTTTGCTTTACAGTTGACTTTTTAAAAATCAGGTACTTTTACTTGTATATAAGGATTTCTGATATCAAGAATTAATGCTTTTGGTCTTGATCCGGCATCTAGAAGGGTTCAGGAAATTTGGAGAAGGGGCTGTGTGTAAATTAAATAAAAGTCCAGAGACGGAACATTATTTTGAAAGATATATTGCAAGGGGGGAGGGTGGCAAGGACAGAGCAGTGAAGCCTGGCTAAAGAAACCAAGTTCTCCTTTTCTCAGGACCCCTTGCTTTTTATTAACACAATTTGTCCTAAGACAAGGTGGAGATATACACATCAAAGGGTAGGGTTTCTATAGAATCCATTGTCAGATTGAGGAATAGCCTATGGCTGTTCAGGTGTTTGGCCAGTAGGAGGCAATAACATGTAGATTAAGATGCCCTGAGCTGTCAGGCAGCAAACAATCAATTTAATGCATCCTTTTCAGGTTTGGGGAAATGCCTTTAGCCATTCCAGCAAATGGTAACATCTGCGACTCAACCCTTGTTGAGTCTCCAAGTTCCATCAACCTTTCAATGAAACTCTTGCAATTATGGCATGCTGGAACTGGCTTCTGGCAAAGGATTAACCATTCAGATGCAACCATATTATGTGATTAGGCTAATAAGATGCAAATCAATTATGTGACCTACATTTTTATGTTAAAGGCAGGGCATTCACACTGGATGATTATTGTTGCATTGGTTGTCATTTTTAAAATTTGACAGTCTAAGGAAAGAGAGTTCAGTGCCCCTGACTAAATAGTCAGGTATTGCATGTTTTAAAAATTCTTATGGCATACCAACACACTGGTTGAAAATTGCTGTGTTGGGGTGAAGGGGGTAAAACTGGTGTATTCATGTTGGTTGTAGCAGTTGGAATTTCTCCAATTTAGAAAGCAAATATGAAATAATCAAGAACCCTGAAAACGTATATTTCCTTTGACTTAATAATAATCTTATGAAAATTTATCTGAAGGAAGAAAAACCCTAAGGAAAAAATTCACCTCCTTCTACTACCAAATCTTTAATGTGGAAAAAATGCTATTAAATTTTGAAGACTTAAATTTATAGCATTAGCTCTAATAAGGAAAGAAGGGAAAGCAATGAAAAATATCCAGTCATTAGTTGGGATGGTTAAGTAAATTATGCTACATATACAATGTGTAATATTACACATCCCTGAAAATGATTATTATGACCACTATGTAGCAACATGGAAAATATTCATAAATACACATGAAAAACAACTAGATGTGGTGTTGTATCTAGGTTAAATTTCAACCAAGTTCAAAAATACACATGCATATGGAACCAGATTGCAAGAAGAGCTCAGGAAAATTAAAACAGTTGGTATATTATAGTAATTGGGTTATGGGTGATTTATTTTTTATTGTCCTATGTCTATTTTGTAATAAACAAAAAATTGAAATGAAAACATGAACAGAAAGTCTCAGGAATGAATTATATTCATTTATCATTTTTGCTTATTGGAAGCTGCCCATTTTTCTCCTTTTGCCCTCAGATGCCTTCTCCTAGTTTAGGTGAGCAGCAAGTAACCAGAATTTTCCAGCCTCCAGTGAAATATACCCAGTAAAAGGAAATACTGCCTTATGCTCAGAGATTTATTCTGTGGTGATTGTCAAGAGAGAAAGTATGTACAATGTCTCTGTGTGTTCAGAGTCTGTGAGTTAATGGGAATGAATGAAGAGGTCACCTGGTAGAATGTGCTGTGGCAAATTAAGCTGTACATTATGAACATGAAATACTAGAAGAAAATCCAAAAGCCTAGCTGAAGCACCATAACACAAATCTGCTACAGACTGATAATATGCCACTCATATGCTCAGATATATGTTCTCTTCTTTACTACGGAGAACATCATTCTAGGCACATTCTGCGTACCATAAAAAGTCAACAAAACACACCTTCACACGGAGATTGCTCAGACAGAACTACTGTTGAAATGAATATGGTAAATGTAGAATGAATAGGAAGGTGTTGGGTTTGATTTCTCTAGAGTCAGTCTTACGGGTGAACTTCAACTCTGTAACCAGACAACCAGATCTATGCAAATGGATATAAACAATTATCCCTTCCCTCCATCTCTCCTTCATCCCTTCCTTATACACTTATTTCCCTCCTCCAACCCCCAACCTTTTCTTACTTTCTTTTTTTAAAATATTTTTATTGATTTCAAAGAGGGAGAGAGAGGGAGAGAGACATAGAAACATCAATGATGAGAGAGAATCATGGATCAGCTGCCTCCTGCATGCCCCCCACTGAGGATTGGGCCAGTAACCCTGGCATGTGCCCTGCCTGGGAATTGAACTGTAACCTCCTGGTTCGTAGGTCGATGCTCAACCACTTAACCACACCAGCTGGGCTCTTTTCTTCTTTTCCTAAGCAGTTCTAGTTACTTATGCTAACATGCCTGGAATGCTTGATAGTTTTACTATATTTTCTAACAGTGTTTCTTCGATTCTTCTCCATTTCCTTTTCATTCGTACTCTTACAGTTCTTTAGAGGTCATTGTATCTTGCATATTCAGAGATTTTTGCATTTCCCACCTTTCATGATTAGCATGTTGATGAATGTACCATGATTTTTGTCTGTATAGAGTTATTCTGGTATTTCAAGACCCTTTTGGGGATATGTGTGCTTTTGATAACACCATAGTTCTGTTGTGACTGGTTTGGTTTTCTTTCCAAAGAAATAGCTACATGTGATAGGTTGATTGAATAAGGCACAAAAGCAGTACATATTTTTGAAATGAAAGGCTGTCACTGGGAAGAGAGACTTAGATATTTCCTTTGTGGCTAGAAAAAAACTCAACAAATCCCAGCAGGAGGTAGACTTGGACTCTGTAAAAGGAAGCACCTTCTAATACAGCAGGTCAAAGACAGAAAGGGCTATGTCAAGAGCCAGTACATGTGGGAGTACAGTTTGTGCGTTATACAAAGTCACCTGGCCAAGGAAATTAGTGGTAGCTGAAATGTAGTTTGCTTTGCTTGCCAATCCCTGTACTTTTGAATGGGTCTATGTTAGCCTGGTGGGATGCTTTCAGTCTTCCACATAAAGGCGCTGTATGTGCTATTGGTAGCCTTTGGTATCCCAGGATGGGAGTCATTTTTCTCCAGGTCACTTGTTACAGAACAAGGGAGAGAATGGCTCAACTTGTGTACGAGAGGCAGTACCTACTTTTTCTCTATCATCTCCATATTTCCTGGGTGTGCGTTGATCTATTTTACTACCCAGTAATCCCTTTTACTTAACAAGTCTGTGGCCAACTTGAATCTCCTCGTCTCATAGATGTTAACAGCATTCACATTCAGACTCCCAACTTCTCTGAGATGGATAGGTGCCTCCATGTACAGTGCTGTGTTGGATTCTCATTTCAGAGAATGTGACCTCTCTCTTCTTTACAGTAGAGATCAGCACTCCATTCTTGCCCAGCACCTATGCTTTGTGAAGACCACAGGAGATTATGAAAACTGAATGCACTTTGAAAAATGTGAAGAAATGTCATTAATAATTAGGTAGTCAACAGGCTTGGAGTACCAGTCATAGTAAGGTCTTTATTGACGACTAGTAAGGCTTATTTACCATTAAGAATTCTCTGACTGCTGCAGCTTATCAACCTCTTTGCACTGTGGGTATGCACAACTCTCATTTGCCTCTCAGCATATGACATTTGGTAGTTTAGCCACCCTTTCATGCCTACCTTTTGTTTTCCTCAAATAGACTGCAAACTCCTGGAGCTGGATGCTCTGTCCTACACCTTATTGAAATGCCCAATAAGACATAATAGACACATTGTTTGAATTAAATTGAATTGATTCTTCATTCTAACGTCCCTCCCTCCCTTGCTTAAACAGATATTATTTGAACATCTATTATGTTTTAGTCTTTGTTCTAATCAGCAAAACAGACAAAAGTCTCTGCCTTCATTGAGCTTTCTGTTCTTGTCCAAATCTGCCTGTAATTAGCTGTGTGACCTCAACCAAATCTCTTCTCTCTCTGGGACTAAAAGTGTCCTCCTGTGTACACTGTAGGTTTTACAAACATTCCCATCTTTCTTTCCTATTATTTTTTCTTCAACTGTCTTCTGCACTTTTAATTGCTTTCTTTGTTATGTGTTTATTGTATCACATTCAAAATATCGAGTGCTGTAAATAAAACAAGGATGCCCCCCCCCTTTTTTAAATGACTCATATTTTGGGTATTTCACAGCAATGTTTTTAACCTAGATCATTCTCTTTTTTTCCTACCACAGATTTGTTTAGCCCAAAGACAATGCATGTTTTATTTCCACCTTGAGTACCCAACTCACAATGAGCTGTTATTCCGTTTTTGAAGTATTACTTTAGATTTTCTCCCTTTACAGCATCAACCTTCTTTTGTTTATTTTCTTTAGTCCTCTGTCCCTAAAGAAGTTCCCAGAGTTACAGCCTTGGATTCTTGAGCTGCAGGAGATTGCCTGCTTAACCACAATAAATCCTCAGGAGAAAATTGGCTATTTTTCTTCTGCAATTTTATTTGTTTAAATCTTGATTGCTTATAGTAAATACACCCTCAAAGATAATTTAATTCCCAAATAATATGGTATCTGATTGATGCAGCTTGAGTGTTTTGGGGATTTTGGGAATATTGTTTTTGTTTGTATTGAGTTTCCCCACAATAACTTTGTTTAATGTTACATTGTCTTGCCTGGCTACCAGAAGTTAATATTAATAACTAATATTAATTAGTTATCAAGAAACTTCTTTGCTACTCAGGCAGCAAAAAAATAAACTCAATTCCTCTAAGAACAGGAACAAGAGAAGGATGCCCACTTTCACCACTCCTATTCGAAACAGCACTAGAAGTAGTAGCTATAGCGACCAGACAAGAAGAAACACAAAGCATTTAAATAGAAAAAGAAGAAGTAAAACTGCCTTTATTGGCAGATGACATGATACTTACTATACATAGAAAATCTCAAAGACTCCATCAAAACCTGCTAGACCTAATAAATGAATTTGGCCATGTAGCAGGATACAAAATCAACACTCAGAAATCTATGGCCTTTTTATACACCAATAATGAACTCATAGAAAGGGAATTGAAGAAAAAAACAATCCCAGTTACCGTTGCACCAAAAAAAATTTAAGATACCTAGAAATAAACTGAACTAAATACTTAAAATACCTGTACTTGGAAAATTATAGGTCATTGAAAAAAAGAGATAGAGGAAAACATAAACAAATGGAAGAACATACCATGTTCATGGATTGGTGGAATCAACATCATTAAAATCTCCATACTACCTGAAGCAATCTATAGATTCAATGCAATACCTATTAAAATAGCAGTGACATATTTCAAAAATCTAGAACAAACTCCACAAAGATTAATCTGGAATAAAAAAGACCCCCCCCCAAAGCCACAGCTATTCTGAAAAAAGAAGAACAAATTTGTAGGGATCACAATACCAGACATCAAGCTATATTACCAAGCCACAGTTCTCAAAACTGCCTGGTACTGGCACAAGAACAGACATATTGACCAATGGAACAGAACAGAAAACCCAAAATTTAACCCAATTAACTTGTCAATTAATACTTGACAAAGGATGCAAGAGCATACAATGGAGCCAAAAGAGTCTCTTTAATAAGTGGTGCTGGGAAATTTGGTCAGATGCATGCAAAAAAATGAAACTAGACCACCAACTTACACCATACACAAAACAAACTCAAAATGGCTAAAGGACTTGAATGTAAGATCGGAAACCATAGAAATCCTACAAGAGTCAGTAGGCAGCAAAATTGCAGACATATGTCATAGCAATATCTTTACAGACACAGATCCTAGGGAAAGAGAGACTAAGGAGAAAATAAACAAATGGGGCTACATCAAAATAAAAAGCTTCTGCATAGCAAAAGAAACTGTCAACAAAACAACAAGAAAACCTGCTGCATGGGAGAAGATATAGTATTTGCCAATGTTATCTCTGATAAGGGTTTAATCTTCAAACATTTACAGGGAATTCATACAACTTAACCAAAGGAAGATAAACAGTCCAATAAAAAAAATGGGCAATGGACCTAAATAGACACTTTTCGAAAGAGGATATTCAGAAAGCCAAGACACATATGAATACATGCCCAAAGTCACTAATCATCCAAGAGGTGCAAATCAAAACAACAATGAGTTACCACCTCACACCTTTCAGAATGGCTATCATAAACAAATCAATAAATGACAAGTGCTGGTGAGGATGCGAAGAAAAAGGAACCTTCCTTCACTGCTGGTGGGAATGCAGACTGGTGCAGCCATTGTGGGAAACAGTATGGCGTTTCCTCAAAAATTTAAAAACGGAGCTTCCATTTGACCCAGTGATCCCACTTCTAGGACTATATCCCAAGAAAACAGAAACACCAGTCAGAATGGATATATACACCCCTATGTTCAGAGCAGCATAATTTAGAATAGATAAGATTTATAAAGAGCCTAAGTGATCATCAACAGATGAGTGGATTAGAAAACTGTGGTACATCTACACAATGGAATACTACACTACTATAAAAAAAAGAAGGAATTTTTACCATTTGCAGCAGCAGGGATGGAACTGGAGAGCATTATGCTAAGTGAAGTAAGCCACTTAGTGAAAGAAAAATATCACATGATCTCACTAATTTATGGATAATAAAGAACAATATAACCCTATGAACAAAAATGATAGATACAGAGCCAGAGAAGCATTGAACAGACTGTCAAATTACAGCGGGAAGGCTGGGAAGGCTGTGGGGATTAAGATATCAACCAAAGGACATGTATGCATGCATATAAGCATAACCAGTGGACACAAGAGTTGAGGTGGGGTGAGGGCATATGTGGGGGGGAAGGTAGGAGAGGCTGAGGGAAGGTCAATGGGGGCAAAAAAGGAGACATATGCATTACTATCCTTAATACTTAAACAAACAAAAAGGAATTAAAGAGCAAAAAATAAACTTCCTTGTTGTCAGTAGCATTTGGTCTTTATTGAAAAAAATAGCTTTTTAAAAATGTGATTAATTTGTAAATTATTAAGAAAATATGGAAAACTTAACTCTGTATTATTTGTATTATGTGTGCAGTAAGGTGGTTATTTTTATATTTAATATTTAGTTTCAAGATATTAAGTAAGCTATGACTGATATTAATATATTGCCTAAGTAAGGCAACTAAATATGTTCTAACTAAATTAAGCCAGATTTAATTAAATGGGGTTGACCTAGAGAGATGAAGATTCTATTTTTGATCCATAATTTCACGTCAAGTTTGAATTTTCATGAAAACTCTAATAATATCCTGTCTTTGTGGTTGTTTTTGAGATGCTGTGAGCATTATAAATAGCAATAAGCAAAGCACTGAACAACTCAGGGTATCATATACTAAGTTGCCTGAATTAGAAAGGAAATACTTAATTCACAAAATCAGTTCTCTCCATAACCAAAGAACAGTAAAGGTTACTTTAAACTGTTTGGAACAAATTCCATATGGAAACTGGGATGGGTGTCACAATTTAGGCCATTTCAATTTGCAGCATCTAGTAGAAGAGAGATGAAGCTATTCCAACAACTTCACAAATTTTAGTTAGTAAACAACTGGGAGCTGCTTATCACCATTATTTAAAAAATTATTCATCATCATAATTCCATATATCATCTATTTTTCTTCCCCCTGGCTGTTACATTTTGTATGTTGATGTAACCATTTGTTCAGAGTGTTATTTCATTCCACCAGTAAACAAATATTTATGGCATTCCTACTATTTTCCAGATACTATATTAAGCACTAGAAATGGCCTTTGATAATTGGCCATAATGGGAATATGTTGGTATACAAAACAGACATGGTCCCTCCTCTCATGAAACATACTGTTCTCCTTAAGCCATTAGGGAAATTGCATACTAAGTCATTTTATTTCTCTGAGTCTCAATTATCATTCTTCTTACCTTGGAGGATTGTTGTGTGAATGAAAGGAGGTCTGTAAAGCACCACCATGATGTTTGGGACACTGTGGAATCTCAGTAAGTGGTGGTTCTTATCATCATTGTGGTTCCTGGAGAACCTAACCTTAATAAGTGGATTGAGGAGCTATTGAAGATCTTCTGAGTGAAAATTCACCCCATGGGATATCTTTAGTCAACCCATAGGGTTGGGAGAGTTGAAGGTTACAGGCTACCAGGTTTGAACTTTTACCACATGAGAGTGTTAAAACTTGGTCCAAATACATTTTAATGAGAGAGCAAAGTACATTAACCATTGCATTTCTTGATCTAACCATGGAAAATGTAAATTTGGCTCTTTCCTCCAGCATTTTAGAAATCATCAAAGGCCATACAGAATGAGCAATGTAATTCTCAGATGCCAGGAGTGAGAGAGAGCATAGGTGATTTTGAGGGATTTGAAAATCATTTCTTGTCTATTAAAACATGCCAAAACAATTCTGGCTGCTAATTTTAGTCAGTTGAATGCAGAATAAATAGTAACATTTTATAAAGGGCATAACAAAACAATGCTACTTGTTTTCTAGAAGGATCACTTTTAGGTAGTACTTTTTGAAGAGTGTAATGTAAAAGAAAGTCTTCCTACAGTTTTTAAAAATGGAAGTTTCCCTGTGTCCATTATAATTTTTACTTATTTTCCTATCATCATAGAGTAGAAGGGGCTAAAAGTTCATTACGTCTTTGTCTTCATCCATTCAAGCAGATATAACAGAAATACCACAGACTGGGGGGCTTAAGAACAATAGATATTTACTTTTCACAGTTCTGGAGGCTCAGAAGTCCAAGGTCAAGACACAGGTAAATTTAGATCCTGATGAAAGCCCAATTCTTGGTAGATAGACAGTCTTCTCACTTTTGTCCTCACATTTTGGAAGGGGCAAGGGAGCTAGTTCCCTGGGGTCTCTTTTATTAGGGCCCTCAACCTCATGACCTAATCACTTCTGCCAGGACCTAACAACCTCCTAAAGCCTCACCCCCAAATCCCAGCACATTGGGGATTAGGTTTTGTTATATGAATTTTTCTCTTTGGAGCAGGGGAGCAACACAAACATTGCATCTATGGCAGTTTCACTTGCAGATTCATGGGTTTGGAAATAAGTTATACACATATAATAGTCTATGTTCTTTAAAATACTTTTGTACTTATTTTATTCTGCCCTGGGGGCAGGAATTATTACCTCAATTTCATAAATGAGGACATTGAAGTGCAGAGATTTACTCAATGTTGCACTATTTGTTAGAGACAGAACCCAGGACTAGAAGCAGTTTTTCTTTTTCCATAACACTGGGCCATATCAAGTACTTTTTGCTGTTTCACTTACATTTACATGAATATATTAGTACCAAAATCCTTGAAGACAGATGAGAAGTAATTAAGTTTGAGTATCCTCAAACAAGATATCCATTTATTTATTTATTTTTTTAAAAAGATGGATGTTGTAGGACCGTGAAGATGGCAGTCTTAAAAAAAATCTCAGCAGTGAGTAGTGCTGTGATTAGTGAAATCTGTGATGATTGCACAGATTTCAAAATGCTGTAAAACTGGGCTGCTGGTCCTCTTTCTAAATGGAGAGTACAGTTGTATGGTTTGTGGGTGTTTGCACTTAAAAATATATTAATTGATTTAAGAGAGGAAGGGAGAGGGAGAAAGAGTAACATCAATGATGAGAATCACTGATAGGCTGCCTCCTACATGCCACCTACCAGAGATCAAGCCCAGAAGCCAGGCATGTGCCCTTATCCAGGAATTGAACCTGACACACTTAAGTCCACAGACCGTTGCTCAATCCATTGAGCCAAACTGGTGAATGGTGTTTGTACTTTGAATGTTCGTAAGTCCCTAAGTGGCTCCTGTTTTCTTGCCTCCTACAGTCACAGGCCAAGGCTCACAATGCTTTACCTCCCAGGACCCAATTCACTCACAATCACATGTAACATTTTAGAAAACTTGGTGCTTCTGGGAAACAATCTGGTTCCTTGATTATTTATAGTCTGCTAATCATTATTGGGGAATATTCTGCTTCGTTTTGCTTCTTGCTGTCTACATGCTTACCTTTTATTTTTGTAAACTCTGGATTCAACATCTGTATAAGATTGGAGGGGGTGAGTAGAAGGAAAAGTTTTACCCTTGCAAGTGAAATAGTTAAAAGAGGAAATGGCTGACACTCTTTGCCATGGTGTATTGGGAGATTGTGGATTTCAATTATCCATGCTCATGCTGTCCCCCAGAACTACAAATTTTGGGCAGCTGGCTATAAGTGAAAGGCTAAATAAATCTTGACCTGAAGCTACTTAATGTCTTGAGGATTGCAGGGAAGATCTCAGAGAGGCACCAGAGCCCGGGGCTACCAGGTACTAGTATGTGTTGGCCTTCCATTTGGAACCTGTCTCTCACTTTAATGAGAACCCTGATATTTAAGGGAAAGACTGGCTCTGGCTTCCATTTAATCCATTTTATAGAATGGCTTTAGGTAACTACAGGATCATAATCTGAATCCTATACTGGGATGGGTCCCCAGGCCCATTAATTGATGACAAAATAGGAGAAGACTCTGACACCTACAGATTCATTATAGATATCATTTATTAGATATCATTAGAGATAGCCGGATGGATCTGTATCAAGATTACAATTGGATGGATAGTGATATGAATAGGCAAGCCCAGAGCTTTAGATTGAATCTGCATCTCCTCCAAGACTGTTTTGATACAGTACTGCTCATTCCAAATCCTGACATAAAGGAAAGCTAATAATGTGTAGATATTTTCCTGTAAAGAATTAGAAATAGGACTGAATTAGAGTAAGGTGAAGAGATTAGCTAAAGAACATATACACATAGCCCATGCTCACCTACAACAGTGTGGTGAAGGTCAGGGGAGCAGGGGAAAGGGACAGGGGGAGGTGAACAAAGAAGGGGGAAATGGGAAACATCTGTAATAGTGTCAACAATAAAAATAAATGCAAAAATATATTAAAACATAAAATCAATATATTTTTTAAAAAGGGTAGATTGTATATAGTATGGTATGTAAATTTTATTCTCAATAAAGATATAATTAAGAAAAGGAATAGGGCTAGAAGTTAGAAGGTGGAAAGGACATTCAAAGATTTATAAATGTAGAGCCTAATAAACAAAATTTTCTATTTTTATATTGAAGCAATGCAATATATTTATATAATATATACTACAGGTCCAGTACACGAAATTTGTGCACAGGGAGGGCAGGTAGTGTCTCTCTGCCCAGCCTGCACCCTCTCCAATCTGGGACCCATCGAGTGATATCTGACTGCCCATTTAGGCCTGATCCCACCGGTAGAATCAGGCCTAAACAGGCAGTGAGATATCCCGCTCACAATCCAGGACTGCTGGCTCCCAACTGCTCACCTGATTGCCCCTAACCGCTTCTGCCTGCTGGGCTGATCACCCACTAACCACTCCCATGCCAGCCTGTTGATGCCTAACCAATACCCTGCCAGCCTGGTTGCCCCTAATTGCCCTCCCCTGCAGGCCTGGTCCCCCCCAACTGCTCTCCCCTGCAGGCCTGGGTCCCACCCAAATGCCCTTCCCTGCAGGCCCAGTTGCCCCCAACTTCCCTTCTCTGCCAGGCTGGTCACCCCTAACTGCCCTCCCCTGCAGGCTTGATAGCCCTCAACTGCCTCCCTTGCAGGCATGGTCCCTCCCAACTGACCTCCCCTGCTGGCCATCTTGTGCTGGCAAACTTTGACCACATGGGGGCAAGATCTTTGACTACATGGGGGCAGCCATCTTTTGTGTTAGAGTGATGGTCAATCTGCATAGTACTCTTTTATTAGATAGGATAGAGGCCTGGTGCAAGGGTGGGGGCCAGCTGGTTTGCCATGAAGGGTGTCTCAGATCAGGGTGGGGGTTCCTTTGGGGTGTGGGCAGCCTGGGTGAGGGGCCGGTGGTGGTTTGTAGGCTGGCCATGCCCCCCAGCAACCCAAGAGGAGGCACTGGTATCTGGAATTTATTTATGTTCTACAATTGAAACTTTGTAGCCTGGAACAGAGCCAAGCCTTCTGCTCACTCCATGGCCCCAGCCATTTCTCTTGGAATATTTACCTTCTATAATTGAAACTTTGTAGCCTTAAGGAGAGGCCAAGACAGGCCAGGGCTGCAGAAGACTTGGCTTCCTCCATCACCAGGGGCAATCCTAGCCTCTGCTCTCTCCAGCTCCGTGACTGCTGCCATTTCTGTTGGGATATATGTATCTTCTATAATTGAAACTTTGTAGCATTGAGTGGAGGCCTAGGCCAGCAAGGGCAGGCGGAAAGCTTGGCTTCCTCTGTTGCCAGGGAAACCTATGCCTCCCTCCTGCTCTCAGTGGCGGCAGCCATCTTGATTGGGGTTTATTTGCATAATTTGCTCCTGATTTGCTGGTGGGCGTGGCTGTGGGCATGACTTGATAGGAGGTATGGTAAATTTTTATATTACTCTTTTGTTAGATAGGAAACATAGATTGTTATACATAATTTTAAAGCGCCTCTGTGGTTATTCCTACCCCTTACCATTGGCACTACTGCAATTTGATGAGTGGGGCACTATTGTAGGAAGTAAGATGGAAATATCTAAGAGTGCATCTTTTCTTTTTAATCTTTATTGTTGAGAATAATACAAATGACCCACTTCATTTCCCCACCCCCGCTCCAATGCTTCCTACACCCAGTTCCCACTCTGCCCCAGGCCTTCGCCACCTTATTGTCTGTCCATAGGTAATGCATATATGTTTATAAGATCTTTGTTTAACCTCTTCCCACCCCTTCACCCCCCTTCTCTCTGAGAATCATCAGTATATTCCATTTCCATGCCTCTGATTCTATTTTATTCACAGTTTATTCTGTTCATTACATTTCTTATTCATTTATTTTGATCTTTAGATTCAATTGTTGATAGGTATGTATTTGTTGCCATTTTGTTCATATTTTTAAAATCTTTTTCTTCTTCCTCTTCTTAAAGAATGAATACTCTTCAACATTTTATGTAATACTGGCTTGATGGTGAACTCTAGTTTTTTTTCTTATTTGTGAAGCACTTTATCTGACCTTCAATTCTAAATGATAGCTTTGCTGGGTAGAGTAATAATGGTTGTAGGTCCTTGCTATTTATCACTTTGAATATTTCTTGCCACTCCCATCTGGCCTGCACAGTTTCTGTTGAGAAATCAGCTGACAATGTATGGGCACTCCCTTGTAGGTAACTAACTGTTTTTCTCTTGTTGTTTTTAAGATTCTCTCTTTGTCTTTAGCACTTGATATTTTAATTATGATGTGTCTCGGTGTGGTCCTCTTTGGGTTCCTTTTGTTTGGGACTCTGTGTGTTTCCTGGACTTATCAGTCTATTTCTTTCACCAGGTAGGGGAAGTTTTCTGTCATTATTTCTTCAAATAGGTTTTCAATATCTTGCTCTCTCTCTTCTTCTGGCACCCCTGTAATTTCAATATTGGCATGCTTGAAGTTGTCCCAAAGGATCTTTACATTATCTTCATATTTTCGGATTCATTTCTTTTTTTTTTGTTCTTCTGGTTAGATGATTTTTGCTTTCTCATATTTTAAATAGTTAATTTGAGTTTCAATATCTTCTACTCTGTTGTTGAATCCCTGCATATTATTCTTTATTTTAGTCAGTGTATGTTTAATTTCTGACAGGTCCTTTTCCATGTGATTGGCATTCTCACTAAGTCTCTTAGAAGTTTCCAGATTATCCTTGAGTAACCTTGTAACTGTGGTTTTGTACTTTATATCCAGTAGTTTGCTTTCTTCCAGTTCTTTCATTTGTGACATGTTTCTTAGTCTCTGCATTTTGACTGCTTCCCTGTATTTGGGTCTATGTATTGGGTAGAGCTGCTATGTCTCCTTGAGTTGTTAGAATAGCTTTATGTAGTAGGTGACCTATAGGGCTGAGTGGCTCAGCCCCCTCAGTCACCTAAGTTGGGAACTCTAGGTGCACCCTTTTTTGGGCTGTGAGCATAGTCTTGTAGTTGAGACTTGATTGCTCTTGGTGTTACTTGGAGGAATTGACCTCCAAGCTAATTTGCTGTGAGTACCAGCTGCAGCTACAGTGGGAGAGCTGCTATGCAGGAGACACCCTATGGAGCAGGACTTGCTTCAGTGGAGCTTTTGTTCTCACTGAATCTGCTCCTTGAGTACATTGCTTATGGATGTGTAGAGTTGTAATCTGGTATGGAATAACACTGACCACTAGGTAGATTGACTCTTGGGTGTCCAGGGAGGTGCAAAGTCAGCTACTGCTTGGGGCCACCCAGGAGAGCTACAGAGAGATCTGCAGATTCCTCCTCTTTGTATTGAGTTTGGAAGTGCCCAGGTTTGGAAGTGTCCAGATGAGGCCCAGCTGTGAAGCAAGGCAGGTTGTTGGTGGTGTCGTGTTTTGGGTCTTTTATTAATAGGTTTGGGGCAGCTTGTTTGACATTTTCAAGGATAAGCCATTCAAATGAAGAAGCTGCCATAGGCAGCTTAAGTGGGGTTGTAAATTGGATGAGGCAGGTTCTTAGGGAATCATCAGGGAGGAGCAAAACAGAAATGGCTGCCAGTCAGCCTTGTGACTAGAGAGGTCCCAGGACATGAACAATGATCCTTGCAAGCACCTCTTTCTGGGAGAAAGCCACTCCCAAGTTCCTACCCCGATGCCTTACCCTGATGCTGTGTCCTCCAGAGCTTCACCCTGGTGCTGGAGCTCAGAGGAAGCAGGACCTCGTAAGTTCAGTTCGTGGTGCTGGTCTTTTAAGAGGAACAGCTGGGTCTCCAGCAACCTCTGTGTCACTGTACTAGTTTTACAGCCCATAGTTACAGGCAATTCTTTTCCCAGCTCTGGGACCCTGGGTTGGGGATCTGATGTGGGGCTGGTACCCCTTGCTCCTCCAGGCAGCCTCCACAGAGACGATCTCCCTCCCAATTAAAAATGTGGCACATGTGGGTGCTGGACCAGCTGGTTTCATGTCTCCACACCTCCTACCAGTCTTTGTGCTTTCTTCTTCTCTAGTTGTAGTACTTCCATTAGCCAGTGTTCTGGCAGTTCTAGAGGATGGTTATTCTGTGTTTTAATTGCAATTTTGATGTGGTTGTGGGAGGTGGCAAAGCGTTTACCTATGCCATCATCTTCCCATCTCTGCATATTTTAAATAATGCAAAGAATATAGACCATTATTTCTCAAACTTTTTTTTCATTATCATCCTTGTAAGGAGGAAGTTTAATTCAATTTAACTTATCACTTACAACAGAAATTAAATACTAAGAATTAGATTTTTAGAGGGAGAAGGGTAGTGTTAGATTATGAAAGTCCACAAACCACTGTAATATCTAAAGTTTTTTCGACCCTTCCTAAGAACCAATTTTCTTCCCTTTGTGGATTATGTTGTCCTTGTTGAAAAAGCTGTGAAATCAGACAATTTATGAAGGAATATTTAATTGTCTTGGCTTATGAATGTTGTTTCCATTGCCTACATTAGTAACCTCCAATAGGAGGATAGTAATGATAGTTAAGTTCTTACTATCTGTTAGATATTTCCCATGCATTGTTTAATTTAATCCTCACAACAGGTCTGAAGTTGAGAGCTTCCCCAAACTCACATAGCAGTTTGAACCCAGGTTTTTGTGATGTTAGAGACTATGATTGTTGGAACACTTTTTAAAAAAGGGACATTGCAAGTTGTATTTGTGTAGAAAAAGATACAGAGCCTAGTATTTATTTCTAAAGTTGACTTTGGAATTTCTGGTAGGCATTTTGGATACTTTTGGATAAAATAGAGAAATCCAACTAGAACTAGATTTTCCCCCTCTCCCTGGCACATCCTCATGGTTTGAAATGTGTTCCTTAGTATCATATGGAAATAATCGTAGCTTCTTGATATTTGCTGAGATCCTAGGAACTCAGTGGATATGACTAATAATATATTCTTAACACAGATTTTATGTGTATACTAATCTCAACACAGATTAATAGCTCTTAATTTTGCCAAAATAGGTTTCCAGTTGTGATCCTTGAAGAGGATAACAAATGGCAGATAATATTAGGCATGTAGAAAAGCAGTGGCCATTTGCACAGGATTGATTAAAAAATAGGGGAAAATAAACCAATTTTTCACAAGCAGTGCCTGAGAAGTAGATATGTACACAAAACCAAGCCACCATACTTTGACCTGCTACTGGGGAGAAAATACAGAAAGTCCTCACTTAATTTTGTCTGTAGTTTCTGCAACTCTAAAGTATTTATTTTATGATTTTAACATAGGCTAATTGATATAAATAAGAGTTAAGTCCCTGCCACATCTCATCAAGGCTATAACAAAACTACATTGAATGAAATGAAGTTATTCAAGGACCTGCAGTATTCCATGCTGATGTTTATGATGTCGAAGTGCCTGTGTGTCTGTGTGTGTAGTTGTATAAACAACCATTTCTTAATCTAGACTTTAGCCTTTACATTTAATGTAAATTATGCCCATATATATGTCCCATCTGTGCTTTCACAGATGTTTTCTCTTTAACAAGCCCACCTCTATCCCTGTCTCTCTGCAGTTGGCAGTGGTGCAAGTAAACAAAATTAGGAATACTAGATCCCAGGATAGTTAGTAACTGATTGATAGATGCTTGTTTCATTTTAAAGATGAAGAAAGTGAGGTCCTCAGAAGCCGCACAAATTGGAACTCAGACTGATTGGCATATTGCATTATCTATCTGTGGTCATTGTTCCTAACTCTTTGTTTCTTACAAAAAGAGAGAATGCAAAAATATGTTGGCAGTTTCATATGGTGGCCAGAGAAGTATTCTGTGCCAGAGGTAAACTTTAAAGAGAATAAAAAGTAGAGGAAGTTGGTTTATCAGCATGTCATTATTTTTGCATATTAACACATTGGTTGGAAAATATATTTAAAGAAAATGAAGATCTTTCTTACAAAATTATTTTAAAATAAAAAAATTGAGAATATTTTAAAATCATAGACTATACTTTTCTGAAAATACAAAATCTCACTGAAATTAAAATTTGTTTTTTCATGGATATGCTGAATGACCTTGGTCAACTCAAGTAACTTCTCTGGACTTCGTATCTTATTCTGTGAAATAAGAGGGTTGAAGGTAAATAATTTCTAAAGCATCCCAGTCCTATATATCTCAGCATGTGGGAAGACAAATTGTGTGTAGTCTTAGAATGTTTAGATGTATAACACAGTCCTTTCCTATCTTCAGTGCACCACTCTAAAAGTTTTCCGATTTGTGCTAGGTAGTTTGTTTACAAAGTGCATTTGATAGATAATAAAATATCCTGTGTTGACAGGAGGTAGATATAATAAATATTTATCCAACTATTATTTGCATGTTTGCTAAACCAGATCTACATTTGTAGTGTCACCAAGTAAGTAATATATAAAGTCAGTGTGCCCATTGAACCTTTCCACCTTTTCCCAAGGTATTTTACTTTATTGAATAGTTGAGTTCTGCTGAGGGTGAATGCTGGAACTGTTGTTTTCTCCGTGCTAATATTTGAATTATGTCGACGTTCCCACAGGTAGGAGAGATTGTCTAATTGTTACCATAATCCCTGTAATCTAATGTAGGCTTTTGTGATTATAATAATTTTGCTTTGAAAAGACATTTGTGTTTTTCTGACAACCTCCCATTTCATTTTTTTCCAAATACAGTTCTTTGTCTGGCTCCTTTGTCTGGAAGCCAGGAAGTATATACAATATATGTAGGTAGAATACCTTCTGCTCCCTGCATCCAGATTTTGAATGCATCTTTGTATTGTCTGAGAGGAGGACTGGATGGTTAATATGCTGTGTTGCCTAAAGAAAGAAAAGCACAAATTATTTCTGCAATCAAGAATCACCAGAAGGTATCTGTTACAAATTAAAACAAAGAGAAAATCAGACATTAAAAGAATATTTTTATCCATGTATGCTTTTTGTTTCAGTGGCTTGCTGAACTTTGTCATTAACTTTTGAAGAAGGAAAAAGAAGACCTCCAAATCAGTGTTTGAATGTTTTCTAGTTACCAAGATTCCCCCACTCTTTTTTCCTAGCTCAAGATTTCTCATTTTACTCTTTTAAGACATGCTGTAATGTAACGTGGGCACATTTGAGAGTGTGAAATGCAGCTACATTCACCTGCATTATTTAGAAAGAATAGAGACTCTGTAAGCATATACCTTTCTAATCACAGTTGGCTCTTCTATCACTTTGCTTGTGACTGATTTTTGCAATTGCTGAGATGTTGGTATTTTAGAAGGGTGCTGTTTCCAGAGTTGGAAAGCCCTATGCTCCTACTACTTTAGGCTTGATTATTTTTTTGGTGGTGGTTTGTTTGTTTTTCTACCAAAATGCTGTTGGCTTTTAGTTATAGGTATCAGTAAGGATGCTCTGATGTCTGCACAGAATTTTCTTGACAGTCCCTGCTGCATAATTGCAAGCTATATATTTTGGCTTTCTTACCATACTTCTTATGTTTGTGAAGAGACCTCCCATTTGCAATTCCCAAGAGTCCATAACACACATTTATGAAAATGGCCCAGTGACAGCCAGACGAATGTATGCTGAGCGCCTCTGAGGCTCTGTGCCAGGAAAGTGGATGGTACCACCCTGTGGAAGAGGGCCAGGAATGCAAAAGGACACTATTCCTTTGAACAGCAGAATCTGGCAAAAGATTTTCTTTGTGTTTCGATTTGCATATGTGTTGGGCATGTGCTGATGACAAGCAGGCTCACCACCCTGGAGGGGCACATCTCTAGGCACTGAGGTAGTTCTGAGGGAGGCAAGTGGAGGCCCTACTCACTGGTGCTTCCTTTTTATTATCAGACATACCATATTTCTTCCAAAAGTCCAATGAAAGCAGGTGATCTTTTGATTCCATGTTAAATACGGTACTGGGTAATGTAGGCTCCTTCAGTACATATGATTTATGTGCTGCCTTCTTAGCCTGATCTGAAAAGAGCACAGTGTTGGCAGCATTTTGTTCACATACTTGTTAGAATCTCAGGGCTGGAAGCACTCTTAAAATTCATCTACTCCACCCGCCCACCCACATCTGATGCACCAGCTGCTTCTACAACTAAGTTGTCATCCTTGCTTATGCATGATGCTTTCAGAGATGGGAGCCTCTGTACCCATTCCATGTATGGAGTTGAAATTTTCTTCCCAATTGCTCTGATTCATCCATGCTAGCTGGGCTTCTTGCCACCACAAAGAAGATGTCAAATTGTTCTATAGAAGGCCAGCCTTTCAGAGATTTTATGATATCCCACTCCCATTCTTCCTGATCTGGTTTGGGTTCTTTCCAGTGTCTTCTAATGCAGTAGAGTGAAGTAATGAAGAATGACATGATGCCTTTGAGATAACAGAAGGATCTCTCCCAATCATAGTGTGGCTGATACACTAGAGAAGGTGGTAGGATGAGGAGTTGCACAACCATTCCTCTGATAATGTGGTTTCATATTCTCCCTCCCTTTTATACCTCAGATTGAAATAAGCTCTAATTCTTTCATATCCCTCTTAACAATATTCAGATATGGTCTCATTTGCACTGATTTCTCTTTATACTCTACATTGTTTCAACAATGCAATCCAAGATCCTGCTAGTTCTATTGCTGACCTCATCATATTTGACATCCCTCTAAGCCACACATGTCCATATTCCTTCCAATTCCCTTTATTGTTCTTGTGAAGGTAGTTTTGTTGATCTGAGCTGGGATCTTACATTTATTCTTATTTAAATTCCACTGGTTAGAAATCAATCACTATAGCATGTTGAGATCTTAATGTACTGGCCAGATTGGCAGACACCATCAGCTAGCGAATATTTAATACTTCCATTTTCATGCATGAGCCTCTGTTGCTCCTGATGGATAGTTATTAACAAATTCAGGGACCTTTCCTCTTAGAAAATTGTTTTCTAGATAATTTTCTAGTCACGGGCTTCTGTGGCAGTGTCATTAGGAAGTGCTGTGCTTAGTCTCTTTTTCTTTTTAACTTTTTTGGTACTTCAAACTTCTCTAATAGAGAACTGGTATGGTCTAGAATTCCCATTTGGAGTAACAGAGAGCTTAGCTAAGCACCACTGCTCTGCAAATGGAATTTCCAAATGCTACATCAGCAGAAGGAAAAGTATTGACCGCCATAGAGCCTAGGGGAGAAGGGCAAGGATGACTAGATTGTTGTTTGGCAAAGTCCATTCACTCCAGGTACCATTACAGTGCTATTAGTTCCACATGCTTAGACAGAGATGGAGACCGACTGTTGGCAGATGCTATGGTCTCTATTGTGATCTGTTTTAAGGATCAGTTTATTGCCTCTATCCTCATTTCTGCATCAGGCTGAGTAATGCTCCAATTGCTAAGCTTCATGACAAAATTGTCTTCACTGTTGAGCAAGATCATCAGGTTTTCATTTCAGCTTTTAATTATATTATATTCCACAAACAAAATCTCAAGACATGAGTTGAGTATAAGAATCATATTAAGGAAGTTTTGATGTCTCATTTATTGGGTATTGCTCAGGAATAAGATCTTAAACTTGAGTGAAAATAACAGATACTGGAAATGTTATTCTTCCAAGGGCCAAATGTATACTTTTTCATTCTAAGTTATAGAGTAGAGGTCAACAAACTACAGTTGGAATGCCATATCCACTCTGTTTCCTATCTTTCTATGACAGGCAAAATAAGAACGGGTTTTACATTTTTATTTGGTTGAAAAATTAAAAAGAATATTTTGTCCCAAGTAAAACTTAAATGAAATTTAAGTTTCAATGTCCATAAATAAAGGATTACTAGAAAACTTATTTGTTTACATGTTGCTTATCCTGTTTTCTTGAAATAACAGCAGAGTTAAGTAGTTTGAAAAGGGGCAGGCCCATAATGCCCAGAATATTTATTATTTGGCCCTTTACAGGTAAAACTTTCCAACATGTGATATACAGCATAATTTTTCTAAAGGGCTCTTCATTTTGTTACTTTTAATTTGTTGGGGGCTGAGGAAATAAACTTTTATGAATAATATGTTCAATAGGAGATTTTATGAATAATATGTGGACTCAAGGAAGGCATTGTGGAGAGTTTTGAGACTACTAAATAAAGCATCTATTACTATATATAAAATCACAGGCCTGGAGTTTGAAGGAGTATTTCAAGAAGCTCACTACAGTTGTTGGGCTGGGTGTTTCTGGATTCTTTATATGCGGACTTAATATTATCTGAAGCCTAATGTTGTATAGGAACTTCTAATGTCCATGGGAGTTTAAAAGGATTGCTTCCTCCATCTGCATATATGTGAGGATTGTTCATTGAGTTAAAGAAGATCTGAAAGGTCTCCTGGAAGGTCTCCCAGTCTAATTAGCATATTACCCTTTTATTAGTATAGATAGAAGCCTAGTGCATGGGTGGGGGCTGACTCGTTTGCCCTGAAAGGTGTCCCGGGTCAGGGTGGGGTCCCACTGAGGTACCTGGCCAGCCTGGGTGATGGGCTGATGGCTGTTTTCAGTCTGGCCATGTCTCCCCGCGACCCAAGCTCCCAGTCCCTCCTTTCTTTCTTTTTTCAACACCTCCTTGAGTGGAGGCCAGGGCCAGCTGGAAGCAGGTACCTGGGATTTATTTATCTTTTATAATTGAAACATTGTAGCCTTGAGCAGAGGCCAGGGCTGGCCAGGGTGGGCAGGAAGCTTGGCTTCCTACATTGCCGGGGGCAACCCAAGCCTCCTGCTCACTCCAGCTCTAAGGCTGCCACCATCTTTGTTGGGTTAATTTGTATACTTGCTCCTGATTGGCTGGTGGGTATATCAGAGTGATGGCTAATTTGCATGTTTCTCTTTTATTTGTGTAGATAACTAAGTATATACTAGTATTTCTATATGACCGATACGTACTTTCCACCCAGAACCTGGGTTTATATTTTATAGAGACTGTTATAGCACCCAGAACATTATAATTTAATAGTTCATTTAGTATGCCAAATCTATAGTTTATCCTCCTTTATATTCAAAGCATCCAAGTACAGTGTTCAGCACACAGTAGATGCCTGTTCACACAGTAGATGCCTGTTGAATGCTTATTGAATTGAATTTTTAACTGAGAGAATACTTTTGAGATTTCTTCATCTGTATAATTTTTATTCTTAAAAGTCATCAGTGATTGAGACTCATGAATATCTCTTTGTGATTTCACTAATGTTTTAAGTGCATGTTTACATTAGATCCATGTTAGGTGAATGGTAGTTGAAACCACTTTGGAGTCTCTGTGGTTTGGGAGGAGGTCAGAGAAGTAAAGACTTGTTGGCTAGGGAGTTAGTGCTCACCTTGCTAACAGCTTCCCTGGCTGAGCACCCCATTTGGAAGTGGAGTAGAAGGTAGAGATAGTAGAGGTGCTAAGAGAAAAGACATAGAAAAAAAGAGAAATAAACTAATAAGCTAAAGAGGTCAGCCCTTTTTTTATAAGATTTAGATCCAGCACTTGGTTTCAAAACTTACATACCAATCTTGATGAAAAATGTCATTATTTATACTTGTAGATCAAGACCCAGAGTACCAGAGGATAATGGAATGTCCAGGATGTCCTGTTTTTTCAGTCCTCTAGAAAAGGAGTTCTTAGACTGGGTTAATCCATGGGCTCCTTGAAAAAGCTTTCTATGCTACATTTTTCTGGAGAGAGGATTTAGAGCACTCATTAGTTTTCAGAAGAATTCCGGAACAACCCTCTTTCTCTACCAAACAAAAGGTTAAAATAACCACCTCTTTAGAGGATGTGTGAAATATCTCATTTAACCTTTGAGCTGAAATTCTTAGGAAGTTATTCTTTACATCAAATGACAATTTATCTCTGTGTAAGTTTACACAAATTCATTTTATTAGTTTAATTTTTGCCCTTTAAAATAACTTAAAATAGCATGACTGGCATGGTTCAGAAGTTGAGTGCCAACCTATGAACTAAGAGGTCATGATTTAGTTTCTGGTCAGGGTACATACCCTGGTTGTGGGCTTAATCCCTAATGTGGGACACGCAGGAGGCAACCAGTCAATGATTCTCTCATTATTGATATTTCTATCTTTCCCTTCCTCTCTTTTTCTCTCTGAACTCTAAACATATATTTTAAAATAAAATAAAATAAAATAATTGAAAATAAGTTCCACTTCTCTTCTATGTTTAGTCCTTTGACTAAAAGAACAGTTTGTGTACCAGTTGATAATGGTGGATTTTGTAATCAAAGAAAACACGAGAAATTTTAAGGGTAACATCAAAAGTGATTTATTCAAAGAAATGTCCATCTCTAGCCACACATTTCCCCCATCTTTCAGGTAATTTGTGAATACATCCCAATAGAACTTTTCTTGTTTTGAGGCAAACCATTAAGAGACTTAATTTTCCACTTTGTATGTTTTGAAGTGCTGCTCAGAAAGTGTGTGTGCTATCAATTAGAACAAGTGGTAATCTGAAGGATCAAGGTCTGGTGAATACAGCGGGTGGTTTAATATTTCCGAGGCAAGATCTTTTAAGATGTCTTTAACTGGTTTTGAAGTATGTGATGGTGTGTCATCATGAAGCAAAATTATTTCGCCATGTCTTTTGGCACATTCTGTTCATTTCACGATCACAGCATGGTTCAAATTGACTATTTGTTGTTGGTATTGATGAGTATTAACAGTTTCAGCTGGTTTTAGAACTTCATACATTAATACACCACACCTTCCTGATCTCACCAAACACAGAACACTGTTTTCTTTCTGAAGGGATTTGGCCTTGCAGTCTATGTTAATGGTTGACCTGGATCAACCTATGATTTTGTGCGTTTGGGATTCTCAAAATAAATCCACTTTTCCTCACCAGTCACTATTCCATGCAAAAAAGACTTTTGTGCCATTGATGCAATATTTTACTGATGACTTTTTGGTTTTCCATTTGTATTTCATTCAGTTGATCAGAAATATTTTGTTGAGCAATGTTTAATCTTTCTGCAAGTTGTTTCTGATTTTGACACGCATTTCATCTAATAATGCTTGTAATTGTTGGTCTTCAAAATTTTTTGGTTGACCTGGACATTCTTTGTCTTTCACATCGAAATCATAAATTTTAAAGTGTTTAAACCAGTGTTCACAAGTATCTTGAGATGGAGCATGTCCACCATAAGCTTCCTGAAGTATATGATAACTTTTTCTTCGAAATAAAGTAATGAATTAAAACTTCCTGTAAATAATCTTTTCTTGGCACGAAATTCGACATTTTTAAGTATAAAAATATCTATGATGTTAACACCTTTAGAAAATTTGACATATGAAGTTTTGAAGCTGGCTGTCAACACAACAAAATAGCATACATATAAAATAGGATATATATATATATATATATATATATATATATATATATATTCAACATATATGTAACTCCATCTATTGAAAAAAATTGCATTGTTAACTGGCACACCTAGTATGTCGTCCTCAAGTTGACTTTCCCAAGCACAAGAGCCTTCCAAACTTTTTTCATATATCTGTGACTTCAGGCTCTTCCTCATGTTTGTTGTTTTTGTGTAGTCTGCCATTGCTCCTCTTAAAACCATGACAACTAGAACTGAAGATAGGATTCCAGGAGTATTCTGACCAGTCCACATTAGAACACCATCATCAACCTGTTGTGCTAGGTAATATAGTTCTATTAATGCCCAATTAATTAGTTTTTCCCACTTCACAGTACTGAGTCATGATGAGCTTATTGTTAATTTGTCAGTAGGTCCTTCAACAGATTTATAAGTTTGGCTTATGGAACTATTTCTACCCACTCTCTTAAATTTTTTAAAAAGGTATTGCAGCCCTAGCTGGTTTGGCTCAGTGGATAGAGCGTTGGCCAGAGGACTGAAGGGTCCCAGATTTGATTCCTATCAAGGGCACATATCCAGGTTATGGGCTCGATCGCCTATGGGGGCATGCAGGAGGCAGATGGTCAAAGATTGTCTCTCATCATTGATGTTTCTGTCTCTCTCTCCCTCTTCCTTCCTCTCTGAAATAAATAGAGATATATTTAAAATAAGTCATTGCATTGACACACAGTTCCGGTAGTTGTGTACATGCATATGTATGTAGGTGAGTAAGTCTCACTTCAAAAATTAAAAAAACACCCTCATTTTACTGTTATTATTATTGTTTCTTTACAAAACCCTAAAGCATTTCTGACATTTTCAGAGTACACACCAAAGTCCATGTTCGTGATACAATATTTAGCAGGAATGTCAGCAATGGAAATACATATGTGAGTTATTTATCTTAGGATAAATTATTTGTTTTTGAAGAAAATAAAGTGGGAAACATGAGTTTAGGTAGCATTCAGGCACTTTAAAATATTCAGTTACTTTGTCCCCCAAATGTTCTTTAGAGCTTTTTAAAAAATCATTCAGGACTTAAAAAATATATATATATATATATATATTTACTGATTTTTCCAGAGAGGAAGGGAGAGGGATAGAGAGTTAGAAACATTGATGAGAGAGAAACATTGATTAGCTGTTTCCTGCACACCTCCCACTGAGGATGTGTCCGCAACCAAGGTACATGCCCTTGACCAGAATAGAACCTGAGGCCTTTCAGTCTGCAGGCTGATGCTCTATCCACTGAGCCAAACCAGTTAGGGCCATTCAGGACTTTTAATGAATATAAGAACTATGAAGAATCTATTTGTAGTAAAAAATGGTTGCTTGTCATTTACAAGATGAAGAAGATAGTTGAGCCAAGTAGGAGTTGGAGATACCTCCTGTGTACAGATTTTAAAAAAAAAACCAAAATGGTGACTGCCTGGAATGGACCTGAGTCAAGCAGCCTATTTTGTGACATATGTATAGGAATGGCTGTAGGTACCTCTATGACAGTGTGTGGTAACCCTGCCTGCTCTTCAGAGAAATAGAATGGTTTCTTAATGTCATTTTCTCATAAGTGCATTGCTGTTAAATCATTAGCTATAGATCAAGATACTTGTAATGGAGCTACATATCCTCTTCTGGTCCCATGTATATAATAAATTTCAGGTAAGGACTGGGCAGGTTTAATTATCCCAAGTGTGACAGGACCCTCACATGGGAATAGTCTTACCAGGGTCTGAATCCTGCAGAGGCTACTCCTGTTGCATGCACCAGTGACCAATGAAAGTATTCTACTATGCCTTTTAATAACAGAAAGGCTACCATCTTCATTAGCAGAGCTGTCATAACCCAGTATAGGGGGAGGAAGGAGGAAGAGAGCAGGCCAGTCTCTAAATACCATTTCTTCTCTGTCCTTCACTCTCTCTGAATTTGTTGGGAATAAAAATAATATATTTCTGATAGTTTGACAAAATATTTAATTAGAAATGGTAATAAAATGTCATCACAGTGCATTCTTATTATGAGTTAGATTTAACATTTAAGGCTACTGCTCACAAGCTGTTTGGTGATTAGGGATCAAATTACTGAGCATGGTAAGTAAATAAATACAAAATAAACAAACAAGCAAAGAAAACTACTGCAAGAAAAATGAATGTGCTGAAGTTTGGCTGCATAGAATTGCTATAAAACCAAAATTAAACACATATGACCGCCACAGAGGGGTGATAAACCTTGTCAAGGAGTATGTGCCACCTCAAGCTGTTGTTTGTGGCCACTGGCAAGCAGTAGAGTAAGTTTATTTTCTCAGTTAAAACTGGTTGATATAGTGGCCAAATTTCTTGCATTTTTGTTTGTTTTTTCTCCCTTTCATATAGACAAAACCGCTAAATTCATTGGGTTGAATTTTTCTAACCCTTTAATCACTTGTGTTTGGTATCATGTCTTCATAGTTGGGTTACCTGCTTACTTTCTTTTATCTTCAATCTTCTTAAACTTTAAGAGATATGGTCACTTCATATTTCCTTTGAACTTCACCTGATGGGTGTGTCCGCTCTGCCCATCAGTTTCATCAGTACATTTCTATGAAAATACTAGATAATATGTTCAACTGATTATTGTAGTCCTATCTATACTAATAAAAGGTTAATATGCTAATTAGACCAAATGTCCTTCCAGGCATCATTCTGGACGTCATTCTGGATGTCCTTCCCAACAAAGCTGGGGCTGAAGCGAAGCAACCGGGTGCCTGAGTGCCTGAGGGAAGCTGTTACTGGTGGGGGGGGTGAGGAGAAGGGGGGAGAAGGAGTAGGAAAGGGGGCATGGGGGAAGGTGAGGGAGGAGGAAGGCCTATTCTGGCATGAATTTTCATGCATCAGGCCCTAGTATATTATAAAAGAATAGTCTGATTTATTTTGAAAAAATTGTAAAACTTATTCAATAAGATGGTTTTTGCTTTAATAAAACATGACACATGGTTTCTTGTTTTTTAAGCTTTTCAATGGGCAATTTGAACATCTAGTTAGCCCAGCCAGTGTTGCTCGGTGGTTGAACATCCATCCATGAACCTATGTGTCACTGGTTTGATTCCCAGTCAGGGAAGATGTCCTGGTTGTGGGCTTGATCCTTAGTAGGGAGCATGAAGGAGGCAAACAATTGATGATGTTTCTATCTCTCTATCCCTCTTCTTTACTCTCCCTCTAAAACCAATAAAAATGTATTTTTAAATTAAACTTAAGGTTACTTCTGAGAATCATCATTATTGGGGCTCACTTTTTTTTGATACATTACCAAATTATTGCAGCCAACAACCCTTCAGTTTGCTGTTAATTTTATTGAGAGCCTCATTGCCAGCAAAAAGTCTTTTTGGCAAATTCTGATAATGAGCTGCATTGCAGGTAATGCCACCTTGCTGTTAATGCCATAATCAGTATCATGCCTATGATTGTTTCCAACAGAAAGATCAGTAGTACCTTTCCTGCCCAGTTTGATATCCATTAAGTGTATTTGCAAGATACAAAGGGTCTGAAGACCCAAAGATGGAATAAGTAAGCAGTATTTATAATGATCATAAGATACTTACTTGATTTGGGAAAAAGACAAACTGCAGATAAGAGGAGTTATCTCATTGTAGACCTTTGGAGAAATGAACACTAAATCTGACAGACCCCTTTGGAACTCTTCAAAAGCTGTTTCCTCATGAGTTTCTACTATAGCTCGACATAAATAGCACTAGCTCATTATTCATCGTAAAAATAAGTTGGAGGTTGAATTTCTTTCAAGTACGAAATTTGGTGGGTTTTATAAAAACTTGATTTTAGAGAGATGAAGGGAGAGAGAGAAACAGCTATTGATTGCCTCCTGCACAAACCCTGCAACTTGGGTATGTGTCCTGACAGGGAATCAAACCCATCACCTTTTAATAAAGGGGATGAATACTCCAACAAACTGAACTATATCAGCCAGACCCCCCATTAGCTCTTTCTCAACATCTATAACTAGAACCTAAGACCAACTTTGTTGCACTTAAAAAAAATGAAGTTCTATAAAAATGTTTTCTACTGATCTGCTGCAATTTTAAAATTGCTTTGGGATTTTTGTGAACTATCACTGTGAAGTTAATAAAAAACAAACATTCATAAACTTTATATACCAGAGGAAAATATAAAATGTTCAACATTTCCATTTTTATTATTAAGAACAAGGAGCATAAAGTTTCATTTAAGAATAAGACCTTATATTTATGCCTTTTTTTTACCTGCATGTATGTAGTAGAATTGGCTTAGGTTCCCAGTCATGGCCAGCTAAAGGTACAGCATTTATAGAAAAAGTGTAGTAGAAGAAAGGTGGAAAGGAAGGGAAGGAGAAAAAGTGAGTAAAATAAATATTTTATGAGCATCCCCAGTTTGTTAAGCATTGTGCTAGACATTTTCACATGCACACAATTTCACTTAATACTCACAGTATCCTTGCAATAATATTAATTTTAATAATATTACAAATAGTTTTAAAATGTGTCAGGAACTTTAAAAAATATATTTTTATTGATTTCAGAGAGGGAGAGAGAGATAGAAACATCAGTGATGAGAGAGAACCATCAATTAGTTACCTCCTTGAGCCAGCAATCTCCTGGGCATATGCCCTGACCAGGAATTTGTACATCCACTTCCTGGTTTATAGGTCAATGCTCAACCACTGAGCCATGCCAGCTGGGCATGTCAGGTACTTTATAAAGAAAAAGAGGCAGAGAAAAAAGAGGATGAAGAAGGGTGGGAGTAAGAAATGAAGGAAAAGGGTAAAAGAAACAGGGAGTAGAGGAGAATGGATGGGGAGACACAAAACCTGCCTCATTTGAAAATGTTTGAAATTTTTAGAACCTGCATTATTTATCTCATTATTCTGAGTCCCCCATCCCCCACCCAACTAAATATAATTGTTAAAATAATTCAATTTTTTGTTGGTATAATGTGGATTAGAACAAAAAGGAGCTTGTTTCACAGTCAGGAGCGGAGAGATTAGGCCCATTTCACAAGTCTTCAGCTGCTTTTCTTACTTCTTCAGAGGTTATCCTCTAAAGTGGATACTCCACTTCAATGTTGATCTACTTTTTACCCTTCTATCCTGGTTCCAGAACGTCATTACTTTGAACAGCTCTTGCTATAGGCAACAAATTTAATGGTGGTGGAAGATGGATTTTTTTACTCTTGTCATCTACACCTGCATTTTTCCAGTGTAATGATGTTGAAATCCAGAATCAGTTTTTTCCACATTTAAGTACGATTCAGCAAAAAGAAAATTTTCTTGCATTAGTAATACACGTGAATTCAGAATTTCTGTTTAAGTCCGTTAGTAGTGGGAAAATATAAAACCCAAGATGAAATGATAAAATATTAAATTCAGTATTGCCAAGTGGAGTCTAATTTTAATTTACATATTATCCTATCTAATAAAAGAGTAATATGCAAATTAACCACCACTCACTACACCCACAAGCCACACCCACAAACCAATCAGGAGCAAGTACACAAATGAACCCAACCAAGATGGCTGCTGCCACTAAGCAAGCAGGAGACTTGGGTTTCCTCAGTAATGGAGGAAGCTAAGCTTTCCACACACCCTGGCCAACCCAGGCCTCCACTCAAGGCTACAAACTTTCAATTATAGAAGAAAAATAAATCCCACCAAAAATGGCTGTGGCCATGGAGCAAGCAAGTCTTGGCTCTGCTCAAGGGTACAAAGTTTCAATTATAGAAGATAAATAAGTCCCAGGTCCCAGGGCCTCCATTTGGGTCCCTGGGAGGTATGGCTGGCCTGCAAACCATCATAAGCCCCTTTCCCAGGCCATGCCATACCCAAGGAATCCCCATCCTGATCCGGGCCACCCTTCAGGGCAAACCACCTGGCCCCCATCCATGCACCAGGCCTCTATCCTATCTAATAAAAGACTAATATGCAGATTGACCATCACTCCAACACACAAGATGGCCACCACAAGATGGACATCAGGAGAGGGCAGTTGGGAGAGACCAGGCCTGCAAGGGAGGGCAGTGGGGGGCATCCAAGCCTACAGAGGAGGCCAGTTAGTGGTGACCAGGCCAGCAAGGAGGGAAGTTGGGGGAGACCAGGCCTGCAGGTGAGGGCAATTAGGGGCAAACAGGCTGGCAGGAGAGCAGTTAGTTAGGCATCAATCAGGCTGGTGGGGGAGTGGTTAGGGGTTGATCAGGCTGGCAGGCAGAAGCATTTAGGGGCAATCAGGAAGGCAGTCAGGCAAGTAGTTGGGAGCCAGTGGTCCTGGATTGTGAAAGGAATCCCAGATTGGAGAGGGTGCAGGTTGGGCTGAGGAACACACACACACACACACACACACACACACACACACACACACACACACACACCCTGTGCACAAATTTCATGCACCAGACCTCTAGTAATTTATAATTCAGGGTCCTAGGAGTCAAAGCCCCCTTGGACAACTCCTTAATCCAGGCCTATCCTTTAGATTTCTCTTAGCTACGTTGTTTGTAAACACCATCTGCTGCTACAGATACATTTCTAACGATCTACATGCGTTTGGATGCATGGGAACCAGGAGCAGTTCTTAGAATCTCATTCGATGAGTGACATCTTTGAGAACAGAACTGATGACTCTTTCTGGCAGGAAAATGGTGGGGAGGGCAGGGGAGATATGTGTGGAGGGAGAAAGGGAAAGTGTGTGTTGTGAAGCTCTGCTGCAGAATTGCCAGAGCTGGTGAAATGTAGTGGGTGGCAGTTGGGGGAGAGGTGAAGCCAGTGTTCACAGAAGAGTTAGATGGTTAAAAAACTTACAATAATTAAAATGATGTTTTTGTGTAAGTGCAGAATACAACCATAAAAACACAATTGCTGTAAAATACAATGCAGAGAACAGATAGCCGTTTGATGACGGCAACTCTGCCTGTGCCATTAAGAAAACAGTTCTTTCCTGAGGAGGAGAAACGTGAATATTTTGTCTATTTACATACTCATGTTAATTATTTACAGAAATCCATTAAGGAAATAATGCTATCTTACAGGATAGGGCTGGACCAAATAATGCAAGAGTATGGCAAATAGTTTGCAAGATGAGAGGACGATTATGGGGAGCAGGGTCAAGCCAAGAATTCTCAGAACTCTCCATTGAGCACTGTTTTGGAAGAATACAGAACTGTTTCAATGAGAGATTATATCTGGTTTTATGGGTTTTCTTTTCCCAACTGTTACTCTGTATAGGATGGTTTGCCCGGATATATGAGACAAGTACTAATGAATGGAAACAAAAAGGAACGTTCAGGTGAGCCTGCTATGAAGGGTCCTCATTTGATTTAGGAATTTAGTGATACTACCTGGAACTAAATTACAGTGAAAGCAAGCTTGCTACCTCTGTTACCTCTATTGCCATTTGTGGCCAGTGGGGCAGCATGAGTCCCACAGTGGCAAGGAGTCAATATGCAGTTAGGAAAACCTGTATAAGAAGTCATGGGGACATTTTTTATTAGTTGTCCCAATTCTAGACATAACGAAACAGAATCAGGTAGGTGTATTAATGGCATCTATTTACACACAAACAGACCTTTGCTTTTGTCCTAGAGTTGGCAGTCATTTCCCCCTCATTTCCTGGAGGAACTACTGGGATGAGAAATCACAATTTGTGTCTTGCCCTGGGTAATGAGTCATTGGATGGAATTTCATTTGGTAGATTTAAAGAGAGTTAGTATTGCTCTATGAAGCCAGATGATTTAGGAAATTGAAGCAGTAACAAGTAAATTGCTTTTCTCTTATACTGCTAGAATGCTTTCTCTTATACTACTAGAATGCTTTCTCTTATACTGCTAGAATGCTTTCTAGGCGGTTTTGGCTTTTCTTTTTAAAATTGATTTATAATACCATTTCTCTCCACCTCAAGGCTCAAGTAAACCTTTTTGCTCTGATGAATCCTAAATGGCTACTCATTTCCCACAAACAGATTGTCCAATAGAGTTTTAAAATCTCATTTTAGGCTGGGGGAGCTAGAATTTTTAATTCTATAGGAAAAATGAATATACAGTTCCTTTTAGATGCTTTATTGCTTTTGAATTATCTCATAAAAAAGCTATGTATAATCAAATTCAAATTCATTAGACTTATAATTGAGGCTTGCCATTCCAATACTCACTTGCCTTTATTGATTTGTTCATCTTACAAGCAACTGGGAGAGTATATGCGTTAGCTAATGGAGGGGATAGAAAAAACAGTAAGCTTGGTTGCTTCCTTCAAAGCAACTCACCAGCCATTGGGCAGAACAGGGATGCAAGATGACATGTAAAATATGTTGAACCTGTGTTGAAGTGTGTACAAAATGTTGTGTGTTGGCATATGGTGGTGGTGGTGGTGGTGGGGTCTTGCCTCTCAGAGCAAACAGGACACCGAGGAAGGCTGGAAAATAGAGTGTCTTGGCTTGGGAGGTGGAGAGATTTAAGAGGCTTCAAAATGGCATTTTTTGTCTTCATAATTTGCCTTTTCTTCCTTCTCCTTGTAGTCTCATGCTCCTTCATCGGGAAACCTCAGAGTACTGTACTGCCTTGACCTTTCAGAGTCAGTCATGGTTAGGGACAAATTTCAAGTCACACCTGGAAAAGGTCTCTGCATCAACATCACAGGAACTCCACAGACCTGTGATCAACTTGGTCTTGAGTTCATTGAGGGCATGGATTTTGGGACAACCCTCAAGCCCAGCATTAAGTATTGCAAATGGCTGATGCTCAATAAGTTTTCAGCTGCCTCCCCAAAAATGCCCTGGGAACCTAGAGGAGAAAACAGCTGGCCCAACATAGGGGACTCTGGAGACATGCAGAAAAATGTATAGGGTTTAATAAGAACTAAATTTGAAAGAGTACTCGGGACAGGCCATTCATGGTATTATCAGTTTGGTTCTCTAAACCATGGGGATCAGGAGTTTGGTGGCTATCAGGAGACAAATGTATGGAGAATTAAATTCATATGGCAACAATTAGATAAGAACTTCCAGGAAGATGCTGAGGTGAGGAATAATATCAGAGAGTATTGTTTTAGCTAGCAGCTGCCATTACTGGGTTACAAGCAGAGATGGGAGTGTGTGAGCTTTGCAGGTGTGTTTGATATAATTGGTGCTGAATGTACTCCTTCAGTTACACTGTTCATCCATGCAGCTTTACATCTCATATGTACTTTCCACCCTGGTGGCCTTTGTAAAACATAAGGTGAACAAACTGCTTATTAAGGTAAGACAATGGAGGCCCCATTTTAAAAAGGTTAAGACGTACTGGAAATTGTCAGCACATCCTGGGTATCATTAACCGTGTATGGAATGCACAGTCTGGTTGGTATTTTCCAAAGGCCACACTAACCTTTTTAAACATGGAGACTGCCAAAAAGGAATGGTTTGCCTCACCATTTGATGAGAGAAGAAATCTTTTAAATACTTATTTTTATTTGATCACTGAAAATCATCTCCATGGAGCTCAGCATGGTGAAATGAATCCTGAACATTTTAGCAACTCACTTAAAATACCATTAGAAGGCACTTGGGTTACAAAAAGCTGAAAACAAAGGATGAGGAGCCCTCCTGCGCTAATAACACCTAGAAAGGAAGCAAAAGCCACCTATGTCTTTGAATTTAAACTCTTCATTGTTAAAGAGAGAAGCTTAAGTTTTGCCAAACCCCTTTTCCCATTAAGTACACCCACTTTTCCATGTAATTGGCTCAATACTGCTTTTTGTATAATTGTCATATTTCTCTGTTTCCCAAGAGATTTGTTAAGTGTAAAGGTGAACTATGAAGCTTTTGACAAAGTACAGTTATGTGTGATGTGCAATTCTCAAATCCTGAAAAAGATTATAACATTTCTATTGAGTTTATCTGACATTTGGAAACAAAGTATTCAAAAAGTATTGCCCACTGAGCTAGGTTTACTCTGTTTTCCTTTAACTGGCCAAAAAGAAATTTCCCGATATTTGGGCAGTCAAATAATGTTGTTGCCATGGATCCTGACTTTATCAATGACTGAAAGGAAAATCACTTTTCTTTAAATTTTGGTTTAAAAATAAGATTTTTACCAAAACTGGTTTGGCTCAGTCGATAGAGCGTCCACCTGCAGACTGAAAGGTCCCGAGTTTGATTCTGGTCAAGGGCATGTACCTTGGTTCGGGCCACATCCCTAGTAGGGTGTGCAAGAGGCAGCTGTGCCACGTTTCTCTCTCATCAATGTTTCTGACTTTCCCTCTCCCTTCCTCTCTGTAAAAAATCAATAAAATAGATTTTAAAATAAATAAATAAAAATCATTTAAAAATAAATAAAAATAAGACTTTTTTGTTGTTGGAATCAGGGATTTCATCACAGCTGGGCCATCTATTAGCTATAAAGTCTCAGACAAAATAATTTAATTTCTTTAAAATATTTTTATTGATTTCAGAGAGTAAGGAAGAGGGAGAGAGAGATAGAAATGTCAACGATGAGAGAGAATCATTTATGTCTCCTACTGGGGATCGAGCCCACAACACTGGCATGTGCCCTGACTGGGAATGGAACCTTGACCTCCTGGTTCATAGGTTGATGCTCAACCACTGAGCCATGCCAGCTAGACTGATCTCTTAAAGTCTCAGTTTGTTGAACTGTAAAATGGGGATATCTTTAAATCACAGTGGTTTGGAATACTTCTATATAAGGAAGTATATTATCCAGGTCTTGGTACATAATATGTATAATAAAGACATGATACTGCCTTTTTTCTCTTATGTAGCAAGTACATGACATTTAAAGGAATCAGAGGGCTTGTACTTTGGCATGGGGAAGGCCTGGATTTGAATTCTGTCTCTGCCATGTTTATTTGGGTGGAGGACTTAGAAAGGACACAGAGGTCTGAGTTATCTTGGGCAGGTTACTTAACATGGGGACCTTCATTTCTTTGTCTGTCATATGGGGATAGATAGAAAATAGAAATATGTACCTCCAAGTTTTCATTGTGAGGATTAAATGAGATAGCATATAAAAGCATGCAAATGCGAAATGAATGTTTCCTATAGTTAGAATTGTTATGTCCTTAACAGTAGTCATTATTAGTTTTGGGTTTCTGAAAATAGTGATCTGAAAACTCCTGGTCCCTCCAGATTTGCTGGGTTTTCTCTATTAGTTTTTATATAATTTTTTTATTGTTGACCCTATTGCAGATGTCCCTCTTTCTCCCTATGCCCACCTCTCGCCAGCCCTTGCCCTCTCCTTTGCTGCTCCCCACATTATTGTCTGTGTCCCTGGGCTGTGCATATACACTGAGTGGCCAGATTACTATGATCTCTGAATACATAATAATCTGGCTACTCAGTGTGTGTGTGTGTGTGCGTGTGTGTGTGTGTCTGAACTAGAGTACTGGTGCACAAAATTTGTACACGGGAAGGGGGATGTCACTCAGTCTAGTCTGCACCCTCTCCAATCTGGGATCCCTAGAGGGATGTTGGACTGCCCTCTCACAATCCAGGACTGCTGGCTCCCAACTGCTCGCCTGCCTGTCTTCCTGATTGCTCCTAACTGCTTCTGCCTGCCAGCCTGATCATTCCCTAACCACTCCCCTGCCAGCCTGATTGATGCCTTATTGCTCCCCTGCCAGCCTGATTGCCCCCAAATGCCCTTCCTTGCAGGCCTGGTCCCTCCCAACTGCCCTCCCATGCTGGCTATCTTGTGGCAACCACCTTATGGCCACTTGAGGGCAGCCATCTTTGACCACATGGGGGCAGCCATCTTGTGTGTTGGAGTGATGGTTAATTTGCATATTACTCTTTTGTTAGACAAATTAGAGGCCTGGTGCACAAGTGGGGGCCAGCTGGTTTTCCCTGAAGGATGTCCTGGATCAGGATGAGGGTTCCCTTGGGGGGTGGCATGGCCTTGTGAAGGGCCTGTGGTGGTTGGCTGGCCAGCCACTTGCAGCAACCCAAGTGGAGGCCCTGGTATGTGGGATTTATTTATCTTCTATAATTGAAACTTTGTAGCCTGGAGTAGAGGCTTGGGCAGCCAGGGTGTGTGGAAAGCTTGGCTTCCTCCATTGCGGGGGAAACCCAAGCCTCCTGCTTGTTTCAGCTCCCTGGCTGCAGCCATCTTGATTGGGTTAATTTTCATACTCACTCCTGATTAGCTGGTGGGCATGGCTGGTCAGTGTAGCAGAGTGATGGTTAATTTGCATATTATTCTTTATTAGGATATATATATATTAGAGACCTGGTGCATAAATTAGGGCATGGGTGGGGTCTGGCCAGCCTGGCCAGAGGGGGTGGGGGAGACATGGGTGGTTGGCCGGCCTGCCACTCAGTGTATATTCTTTAGCCTGTCCCTTCACCTTCCTTTATCTAATTCTCTACTCCCTCCTCTGTTCCATCTATGAATGCCTCTGGTTCTATTTTGTTCATCAGTTTATTTTGTTCATTATATTTCACATAGAAGTGAGGTCATATGGTATTTGTCTTTCTCTGACTAGCTTATATCACTTAGTGTAATAATCTCCAGGTCGCTTCATGGTGTTAAAAAGGGTAAGAGTTCCTTCTTTCTTTACAGGTGGGTAGTATTCCATTGTGTAAATATGTAGCACAACTTTATCAATCCATCTACTGATGGGCATTTGAGTTATTTCAGGGTCTTGGCTATTATAAATAATGCTCTTATGAACATAAAGGTGCATATATTCTTTCTGATTGGTGTTTTGGGATTCTTAGGATATATACTTAGAAATGGGATTTCTGGGGCAAAGGCAGTGCCATTTTTAAATTTTTTTAAGGAAATTCCATACAGCTTTCCAGTCTGCTTTCCCACTAGCAGTGTACTGGGGTTCCCTTTTCCCTACATCTTAACCAGCATTTACCATTTGTTGATTTGTTGATTGTAGTCTTTCTGACAGGGTGAGGTGATACCACATTGTAGTTTTAATTTCCATCTCCCTGATGACTAGTGACCTTGAGCATTTTTTTTTCATATGTTTCTTGGTCATCTGTATGTCCTCTTTGGAAAAATGTCTATTCAGGTCCTTTGCCCATATGTTACTTGGATTGTTTGTCTTGGTATTGAGTTGTTGTATTAGTTCTATATATTTTTTGGAGATTAACCCCTAATCAGATGTATGGTTGGGAAATATGTTTTTACATATGGTATGTTCCCTTTTCGTTTTGTTGATGGTTTCTTTTGCTATACAGAAGCTCTTTAGTTTGATGTAGCCCATTTGTTTTCCATCATTTTTTGTTGTTGTTTTTGAAATATTTTAATTGAATTTACAGAGAGAGGAAGAGAAGTGAGAGAAAGAGAAGAAACATTGATGTGAGAGAGATACATTGATCTTTTGCCTCTCATAGGCATCCTGACCAGGGCTGAACCTACAACATAGGCATGTGCCCTGAACCGTAATCAAATGTGCAAACTTTTGGAGCATAACATGATGCTCACTCAACTGAGTGACAGCAGCTAGGGCTGTTGTCCATCATTTTTTATATTCAGAGAGGGAAGAATGTATAACTTCCCTTTCTGTGACTGTCCCTGGAAGCCTCTTGAAATCCTTACTGAATGAGGACTAGATTCTTGCAGGTTTCCTAATTGCTATGTGCTTCTGGTTGAAGCCTCAGGACATTAGACTGTAGGAGGGAATGGAGGAAGGTATTCTGTGTGTGATAGTGATAAGATCAGGAAGATAACATAACAAGCCATCTGGCATCTGACAGTTTGTCTCCTGGGTCAGTTGGAGTCCTAGTTTCTCCTTGACAAGGTTAGTCACTCATACCACAGGTTCCATGGGCAGAATTCTAGCTGAGCACTATAAAGGGATAAATATAGGCTGGCAGGAAGGCTGGTGTCACCCTAATGTCACAGACCTGGACTTTCATTCACATAATTGAATCTCTCATGAATTGTTTTTGTACTGCAACCAAAGCAACTTAAACTGATCAGAATAAAGGGGAGCTGGAAAGTATCTAAGTTTACAATAAACAATGGTTAAATATTTTATCCTAAATCAACTGGAATTATTTTTAATGCATACTTGATAATTGACATAAGAAAATGATTGTTATAATTTATGCTGAAAAATGACAAAAATACATAGTATAATTAGAAATTTACGACAAGAATACACAGAGACAGAAATGAGATTGGTGGTTACCTAGGACTGCGGGTTGATGGCTAAGGGGCATGGGGTTTCTTTTTTGGAGTGATGAAAATATTCTAAAATTGATTATGGTGAGGGTTGCACATATTTGTGAATATACTTAAAGAATATCAAATGGTACATTTAAATGAGTTAGTTGCATGTTATATGAATTTTATCTCAATAAAGTTGTTAAACCAAATACAACCACAAAACATTTATATAAAGAAAAGTAGAAGGAAAGAAAATTTGCCAGAAAGCTAGCAGTGGATATAATTGTGGTTACTTTTGATTTTTTTTTCTATTTATTATTGTTAGTCCTCAGCTGAGGATATGCTTTCATTGAAGCAAGAGTAAGAGTGAAGGCTCAATGGAAGAAAGAAAAATGCTGTGCCTGATTAGGGATTGATCTAGAAACCTAGGTATATGCTCTGATAGGGAAGGGAACCCACAACCTTTTTGTTTACAGGACAATACTCCAAACAACTGAGCCACTTGGCAATGACTCTTTTTTTTTTCTTTTCGGTATATTCCTATATTTTCAAAAGTGTTCCATATGTACTTAATATATTGTAATGAAATGATACTTAAAAGGCAAATAAGTAAAAGTGAATTTATATGAATGTTTTTAAAAACTCACAGAATTTAAAATGTAAATCATAAAATAGAAGGGATAAAATGATTTTTACACTAAAATTTAGCATAAAGTGTATGGCTCTGTGTGCTCTGGATGAAATATCAATTCTCAGCCTTTTCATTAATATTTTAGCTTTAACAAGAATTGTCAAACATAGTAAATACAAGACAAAATATCAGAAAGTTATAAATATTATAATAAGTTTTTTTCCTCAAGATTGATGTTCATCATGGTTTAGATTTAGAGCTTTTCAAAGTGTCAGAATGTGAAATAAAAATATTTTTGGAATTTTAGGGGAAGAAAACATTTTTTTCCTTTATCCTCTGGGGTCATGCAGGTGGTATCTGAAAATTTCATGGACAAAAGACAGGTTAATGGGAGCAAAGGCATAAACATTTTATTCGATATTAATATTTTACATTTTACCTAAAAGAGGCCTTCATAGAAAAGATATAAAGACTTAAAGAGGTGGTTAAACCTGGGGCTTATATAGCTTTTTAACAAAGGGTGATACATTTGTGGAGAAGTGACAAGACAAAGGAAAAGGGGTTTGTGCTTCTAGGGGTGGAAAATTATGGGAAGGTAAATATGGGGCAAACTAATGTAAGATAAAGGTTATTTTGGTAAGGTCTGTTTGTGCAGGCCCATCTTCGTGCTGACTTTCTGTCTCTAGTGATAATATTTGTCTTCTCTTCCTAGTATGGGAGAGTGGAGGGAGGATACCTTCACAACAAGAAACTTATGCCAGGGTTTTTTAGGCAGAAAAGAGGAAGGGCAGAGAATTCTTTCTGTATCTACTGTTTCTCAATTTCCTTCAGCTCAATTTAATCCTTATGCTGAAGTGACATAATTTGGGTGGCGTATTCTGTTCCCCTTCATAATCATCATGCATTCCCATTTACATGTCTTGATTTAAACCCATTTTATAAATTGAAGTGGGAATTAGATTATCCTTTATTAAAATATTCAAGTAAGTGGGAAGATGAATTATTTCAAGTGAGTCATTTGATAAAATCTAGTCTTTTCACTGAAGTTTAATTCTGAAGCTCAGAGATTCCCTAGCTGTTGCTCCCCTTCTTTTAGTAACAGTTATTATTCTCATTTGTCTCCTATTATTTTGTCGTCTTCTGCCTATCACATATAAAAGTTTTGGTTGTTCTACAATTTTTACAGTTAAATATCTTAAGTCCTAAAATGTGCCAGAGAGAAGAGAATGTGCAGAGTGATCATATTTATACACAGGCAGACCCTTTTCAACATTACTGCCATGCTTTTTATACTTAAAGACAAGGAACAGCTGCCTTGCTCTACTTTGGTGTCCAACTCAGCTGTTTCATATTCATCCTGTTGCTTTAAGCATCTGTTAACAGGTGGGAAAACTCACTGTGAAGAGCTGTGGTGTTGCCTTGGGTGGCTTCTGCCTAAGACAGGCCTGACCCCTTTGTTTGCTCCTGGAACAGAATGTGTGCGTTCCTCTAGGTCTTCATTAAGTACAGCTGTTGAGTACATTTTAGTAGAAAAGAACCATTTCCAAAGCAACTCCATTCTGAGAACTGAGGGACAGTATCCAAAATGTAGTTGGATAAGGCCTGTGTGCTATGGAATGTGTGTAAGTGGCTGGGCCTAGCTGAGGAGAAGCTGGTATGTTATTAGGTTCCTTGTCTCAGAAATAGAGCCTTTCACTTGAATTTACTCTTAGTCTCCAATTTTATACGAGAACCTGGAAACTGAAAAAAATCTTTGGTCAGAACTATTCATTTTAAAGTTGAGGAAACTGATGTCTGGTTTAGTTAAGTGTTTTGCTTTTATTAGTAACAAAGTCAGTTAGTGGCATTTTGTCTCTGATTATAATAACATCATAGTATTTCAGAGTTGTTTCCTGGCCCCTTTTTGTCAGGTTTCTGGAAAACCTCTTTCTTCTCATGTTTATGACTTGGGTATTAATCCAGTGTATTGAAAGTATAGACTGGCCACCAGGTTTAGTTAGGTTTCTGAGACCTAAAAGGAAGAAAAGTTTTGTAAAAATGAAATTCCTAAACCAGTTTCTTGATATTTGTTCTTTTTTTTGAATTCTTTAAAACAAAGCAACCCCCATGACCCCCATCCTGCCCCCACTACCTTCTCTTTTATTCTGCATATATAACCATTTCCCAGCCTACTGATGGAGAATTACATGCAAATTAATGGAATTTATGTTTTCATAGTGGGGGGTTGGGGTAAAATGCCCTGGAAATTTCTGCATTGAATGTAAAAACTTGACCTCACTAATGACTTTTCAAGACCAATTCTTTACAGCGCCCAAGTCTTCAATCTAGTAACCGGACCATCAACCTCAGTGACAGCCCACTTTGAAGGAGGCCTCATAAAGACAAGGTTCAGGTCTTTATAATGGCTTTAGCTAGTGGAAAACCTGGAGGGGGGAAGTGAAATCATCCCCAAATTTCCTACAGATAGAAAGGAGAAAAATCTCTAGAAGTCCTGAGAAGTGACAAGAATTTAAAAATTTTGGTGCAAAATCGGGAAAGTATAGGAGATGATGAAAAATACTTGAAAAATGCTTGCTTTTATTATAGGCAGTGAAAAAATATATAAGTCCCACTTTTCTTATCTCTACCTAGCAAAATAAATCAAGAGCAGATTAAAAATTTCTTAGGAAATGGAAGGGATCTAAAGGACAGACCTGGTCATGTAAAGCTTTACCTCTGTGGTCACTTCCCCTTTTTAGCCACTAGTCCTTGTTCTTATATCTCTCCTACTGTGGCCTTTGTGACCCCAGGGGTCCAGAGACATCATTACATTTGCATTTTTATCATTGACTTTTTCTCTGAATTTGATGTATTTATGTAAAAGTGCTCTGGAAAATACTTTAAAATATATTTTTATTGATTTTTTTACAGAGAGGAAGGGAGAGGGATATAGTTAGAAACATTAATGAAAGCAAGAAACAACAGTCAGCTGCCTCCTGCATGCCCCCTATTGGGGATTGACCCTGCAACCAAGGTACATGCCCTTGACAGGAATCGAACCAAGGACACTTCAGTCCGAAAGCCAATGCTCTATCCACTGAGCCAAACAAATTAAGGGTGGAAAATATTTAAAACATGGTAGTAATAGAAGAAAATCCATGTAGGGTGTGGTATTACTTTGAGAAGTATCATTTTGATAACCTGGTGTTCATCTTACTGGCTTCATACCAAAGACCCTGGTGCAATTGTTAAGAGTAGGCCCATCCTGCCCAGCCAGTGTGCTGTGGTTGAACGTCAACCTGTGAACCAGGTGGTCACAGGTTTGATTCCCAGTCAGGGCATATGCCTGGGTTGTGGGCTCTATCCCCCAGGAGGCAGCCAATCAATGATTCTCTTTCATCATTGATGTTTCTATTTCTCTCTCCCTCTCCCTTCCTCTCTGAAATCAATTTAAAAATTATATATATGTATACATATATATATATACACACACACATATATATGTGTATACATAATATATATATGTATATGTGTGTGTGTGTGTGTGTACACACACACACACACACACACACACACACACATATATATACACACACACACACTAGAGGCCTGGTGAATGAAATTCGTGCATGGGGGGTATCCCTCAGCACAGCCTGCACCCTCTTCAATCTGGGACCCCTCAAAGGATGTCCTACTGCCTGTTTATAGGGATTGGGCCTAAACTGGCAGTTGGACATCCCTCTCGCAATTCAGGACTGCTGGCTCCTAACTGCTCACCTGCCTGCCTACCTGATTGCCCCTAACCACTCTGCCTGCTGGCTTTCTCACCCCCAACTGCCCCCTGTGCCAGCATGCTCGACCCCAACTGTCCCCCCTGCTAGCCTGCTTGCCCTCACCTTCCCACCCCCCACTGACCTGCCTGATCACCCACAACTGCCATCCCATTCTGGCCTGATCACTCACAACTGCCCTCTCCTCTTGGCCTCTAACCACCTCTACTTCAGCCCCACCCCCATGGCTTTGTCCAGAAGAATATCTGGAAAGTCTCCTGGAAGGTCTCCCAGTCTAATTAACATATTACCCTTTTAGTAGTATAGATAGAGGCCTGGTGCACGGGTGGGGACTGGTTAGTTTGCCCCAAAGGTTGTCCTGGATCAGGGTATGGGTTTCCTTTGGGTGTAGGGTAGCCTGGGCAAGGGGCCTGTGGTGGTTTTCAGGCAAGCCACGCCTCCATGGGGTGAGGATCCCCACTAGGGGGGCATGGCCAGCCTGGGTGAGGGGCTAATAACTGTTTTCAGGCTGGCCATGCCACCCAGTGGGGACCCTCACTCCATGGGGGTATGGCCAGCCTGGGTGAGGGGCTGAGGGCTGTTTTCAGGCTGGCCACGCCCCGTAGTGACCCAGACTCCCAACCCTTCCTTGAGCGTAGGCCAGAGCAGGCAGGAAGCTTGGCTTCTTCCATCACCAGGGGCAACCCAAGCCTCCTGCTCACTATCTTTGTTAATTTGCATACTCACTCCTGATTGCCTGGTATGTGTAGCAGAGTGATGATCAATTTGCATGTTTCTCTTTTATTATTGTAGATAATGTATATTTTAAAACAATGAATAAGCCCATCCTAAGACCCCCTAGCTTCCTTATCTCTTTTTGGAAAATAATAAAATCATATTTAATGGAAAATGCAGACAGTGGATGTGTTGGGTTAAAAGTGACTCTTTTTAAAAATTTTGTTTATTTATTAAGGTATTACATATGTGTCCATATCCCCCCATTGCCCCCCGATTCCCATACATGCCTTCATCTCCCAGTGTCTTGTGTCCATTGATTATGTTTATATGCATCCATACAAGTCCTTCAGATCTCTTACCTCCACCCACCCCAGCCTTTCTGCTGTAATTTGACAGTCTGTTGTGTGCTTCTCTGCCTCTGTATCTATCTTTGTTCATCAGGTTATAATGTTCTTTATTATATATAAATGAGTGAGATCATGTGGTATTTTTCTTTTACTGATTGGCTTATATCCCTAAAAGTGGAATCACTGGGTCAAATGGGAATTCCATCTTTAGTTTTTTTGAGGAAACTCCATACTGTTCTCCACAGTGGCTTCACCCATCTGCATTACCACCAGCAGTGCACAAGGGTTCCTTTTTCTCTGCCTCCTCTCCAACACTTGTCATTTGTTGATGATAGCCATTCTGACAGGTGTGAGATTTTACCTCATTGTCATTTTGATTTGCATCTCTCAAATAATTAGTGACTTTGAGCATTTTTTCATATGTCTCTTGGTCTTCCTTATGTCCTCTTTTGAAAATTATCTATTTAGGTCCGTTGCCCATTTTTTGATTGGGTTGTTTTTCTTCCTTTTGTTAAGTTGTATGAGTTCCTTGTAAATGTTGAAGATTAAACCCTTATAGGTGATAACATTGGCAAATATGTTCTCATATACATTGGGCTTTCTTGTGGTTTTGTTGATGGTTTCTTTTGCTGTGCAGAAGCTTTTTACTTTGATGTAGTCCCATATATTTATTTTCTCTTTAGTTTTTATTGCCCTAGGAGCTGTATCATTGAAGATATTGCTTTGGCATATGTCTGAGAGTTTGCTGCCTGTGGATTTCTCTAATATTTTTATGGTTTCATGTCTTACATTTAATTCCTTTATCCATGCTGAGTTTATTTTTGTGTATGGTGTAAGTTGGTGATCTAGTTTCATTGTTTTGCATATATCTGTCCAGTTTTCCCAGCACCATTTATTGAATAAATTATCTTGACTCCATTGTATGCTCTTGCCTCCTTTGTCAGACATTAATTGAGCATAGTGGTTTAGGTCAATTTCTGGGTCCTCTATTCTATTCCATTCTATATGTTTGTCTTATTACAGTACCAGGCAGTTTTGAGAATAGTGACTTTGTAATGCAGCTTGATATCTGTTATTGAGATTCCTCCTACATTGATCTTCTTTCTCAGGATTGCTGCAGCTATTTGAAGTCTTTTTTTTAATCTCAGCATTACATTAGAAAGATCATATACCATGACCAAATAGGGTTTATTCCAGAAATGCAAGGCTGGTACAATATCTGCAAATCAACAAATATGATACATCACATGAACAAAATGAGAGACAAAAATCACAATCATATCAACTGATGCAGAAAAGGCATGTGACAAAATTCAACACCTTTTTCTTATAAAAACACTCAGCAAATTAGGAATAAAAGGATTATACCTCAACATAATAAAAACCTTATATCACAAACCTACAGCCAACATCATACTCAATGGTCAAAAACTAAAACTATTTCCACTAAGATCACAAACAAGACAGGGATGCCCGCTTTCACCACTCCTGTTCAACATAGTACTGGAAGTGCTAGCCATAGCAATTAGACAATAAGAAGAAATAAAGGGAACCCAAATTGGAAAAGAAGAAGTAACATTGTCATTATTTTCAGATGACATGATACTGTATGTAGAAAACACTAAAGAGTCCATAAAAATTATTAAGCTTGATAAATGAATTTGGCAATGTAGCAGGATACAAAATTAATGCCAATAAATCTATGGCATTTCTATGCACCATCAGTGAACTTACACAAAAAGAGTCTAAGAAAACAATCCCATTTACCATCGCACAAAAAAAAATCAAGATACACAGGAATAAACTTAAATAAAGAGGTAAAAGATCTCTACTCAGAAAACTACAGGACATGGAAAAAAGAGACAGAAGAAGATTAAATAGATGGAAGAGCATACTTTGGTCAAGGATTGGTAGACTTAACATCATTAAAATGTCCATACTACCCAAAGCAATCTATAGATTTAATGCACTCCCCATTAAAATACCAATGGCATATTTCAGAGATCTAGAACGAACTCTCCACAAAGTGACTCTTAAGACAACCACAGGACAGAAACTCATAATAGAAATCACCTGAAATTCTATCTTTATGGAATAAACATTTTTGTAATTATATGGTATTTTCCATCATTTTTATTTTCTATGTTTTTTTAGTCAGGAAAAATCATAATGCACACAAAAGGTTTTGTATCCTGCTTTTTTAACCTGATGTTCACAGAATATACTCACTTACAAGCAAGTGCATCTTCTATTCAGTTATTTGACCATCATCCTAAACATAGTTTTTCTCATGTTTCAGATTAATTCCTTAGAAGAGACACCCGGAAATGAGATTACTGAGTCAAAGGTTCTAAATCTATTTTAAGACTCTTGATGCATGGTAGCAAATTGCTTTCCAAAAGAGCTGTGTCAGTTGACATGTCTGGCAGTGTCTAGTCCTGAGGCTTCCTTTATGCCCGTACATTGGTACAGTTAATTATTTAAAAATACTTTAAAATGTGATATAAATTAGAGCAAGTTCACATATTTTTATGTATTAGATTGGTGAATTGCTACATCTGTGCAAATGCTACCCAGATCAAAATAAAAACTTGAATATAAATGATAATTCCACCATCCCCAGAAGGTTCCCTTGTGCCCCAGTCAGTATCTACTTCCTCTCTGCGGTAACCATTATCTTGAACGTGTCTCAACTGTGAATTATTTCTGAAAAATGTTTTCATCTAAAATGATTTGATAGGAGATCTCTGAGGGAGGATCTTGATGTCTTTGGCACTTCCCAGACTTCTGCCACCTCACATTGGCAGAGCAGCTGAGCAGATTGGCATTGTCTTTATTTCATTTGTGCCCAGCTGCCTATACTGGGCTAAGCTTATTCTATGCTAAGGTTGTCCTAGTATCACTTTGGAACTATGTACAACATACCTAATACTTGCCCCCCATCAAGAATTAAAATGACTGCCATCTATTCTGAACCATGTGAGGTAACAGGGAGGAGTGATGAAGAAGACGTGTTATAGAAATAAAGCAGGAGTGATGCCGACTTTAAAATAAACAACCTCCCCAAAGCTCATGGCTGTTTTCTTTCTATAGATGAGTTAAAACAGAGGGTGTGTGAAATGCTTGCTTTGCAGATCTTGCAATACTTTTCCAGGGTAGAATTGCATGTTAGTACTGAAATCCTATGTAACCAATTTATAATGATATCTCCTAGCCCAATGTCTCAGAAAACATATTTGCCAATGATACATCTGATAAGGGTTTAATATCCAAAATATATAAGGAACTCATACAATTAACAAAAGGAAGATAAACAATTTAAAAATGTGTAAAGTATCTACATAGACACTTCGTTAAAGTGGACATACAGATGGCCAAGAGACACATGAAAAAATGCTCAAGGTCACTGATTATCAGAAAGATGTAAATTAAAACAATAATGAGGTATCACATCACACCTGTCAGAATGGCTATCATTAACAAATCAACAAATAACAAGTGCTGTGGAGGATGTGGAGAAAATGGAACCTTAGTACACTGCTGGTGGGAATGCAGACTGATGCAGCTACTGTGGAAAACAATATGGAGTTTCTTCAAAAAATTAAATATGAAACTGCCATTCGACCCAGTGATCCCACTTCTAGAAATATATCCTAGGTAACCCAAAACAACAATGAGGAAGAATGTATACATCCCTATATTTACAGCAGTGAAATTTACAATAGCTAAGGTCTAGAAATAATCCATCAGTAGATGAGTGGATAAAAAAAAAGCTGTGGTACATTTATACTGTGAATACCATGAAGCAGTAAAATAAAAGAACTATCTCTTATGGAGGGACCTGGAGAGTATCATGCTAAGTGAAATAAGCAGTCAGAGAAAGATAAGTATCACATTATCTCACTCATATGCGGAATATGAAGAACAAAATAAACTAATAAACAAAATAGATCCAGAGACATAGAAACATGGAACAGACTGATGAATCTCCAAGGGAAGGCGGGGGTGGGAAGAGATTAACCAAAGAACTTACATGCATATATGCATAAACCATGGACATAATAGTGCAGTGAAGGCCTGGGGTGGGCTAGAAGGGGTCAGTGGGGGGAAAAAGGGTAGCTATATCTGTATTGCATTCACAAATATAGATAAATTTTAAAAATCTTTCAAAAGATGTCTCCTAGAGTGAGGAAGATTGGGCTAAGTAATGGTGTGTTTATTTTGGTCAGTTAATTATAAAATGTGGGTTCAGAGAGTGAATACACTCTTGCTGAGATAAATTGGTTATTTTGCTGTTGATTTTTATGAAAGTCATGGCTCCTAATTTTTCTAGGGGCTTTACTCGGCTTCCTTCATGGTTTTTCCCCAGATTTTTTATTGATCTTAAATTTAATCCTGTTATAGTCAGAAAATAAATATACTGTGAATTATTTAAAACATTTTACATGTGCCAAGACTTATTTCACATCTCAGAATGTGGTCTATTTTGATGAATCGACCATGTACACTTGATAAAAATGTGCATTCTGCCATTATTGGTTAGTCTTTTCTACCAAAGTCAATTAGGTCAAATTGGTTGATCTTTTTGTTCAATTCCTCTATATCCCTATGTTTTCTGTCTGTTTGTTTCATCTGTTATAGACGGGGTTATACTTATTATGTCTCATGTATTTGAAACTTTGTTATTAGAGGCATACATGTCAGAATGAATTAAGCTATCTTTATTTTTAGTGAGATGGACTGGCTCTTCATAGTTTTAAAAGCATCTTAAGTCTTTTCTTGTAACAAATCAGAGATCTAAATCAAGGGTGGTAATATCATGGGAAAGAACTTAAAGTTCAGCAGTCATTGCAGGTTTAAAATTCAGGTGTTCAATGTAGAAATCAAGAAAGAGATCTAAGCACAAAATGAAAGATGAGGCAGAGAATTAAAAATGGCGTGTCTACAATAAGCCAAAATGAGTGTTAGGTGCTTTAATATTCTATAACTTAATTAATATTCACAGAAGGATAGTGAGGACATTTTCCCCCTTTGCTGATGGGAAAATTGAAACATGCCCAAAGTCTCAAGGCTAAATTTCCTCTGTGCCATTCTCTCTTTCCCTGGTAGTATTACATTCCAAGAGGTGCATCCTCTTCCTGTTTTCCTTCTCTTTCTCATCCTTCTTGTCCTTTGCTGTAACATCTTGCGCCATAACAAATGGTCTCTTAGCCAATGAAGCTTGCCCTTCAGGGTCAGCCTGAGCCTGGATTCTCCTATGAAGTCTTCCCAGAGACTGTAGGCTATAGTAAGCATATTAGCATATGATCTTTGAGTGTTGCAGCGCTAGCAGATATCTTTTGCAGCTTCCACAGCACATATAGAAGTTGCATGCACAGAAAAATCAATAATTCCTAGGTTTGAATAATACTGCCACAATAAGAAAACTGGTTTCTGTACACTAAACTGCCAGCATAAATGTACAAATGGTCTTTGTGAATATACAAAGAGCTGTTGAAGGATAGCTCATCAATGGAAGCTCCTTAGTTTCCCAACTACTGCCTTAAAGTCAATATAATTACCCAACACTAATCACAAATAATCAGTTTGTTTCTTTTCCACTCTTCCCATTCACATGCATAAACTACTTGACCACATTTTATTTTAGTATTTCACTAGGGATCTTTCAATCTTCTTAATAACAAAAATTACCAAACAGGTATGAGATGGACTGACCATTGCTTATTCTTTCTCCAAATTCTGTGAAGACAGGCCCCCATCTGGTACACCCATCAGGAGCTCCCCTTCTCTCTAATGTCCTGTGAACAGTCTGCACCTACAGTGCTAGATCATAACAGACATGCAATTCAAACACCAGCATGTTGTTATAGATGTTCTCTGAAAACAATGGGAAAATAAGTAGTGCATCTAATTATCAGTGTGTTCACATGCTTTATATTTTCAAAGGGCCCTGCAGTGACATACAATAGAGCTATAATATGTATGACAGTTATAATTTAAAAATTTCCAGTAGTCAAATTAAAAATGTAAAAACAAACACATGACATTGATTTTAATGCTATATTTTATTTAATCTAATATATTCAAAATATCATTTCAACACGTAATATGAGATATTACAAATTTTACTAAGTAATGGAAATCAGGTTGTAATGTATACTTATATAGCACATCTCTTTTTGGACAGCCACATTTCAAGTGCTTGATAGCCATATGTAGCTACTGGCTACCATCCTGGACAGCAGAAGCCCAAAAACAATTATAGTGCAACCTTTCCTGTAAAGATGAAGCTAGGTTTGTTCATAAGCAACTAAAAAATCAGTGTGTTTATTGGATGCCTGCTTTACCCTAGGCACTAAAGAGGAATATAAAACTGTTCAGTACAGCCTCTCCCTCAAAGCAATCACACATGGAGAGTGAAGACATTCTGGTTGTAATTTATGATGTGTCCAACTACAAGACATTTATTGTGATTCTCAAGCAAGTGATTTAGGTAGTAAAGGATTCTGTTTTTAGAGGAAAAGTAATCCTTGCTAGTTGAAGTGGTCAGGGATATTTTGTGGAGCATAATGAACATTAGGTAAATACAATATTTATCTAAGATGAAGAAAGGGAAAGCAAACAGTTCATGAAATCTGTACAGCTGAAGCAAAGTGTAGGACCCATTAACTATCAGAAGCATTGTAAGAAAGTGAGATTAGCTGGACTGTAGTAGAGTTCTCATGAAGGAATTGTAGAAAGAGAGGTGGGATTTCTTTTGCCGTGCTATTTGTTTTAACTTATTATGTTTTACTAGAGGCCTGATGCACAAAATTCGTGCATGGTGTGTGTGTGTGTGTGTGTGTGTGTGTGTGTGTGTGTGTGTGTGTGTCCCTCAGCCCAGCCTGCACCCTCTCTTATTTGGGACATCCCTCCCACAACCCAGGACTGCTGGCTGCCAACTGCTCATCTGCCTGCCAGCCTGATCACCCCCTAACCACTCCCCTTCCAGCCTGATCGATGCCTAACTGGTCCCCTGCTGGCATGATTGCTGCAGCTGCCTTCCTCTAGAGGCCTGGTCACCCCCAACTGCCCTCCCCTGCTGGCCTGGTCACCCCTAAGTGCCCTCCCTTGCCAGTCTGGTCACCCCTAACTTCCCTCCCTTGTCAGCCCGATTGCCCCTAACTGTCCTCCCATGCCAGCCTGGTCACCCACAACTGTCCTCCCCTGAAGGCCTGGTCTCCCCCGACTGCCCTTCCTGACAGTCATCTTGTGTGTCCACATGGGGGTGGCTATCTTTGACCACATGGGGGTGACAATCTTGTGTGTGGAGTAATGGTCAATTTGTATATTTCCTCTTTATTAGATGGGATATTTTTCATCACCATTTAGCCCCTCTGTACTCTCTTCCACTTATACCCACTTTCCTCCACAACCACCACACTGTTATCCATATCCATCAATTCTCTATGTTTTTTTATTTGCTCAACCCCCCAAATCTCCCTTTCCTCCTGAGCTGTCTGCTTGCTCTCTCTGTCTCTCTCATTTTGCTTGGTAGTTCACTTTGTTCTTTCAGTCCCACATATGAGTGAAATCATATGGAACTTGTCTTTCTCTGACTGCCTTATTTCATGTAGCATAATGTTCTCCAAGTCCATCCATGCTATTGCAAAAGGTAAAATTTCTTCCTTTTTATCTCAGAATTGTTTATAGAGGGATACAATGTATAGGGAGATAGCTAATGCTTCAGTTAATATTGGTGAAATGATGAAAGTAATAATAGCAAATAGCATTTGAGTGATTAGAGGTCAGTCCCCCTGCTAAGTGCTTTATTATGTATTATGTCATTGAATCTTGCCAACGAGAAAGCTCAGTCTCTATAGAAATGAGTGACTATCCAAGGTCACACATCTAGAAAGTTGGCAGAATCCAAATGATCTGAGTCCAGAGCATTCACCTTAACCATAAACAAACATGTTCTTAAGAACATTGTGGGAAGTGATCTATGTGCTTTGTGCTGAGGTACCACCTCAATATATGGCAGAAAAGCTGTAAACCAAGGAGTTTCTGGAGTTTGTTTCTTCAGAAGATATCCAAATGGGTCCTGTTGGCATGATGCCTCTGTCAACTGACTCCTGTGATTAAACCCAGATCTTTACAACCAGTGTCTTATTAGTTGGTTCCATTCTTTTTCTCTCCTCATTACCTCAAAGTCACACTAGCATATCAGGATCTCAGAGAGCATTTAGTTCAATACCATGATATAGAAAGAGTAAAGTCCCAAAGAGTAAGGGACTTACTAAGAGTTACACAATTTGAGACATGGCAGAGCTCGTACCTATACCAGGGTTATTTCTACCCAGAGGAGCTGCACCGACATCTTCCAGAGGACTTCTCAACAGAAAGCAACATATTTAGATTAGGAAGTGTATTGCAGTTATCCTTAGTATTTGGTTTAGATGTCTGAGTTTCTTCAATAATTGAAAACTTTATCATACACTGTGGCCAGATTATTATGATCTCTGAATGCATGATAATCTGGCACTCAGTGTGTGTGTATGTGTGTGTGTATGTGTGTGTGTGTGTGTGTGTGTGTGTGTGTGTGTATTAGAAGCCTGGTGCATGAATTTGTGCATGGGTGGGGTCTGGCCAGCCTAGCCAGGGGGAGGGGATGTGGGCAGTTGGCTGGCCTGCCTGCTGGTCAAATTCCTAGTTGAGGGAACAATTTGTATGTTAGCCTTTTATTATATAGAATATACACTGAGTGGCCAGATTATTATGTGTTCAGAGATCATAATAATCTGGCCATTCAGTGTAGATGATAGGTAATCCCTGAATTAAGAGATGGGTTTCAGCAATGATTGCTATGAAATAGCTTTCTGGTAAGTGGACTCTGTAGTATTATGAATCTTGATAAAATCAGACGTCCTTCAAATGGAAAAATATGTTGACCTTTATGAATGCAGCAAAACTTTTTAAAATTCACATTTAATATAAAAACATTGGCTTTTGAAATTAAAATCCTATTCTAAATATGGTTCCAACAGAACAAATGATGGAATAAAAATTATTAGAGTTAAAAAAATACTTAGATAACCATAGCATAGTTGTCAGGTATTCTGGCTGGTTATCTAATAAGCTGTTCACTGAACAGGGTCAGGCCCTGTATGCCTAGTCTCAAAGGTCCCACCACTTTTAATTCCTTTATGCATTTTCTCCCTTACCTCTGTCATCATTTAACTTTACAACCTTAGCCTACCTAGCCTTCTTTGCCCAATAATATGCTGTCTTTTTTCTACTTCTCTTTGGAAGAAGTAACCTGGAGAGCTAAGGCCTGAAATAGTTGGTTGCTACTTAATATTTGCTGCTTATCTTCATCTGCTGGGAACTGGTGATGCCATTCACTATGTACTGTATTGCAAGAAAGAACCAAAAGAGGCAAAGACAGTCCCTGCTATAGTGAAGCATTGTCATTATACTAGTATAGTCATTTTATAGAACAGAATTAAATACATAAATCAATTAAACAATTCCACAATGGTGTGGTGAATAATGTGTTGCAGATCTTAGGTGTAACTGGACTACACTGTTTCTGTGTTAAATCCATAGACCCATGTTGACCATCTCATTTCTGAATTTCTCATGGAGGGAGGAGATAACAAAATTCAGGCCCTCAACCTACCAAATGTAGGTTCTCTTTAAGCATGAGGAATGCTTCCCTTTAGAAGAGTGGGTTCTAATCCCCTAAGATTTGTACATAAAAAAGGCTCTAGTCACATAATTCATTACATGCCTTTCTCTTAGAGATTTAAGAGACACATTAGTATATTAAAGGCATCTTAGCAGTTCTGCAGATTTGAAATTTAGACTTTAACTCAGTATTAACCAAACTGATCTGTCTCCAGAACCTTTATTTAATAACCCATATTCCATGGACCTTGTGGTTTCAGCAGAACACCCACTGGAAAATGCTGCCCCACAGTGACTGTTTGGCTCCCCCATAATTGCTCAGAGCATAATTTGGTTACACTTCTGTCAAGCCCTAGCTCTTCCTTTTAAAATCCATGGAAGTCTTTTAAAATATAAATATAAAAATTGATTTCAGAGAGGAAATGAAAAGGAGAGATAGAAACATCATTGATGAAAGAGAATAATTGATCAGCTATCTCCTAAATGCTTCCCACCCCCACTGGAGTTCAAGCCCACAATCCAGGCATGTTTCTTGACCAGGAATCAAACCGTAGCTTCCTGGTTCATAGGTCATTGTTCAACCACTGAGCAACACTGGCTTGGCCAGATGGAAGTCTTGAGCAGGAAGTAAGAAAAATAAAGTAGCCCAAGTTATTTTAACAACAGGCCTCTGACTGAAACAACCTCCCTGTGTGTGGTTGATAAACATTTCTCCTCTCTTAAGGGAAAATCATGCACAGAAACAAGCACATGTAAATAATTTACCAAGCTGTAATAAGCTATAAATAATAAGCTTACTAAATAATGAATTAACCCAACTGCTGATTCATAGGTAAATGTCTCTTGTAAAGCAGCGTTTTTATGGATTTTACAGCTTAGTTAATATCCATTCATATTTCAATAGGACGGTTAAGTTGAGGCATTGGGGTAATAATCTGGGTATATTTGAAAGTGATATAGCACATATTAGGAGCTTAGGCAGAACTTGGGGAGCTGCCAGGATCTCTTCCTTTCAGTCAGAGCCTGACAGGTGCTTGGACTGGGCCTTACTCTTCTCTTTCCTCCAAGGTCTCAGTTTGCCCAGCTTCTATGTGCAAGCTGGAGATGCTGTCCTTTTTGAAATCATGGACAGGGATGGGGGTAAAGTTAGCTCTGAACCAGTGGAGGGAAGAGAGGCATAAATCACTTGGTCTACTAAACAGAGCCAGCTTTTCTGAGTTATCATGATATAAGTATACAGACTCTACAATTGAACTCCTGGTATTTTGATCTCTACTTGATCACTTATTAACTTCATCATTTAAACTCTCTGTGGCTGAGTTCACTCATTCGTAAAACAGGGACAATGATAGTACCTGTGTCCTTGGGTTCTTATGAAGATGAAAAAAGTTTGTTTTGTCAAGTGTCAGAACATTGCTTGGCTCATAGCATGTGTTTTGTAACTGTTAGTTGTTATAGTCATTAGAAAATGACTCTTTTCGAGTTCAGACCAAGATGGCAGCATAGGTAAACACCTATTGTGCTGCCCCACGCAACAATTCCAAAATTACAACATAACAACAAAACAAACATCATCCAGAATCACTGTAAAGCTGGCTGAGTGAAAATTGCACAAATAAAAGTAAAGGTGGGACACTGAGACTCAGAAGAGCAGCAGAGCGCAGCCTTGAAGATATGTGCGGAGCCAGAGGTTCAGAGCCTTGGGGCGCGCACGGGCTGTAGGGCTGGCAGCAGCAATCCTGGCTGGATTTCTCCAATGGGGAGGGCGGAGATGTCCCACTGCACAAATTCCCCAGTGCCAGGCGAGGTCCGAGATATGGGGTATGCTTGCTAAAAGCCAGGCATGGCAGAGCTCTCCGAGTCTGAGGAGAGTGCGCGTTGGAACAGCTACAGCATAGACGCGCGACTTGCTCCCTCATTACAAAGTCCACCAGACTGCTTTGTATTACAACCCTGGGAAAGACTTTGGGTGTGCAGACTCATTTGGAGAGAGGCAGAGTTGTCTGGTAACAGGGGGAGGGGGGAGAACAGTGGGGGCTTACTCTTGCAGGTGCCTGCAGCCATTACCACCCAACACAGAGACCGCATGCCACATACGGCGTAGCTGACTATGATGCTGCATGCTCAGCCCAGAGACTCCGTCCATCCAACCTGAACAGTTTCCCTGCATAGCCAATTGGCCTAGAGGTAAAAACCCTCCTACAGCTAACAACAATAAGCTGGGCTTAAATTCAACAATACTGTACAACCTATAAAGGATTGCAGTAAGAGTATCCACCTCAGGTAACTGGGGAGGCTGAGCCACTGTCCCTTAGAGGATATCTACCACATAAAGTTAATTGACCAACACAGGAAAGAAGCCAGCATGCAGAGACATGGAAAGAAATCAGCTGTGAAAAAAATGGAGGAAAAAAGACAACTAGACATAGAGTTCAAAACCATGGTTATAAGGCTTTTCAAGAGGTTCCTAGAAAAGGCCGATGAACTTAATGAGAACTATGAGGAAATGAACAAGACCTACGAGGAAATGAACAAGACCAATGAGGAAATGAACAACACCTATGAGGAAATGAATGAGACCCTCAATGATATGAAAAATGACCAACTAGAAATCAAGCAAACACTGACTGAAATAAAAAATATTACACAAAGTTCTAAAAGCAGTCCAGAGGGCCGCAAAAACCAAGTCAAAGACTTGAAATACAAATAAGCAAAATCCACTCGGCTGGAAAAGCAAGAAACAAAAATAATCCAGATAATTGAAGATAGTGTAAGGGGCCTCTGGGACAACCTCAAGCATGCCAACATCAGAATTATGGGGGTACCAGAAAAAGAGAGAGAACAAGGCAATGAAAACCTACTTGAAGAAATAGTGTCTGAAAACTTCCCCCACCTGGTGAAAGAAACTGACTTTAAAGCCCAAGAAATACACAGAACCCCAAAATATAGGAATCTAAAGAGGACCACACCAAGACACATCATAATTAAAATGCCAAGAGCAAAAGATAAAGAGAGAATATTAAAAGCAGCAAGAGAAAAACAGTTAGTTATAACTCCTTATAAGGGAGCACCCATACGATTGTCAGCGGATTTCTCAACAGGAATGATGCAGGCAAGACGGGAATGGCAAGAAATATTCAAAGTGATGAATAGCAAGAATCTACAACCAAGAATACTCTATCCAGCAAAGCTATCATTCAGAATTGAAGATCAGATAAAGTGCTTCACAGATAAGAAAAAGCTAAAGGAGTTCATCACCACCAAACCAATATTATATGAAATGCTGAAAGATATTCTTTAAGAAGAGGAAGAAGAAAAAGGTAAAAATATAAATTATGAACAGCAAATACACATCTATCAACAAATGAATCTAAAAATCAAGTGAATTAATAATCTGATGAACAGGATAAACTGGTGAATATAACAGAAACATGGACATAGAGAGGGAATGGACTGACAATTCTTGGGGAGAAAAGGGGTATGGGAAGTGCAGCAAGAGACTGGATAAAAATCTTGCAACAATGGGAGAGGACAGTGGGGAGGGGAAGGTGAGGGCGGAGGGTGCGATGGGTACAGGGTGGAGGGGAGCTATAGGGCAATAAAAAAGGTGGAATAATGTAATTAATAAACTGAACAATAAAGATTTAAAAAAAGAAAATGACTCTTTTCAACTCTTCATTTTGGCTTCCTCCAGCCCAAGTGTTGGACTCAGAGATCTTAACTCCTGGTGGGTTGGAGGATAGGAGCCACTCAAGTGACATCTTTTGCGTCCAAAGAATGAGAATGTGATGGAGAAACTATAATTTCATTAGAGACAGGATAAATGGCTTTTGACTAACTTTCAGTTACTGAAAGTAAGAAATTTTCCCTTATTTAAAAAGGGTTTTTGGCAGGGAAGTGGCAAGTATTATCAGTCAAGTCACATTAAAAAGAAGGAGATTTGCATTTCATAATCAAAGTTTATTTGTTAATGGGAGCTGATGCAAAAAGAGATGCTTTTGTTCCCTGCTTGAAGTGACACTGGGTGACCTGGCACAAAGATATTAGATATATGGCATCCCTGATGTTTTGGTTCTCGACAGGAGGTGAGTGAAAGTAAGCATCCTACCCTTTATGCTCACACCAATGCTATAAATGCTTCCACCAGCCTAATAACCACTCAATTGTGCCTGAATGGATGAGCAGCTCAGGCCTTTGCTCCAACTGTGGCTGATTATAGGCCAGTGATCATGCCCCATTACCCCAAATATCCCTATCACTTATCAGAGCAGGCATTCATGCTTACAACACCATGGAGTTAGCTCATTACAGTGATTCTCAATAGCAACCAGCTGAAGCTCCCTTTGCTCCCTGTCCCTCTCCGTGGATAGCTCTGCCATTTGTCTACATGCTAACCTTGTGGTTTTGTCTTCATCCTGCTCTGTGCAGGAAGTACACGGACTTCCTTAGGTGCCTACAAGAAAGGTCACTTTTCCATTCTCCCTTTCTCTATCCCTTGGCTTTAAACATCTATGTGGATCTTTCCTGGTGAGCTATTTTAGTTTATAATTTTCAAAGGAAAAGACATTCAGATGCTGATTTTAATTCCAATGCATAGCCATTCCTGACCATTGTTCTTTGTTTTGGTGGACTTTTTCCTTATCCCCAATAGCTATTATTAGTTTTAGTGACCACTGTGAATGTTCATCAGTCACAGAAATAGTATTATGTTTTACTCTTTCCAGCCAGTCTATGGGGTAGATACTATTAATACTATTTTGTAGATGACGAAATTGAGCTCAGAAAACTTAAGTAACCTGCCTATAGTTACACAATAGTTAAGTGGTAGAGGCAGGCTTGCAGAATGTCCTCTACTTACAGCCCGTGTTCTTAACCACAACTTTCCTTTGTTTCTGTAGAAAGTTAAAAGGGTTTGTAATCCTAATATCAGGTGTATGGACCATAAGAGTATTGGAATTTTAAACATTTTGAAGTCTCTCCCACAAAATCAGAGATTTTTTATATAGATCTCTGATGTAGTCATAAGGTTTTTCAAATTATACTAGAGGCCCGGTGCACAAAATTTGTGCATGGTGGTGTGTGTCCCTCAGCCCAGCCTGCAATCTCTCCAATTTTGGACCCCTCAAGGGATGTCCAACTGCCCATTTAGGCCCAATTCCGGTAGGATCAGACCTAAACGGGCAGTCGGACAGTCGCCTCACAATCCAGGACTACTGGCTCCCAACTGCTTGCCTGCTTGCCTTCCTGATTGACCCTAATCACTTCTGCCTGCCAGGCTGATCCCCCTAACCACTCCCCTGCCAGCCTGATTGCTGCCTAACTGCTCCCCTGCCAGCCTGACAGCCTGGTTGCGCCTAACTGCCCTCCCCTGAAAGCCTGGTCACCCCAAACTACCCTCCCCTGCAGGCGTGGGTCCCCCCTAACTGCCCTCCTCTATAGGCTTGATTGTTCCCAACTGCCCTCCCTTGCAGGCCTGCTCCCTCCCAACTGCCCTCCTCTGCTAGCCATCTTGTCATGGCCATCTTGTGTCCAAATGGGGCAGCCATAATTGACCACTGGGGGCAGCCATCTTGTGTATTGGAGTGATGGTCAATTTGCATATTACTCTTTTATTAGATAGGATGGAAGCCTCGTGCATGGGGGTGTCAGCTGGTTTGCCCTGAAAGGTGTTCTGGATCAGGGTGGGAGTACCCTTAGGGTGTGGGGCAGCCTGGGTGAGGGGCTTGTGGTGGTTTGCATGCTGGCCATGCCCCCCAGTGACCCAAGCAGAGGCCCTGGTATCTGGAATTTATTTATCTTCTATAATTGAAACTTTGTAGCGGAGGCCAAAAAGCAGGCCAAGGCTACAGGAGCTTGGCTTTCTCCATCGCCAGGGGCAACTCAAGCCTCCTGCTCTCTCCAGCTCCTTGGCTGTTGCCATTTTTGTTGGGATTTATTTATCTTCTATAATTGAAACTTTGTAGCCTGGAGTGGAGGCCTGGGCCAGCCAAGGTGGCAGGAAAGCTTGGCTTCCTCCATTGTGGGGGAAACCCAAACCTCCTGCTTGCTTCAGCTCCATGGTTGTAGTCATCTTGATTACATTAATTTGCATACTAGCTCCTGATTGGTTGGTGAGCATGGCTTGTGGGTGTAATGGAGGTATGGTAAATTTGCATATTACTCTTTTATTAGATAGGATGTAAATATACATGTCTGTATTCTGGGAAAATGGGCCAGTCTTTATCAACTTCATGAGGAAGTTCATGACACAAAGATGTCATGATCAAACTCATATATAATAAACTCATTCCATATATAATCAAACTCATTTCATTATCACCATAGCCATAGGAGATAGGTAGGTATGATGATCATGTTCATTTTACAAAGCAGAAACAGACTAAGAGAGGTAAATTGTTCAGAGTTATAAAGCTAGTAAATGACAACACTGGGACAACACTAGAAGATAAGCACTCTGGCTTCTGAATCTTTGCTTTTAATCACTTTGGACTGCAAGTTTCTTTTTACTCACTTGAGTGTCTCCTAGCACAGTGGCTGACACATAGTGAGTTTTATGGATATTTCTTGAATGGAATTGATTTGCATACTGCTAACTCCACGTGGGTTGTGTCTTAAGAATCATTCTCGAAGATGTGAGGCCCATGGTAGGGACTCAATAAATACTAACTGGTTGAATGAAAAGAATTAATATGGTCAAAAGATAATTTATCAGAGTTTGTCAAGATGGGTGACTTGACAAATCTTAGGTACTTTGCTTTCACTGAGGGCTCTATGGAGGGCTGTTGCACAGATCCCCAAGTCCATTCTTCTCCCCAAAGGCAGGCTACATTGTTCAAAGTGGTTATAAGGTACCTGTGAGTATGTGCTAGATAACTTCATAGATACCATGAGTCTATGTGATGTCTTTATTACTATGCATAATTTCCCCTGCCTCTTATTTCCAAGTTACTAAGCAGAAGCCATCCAAACTGTTTGCATGTTGGCATGACCTAGGTATCTGTATTATATGTCAGCCTTACTAAGGGGAGTTTGTAGAGAGACACAATCCTGTTCTAACTGCCCCACTACAAGTTTGACTGTCGTTGAATTTCTAAGAGGAAGAGTTCTTTTTAAAAATTAGAACAGTCGATTGTGATTATGAAGTGTGCACAGTGAGATGGCAAGCTGGTGAGTAACAAGGTGAAGCAGCTTGAGTTTTTAATCACCTTGACTACATATTCCACAGTTAACTTTGGGGCCTCCACTGTTCCCCTAATTTGCCTGCTGCGATCTTACTTTACTTTCCATTTTCTTCTCTTGATCACTGCCAATTATAGCCCGAGTTCATGTTGCCTACCTCCTGACTTGATGGGCTTCTTTGTACTGAGGCACAGAACCCAGCTGGTGGCTAGATTGCCTAGGGACTGGAAGTTTCATTATTCTTTTCTGGCAGGGAAGTCCAAAGTTACTGGTTTTGGAGTTGCATGTTATTAAGTATAGTAGCTTCACAGTTGGTTTCAAAGTTGAAGGTTTTTTTAATTGATAAATTAATCAGATGCATGAGCTAATTATAAGACAGCAAATATTTTAAGAAAACTGCCCTCCAATAGAGACCATTGCACAAATTGGAGACCATTTTCCCAGTAAAATATATGCTTCTTTTATTTCCTTTGTGGTACAAAACCAGTTGGTGATAAGGACTCCTCTCTCATTTGGTTCAAATAACTAATTTTGTACCTAAATGACAGTAGTGACAACATTTTTTTCTATTATATCTCTCACTTGAGGAACTTAAAGCAATTTATAACTTTGAATATTGGGGGCTAGATTAATCAGCCCATGGGTAGAATAATAGTGAACATTGTGATCAGAAATATAGTTAAACCTCTTTAGTTGAGCCTCTATTAATTCAAATGGTAACAATTCAGACTGTGTGAAGAACATATTTGGTAAGTCTATGACAAGAAAGTAAGCTGGCAAGGAGGTTATTTAAACTGCCAAACACGCTATTAGAAGTGCCAGTTCACATGCAAAGGTTAGCTGTGGACTTGAGCCCTTCCTCTGAAATGGGATTAAGTATGTGTAAGTCGGGAGAAACCAAGATGGCAGCATAGGTAAACACCTAGGCTGCTGCCCCTCACAACAATTTCAAGAATATAACTAGAAGACAAAACGGACATCATCCACAACCACAGCAGAGCTGGCTGACTGGAAATCCTAAAACTAGAAGGAAAAAAGAAATGCACACAGATAATCAGAGCCACTGTTAAGCCTTAGGTACTGTGACTCACGTGTGTGTGCAGAGCCGGAGAGGATGGGGGGTCTGGGCACCTGGCAGGGATGCTCAAGCGAAAAGGAGACTGGAGCTCCAGGCTACACTAATCCCAGTTCAGACTGCACTCGAAATCCGGGGGACCCAGGCCCTTGCGGGGGTACTCTGGACTGTAAGGCAGAATCCTGGGGAAACAGCCAAGCACAGACGTGCACACTGGTGTGCACAGAGAGCCTCGGGTGGCACTGTGAGGCACAATCTCAGGTCAGTAGCCAAGGGCGGAGTCCCAGGGGCTCGATAGCGAGTGCGCTGTGCTGCTGGCATGGTCTGGCAGAAGGGAGAAAGGAGTTCCGACAGCACAGAGCCCTAGTGCCCGGTGAAGGACTAGGATTCCGGATTCCTTGGGGGAGACACTGGACAGTCTGGTGGTGAGTGGGGCTCTATGGTGCTTTTCTCACAGAGGTGCCTGCTGCAATTGCCTGCAGACACTAAGACCCAGTGTCCTTGTGGTGTGGGGCTGAATGGAAGCCAAGGCTGTCAGCTCCACCCAGAAACTCTGCCCCATCCAAGCTGAGCACAGAGGCTGTGGCAAATTTGCAAGTCTTGTCCTATAAGGACTTACACTCCTATAAGTGTAGTCACAGCTGATCCTCATAGCCAGTTGGCCTGGAAGTCTAATTCCTCCCAGTGATACCTACAATAATTAAGACATATCTGCAACACGGCTGTTCACACAGTCCACAAAGGGGTGCACCAAGAGTGTACACCTCAGGTAAGTGGGGAGGCCGAGATACTTAGCACACAAAGCTACCCTACCAACTCAGGGAAGCAGTAAAAATGTGGAGAGAAAGAAGCAGATCACAAACAAAAGAAATGGAGGAAAACAAACTACTGGATATAGATTTCAAAACCATGGTTATAAGGTTTTTCAAGAGGTTCCTAGAAAAGCCGATAAGTTTTGCGAGACCCTCAAGGATATGGACGAGACTCTCGAGGATATGAAAAAGGACTAACAAGAAATTAAACATACACTGACTGAAATAAAAAATATCTCACAGAAACCCAACAGCAGAGTAGAGGAACGCAAGAATTAAATCAAATATTTGAAATACCAAGAGGCCAAAAACACTCAACCGCAAAATAAAAAAGAAAAAAGAATCCAAAAATTTGAGGATAGTGTAAGAAGCCTCTGGGACAACTTCAAGAGTACCAACATCAGAATTATGAGGGTGCCAGAAGAAGAGAGAAAGCAAGATACTGAAAACATATTTGGAGAAATAATTACTGAAAACTTCCCCCACCTGGTGAAACAAATAACTGTACAAGTCCAGGAATCCATACAAAAGGAATCCAAAGAGGACCACACCAAGACACATTCTAATTAAAATGCTAAGAGCAAAAGACAAAGAGAATATTAAAAGCAGCAAGAGAAAAACACTTAATTACCTAGAAAGGAGCACCCATACTATTGTCAGCTGATTTCTCAACAGAAACTATGCAGGCCAGACAAGAGCAGCAAAAAATTTTCAAAGTTATGAATAGCAAGAATCTACAACCAAGATTACTCTACCCAGTGAAGCTATCATTCAGAATTGAAGGTCAGATAAAGAGCTTCACAGATAAGAAGAAGCTAAAGGAGTTCATCAACACCAAATCAGTATTATATGAAACTAGAGGCCCATTGCATGAAGATTCATGCAATAGGCTTTCCTTCCCCTGGCTGCCAGGACCAGTTTCCCTCTGGAACCTGGACCCAGGCCTTCCCTCTGCCTTTGCCTTCCATTTTTGCTTTGGCCGACTGGAAGCTTCACTCCAGCCAGGGCCTTCAGTCTTCTCTGCTCTGGCTGGAGTGCTATGCTGCTGCTGCCTCATCTCTGCTCCTGAGGGCAGGCATTTGCCACCGCCATTGCCGCCTCGTCTCTGAGTCAGGGGGCAGGCGCTATCTGCCGCAGCTTTGTCTCTGCCCCCAGGGCTGGATGTTCGTACCGCTTGGCCCTGCCTACTGCTCATGATTGGCTGGTAGCATAGCCAATTAGGAGCCACAGTACGGTCACATTTGCATGTTACTCTTTTATTAGATAGGATGCTGAAAGGTATTCTTTAAGAAGAGGAAGACGAAGAAAAAGAAGGAAAAGGTGGCTGCTTCAAACTAGAGCATGGATGGAACTGGAGAGCATTATGCTAAGTGAAAGAAGCCAGTCAAAGAAAGGTAAGTATCACATGATCTCAGTCATTTATGGAATATAATGAACAACATAAACTGATGAACAAAAACAGATCCAGAGACAGAGAAGCATTGACTGTTAAAACTCAGATGGATGGTAAGGGAGGGTGGGAGTAAGAGGAAGAGATCAATCACAGGACTTGTATGCATTCATATAAGCCTAATCAACGGACATGGACACCAAGGGGGTGAGGGCAAAAGAGGTGATGGGGAGTAGGAAGGGATTGGAAGGGGTAATGGGTGATGAGGACACATATGTAATACCCTAATCAATAAAATATAAAAAAATAAAAAAGTATGTATGAGTCATTCCATTAATAGACTCTTAGAATCAGAAGGTTGAAAGCCATGTAGTACAATTGTGCAATACTAAAAAAAATCTGTTGAGCAACACTATTGTGTCCTGGGAATCCAAAATTTTTGGTAACGACTTTATTGAAACACTACAGGCTTGATGTATGAAAATTCATGCAAGAGTAGGCCTTCCTTTATCCGGCTGCCACCACCGGCTTCCCTCTGGCACCTGGGACCTGGGCTGGCTTCCCTCTGGCCCTGGCTTCCTCAGGAAGGAACTCCAGGATAATTAGCATATTATTATATTACTAGAGGCCTGATGCACGAAATTCATGCATGGGGGTCAGGGGGTGTCCCTCAGCCTAGCCTGCACACTCTCTAATCTGGGACCCTTCAGGGGATGTCCAACTGCACGCTTAGGCCTGATCCCAGTAGGATTAGGCCTAAACGGGCAGTTGGACATCCTTCTCACAATCCAGGACTGGCGGCTCGAAACTGCTCACCTGCCTGCCTCCCTGATTGCCCCTAACCACTTCTGCCTGCCAGATCACACTCTAATCACTACCCTTCGAGTCAAATTGATGTTTCACTGCTCCCCTGCCAACCTGTTTGCCCCAGCCTCCTTCTTATACTGGCCTGGTCACCCCTAAATGCCTTCCCCTGCAAGCTTGATCATCACCAGCTGCCCTCCCTTGAAGGCCTGCTCCCTCCTAACTGCCCCCCCCTCCTGGCCTGATCGCCCACAACTACTCTTCCTTGTAGGCCTGGAACCTCCCAACGGCCCACCCCTGCTGGCCATCTTATGTCCACATGGGAGCAGTATCTTTGACCACATGGAGGCAGCCCTGTTTTGTGTTGGAGTGATGGACAATCTGCTTATTACTCTTTTACTAGATACAATAGAGGCCTGGTGCATGGGTGGGGGGCAGCTGGTTTGCCCTGAAGGGTGTCCCAGATTAGGGTGGGGGTTCCCTTGGGGCATGGGATGGCCTGGGAAAGGGGGCGGTGTTGGTTTGCAGGCCGGCCACACCTGGAATCTGGGATTAATTTATGTTCTACAATTGAAACTTTATAGCCTGGAGCAGAGCCAAGCCTTCTGCTCTCTTTGTGGTGGAAGTCATTTCTGTTGGAACATTTATCTTCAATAATTGAAACTTTGTAGCCTAGAGTGGAAGCTTAGGTGCTAGGGTTGCAGAAGCTTGGCTTCCTCCATTGCCCGGGCAAGCCTAGCCTCTGCTCTCTCCACCTCCGTGGCTGCCGCCATTCCTGTTGGGATAAGATTTCTGTAATTGAAAGTTTGTAGCATTGAGTGGAGGCCTAGGCCATCAAGGGCAGGTGGAAAGCTTGGCTTCCTCCATTGCTGGGGAAACCCAAGCCTCCCTCCTGCTGTCAGTGGCCACAGCCATCTTGTTTGGGGCTTATTTGCTCCTGATTGGCTGGTAGGCACGGCTTGTGGGCGTGACTTCATTGGAGGTATGGTCAATTTGCATATTATTCTTTAATTGGATAGGATTATTATAGATAATGCACATAACATAATTTATCCATTTAAAATGTACAATTAAATAGTTTTTAGTATATTAATGGAGTTTTGCAACTATCTACAGTCAGTTTTAGAAGATTTTTAATCAGCACAGAAAGAACCCTCACATCTCTTAGCCTTCACTCTCCATTTGCCCCCTCTCCCTCAAACCTAGGCAACCACTATAGGAATACAAATTGAACAAAACAGAGGACATACTTTGAGGGGTTCACAAGCTACTGAGTGACATCATGCAGCTAAAACATACCTATCAAAGCATCATAGAATGTTGATGTTGAGAGGGACCAGGCAGATCATTGCATATAATATTTTCATTTGGCATATAAGAAAGTGAGGCTTAGAGAAGTGAAATTATTTGCCCAAGGATACACAGTAGAGCCAAGATTATAACTCAAATATCCTGCTATTTTAGCATGCTTCCATGTTAATCACAATACTGAATTGTATTGCCAGCCTACCTAGATTTGACTATCAGTTCCACTTTTACAGGCAAGTTACTTAATTTTCTGAAACTCTATTTCCTTTCTTGTTAACCTGAAATAATAATTGCTCCTACCTTACTAATCAGTTTTCAAGATTAGAGGAGACAATGTATGTAAATTACATAGAATCTTGGTAATGTTTGCAAACGAATATGCACTACAAAACTTGGCTGCGTGGTTCTGTTGATCTGGGATAGGATTGGCTGATCATAGCTATACTCAGTTATAGGTTATTATTTTATTGCCTATATGAAATATGAGAAGGCATATATCATTAGACCCTAAGATGTTTTAAAATAAATCTTTATTGTTCAGATCATTATAGTTCTTCCTCTTCTCCCCCCAATAGCTCCCCTCCACCTGGTTCCCACCCCACCCCCTACCCTTATCCCCTCTCACCCCCCCACTGTCCTTGTCCATAGGTGTATGGTTTTTGTCCAGGCTCTTACAACACCCCTAAACCCCTTTCCCACCAAGAATTGTCAATCCACTTCTTTTCTATGCCCTTGATTCTATTATATTCACCAGTTTATTCTGTTTGTAAGATTTTTTATTCACATGAATTTTAGATTCACTTGTTGATAGATATGTATTTGTTGTCACTTTGTTGTTCATCATTTTTACCTTTACCTTTTTCTTCTTCTTAAATATATCATTCAGCATTTCATTTACTACTGGTTTGATGGTGATGAACTCCTTTAGCTTTTTCTTATCTGTGAAACTCTTTATCTGACCGTCAATTCTAAAAGATAGCTCTTCTGGGTAGAGTAATCTTGGTTGTAGGTTCTTGCTATTTATCACTTTGAATATTTCATGCCACTCTTCTCTAGCATGCGTATTTTCTGCTGAGAAATCAGTTGACAATCAGATGGGTACTCCCTTGTAGGTAACTAGCTGTTTTTCTCATAATGCTTTTAAGATTCTCTCTTTGTCTTTTGCCCATGGCATTTTAATTATGATCTGTCTTGGTGTGGTCTGCTTTGGATTCCTTTTGTTTGGGGTTCCCTGCACTTCTTGGACTTGTAAGTCTATTTCTTTCACCAGATAAGGGAAGTTTTCTGTCATTATTTCTTCAAATAGATTTTCAATGTCTTGCTCTCTCTCTTCTTCTGGCACCCCCATAATTCACATGTTGGTATGATTGAAGTTGTCCCAGAGGCTCCTTGCACTATCTTTTTTATCTTTATTGTTCAGTTTATTAATTACATTGTTACCCTTTTTTACCCCCTATATCTCTCCTCCACCCTGTACCCATCCCACACCCGCTCTCACCTCCCCGCTACTGTCCTCTCCCATAGTTGCATGATTTTTGTCCAGTTTCTTATTGCACTTCCCATACCCCTTTTCTCCCTAAGAATTGTCAGTCCATTCCCCCTCTATGTCCATGATTCTGTTATATTCACCAGTTTATCCTGTTCATCAGATTATTAATTCATTTGATTTTTAGATTCATTTGTTGATAGATGTGTATTTGTTGTTCATAATTTATATTTTTACCTTTTTCTTCTTCCTCTTCTTAAAGAATATCTTTCAGCATTTCATATAATATTCGTTTGGTGGTGATGAACTCTTTTGATTTTCTCATCTGTGAAACACTTTATCTGACCTCCAATTCTGAATGATAGCTTTGCTGGATAGAGTATTCTTGGTTGTAGATTCTTGCTATTCATCACTTTGAATATTTCTTGCCACGACCGTCTGGCCTGCATCGTTTCTGTTGAGAAATCCGCTGACAATCATATGGGTGCTCCCTTATAAGTAACTAACTGTTTTTCTCTTGCTGCTTTTAATATTCTCTCTTTAACTTTTGCTCTTGGCATTTTAATTATGACGTGGTCCTCTTTAGATTCCTGTAATTTGGGGTTCTGTATACTTCTTGGGGATTTAAGTCAATTTTTTTCACCAGGTGGGGGAAGTTTTCAGCCACTATTTCTTCAAGTAGGTTTTCATTATCTTGCTTTCTTTCTTTTTCTGGCACCCCTATAATTCGGATGATGGAATGCTTGAGGTTATCCCAGAGGACCCTTACACTATCTTCAATTATCTGGATTCTTTTTGCTTCTTGCTTTTCCGGTTGAGTGAATTTTGCTTCTTTGTATTTCAAAACTTTGACTTGGATCTTGCGGTCCTCTGGGCTGCTTTTAGGACTTTGTGTAATATTTCTTATTTCAGTCAGTGTATGTTTAATTTCTAGTTGTTCCTTTTACATATCCTCGTACGTATTGTTCATTTCCTCATAGTTGTTGTTCATTTCCTCGTAGGTCTTCTTCATTTCCTTGTAGTTCTCATTAAGTTCATCAGCCTTTTCTAGGAGCCTCTTGAAAAACCTCATTACTGTGGTTTTGAACTCTATGTCTAGTTGTCTTTTTTCCTCCATTTCTTTCACACCGGATTTCTTTCCATTTCTCTGCATTGTGGCTGCTTTCCTGATTTGGTCCATTAGCTTTGTGTCGTAGATGTCCTCTCAGGGACAGTGGCTAAGCCTCCCCAGTTACCTGAGGTGGATACTCTTACTGCAATCCTTTATGGGTTGTACAGTATTGTTGAAGTTAAGCCCAGCTTATTGTTGTTAGCACCAGGAGGGTTTGACCTCCAGGCCAGTTGGCTATGATGGTAAGCTGTGTTGAGTTTGGATGGGCGGAGTCTCCCGGCTGAGCAGGCAGCATCAGCTCTGCCCAATGGGGCACACGGGTTTCTGTGCTGGGTGGTAACAGCTGCACGCACTTCCAAAGGAAAGCCGCCACTGGTCTCCACCCCTTGCCAGACAAGTCTACCCCTCTCCAAATGAGTCTGTACACCGAAAGTCTCGCCCAGGGTTGAAAAAAAAACACAGTCTGGTGGTCTCCTGAATGAGGGAGCAAGTCACGAGTCCTCTCTGCGCAGTCCCCAAGTTTATGCACAAACTGCTGTTCCAAGTTTACGTGCACTCTCCTCAAACTCATAGACCTCAGCCACGCCCAGATTTCAGTGCGCTTTCCCTGGACCTTGGACCTTACCTGGAACTGGGGTGTCAGTGCAGTGGGGTGCCTCCGCCCTCCCCATTGGAGAAAACCTGCCAGGTTTGCTTCTGCCCACCTTTTACCGCTCACCTGCGCACAGCTCCAAACCTCTCTCTGCATGTATCTTCAAGGCTGCGCTCCACCGCTCCTCCTAGTCACAGTGTCCTATCTTTAGTTTTATTTTTGGAATTTTCACTCAGCCTGCTTTCCAGTGATTCTGGATGATGTTTGTTTTGTTAAGTTGTAGTTTTGGAATTGTTGTATGTGGCAGCAAAATAGTTATTTACCTATGCAGCCATCTTGGTTCCTCTCCACACTATCTTCATATTTTTGGATTCTTCTTTCTTTTTTGCTTTTCTAGTTGGGTGTTTTTTGCTTCTTCATATTTCAAATCTTTGACTTAATTCTCTAGTCTACTGTTGGATCTCTGTATATTATTCTTTATTTCAGTTAATGTATGCTTAATTTCTCATTGGTCCTTTTTCATATCCTTGAGGATCTCACTAAATTTCTCAGAGGTTTCTAGAAGATTCTTGAGTAACCTTATGACTGTGCGTTTGAACTCTATATTCATTAGTTTGTTTTCATCCTTTTCTTTCTTTTGTGACCTGATTCTTTGTCTCTGCATTTTGACTGTTTCCCTGTTTTGATAGAGTTGCCTTGTGTGGTAGGTGTCCTATAAGTCCCAGTGGCTTAGCCTCCCTAATTGCCTGAGGTGGACAATCTTAGTGCACCTCTTTGTGGACTCTGTGTACAGTTTTGTTGTAGTTAATTCTTGATTGCTATTGGTATTACTGGGGGCAATTGACCTCCAGGCCAATTGGCTGAGAGGACCAATTGTTTCTACATTGGGAGAACTTCTTTTCTGGAGACACCCTTATGGGGCAGGACTTATTTCAGTGGGGCTTTGAAATTCACTGAGTCTTTCCCCTAAGTGTGACTCTTATGGCTGTGAAGAGCTGTACTTTGGATGGTCTCACTCTGACCACTGGGTACACTGACTCTTGGATCTCCAAGGAAGTGCAAAGTTAGCCAATGCCTGAGACCACCCAGCAGAAAGATATTCAGATTCCTCCTTTTTGTTTGGAGTTTTGAGGTGCCCAAAAGAAACCCCACTGGGAAACAATGCAGGCTGATGTGGAGCCTTGTATTTTCTTTTGGAAGCTCTGGGCTCTCTGCCACAGCTGAAGTTTGTTAAGTTTTAGATTGCAAAAGGCCAGGCCATTCCCACGCAAAAGTCTCTGCGCACAGCTTGGATGAGGTTGCAAATGGGGTGGGGCAGGGTCTCAGAGAATCACCAGGGCTGAGGAAACAACAATGGCTGCCTATCAGCCCTGCCCTGAATAGGTCCCTGGGTCTCTGTTTCCCACAGCACCATGCAGGAACAATGATTGCTGCAAGCAACTCTGAGAGAAAGCCACCCTCATGTTCTGGCCAGATGCCAGACAGTCCAGTTTCTTCCCATATGAGTATGGGTCCCCAGAGTCTCACCTAGAACTGGAGTTAAGGGCAGTCAAGAACTTGTATTTCCCTCCTGATTAAAAAAGACAACAGTGTACCCATTTACCAGCCTGTTTCCGCATGGACCTCTGTGCCTCAGCATTTCCTCACGTCTGCACCTCCTCCAAGTCTCAGTGTGCTTTTCTCTTTCCTTCTAGTTATATAACTTCTACTCAGCCAGCCTTCCCATGGTTCTGGATGATATCTGTTTTGTCTTTTAGTTGTAGTTTTGATGTGGTTGTGTGAGGCAGCAAGTTCAGGTGTTTACCTATGCTGCCATCTTGGTTCCTCTTCCATAAGATGTTTTAAAATTTGTTTTTCTGATTATAAATCCTGACTGTACTCATACATAATTTCTATTTAGATTGTTCCAACACATATTTTAATTTATTTTTTCTTTATTGATTAAGGTATTGCATATGTGTCCTTATTCCCCCATTGCCCCTCCAACACATATTTTTGATTGTTAGGTGCTGGGTATAAAAATATTTAAGAGACAGTCTGTATATTTAGGGAGTTCACAGTCAAGTGAACAGGTATGGCAGATGAACAGATATATAGCCATAAATCAAGGCAAGCAACAGGATCTGCCCAAATGAAGTAGACATGAAATCTAGAGGGTATCGGAAAGGCTTCGTGAAGGGTTTTGAAATCTGAGTTGGATTTTATCAGGCTGAACTTTGTGCAAGAAGTTATTCCAGGCTAGGATAAAAGCAGAAGTGGTAAAAGAAAGTATTTGCCATGGTTGGAGAAAAGGCTAAGTGTGGCATGTGTCTAGAGCTATGGTTCTCAACCTTTCTAATGCCTTGACCTTTTAATACAGTTCCTCATGTTATAGTGACCCCCAATCATAAATTATATTCTTTGCTACTTCATAACTGTAATTTTGCTACTGTTAATGAACATAATGTAAATATCTGTGTTTTCCGATGTTCTTAGGCTCTATGGCAGTGGTTCTCAACCTGTGGGTCATGTAAAAAAAGGAGGTGGAGTAAATGAATTGAGATCACACCTAACAAATGCCAGAGTCTAGATTCAAACAGGTCTCTTTCTCATCCTAAGGCCCACACTTTTCCTATGTAACATATAAATCTCAGACTTATGCACCATGTTAGATACTGTGGAAAGTAGGAGCTTTTAATGTTTTGACCATGGAGAAAATCTGTTTTCATTATAGTTTATTTACTAATTCATTCTTTTTTGCCTTTTGTGATGTAGCATAAAGGACTACTTAAATGGAGGAGAAACCAGAGGTCAACAATAATAAATTGTGGGACATTTGTAATAGGGAAAATGTAATAATGATATGAACTAGGGCCATGGAAATGGAGAAAAGGGGACACATACAAGATAGAGGCTGGCTAAATGGGACATATAATCAATCTGATGTGGTCAGAGAGAGGGTGAAGAAGACTCAGCATTGAAACCTTGGTTTTCCATCCTGTACAATGTGTTGGTTTGTACTGTTTTTCAATAAGATAGGAAATCTGGGAAGAGGCATGGATTTAGAGAAGGAAAGAAAGTCAGTTCTGTATTGTTGCAGATGAACTTTCTCTAAGACTTCAGATGTAAGTGTCCAATAATCAGATGTTTATATGGCTAAGAACCTTAAGGGAGAACAGAGACAGCACCCTGGAGAATGTCTACATGATGTGCATATGTTATCTGAGAAGAAGAAATGTAGTATATATCCAAAACTAAGAGGAACCAGTTGAAGAGGACCAACACTGAGTGACAGAGATAATCAAAATGATGAGAGCAGGGAATTTCAATAAGGAATGGATGGCTGACATCGTCAGGTGCTACAGAGTGGCCAACTCAGAGAGACTGAAAACAATCCCTTGGATTTAGCAATTTAAAGAAGTTATTGAGAAATAAGAAGCAGATCATGACTATTAGGATTGTAAATCATGTGGCAACAATTTTAAAATTGAATGTGAAATGGTTATCTAGAGACACTGATTATAGACTACTGTTTCCAGAAACTTGCCTAGTAAGGGATAGAGTGATTGTAGAATCTTAAGTACAAAACAGATCCAAGGGGAAATTATCCTTGGGATGATGAAATTTGAGCACATATTTTGAGAAAAATTAGTTAGTAAAGAGACAGTTAAAATTGGGAGAAATTGGCCCTAACTGCTGTTAAGTGGTTAGAGCATTGGCCTGTGCAACAAAGGGTCTCAGGTTCAATTCCCAGTCAAGGGCATATGCCTGGTTTGTAGTTCGCTCCCTGCCCCAGATTGGGGCAAGTGTGGGAGGCAACGAGTCAATGTGTCTTTCTCACATCAATGTTTCTTTCCCCTCCCCACCTCACTTCTTCCCTTCGAGGATAAAACAATATCCTCATATGAGGATTAACAAAACTGGGAGAAATTGGAGGGTAACTGATAAAGAAAGATGCAACAAAGCATGAAATCCAGGCCATAGAGAAAAGATTAGCGGTGGACTTGAACCATTCCTCTGAAATGGGGTTAGGAAGAAAGGATGCACAGATAAACTAATAATTTGAGGCATTTATGATTAGTTTTCTCTTTTAATTTAGAATTCTCTGCTTGTCTAAGGAACTTTGCTCCATTTACATCATACAAAATCTTCATGGGAATGACAACAAAAACAACTTTATAAAAAATGGGCAAAGACTTCAGTAGTTATTCCTCCCTAAAACGATGTACACATTGTGGGGGGGGAACCAAGATGGCGGCATAGGTAAAACACCTATCTTGCGGTCATACACAGCAATTTTAAAACTACAACTTAACAAAAGAACAAACACCTTCCAGAATCACAGGAAAGCTGGCCGAGTGAAAATTCCACAAATAAAAGTGAAGATAAGACACAGTGACACAGAGGAGCGGCTGAGGACAGCGTTCAAGATACGCGCGAGAGGGGTTTGGAGGAGCGCGTGCGCCAGCAGATAGGACGGGTGGCTGAAAACCGACCAGTTTTCCAGAACGGGGAGACAAAGACGTCCCACTGGACTGATTCTCCAGCTCTGGGCTAAGTCCAGGGAACCCACTATCATATGGGGTAAAAACTGGACAGTGGGAGGGCACAGTGAAGCTCGGGTGCTGCAGGGGTCTGCCGGCATGTGGAGAAGGCAAGCTTGTGTGGATTTTGCTTGACCTTGGGAACAGTGCAGCTGCATGACCCTGACTGTGTAGAGAGTGCTCGCAACTTGCTCTCTCATTCGGGAAACCTTCAGACTGCTTTGTTTTACTACGCTGGGTGAGACCTTGGGTGTGCAGACTCATTTGGGGAGAGTCTGAATTCCCAGGCAGCCAGTGGAGCTCAGCAGCGCCTCTCTCTCAGAGGTGCTGGCAGCCATTGCTCTGGCACAGAGTCCCTGGGGCCACATAGGGTACAGCTGACGCTGTCTGCTTGGCCCGGACACTCCGCCCATCCAACCTGAGCACAGCTGAACTTCACAGCCAATTGGCCTGGAGGTCAACCCCTCCAAGTGCTAACAATGATTAACGTGAGCTTAACTTGCAAGACTGTGCAACCCATATCCACCTCAGGTAACTGGGGAGGCCGAGCCACTGTCCCTTGTAGGACATCTACCACAAAAAGCTAATTGACCAACTCAGGGAAACAGCCACCATGCAGAGACATGGAAAGAAATCAGATTTGAAAGAAATGGAGGAAAAAAAACGACTGGACATGGAATTCAAAACCACGGTAATAGGTCTTATCAAGAGGCTCCTAGAAAAGGACAAGACCTATAAGGAAATAAGCAAGACCAAAAAGGAAATGAACGAGACCCTCAAGGATATGAATGAGATCTGTAAGGAAATGATCAAGACCAACGTGGAAATGAATGAGTCCTATAAGGAAAGGAACGAAACCCTCAAGGATATGAAGGAGACTCTCAAGGATATGAAAAAGGACCAACCAGAAATTAAGCATACAGTGACTGATATAAAAAATATATATATACAAAGACCTAAGAGTACTCTAGAGCACCCCAAGAATCAAGTTAAAGATTTGAAATACAAAAAGGTAAAGTCCATTCTGCCAGAAAAGCAAGAAACCAAAAGAATCCAAAAAATTGAAGATAGTGTAAGGGGTCTCTGGGACAACCTCAAGCATACCAACATTCGAATTATAGGGGTGCCAGAAAAAGAGAGAGAGCAAGACAATGAAAAGCTATTTGAAGAAATAGTGACCGAAAACTTCCCATACCTGGTGAAAGAAATTGACTTAGGAGTCCAAGAAGCGCACTGAACCCCAATATATAGGAACCCTAAGAGGATCACACCAAGGCACATCAGAATTAAAATGCCAAGAGCAAAAGACAAAGAGAGAATATTAAAAGAAGCAAGATAAAAACAGTTAGTTACCTGTAAGTTAGCACCCATACGATTGTCAGCGGATTTCACAACAGAAACGATGCAGGCCAGATGGGAATGGCAAGAAATATTCAAAGTGATGAATAGCAAGAATCTACAACCAAGATTACTCTATCCAGAAAAGCTATCATTCAGAATTGAAGGTCAGATAAAGTGCTTCGCAGATTAGAAAAAGCTAAAGGAGTTCATCACCACCAAACCAATATTATATGAAATGCTGAAAGATATTCTTTAAGAAGAGGAAGAAGAAAAAGATGAAAGTGTAAATTTTGAACAACAAATACACATCTATCAACAAATGAATCTAAAAGGCAAGTGAATTAATAAGCTGATGAACAGGATAAACTGGTGAATGCAACAGAATCACGAACATAGAGAGGGAATGGACTGACAATTCTTGGGGAGAAAAGGGGTGTAGGAAGTGCAGCAAGAGACTGGACAAAAATCATGCAACTATGGGAGAGGACAGTGGAGGGGTGTAAGGGTGGAGGTTGGGATGGGTACCAGGTGGCGGGGAGCTGTAGGGGGGAAAAAGGGAACAACGTAATTAATAAATTGAACAAGAAAGATAATTTTAAAAAAGATGTACACATGGCCAATAAGCACATAAAAATGTTTGTCATTAATTATTAGGGAAATGCAGATCAAAATCACACTTTATGCCCAATTGCATGGTTAAAAGCAAGCAAACAAACAAAACCCAACCTGAAAATAACAAGTGTTGGTGAAGATTTGGAGAAACTGAACTCTTGTACATTGCTGGGGTAAAAGTTGGCTGGATGGTTCCATCTTTCTGGGCCAGGCTTGGCTGATCATAGCTGTACTCAGTTACAGTCAGCTGGTGGGTCAGCTATGGATTGACTTTTCCAGGATGGCCTCAGCTGGAATGACATGTATTTAAACCATGTGTCCTCTCATCCTTGAGAAAATTAGCCCATGCTTGTTCTTGTGGCACAGCACAGGTCTAAGCAAGCAAGTCTATCAAGTGGAAATGCACTTGAACTTTTCAAGTCTGTTGCATGCTGTTTGCTAACATGCCATTTGCCAAAGCAAGACACATAACTGAATTCAGATATAGAGTGGGAAGGGTCTACAAAATTACAGGGAAATGGACAAGGATACAGAGAGGGAATGAATTGGAGTTATAATGTAATTAATCTATTTCAAAATACTGGGATTCTGCATATTTAACAAGCATTTCAAAGTGATGCTGATGGCCCTGGCTGGTTTGGCTCAATGCATAGAGCATAGGTCTGAGGACTGAAGGGTCCTGTGCTTGGTGCCGGTCAAGGGCACATGCCCAGGTTGTTGGCTCGAGAGGGAGCTTGCAGGAGGCCAACCAATCAATGATTCTCATCATTGATATTTCTAACTCTCTCCTTCTCCCTTCTTCTCTGAAATCAATAAAAATATATATTTTTAAAAGTGATGCTGATACAAATGATCTATTGGCAACATTTCAAAAAGATTAGTATCTCTTAGATGAGAAATATTAGTCTAGTACCAAGATCACAACAGCCACTATGAAAGGTTCAGAAAACAGTGTTGTGAATGCAGGAGCACATACATTTTTTTCTTAACTTTAGTTTAGGATTCAGGCTGCTTGGTTTCTCAAAGGCAGAAGCTTAAACTATGTCCGTTTTTCAGACAACCTTGTATAGTCATTTAATTTTCACAAAGGAAAATGAAGTTGAATTAAAGTTGACATCACATTATTTTTCAATGCAGGACAGGAAGGCATTGTTGATTTATTTTGTGTTGTTCATTATAATATTTATTTCTGTCCCGTGAAAGCTGATAGTAATGGAAATGTTGCATCAAGGTGGTTTATGGGGCAAGTGGTAGGATCATAAAGTTGATACTATTGTTTGGATGAGACCTTTCCTAGAACAGCAATCCAAGCAAAACACACACACACACACACACACACACACACACACACACACACACACAAACATGAAGGGTAAAGAAAATAAATCATAAGAAGAAACTAGAAATATTTAGCTAGTTGTATGAGATTTTTTCTTCTTCAGACTCTTTATAAAATAGTGTGGCATTAGAGACATACTTTAAGATGTCTGGGGTATCCAAGATTGTGATAGGTAGATTTTACACTCACCTTCTCCCAAAACCAAACTAGAATTTTGTTTTAAAATATAGAGCAATCAATCTAAATAATCAACACAACTTTAACCAGACTCATCAATATAAAAAGAGAGAGGACCCAAAAAATTAAATTAGAAATGAAAGAGAAGTAATAACTGACATGAAGGAAATGAAAACAATTGTAAGAAATTATTGCAAATATATATATATATATATATATATATATATATATATATTCCAACAAATTGCACAATCTGGAAGAAATAAATTCCTAAGAACATCCCAATCTTCCACAACTGAACTAGAAAGAATCAGAAAATCTTAATAGACAAATTACAGCAAATGAAATTAAAACAATGATTAAAAAAATAAAAAAACATCCTCCCAGATAACACAAAGAACCAACACCTGCCTTTTTCAAACTATTCCAAAACATTCAAGAAAAGAAGACACCCCCATGCTCATTTTATTAGCCAACATTATCCTAATTCCAAAACTAGATAAAGTTACTACAAAAAAGTAATTAAATAGGCCAATATCCCCGATGAACATAAAAATATTAGCAAACCAGACCCAGCAATACATTTAAAAGATAATACACCTACCCTAGCTGGTATGGCTCAATGCATAGAGCGTCAGCCCTAGGACTGAAGAGTCCTGGGGAGAAAGGACCCTTCTGGTAAAGGGCAAATACCTTGGTTGCAGGCTCAATCCCTGGCCCTGGTCGGGATACATGTGGGACATAGCCAATAGATTTCTCTCTCACATATAGATTATTCTCTCTCTCTTTGTCTATCCCCCTACCTTCCACTCTCTCTAAAATTCAGTGGATAATGTATCTTCAGGTGAGGGTTAACAACAACAATGAAAAAGAAGACACGCCATGTTCAAATGCAATTTATTTCAGGAATGCAAAGTTGTTACAGTATCTTTAAATAAATAACATGATACACCATGTAAACAAAATATATTTAAATCACATGATCATATCAATAGATGCAGAAGAAGCATTTGGTAAAATCCAGTAGCCATTTATGATTAAAAAAATTCTCTCAGCAAAGTGGGAATAGAGGGAACATACCTCAACATACTTCAAAGTAATAGAGACTATATATAATAAACCCATAGCCATCATTATACTCAATGGGCAAAAACTAAAATCATTTTCCTTAAGGCCAAGAACAAGACAGGGATATCCACTTTTACCACTCTTATTCAACACCAGGGACCCAGTGCATGAATTCATGCACCTTGAAGGGAACTGGGTGCCACGAAGCTGCAGCGGGCACAGGGATGGGTCTCCATCAATCCTCTGCACCTCCACCTGGCCCCTCCCACCAGAGCCCCTGGTTCCTCTGTGCCTGCAGCCCTGCTTCTGCTGCCACTGATTTCATGTGCTGATAGTACCAACCCACTTGCACCTGCTGATGGCACGGAGCGATTGGGGCTGGCTCCAGCAGCAGGTGCAAGCGGTGGCTGCTGACCCCAATTGCCCTTCAGGATCAGGGGGAAGTGGAGAAGCCCTGAGGGGTGATTTGGGCCAGCAACCACCACTTGCACCTGCTGATGGTGCCGAGCAATCGGAACTGGCACTAGATGCCAGCAGCAAGTTCGAATGGTGGCTCCAGTGCTAGCTGCGTGCAAGCAAGGCCGGTGCTGGCAGTGGGTGCAAGTGGTAGCTCCTGCGCTGTCAGCAAGTGTGAGTGTCGGTTGGGACCATGGCATGCGGGAGCAAAGAATTTTCAGTAACAAGTAGAGGTTCCCCCTGATGACAGCTACCAGTGCCCTGTCTTGGTCTGGAGCCCCTGCTTACCTGCTCCACCATACCGCTGCAGCCAATGCCTGCCATGTTCTGCACATGCCCCCTGGTGGTCAGCACACATCATAGCGACTGGTTGTTCGGTTGTTCCACTGTTTGGTCTATTTGCATATTAGCATTTTTTAATATAGGGTAATACTGGAAGTCCTATTACAGCAATCAGACAACAACAAGAAATAAAAGGCATCCGGCCATGGTTACAGCATTGGCCTGTGCAACAAAGGGTTGTGGGTTCAGTTCCTGGTCAAGGGCATGTACCAGGGTTGCAGGTTCAAACGCTTGAACTGGTAGGGGCATGTGCAGGAGGCAACAAATAATGTCTATCTTTCACATTCATGTTTTTCTTCCTCCCTTATTCCTTCTTTCCTCCCTGTCTGCTTTCCATTCTCCCTTAAAATCAATGGGAAAAATATCCTTAAGTGAGAATTTACAATAGCAACAAAAAAGAAATAAAAGACATCAAAATCAGAAAAAAAAGTGGTAAAACTGTCATCTTGCAGATGACATGATACTGTATGTAGAAAAGCCTAAAAATTCCACATAAAATCTACTAGAGGTAATATATTAATTCTGTATGATACATGATACAAAGTAAGTATCCAGAATTCAATTGTATTTTAATGCACCAATAATTAACGATCAGAAGAGGACTCAAGAAAACAATCCATTTACAATTGCATCAACAAGAATACCTAGGAATAAAATTAACCAAGGATTTTAAAGACTTGTACTCAGAAAATTGTAAGACACCGAAGAAGGAAATTGAAGAAGATGCAAGTAGGCAGAAACATATACCATATTCATGAGTTGGAAGAATTAGCATCATTAAAATGTTCATACTACCCAAAGCAATCTATAGTCAACACAATTCATACCAAGATATCAATAGTGTGGTTCACATAGCTAGAACAAATATTCCAAAAATTTAGATGGAACTAGTATGACAGACTGAATAGTCCAGCCATCTTGAGAAAGAAGAACAAAGCTGGAGGAATCACACAATCTGATATCCAACTACACTAAGTAACCATATTATTATAACTACCCCATCAGTACTTCGTGGGGCCACCTTTTGCCTTCAATACTGCAGCAACTCTTCTTGGCATAGACTCTATGAGGTGTTGAAAGGTGATGCAAGGGATCTGACATCATGCCTGATGAATAGCACTGTCCAGTTCTGTGAGATTTGATGGTTATGGAACCAACAGCCTAATGGCTCTTTTAACTTCGTTCCACAAATGCTCAATTGGATTGAGATCTGGTGATTGTGGGGGCCACCTAAGCAAGGTAAAGTCTCCTTCATGTTCTTAAAACCATTCTTGCATAATACGAGCACTGTGGCATGGCATATTGTCTTGTTGAAAGAAGCCATCTCCATTGGGATACGTCATCAACATAATAGGATGAACTTGATCAGCAATGTACTTAGGTATGTTGTTCTATTCAGACATTGTTACACACGAAATAAAGGGCCCAAATCATGCCAGGAAAACATTCCCCAAACCATAACACTGCCCCCACCTGCTTGAAGTGTTGTAGTTATGCATGTGGGGTGCATGCTTTCATGCTGTTTCTGTGAAATTCTCACTCTGCTGTCTGCATGGTTCAACTGGAAACGTGATTCATCAGACCACATGGCTTTTTTTCCAATGCTTGACTGTCCAATCCTTGTGTTCATGTGCGAATTGGAGACATTTTATCTTAGTAACTGCAGACAGCATAGGTGTCCAAACAGGCCTTCGGCTTCCATATCCCATACGATGCAGTATACGGCTAATTTGCCTACAAACATCAGGTGGTCATAATAATCTGGCCACTCAGTGTATAATAGAAAGCTATAGTAATCAAATAGCATGGTACAGGCAGTCCTTGGGTTTTGTCGGATTCGATGTATGTCGTTTTGTGGTTATGTCACCATCTCCCATTTATATAAAAAATTTTTGTCATTTCCACGTATGTACATATGTGCTTTATGTTTTTTTATTATTTACCACAAGTAAAGGTCAGGAATTGTTATCTTTTCATTTTTTTTTACTGTTTCATTTCATTACTGCTGTGCATATGCTCCATGGAATTGACATAAGTGCTTATATAAGTGGGTTCTGACTTACGGTGAAATTCACATTATGTTGCACCATAGGAATGGATCTCCAACTTAACTCAAGGACCTAATGGATTGGCATAAAAAACAGATATATTTATCAATAGAACAGAATTGAGAGCTAATAAATAAATCCATGCTTTCTGATAAATTAATATTTGATCAACGATGCAATAACATATAATGGGGCAAAGGTAGCTTATTCAATAAATGGTGTTGGAGACATTAGACAGATGCACATAAAAAAGAAACTAGACCTCTATACAGAAAAAAAACTAAAATGATTAAAGTATTAAATGTAAAGCTCAAAACCATAAAAATTCTAGAAGAAAACATAGGCAGTAAAATCATGGTCATTTCTTATAGCAATATTTTTTTTCTGATACATATCTTCAGACAAAGGAAACAAAAGAAAAATTAAAAAATTGACTATATCAAACCAAATAGGTTTTTTTATTTTAATCTTTATTGTTCAGTTTATTTATTATACTGTTCCCTCTTTTTTCCCCCTATAGTTACCCACCACCCGATACCCATCCCACTCTCCGCCCTCACCCCCCACTACCCTCTCCCATAGGTGCATGATTTTTGTCTAGTCTCTCGCTGCACCTCACACACCCCTTTACTCCCCAAGAATTGTCAGTCCATTCCCTCTCTATGTCCAGGATTCTGTTGCATTCACTAGTTTATCCTGTTCATCAGATTTTTAATTCACTTGATTTTTAGATTCATTTGATGATATATGTGTATTTGTTGTTCATAATTTTTATTTTTACCTTTTTCTTCTTCCTCTTCTTAAAGAATATCTTTCAGCATTTCATATAATATTGGTTTGGTGGTGACCTTTAGCTTTTTCTTAGCTGCGAAGCACTTTATCTGACCTTAAATTCTGAATGATAGCTTGGCTGGGTAGAGTAATATTGGTTGTAGATCCTTGCTGTTCATCACTTTGAATATTTCTTGCCACTCCTGTCTGGCCTGCATCGTTTCTGTTGAGAAATCTGGTGACAATCATATGAGTGCTCACTTATAGGTAACTAACTGTTTTTCTCTTGCTGCTTTTAATATTCTCTCTTTATCTTTTGCTCTTGGCATTTTAATTATGATATGTCTTGGTGTGGTCCTCTTTAGATTCCTATATTTTGGGGTTCTGTGTACTTCTTGGGCTTTTAAGTCAGTTTCTTTCACCAGGTGGGGAAGGTTTTCAGTCACTATTTCTTCAAGTAGGTTTTCATTAACTTGCTCTCTCTCTTTTTCTGGCACCCCAATAATTCGAATGTTGGCATGCTTGAGGTTGTCCCAGAGGCCCCTTATGCTATCTTCAATTATCTGAATTATTTTGGTTTCTTGCTTTTCCAGCTGAGTGGATTTTGCTTCTTTGTATTTCAAATCTTTGACTTGGTTCTTGTGGCCGTCTGGACTGCTTTTAGGACTTTGTGTAATATTTTTTATTTCAGTCTGTGTATGCTTGATTTCTGGTTGGTCCTTTTTCATATCCGTGAGGGTCTGGTTCATATCCTCAGAGGCCTTGTTCATTTCCTTGAGGGTCTCTTTCATTTGCTGGTTGGTCTTGTTTATTTCCTGGTAATTCTCATTAAGTTGATCGGCCTTTTGTAGGAGCCTCTTGAAAAGCCTTATAACGGTGGTTTTGAACTCTATGTCTTCTCTTTTCTCCTCCATTTCTTTCACACCTGATTTCTTTCCATATCTCTGCATGGTGGCTGCTTTATGTAGTAGATGTCCTCTAAGGGTCAGTGGCACAGCCTCCCCAGTTACTTGAGGTGGGTGCTCTTACTGCAATCCTTTATGGGTTGTACAGTATTTTTGAATTTAAACCCAGCTTGTTGTTGTTAGCCCTAGGAGGCTTTGACCTCCAGGCCAATTGGCTATGAAGGGAGACTGTTTTCAGGTTGGATGGGCGGAGTCTCTGAGCTGCGCAGGCAGCCTCAGTGTCAGCTATGTCCTATGAGGCGCTCAGCACGTTCTCACAGGTCCATATTGGATGGGGATGGCTGCAGGTTCCTCCAAGTAAAGCTGCTGGTCTCTTCCCCTTGCCAGACAACTCTGCCTCTCCCCAAATGAGTCTGCACCCCCAAAGTCTAGCCCAGGGTTGTAAAATAGAGGATTTCCTTAACCTGGAGACAAGTTTCCAGGTCCAAGTCACGGGTTTGTGTGACACTTGCACACAAACTTCTTTTCCCCGCCTCCAGGTTTCTCCCCAGACTAGGAGACCTCTGCCGCACCCCGCTTCCAGGGTGCCTCCCCCGGACCTCGGAACTCGCCTGGCACTGGGGAATTCATGCAGTGGGACGTCTCCACGTACCCCGGATCTCGGACCTCGCCTGGCGCTGGGAAATCCGTGTAGTGTGACGTCTCCGCCCTCCCTGTTGGCGAAATCCAGCCGGGGTTGCTGCTCCGGCCCCAGCCTGGGCGTGCGCGGCCAGGATGGCTCCTAACCTGTTTCGTCTTCAAGGCTGCACTCCCACTGCTCCTCTGAGTCTCAGTGTCCCACCTTTACTCTTATTTGTGGAGTTTTCACTCAGCCAGCTTTCTGGTGATTCTGGGTGATTTTTTGTTGTTGTTATGTTGTAGTTTTTAAATTGTTGCGCGGGGCAGAACAATAGGTGTTTACCTATGTCGCCATCTTGGTTCTCCTCCCTTCTGCTCCTTCTCTGCCTGTCCCTGCACCCGCCCTGGTCCAGCCAGTCCTCCCTCACCTGGGTCATTGGCAGAGGCTTCCAACGTGGCCCATGCTGCCTTCCTTCTTCCTCTCCCAACCCCTTCCCACCTTGAAAAGCCTTATAACTGTGGTTTTCAAATCTATGTCCAGTCGTTTTGGTTTTTTTTTCCTCCATTTCTTTCTCATCTGATTTCTTTCCATGTCTCTGCATGGTGGCTGCTTTCCTGAGTTGGTCGATTAGCTTTGTGTGGTAGATGTCCTCTAAGGGACAGTGGCTCAGCCTCCCCAGTTATTTGAGGTGGATATGGGTTGCACAATCTTTTTAAATTTAAGCTTAGATTAATCGTTGTTAGCACTAGGAGGGTTTGACCTCCAGGCTAATTGTCTATGATGTTCAGCCGTGATCAGGTTGGATGGGTGCAATTTCCAGGCCAAGCAGGCAGCGTCAGCTCCACCCTGTGTGGCCCCAGGGACTCTGTGCCGGGTGCCAAAGGCGGCCAACACCTCTGAGAGAGAGCTGCTGCTGAGCTCCACCCACTGCTGGAGAATTCAGCCTCTCCCCAAATGAGTCTGCACCACCCAGGGTCATAAAACAATGTGGTCTGGTGGTTTCCTGAACGAGAGAGTAAGTCACGAGTTCTCGCTGTGCGGTCACACAGCTGTGCTGTTCCCAAGTTCATGCGCACTCTGCACAAGCTTGCCCTCTCCACAAGTTTGCAGATCCCTGCAGCACCCGAGTTCCGGCGTGCCTCCCACTGTCTAGTTTTTACCCCATATAATTGTGAGTTTTCTGGACTTCACCCAGAACTGGAGAATCAGTGCAGTGAGTCGTTTTTGTCTCCCCCATTCGAGAAAACCTACTGGGTTTTCAGCTGCTTGCCCTATCCACTGGCGTGTGCACTGCTTCAGACCTCCGCATGTATCTTCAACGCTGTCCACCGCAGCCCCTCGGAGTCACAGTGTCCTATCTTCACTTTCATTTGTGGAATTTTTACTCAGCCAGCTTTCCGGTTATTCGGGATGATGTTCGTTCTTTCGTTACGTTGTAGTTTTGGAAATTGCTGTGTATGGCAGCAAGATAGTTGTTTACCTATGCCGCCATCTTGGTTGCTCCCAAATAGTTTTTACACAGCAAAGGAAACTATAAACAAAATGAAAAGGCAACCATTTGAATGAGAGAACATATTTACCAATGATACATCAGATAAGTGGTTAATATCCAAAATTTATAAAGAACTTAAAAATTATACACCAAAAAAAAAAAAAAGAACAACCCACTTTAAAAATGGGCAAAGGACCCAAATAGATACTTCTCCAAAGAGGACACACAGATTAGCCAATTGACATACAAAATGATGCTCAACATCACTAATTAATTATCTGAGAAATGCAAATTAAAACCACAGTGAGATATCACCTCACACCTATCAGAATGGATATCTTCAATATATTAACCATCAAGTGTTAGTGAGGATGAGGAAAAAAAGGGAATTCTAGGGCATTGTTGGTGGGAATGAAGATTGGTGCAGTGACTATGGAAAGCAGTATGGCATTACTTCAAAAAATTAAAAATGGATATGCCTTATGACCAGTGATTACACTTCAGAGAATATATTTGAAGAAACCCAAAACATTAATTTGAAATGCAGCATCATTTACAACTAGTGGCCTGGTGCATGGATTTGTGCCCATTGAAATAAATTAATTAGAAGAAAGATTCATGTGGCAATTATGTTACTGCAAAAAAATTACATGTCAAAATAGTATATATAATATCCTATCTAAGAAAAGAGTAATATGCAAATTGACCTTACCTCCGATCAAGCCACACCCACAAGCCATGCCCAGAAGCTGATCAGGAGCAAATAAACCCCAACCAAGATGGCTGTGGCCACTGAAAGCAGAAGGAAGGCTTGGGTTTCTCTGGCAACCTTTTGTTGCCCTCCTAGGTAGTCACTCAATGCTATAAAGTTTCAATGTTAGAAGATATATCCCAACAGAAATGGTGGCAGCCATGGAGCTGGAAAGAGCAGAGGCTAGGGTTGCCCAGGCAATAGAGGAAGCCATGGTCCTACAACCCTAGCACCTAGGCCTCCACTCTAGGCAACAAAGTTTCAATTATTGAAGATAAATGTCCCATCAGAAATGGTGGCAGCCACAGAGCGAGCAGAAGTCTTGGCTCTGCTTCAGGCTACAAAGTTTCAATTGTAGAACATAAATTAATCCCAGATCCCAGGGCCTTTGTTTGGGTCACTGGAGGGTGTGGCCAGTCTGCAAACCACCACAGGATCCTCTCCCAGGCCGCCCCACGCCCCAAGGGAACGCCCACCCTGATCCAGGCACCCTACAGGGCAAACCAGCTGGCCCCCACCCATGCACCAGGCCTCTATACTATCTAATAAAAACAGTAATATGCAGATTGGCCATCACTCCAACACAGAAGTTGGCTGCCCCAATGTGGTCAATGATCCTGCCTCAATGTGGACACAAAATGGCCACCACAAGATGGCCAGCAGGGGAAGGCATTTGGGAGGGATCAGGACTGTAAGGGAGGGCAGTTGGGGGGCAGTCAAGCCTGCAGGAAAGGGCAATTAGGAGTGACCAGGCCAGCAGAGGAGGGAATTTGGGGGCAAACAGGCTTGCAGAGGAGCAATTAGACATCAATTAAGCTGGCAGAGTAGTGGTTACGGGGTGATCCAGCAGGCAGGCAGAAGCGGTTAGGGGCAATCAGGGAAGCAGGCAGGCAAGCAGTTTGGAGCCAGCAGTCCTGGATTGTGAGAAGGATGTCCGACTGCCTGTTTAGCCCCAATCAGGCCTAGGATCAGGCCTAAACGGGCAGTCGGACATCCCTCAAGGGATCCTATATTAGGTTGCAGGCTGGGCTGAGGGACACCACCAAGCCCCCATGCATGAATTTCATGCACCGGGCCTCTAGTAGTATTATAAAATTAAAACATGTGCAATTGGCATCAGTCATAGCTTTATATCTATCGCACATGTGTGAGTCAATGTTTCTTTTTAAATTGCCAGTGTGCATCATATGTACTGGCCGATTGGTGGGTTGGATGGTTGGATGGGCATACGGTTGGTTACTTAGCCTTTTATATATAGATAGATAGCCAAGATTTGGAAGCAGTCCAAGTGCTCATCCGTAGGCCGTAAAAACTAGGAAGTCTCACCTTTTGCTACTGTATGGATGGATCTAAAGATTATTATGCTAAGTGAATTAAGCCAGTAAGAGAAAGACAAATACTGTATGATTTCACTTATATGTGGAATCTAATGAACAAAATGAACTAACAAAAAAATAGAAACAGATTCATAGCTACAGAGAATAGACTGGCAGCTGTCAGAGGGGAGGGCTGTTGGGGGGCTGTGTGCAAAAGGTTAAAAGATTAAGAAAAAAAACAACTCATAAATACAGACAATAGTAGATAGAAATGGGATGGAGGAGGTAGAACAGGGTATAGCAAGGGTTAATGGTGATGGACGACTTTACATACAGTACAATATACAGATGATGTGTCATAGAATTTTACACCCAAAACCTGTATAATTATTAACCAATGCAAATATAATACATTTATTAAAAAAAGATATATGCTTCACTCAGTGGGTCATGCCTTAGCTCATTAAAGGCTGGAAGCATGATATTTTAGGATTCGGGACACCAGGCATAGTGCCCACCACATAATCAGTGCTCAAAATACATTTGTTGAATGATTCTCTGCATATTTCTGGTATCTACTCTTAAGAGATTTTGATTCAGTAAAGTAAAGAGTGTTTCATGCAGTGTGGTTCTCAGCCATCTAAATCAGAATCACCTATACTGTTGTTTTAAAATCTGATCCCCAGTTCCAATCTTCCGTTTTATGTTTGCTATGTGAGATCTCCTGCTTTACATGTTTTTGAAATCCACAATTGCCACTAATGTAATCTTTTTTGGAGGTAGTGGTGCGATTTTCATTCTCTGTTCTCCACCCAGAAGAGAGAGCTGAGAGACAGAAGGCAGTGATCCAGAGCATTGATTTGAGAATCAACTCCATGCCAGCTCTGTTTATGTGGAATTGCAGGCAGTCATTTAGCATCCTTTCACTATTTAGCTTTAATTTCCTGATGTTTACCATTCTATGGACTTTTTCTCTGGGGAGCCCAAATTTAAACTTGCACTATGTCATCTTTCTTGTTTCAGGGGATTTTATTTGGATCTTAACTCCTAAGCAATCGCAGGGTCCTGGATTTCTGAGCTGTAAAGTATCAATTACTTCCAAAAAGCTTCCTTTCCTATTGTCTTTGACAGTGTAGACTTTCCAATTGTTGGGATTTAGGACAATATGAAGCAATAATCCCTGGACAGTGGAGTGAGTGGATAATGCCCTCCCAGGTACACAGGGTGTGGAGAGTAAGGAACTGTAGAGTTTCAAGCTAAAAATCTCCTTTATCCCATAGCATTCAGTTTCTGGAATCATATATCACAGGCACATTTAAAATACCAAAACAAATTGGACTCTTTTTCCCTTTGTTCAGAGAAAGGAATGTTAATTTAAGTGTGGAATGTGACAATTAGAAATGTAGAAAATATGTTTATGGGGAGTAGTTGGAGGTTTGAGTGGAACAACTCCCTTTTTGCATATTTCTTGCTTTTGTTCATTCTTGGTCTTGTTCAGAGGGAGAGTTTAATTTACAGACCTGATCTTCAGGAGCAAGGATTTACTAGTAGGGAAAGCCATTTTCTTAGCAGCTCCACAAGGGGAAGATTTGTAACGGGGCAAGGAAAACCTGCATGGACACTTCCAGACTAAAAGTGAATGCACCAAGCTAGGCAAGCTTGAAGTATCCTCTGGGCTAGGGAAACCTCAAATGCAGTTACATATGAGGGTTCAGTAGCCTCCCTCTTGGGAGCAAATGGCCAGACACTGGAGTTTCTCTGGGCCCTCTTGAGGAAGTGAAAACAATAGTGTTCTAATTCTATTGCATTACCTTCCAATGAGGTTTTTACACTAGTACTGTTGGCACTGTTACTCTGCTTAATTTCTTTTTTTAAAATTTTTATTTATTTTATTTTATTTTTTTATCTTTATTGTTCAGTTTATTAGTTACATTGTATCCCCTTTTTTATCCCCCTTTAACTCCCCTCCACCCTGTACATATCCCACCCTCCACCCTCACCTCCCCCTCCCCACTGTCCTCTCCCATTGTTGCAAGATTTTTGTCTAGTCTCTTGCTGTACTTCACACAACCCTTTTATCCCCAAGAATTGTCAGTCCATTCCCTCTCTATGTCCATGTCTCTGTTATATTCACCAGTTTACCCTGTTCATCAGCCTATCAATTCACTTGATTTTTATGTTCATTTGTTGGTAGATGTGTATTTGTTGTTCATAATTTACATCTTTACCTTTTTCTTCTTCTTCTTCTTAAAGAATATCTTTCAGCACTTCATATAATATTGGTTTGGTGGTAATGAACTCCTTTAGCTTTTTCTTATCTTCGAAGCACTTTATCTGATCTTCAATTCTGAATGATAGCTTTGCTGGATAGAGTAATCTTGGTTGTAGATTCTTGCTATTCATTATTTTGAATATTTCTTGCCACTCCCATCTGGCCTGCATCGTTTCTGTTGAGAAATCTGCTGACAATTGTATGGGTGCTCCCCTGTAGGTAACCAACTGTTTTTCTCTTGCTGCTTTTAATATTCTCTCTTTATCTTTTGCTCTTGGCATTTTAATTATGATATGTCTTGGTATGGTCCTCTTTAGATTCCTATATTTTGGGGTTCTGTGTACTTCTTGGGCTTTTAAGTCAGTTTCTTTCACCAGGTGGGGGGAGTTTTCAGTCACTATTTCTTCAAGTAGGTTTTCCTTAACCTGCTCTCTCTCTTTTTCTGGCACCCCAATAATTCGGATGTTGGCATGCTTGAGGTTGTCCCAGAGGCCCCTTACACTATCTTCAATTATCTGGATTCTTTTTGTTTCTTGCTTTTCCAGCAGAGTGGATTTTGCTTCTTTGTATTTCAAATCTTTGACTTGGTTCTTGTGGCCCTCTGGACTGCTTTTAGGACTTTGTGTAATATTTTTTATTTCAGTCTGTGTATGCTTGATTTCTGGTTGGTCCTTTTTCATATCCGTGAGGGTCTGGTTCATATCCTCTGAGGCCTTGTTCATTTCCTTGAGGGTCTCATTCATTTCCTTGTAAGTCTCGTTCATTTCCTGGTTGGTCTTGTTTATTTCCTCGTTATTCTCATTAAGTTGATCGGCCTTTTGTAGGAGCCTCTTGAAAAGCCTTATAACCGTGGTTTTGAACTCTATGTCTTGTCGTCTTTTCTCCTCCATTTCTTTCACACCTGATTTCTTTCCATATCTCTGCGTGGTGGCTGCTTTATGTGGTAGATATCCTCTAAGGGTCAGTGGCACAGCCTCCCCAGTTACTTGAGGTGGGTGCTCTTACTGCAATCCTTTATGGGTTGTACAGTATTTTTGAATTTAAACCCAGCTTGTTGTTGTTAGCCCTAGGAGGCTTTGACCTCCAGGCCAATTGGCTATGAAGGGAGACTGTGTTCAGGTTGGATGGGCGGAGTCTCTGAGCTGCGCAGGCAGCCTCAGTGTCAGCTACGTCCTATGTGGCGCTCACGCGCGCACTCGTGGGTCAATGTTGGATGGGGATGGCTACAGACACCTCCAAGAGAAAGCCACTAGTCTCTTCCCCTTGCCAGACAACTCTGCCTCTCCCCAAATGAGTGTGCGCCCCCAAAGTCTAGCCCAGGGATGTAAAATAGATGGTTTCCAGGACCTGGAGACAAGTTTCCAGGGGCAAGTCATGGGTTTGTGCAACACTTGTGCACAAACTTCTTTTCCCTGTCTCCAGGTTTCTCTGCAGACTAGGAGACCTCTGCTGCACTGGCTTCCAGGGTGTGTCCCCCGGACCTCGGACTTCGCCTGGCACTGGGGAATCTGTGCAGTGGGATGTCTCCATGTACCCCGGATCTCAGACCTCGCCTGGCGCTGGGGAATCCGTGTAGTGTGACGTCTCCGCCCTCCCTGTTGGCGAAATCCACCCAGGGTTGCTGCTCCAGCCCCACCCCGGACGCGCGTTACCAGGACAGCTCCTAACCTGTTTCCGTCTTCAAGGCTGTGCTCCCGCCGCTCCTCTGAGTCTCAGTGTCCCACCTTTACTCTTATTTGTGGAGTTTTCACTCAGCCAGCTTTTTGGCGATTCTGGGTGATTTTTGTTTTGTTATGTTGTAGTTCTTAAATCATTGCGCAGGGCAGAACAATAGGTGTTTACCTATGCCGCCATCTTGGTTCCCCCCCAGTTGTACAGTATTTTTGAATTTAAGCCCAGCTTGTTGTTGTTAGCCCTAGGAGGCTTTGACCTCTAGGTCAATTGACTGTGAAAGGAGACTGTGTTCAGTTTGGATGGGTGGAGTCTCTGAGCTGAGCAGGCAGCCTCATTGTCAGCTATGTTCTATGTGGCACTCACGGGTCTCTGTTGGATGGGGATGGCTGCAGGCACCTCCAAAAGAAAGCCACTAGTCTCTTCCCCTTGCCAGACAACTCTGCCTCTCCCCAAATGAATCTGCACACCCAAAATCTCACCCAGGGTTGTAAAACAGGTGGTTTACGGGACCAGGAGACAAGTTTCCAGGGAGCAAGTTGCACGTCTCTGCTGTCGCACAATTTACTTTTGCACGAACTTCTTTTCCCAGCTACCCGGTTTCTCCTCAGACTAGGAGACCTCTGCAGCGTGCGGCTTCCAGGGTGTGTCCCCTGCGGGCAAACTTCTTTTCCCAGCTTCCCGGTTTCTCTGCAGACTAGGAGACCTCTGCCGTGCCCGGCTTCCAGGGTGCATCCCCCGGACCTCGGACCTTGCCTGTCGCTGGGGAATCCAAGTAGTGGGATGTCTCGGTCCTCCCCTTTGGCGAAATCCAGCCGGGTTTGCTGCTCCAGCCCTACAGCCTGCGTGCGCGACCAGGATAGCTCCTAACCTGTTTCCATCTTCAAGGGTGCGCTCCCGCCGTTCTTCTGAGTCTCAGTGTCCCACCTTTACTTTTATTTGTGGAGTTTTCACTCAGCCAGCTTTCTGGTGATTCTGGGTGATGTTTGTTTTGTTATTATGTTGTAGTTTTTGAATTGTTGTGCGGTTCAGAACAATAGGTGTTTACCTATGCCGCCATCTTCGTTCTCTGCTTAATTTCTTTAAAAAATATTTTTATTGATTTCAGAGAAGAATAGAGAGGGGAGAGATAGAAACATCAGTGATGAGAGAGAAGCATTGATTGGCTGCCTCCTTCACACCCCCTAATGGGGATTTAGCCTGCAACCTGGGCATGTGGTCCTGACTGGAATCAACCTCAGGACCCTTAAGTCTGCAGGCTGATCCTCTATCTATTGAGCAAAAGCAGGTAGAGTCCGTCACTTTCTTAGTGTCCTTTTGCATTGCCTGCATTTAAGCCAAATCATGCCCTGTGGATTTTCTTTTGTTTGTTTGTTTGTTTATTTGTTTTATTAAACTTATTGAGGTGACAGTTATTAAAATTATATAGGTTTCACGTATACTATTATATAATAAATCATCTGTATATTGTATTGCAGTGTACTTGTTCCTCACAGCAGAGTTGATCAGCTGTTTATTGAATCATTTAGTCTCTTTTAGGTGTTAACATTTTCAATTTTTCTATTTAGCAATTTTGCCTCCTCTGACATGAACTCAATCAAGAGCTATGGAAATTGAGTAAAGAGAGAAGCATGTCTCTATAACTATGGACCCTGATGCTATTCACTTCTTCCTCTCCAGCCTCCACTCTACTGATGACACTCACCTTTATTCAAGTATGCTCTTCTGGGCCCCTTTCTCTTTAGGTTGCCTTTATTATCTTATCTCAGTCAGCTCTAGAAAGAATCAACCATTTTAAATATTTCTTAATAATGTAATGGAAGTCAAGTTTCAACTCCTTAGCTTTTAAAAAATATAATTTTTATTTATTTCAGAGAGGAAGGGAGAGGGAGAGAGAGAGACGGAAACATCAATGATAAGAGAGAATCATTTATCAGCTGATTCCTGCATGCCCCACATTGGAGATTGAGCCTGTAACTGGGAATGTGCTTTGACTGGTAATCAAACAGTGACTCCTTGGTTTATAAGTCTATGCTCAACTGTCTGGGCTTTTAATTGAATCATGGTTGTATCAGGCCCACTAGTTCACATACCTGATAGCATTTTGATTTAGAGCCATTGCATTCATCTCTTCTTGGTCATAGGCCAGTGGTTGGCAAACAGTGGCTCTTGAGCTGCAGTTTGCCACTCTGTTGACTAATGGGTTTGTCGACCACTGTCATATACTTCCCTTTACATTTTTGCACACAATATGCCACAATTGCCTAATCCTCACACCTTCCAACTACACAGTAACATTTAGTCTAGTCCAGTGATTGGCAAACTCATTAGTCAACAGAGCGGGAAACCAAGGCTCGCAAGCCACATGTGTCTCATAAACTATGGTTTGCCAACCACTGATACAGGCTTCTATATACTGGAAATAGAGGCCCAGCCCATGAATTTGTGCACAGGTAGGGTCTTTATGCCTAGCCTGTGATCAACACCATCTTCTGCCCGCTCACCCAGTCCCCAGTTCAGCCCTGCCACTACCATCCATTCCAGTTCCTCGTTTACCATTCATCGATCAAAAGAACAGCCCACTCTGCCTTAGGTGCCTTGTGACATAAAAGGGCACCTGGCCCTTTGCTCCCTTTAAAGAAATCAAACAAACACCCTCTCTCTGCTCTTGTCTCTTCTCTCCCTGTGAATCCTTTCACAGCCAGTGTCACCAGTCAAAACCCTAACAATGATGTGGGAAACTCAACCAGGAAAGGGCTATCTATGTCTGTGGAAGGAGGTGCAGGGAACTAGGGCTGCCCCTTGCTCCTGCCCCACTCTTTCTCCCTTCCTCTGTCCCTGCACCGGCCCAGCCACACCTGGATCAGCTCGTCCCCAATGGCAGAACCACTCAATTCAGGCTCTGGCCCCACCCCTCCCACAGGGAGGAATATTCACAGTTTCTTGCAGACCCAGAAGTGGCTGTGGAGTAGGGAGGTGGTGGATTCTTCCTGAGGAGAGTTTTTGTGCTTTAAAGCTGATGTTCTCCATCCACCTCCTAGCAGTGAAGGCTGAGGGTCACTTCAGGCGCTGAAGTGCTTGTTGAAATACTAGCTCAGGAGCCTCTCACAGAGGTGAGTCTGTATCCTGGGAGACTGCTCAGTGGAGGCGCCACATTCCTTTCAGAAGAAACTGAGGATCAATGAAAGCCTGTGGGTTGTGGGGGAAGGACCAAGAGGTCTGCTTTCTGCCCACTCACCAGTCCCCAGTCCCACCCCTGCCACACAGCCCAGTTCCTCCTGGTTCCCTGTTGGCCATCTCATGATTGGAGCCTGTGGGCTGGGGGGAGGGATGGAGAGGTGGTCAAATGCACCTCATAGAGATTGGTTGATCTGTTGTTCTGGTCCTTATGCTGGCCTTTTATTATATAAGATAGTTCAATTAGCATGAAGCTGTTATCCCATTCTATTGATGGTAGTAAGGAGTGTGGGCCTGGAGTTAGTCAGATATGGTTTCGATCCTGGATTTACTACTTCGTAGCTCTGCAGCCTTGGGCAAGTCATGTCACCTTTCCCATGTCTCAGTGTCCTCAGTTATAAAATGTGGAAACCAATAGCCCAACCTCATGGGTTAGTTGTGAGGATTAAATAAGAGGCTCTATTTAAATGTTTTTCATAATCCTTGACACATTTGATTGACTCAGATATCACAACTATTCCCTATTCCTTTGATTAGGAATACTAGAGGATGCTATATATTGTTCCTTTAGGATAGTGGTCAGCAAATCATAGCTCTAAGGTCAAATCTAGATTGCCTGTGAGCTAACAATAATTTTCACATTTTTAGTGGTTCATAAAAAAATCAAGAGTGCTCTTTGTAGCATGGGGAAATTGATAAGAAATTTAAAGTTCAGTGTCTATAAATCAAGTTTTATTGGAAAACAGCCATGCTCATTCATTTACCAATTGTCTATGACTACTTTCGCTCTGCAACAGCAGAATTCCGTATTTTCAGTAGTGATTGTATGGCCTGGAAAGGTTAAAAATTTACTACTTGCCAATCTCTAGAACATTTTACTGTCTGAAAGAGCATCAGATAATTTGAGAATTACTTGAAGGTCATCACCACTACCATCCCCAAACTCTTTGTGCATTTGTGTATGGAGAGTGATTTAAAAGAGAAGAAATGACATAAGTCCATGAAGGACAACTGAGAATTAGTTTTTGTGAAATTTTAGCTAAGGGTTTACTTTAGTGCCTTATAGGTATTAGGAAGAATTCAGAAGTAGTAGCAACATTGGTTAGATGAATTTATAGAATCTCTCATTTTCCTTTTCTCAGTCAGAAACTTATCTGTAAGGTGGAGATATTAGATGATTAATTTCTCTTCGTAAGATGGATTGAGTTGCTCTTATTTGGTATACTGCACTTCTGTGGAGTTGGTTCTGAATGTGGCACACAGAGGCAAGATCTCATCTCAGCAAACACCACCTTAACACCTAGTTATCTCTAAAAATGAAATTCTATAGAGAAGTGCAGAATCTTTGAAAATCCAGGTTTGAAGGAGCCTTGGAGCTCTACATGTTGATATTCATATTAATAATCATCTGTTGACTTGGAAACAATATCTTGTTTGAAGATGAAATATTGTATACTAAATATTCCCCAGTCTATTCAGTCTGCTCAACCAAGATGACCTTTAATAGCTGTTTGTGTACTGGAAGTAGATTTGAATACATTTAAGATACTAAATTTAATATGCTTTCCAAATTATTTTATTATCAAGACATATAAATGTAACACCCAATTTTGAATTGTGGGAGTGACTATGGGAATTCTTCCAGTTTAGGAACTGATCCTCAGGTCTGCCTGGCCTGTGGCCTTAATGAAATGTCATTTCAACATGGATGAGGATGGCATGGGGCTGGGGAAGGGCCCCTTGAGATCTGGAGGTCTGGTTTCCTAGATGGAAAGTATGTGTTTATCTGAGCTATGCAGACATACCAACCTGGGTCTCTCTGTCAGGGAGCGGTTCTAAACTGGGAAAGCTGAAGGAAGGAGGGGTGAATCTGACTTGCCACAAGGGAAAGGTGGAAGGCAGGGAGTGAGGAGAGAAGCTATTGATACAGATCTTGTTGGGAAGATCCCTGAACCTCTGACTTCTCCCCTGCTCTTGCTTTCTACACTTTGGGCTTTCACACTTCTAAGACTGGTGCTAGGAAAGATGTGCTTTTTTATTTTATTTTTAACTTTATTGAGGAATAACTGATAAATATAATTATTATACTTAAAGTGAACAGCATGATAATTTGAAATGCATATACATTGTAGAATGGTTATCAAGATCAAGAGAATTGACATAAACATCACCTCACATAGTTAACATGGCTAATTATTGTGTGTGTGTGTGTGTGTGTGTGTGTGTGTGTGTGTGTGTGTGTGTTTTGAGAATGGTTAAAATCTTTAAAGTATAAAATACTGTATTAATTATAGTTGGGATGCTTTAAATTAGATCCTCAAAACTTATTATTCTTTGTAATATTTCATTTCCCTGTGTGTATTCCATTCTTCTGTGTACAACCAGTAGGCCAAGCTGAAAAGGCCAGTGAAGGCAAAATGTGGCCACAGGTGTATAAAACTCATGCTACAAGTTCATCAATCTTACCTTACACCTTGAAGTTTCATATCAGAGCCTTTTTTGCAGTGCTGGACCTATACCCTTTTGCCCCCTAGGCCTCCTTCCCTTCTTATGGTTCCCTGGGAGGCACACTGAACACCTGTGGACAGTGACAATCAGTAGCTATATATACACACCGGAATTTTTTCTTTGTCCATGATGCTGATGGACTTCCATTTTGTAGAGGTTTGGAGACAGGGTAGAAATTTGTCTATCTCAATAAGTTCTTTTAAAGAGGAATCACTTTGAATGCCAAAACTACCATTCTGTAGAACAACAAAGCTGATGTCTCTGTCTTATGAATGGGTTAAGTATGAGACCAGCAGTAGGCATGGCTAGTGATGTTGGCATCAGGCAGTATAATGACTTCAGCCTTTTTCCTCATGAGGCCGAGAAGGGCTTCCAGCCTATGATTCCCGTGTTGTTGTTTTTTGGGCTAGGTGGTGGTCAGTGTCCATGTATCTGTACCACTGCTTAGAATAGGATTCTAAGTAATGGCTGTGGGAATGGACAGGAATGATATGGGGCAATTATGCCAATATTGTGCGAGAATGCTGAGAACTACCACATAATCAATAAGCCTCCTAATCTCAGGTATGAAGCCTGAGTAAGAAAAGCATGTTTCAGCAATCCTTTTGCTTTATTTATTCACTGGAGTCACACTTTTATAACAGGCATGGGCTCAAAGGTGTAAATAAAGCCAATTATTTTAGTTTGATTTTCATATATAAATTATCAATAAGGTTTTGATTTAATAATAAAATAATGGCCTGGAGTTTTATGCCCTGCAATGGAAGTTATACAGTTGGCCAGCAAGAACCTTCTACTCTTATGCTGTGTCTTTGTACAGGAAACAATATTTTAAAGTTATGCCTGCTGATTAAGAAAAAACTAGCAATTTTTGAGTACTTACCATTGCCAGGTATTTGCGAAGTATTTACAAACATTTTCTCATTTCATACCATCAATATTTCTATGAGGTAGATCACTATTTTTGTACAGATGGGGAAACTGAGGCTCAGGGAGTCTCTTGTCCAAGACACCAGTTGGGAATTCTAAAGAATTCTTGAAACCCCAAGGCAAATCAGCCTGATTTTCTATACCATCTCTTTGCGATCATGTTTGTGACTTGGACACTTCTATAGGGCATTTCTCTTGGAGGAAAATCCATTAGGTGATGTCCTGCAGACTTGACAGAACTAGGAACCTGAAACTAAGCAGAAAACTAAGAAAATAGATAAAGAGGAGCAATTTCTTGGGAGACTAGGAAAACCTAAAAGGAAGGTCTAGTTTATAAGGCCAATAAAGGAAAAACTAAGGAAACTGGCTGCTTAGCTAACCAAGTAGAGATAGCCTTTGGCCTCCTAGGAACTGGGTAGTACATCCATAACTGGGAGGGACTGGTCCTGGGCCTGTCTTGCCTTCCTATAAAAGGTGCTTTTACTGCCTAGATGATTTGGCTCAGTGGATAGAGCATTGGACTACAGACTGGAAGGTACTGGGTTCGATTCCTGTCAAGGGCACATGCTCGGGTTTGGGGCTCTATCCCCAGTGAGGGGCATGCAGGAGGCAGCCAATCAATGATAAGTGTGACCATGAAGCTATACAATTCTGTTTTCTGTGTGCTCTGGGAATATGGGTGCTAGGGACATTGTGGCTAGATGGTGGCAGCTTATTAGAAGATCTAGAAGGCTATCCACCTTGAACTTGATATCAGCCTAAGCAAAAAACGTGTTTTCTAAAATGATTTTATTTCAACAGAATCCATTTTTTATTATGTTAACTCAAATGATATATTCTCTAAAGGCTTACTGAATCATTTTCCCCTTTAACTAATTATATGTTTAGACATATTTCAGGAGATACTTTTATAAAGTAGCATGGATAAGACAATACTGAAATACATCAATGTGTTGTGCATACTGAATTAATAATACACAAACAACTGCAACTTAACAGTATAAAGAAAAGCAAAATACTAATATAATTAACTACAAAGAGGCAGCATGACACCAGACACAAATAATTACTTGCAAATAGAAGGGCAAAGATCACTGCTGGCTGTTCTACTGAGTGACCATGACTAGGAAGTCTCAGTTCCTATCTTCACATCAATTTCCTCTTTGATAGAATGGGTGATAAATTAGAATCTCAATCTCAATCTTAATCTCTTAATTTAAAAATCGTTAAAATCCTGGACTTCTGTTAAACTGCTGCATCACTGTGAGGTTCCATGCTGTAGCATGCAGTAGAAACCTATTTTTATTCCTTCCCTTCATGTGTCTGAGCAGTGCCTCCTGGGAGCATCCAGCACTGAGAAGTGGGGGCGGGGGGGTGAAATGAAGAGAAAAGCAACCTTACTCTACTGAGTGAGGCTTTCACTCTCCATTTCACTCACCTTAATGGCCTTCCTTTCTGGGCCTTCCCTCTAGAATGCCAATTATAATTCAGTACTGGGGTCAGCTCCTCTTTTATAGGAATGAATGATAAATTTCTTCTTCCCTCTCTACCAGTCCTTTCTCACAAGTAGACACATTCCACCAGCATACTAAAGAGAAAGAACTGGGCCCAAATTCTTACTTTTTTTCTGAAGAGTCTCAAAATGACAGCTATACTTTTACACAGTTAGGTATTAAAGGGGGTTCCACTCTCCTTTTCAAGTTTCAGACAGGGGCAAGAGCCCAGAATTCCAAAAGTGAGAGTATTCTTGGCAGACACATTTTACAGGTTGGTGAAGTGATCAGTCTGCAGTTAGGCAATCTCTGAAGATTTTCATGTGACTTTGAAAACATAGGGGCTTGGTATTATGGCTTCTATACAATCAACTTTGTTTTAAGGTTACCACTTTTTAAAATTAATTTTGTGGTTCTCTCTTTAAAATATATTTTCTTATTGATTTCAGAGAGGAAGGGAGTAGGAGAGAGAGATTGAAACATCAATGATGATAGAGAATCATTGATCCACTGCCTCCTGCACACTCCACACTGGGGGATCGAGCACATAACCCGGGCATGTGCCCTAACCAGAAGTCAAACTGTGACCTCTAGGTTATCAGGTCAATGATCAACCACTGAGCATCACTAGCCAACCTTGTGACTTTCTTTACTTAACAAGTACCCATTGCCATCAAGGAGAAAGGACATAGCTTAATTAAATCTTTGTGTCTTTTTAGCATTGGTGGACTTCCTGGAATCAGAGTTACTTTTATTCCTTTGAATTCAGCCCAGTACCTCCCTTCTTCAGTCAAAATGAATTCATCTTCCCAGAATACACTTTTTAAGGACAAGAAAATGGGCTAGTCAGGGAGTACTAAAGTTTTCTAGCTCAAAGACAGTAATGCAATTTATTTTACAAATCTACCCCTTATGTCTTCTCTATATTTTCCTTTCCCTACTATGATTTTGGCACTTTGGGTTTACAGTAAGCTCTTGGTTCCTTAATGTAGGCTGAAAAATAATTTTAAAAAGTGTTGCAGAGATCCACTCCCCAGTGAAAATGTAGGAGGTAATTGACTCCAAAGAATCCATGCCTCTTGTCCCTTTCAGGCACCTGAACAGCTCTGTTGCATTTGCTCCACAGGTTGGGCCTGCATCAATAGACTTGTTGCCATACAAGGTAATAGATAATGGTGGGTCTTATAAATCAATGCTCTGCTTGCCATGGAAACCATATTGACTTTAATAGTCACCATCTGTCTGGATGCCTCAGAAGATATCTCAGTTAAGGCTTATTTCATGAATGGAGCTTTGTTTGTTTCAAAGCCACACTACTATCTAAACTTGAGCATTGAATTTTATGTGATGAGCACTGTAAATACAAATAAAAATGTTCTTTGGAAAATATCCTTGTTAATTTTACCAGTCCATGTATAATTGCTACTTTCAACACAATCAGGGCACAGTCTTTCCCTTTTTATTGAAAATATATGGTGGATACTTAAAATATACCCTAGGCCAGACCCAGTCATAGTGCCCTCAAAAAAAGGGAGGAATTAAAAAGGGGAAAATGGTATTCAAGTGGCAGGAGGAATCCCATAGGTGGAATGGGAAATATCATTAATGACCTTTCATAAGGAGAACAGAAACAAATTATATGTGATTTGCAGGTTCATTGGCCAGCAGTATCTGCCAAGCAGAGGAGAAACTAGGATAGGAATTTCAGAAATGTACCTTCCACTTGACTCAAACCATACTTCTGTACCCCACTTCACTCAACCATGCTTAATAAATATCATTCAGCTTTGAGAATTTATTTAAAGTATCTGCCAATGGTTAGTGAGTGCTTCATGCCAGGCACCACGTTGAGTTTTACTTTCATTATTTCATGTCATCCTCACAAGGATCCTATGAGGTGTAAGATATTATCCTCATGTTACAGATAAGAAAACTGAGGGGTCCAGACCTTGAGTTGATCAAGTTCACACAGCTTGGAAGTCACAGAGCTGAAACTTAATTCCTGGTATTTCTGACTTCAGGGCCCGTGCTCTTTACTACTTGGAAGTTCAGCAAGAGAGCACTTGTAAATTTGACAAAAGGATCACAGTTTCTCCAGTGGAGGGCTTTGAGTACATCAGCTGTGGCTCCTGTGTAGCCAGCCAGATCTGCCTAAGCTGCCTTGGAAATGGGAGCAAAGTTATGTCTTCCAGGGAAGTTTCCAATCAATCCTTATTACTTCAGCCTCCAGTAGTGCAGTCAAGGAGAGGTAAGAAGAATGAAAGAGATGGCTTTGAAATACCTGCATGAAGGCATCATCATCATCCCCTTTCCCTCCCAGACTCAGGGGAGTGGAAGGGAAGGAATGGTTCCAACTAAGGAGGATAGGGTAGGACAAGAAGCTGAAAATACTTCTATTTCTCCCATTTTAGCTACCTTTTCCTTGTCCCTCTGTGAATTCCACCACTTACATGATTATACGGACTCAAACTGAGAATTCAGTCTTGGGCTGTGGAAAGGACCTTGTGCTTGGTTTAAGAAGGTATGACATCAAAGTTAGCTTTACAGTTTATGAAGCATGTGACTATAAGCAAGCCACTTAACTACAACTTCTGCAGCTATACATTGAATATTAAAATATTTTCCCATTGTGTATTACTGGATAATTGTAAAGATTAAATTAGGAGATATATGTGAAAGTATTTAAAAGTCTAAATCTCCACATAAATATAAGTGATTATGAGAACTTTAAGAAAGAATAGTTAGGTTGCCCAGCCAGCATGCCTCAGTGGTTGAGCATTGACCGTTCCATTCCTGATCAAGGCACATGCCTGGGTTGCCAGCTCAATCCTCAATAGGGGGCGTGCAGGAGGCAGCTGATCAATGATTCCCTGTCACACTGATGTTTTCTCTCTCTCTCTCTCTCTCTCTCTCTCTCTCTCTCTCTCTCTCTCTCTCTCTCTCTCTCCCCCTTTCTGAAATAAATACAAATATAGTTTAAAAAGGAATAATCAGATAACTGACATTGTCCTTTAGATGAGAGAAAAGTAGTGGTGTCCTCTCCCTTGGTAATAAGGTTCCTTATCCTTTAGAAGAAAGCCTTCATCGAGCTCAAATAACACATTTCTGAATCAAGAGCTAGTTTTGATATTTAAATGAACCCTGCCTCTCAAGACACAACTTACCATCTATTTTGAATTCAAATTTATCTTGAGAAAAAATTGTATATTCTTTAATTCTATTCACAGCATATGCAAGCAGGTTAAATGAGGTACTAATCCAGCAAAATGGCAAGTAGCCTTTTGCTTCCTTGAAATAGCTAATTTTACAAATGGCAGAGTGTGGAAATGTGGCACAGAATATCTATTTTACTATAATATGGTAACATGGGAACATATGGTCTTATCAAGAATCACTCAAACACAATTCAAGGATTATAATTAAGTAGTTAAAATCCTAAAAGGAATAACTTAACACAAACAAAGGCAGATTTTAGATTGCTTTTGGTTAGCTTTCTCTCTGACTTTTTCCTTGGCACATTATGGCAACATAGCTACTTTGATTTCTTTCTCTGAAAAATGTTTAATTTTAAAACATCAGACATATTTTTCCCTGACTCAAATTGTACTTCATTTAACATCTGTATACCATGACTAGGGTACTATATATAAAAAAATGTAAGAAGGCCAAATGTAGGGTTCAAGCCAAATCTTCTTGTATAATAAAAACCTATTTTGCAAATTATCCCCTCGACCAGGAATTCAACCTGAAGACAGGGCTGGCCAACCACCTGCAGCACCTCCCCCTGGCCAACCCCCCCAATCCCCCCAAATAGGGTCGGGGCCAGACAGCCAACCTCCTGTGTCTAGACCCCACCTGTGCACGAATCCATGCACTAGGCCTCTAGTGTTTCTATATAAATACAAGTGGGCAAAAGTAGGTTTGCAGTTGTGAGTACTTGAAATAAAGTTTATTCTTGTATTATTATTCATTAACTAGAGGCTCATTGCAGGAAGATTCCTGCAAGAATAGGGATTCCTGTGGCCTGAGCGAAGAAGAGAAGGGAGTGAAGCCCACTACAGCAGGCTTCCTTCCTGCTGCCGTCCCCGCCCCACACTTTCCCTCTCTTTGCTGCCACCACCGTCACACTGCTTTCCACTTTCCCTTCCTCTTCCTTGTATACTATCGTCAGTCTTTGCTCTGGCCTGTGTATGCAAATTAACCCATCTTTGTTGGGTTAATTTACATACTTGCTCTGATTGGCTGGTGGGTGTAACAGAGTGATGATTAATTTGCATGTTTCTCTTAGATTATTGTATTTTCCATATTAATAACTGTAACCTACTTTTGCTCCACCCTGGATTTAGGGTGATGCCTTTTCTTACCAAATCTGAATTTCTGATCAACACTTTAGGAGGCAAACCAAGATAATGAAGGAAGATATGGACCATCATAGAAGGAAACTATCTATATCTCTGTCTCTGTTTCTGTTTCAGTTTCTTTCTCTGGCTACTCTTTCTACTTGAAGGAAGGCTCCATGTTCCATTTTTCTCAGTAAGCCCAGAATCTAGCAGAGGGCCTGGAATGTAAAAGAATTAATTTGGACATTTGCAACTTGTCTCCAGAAAACATTTCCAGGGATTCCCCTGTACTTGTTGTGGACCTTATTTTGAGTCCTAATTGATATCTAAGCATTTATACCTCAAAAACTCATGTCAACCAATAGGTAGGTAGAAATAGCCCAAATGTCCTCCAACTGATGAATAGATAAAAAACCTGTTTCATATCCATACAATGGTATATTATCTACAATAATAAAAGGATAGTATGCTAATTAGCCTGGGCAGCCAAATGACCTTCCAGACAAAGCTGAGGCTTCGAGGGCCGAGGCAAGCTGTCACATCTGTGAGAGCCAAGCCCTTTGCACCAATTTTGTGCATCAGGTCTCTAGTTAAGTCATAAAAGCAAATGAAGGACTGACACATACTACAAGATGCATGAATCTTGAAACTATGCTAAGTGAAAGAAGTAATCAGAGAAAAAAGGCCACATATTGTTTGATCTCATTTCTATGAAATATCCAGAATAATCAAATTCATATAGACAAAAAGCAGATCAGTGGTTACTAGGGAAAGATGGAGAGATGATAACTAAAGGATATGGAATTTATTTTTGGAGTGTTGAAGATGTTCTTAAATTGTGGTTATATAACTCTGTGAATACACAAAACTCATTGAATTCTATTATTTAAATGGGCAAATTGTTTGGTATATGAATGATCAATAAATCTGTGATAAAAATTAACTTCTTCCATGTAGATCACCACCCAATTATTCCCATCCTCATGTTTTCCCAGGACCTTGCAAAGCCCAGATCAGGTTACTTCCCTGTGAGTTTGAAATGGGCTTGGTATTTTTTCCACCAGAATACAATGATTCTATTAATGAAAAAAGTTGCTACAAGGTAATATTTTATATTACATATAGGAAATTGTAACTTTCAAGAAAAAAGAATATTTTTTTCAATATGAAAAACCTAAAACATTGAACTGTACCCTTCACTCATGAGCTTCTTTTTCTGCTTATTTAAAGAAAGGAAAAAAATGTTTGTTCAATCAATAAGATACTTCTAATTTCTGACTTTAAGGGGAACTATTTCAAAATAAGGAAGTATTATTTGGACACCTGAAAAAATATTCTTTTTTTTTATAAACTGGATGGTGATTTCTAACCATTTTTGATGAATACAAATACTTTATGTTAAAACCTCATCAATGAGCACATATTTTCTAGGAAGATTACTTTGTGATTGAAATTATAAAGGGGCTGCTAACAGTATGCCTCTAATTCTACTCAAAATATATATTTAATGGTTAAAGTGAAATAGTGGTATCAGGTGTTTAAAATTTTGGTAAAAATTAAGGTCTGTCTACTCACAACATTTTTTCATAGAGTGGTTCCCTGAATATATTATCAAAAATACTTATATAATGAGAACTGATTGTCACTTTCTATGTTTTTGAATTGAATATATCTTAACATATGATTTCTTTGAAAAGGGTTTTAAAAATTATTTAAATATGTTTTAAAAATAAGTATAGGGGAGGGAAAAATGGCAGCAGAATAGACGGATGTGTCTCCAGCCTTGACCTAGAACAGATAGAAAGAACAGCTGATGGTTGCATGGGGAGTGTTTGTTGGTGAGTTGAGGGATAGCTATACTCCAGGAGACAGTGATGGACTGCTGGACGGGGCTACCCTGACCAGGCAGCCACCACAGCTGCTGGGTTTCCTCCCAGAGCGACCAGCTCAGCTGCAGAGATGGCGCCATCTTGAAGGAGAAAGTGGATGTTATCGGATGCCTGAAAATCTACAACTGTAGCACCCCACCCCCTGAACAGCTGCAAACCCCAGAGTACCAGTCCCCAATTGGCGCAAACACGCAGAGTCAGAGGAACTCTACACTCCACCATGGAAAGGAGAGAGAGAATTACATAACCAGACACCTGGAGTAGAGAGACCATGGGGAGACAAAGAAACAGCTTGCATATGAAAGAAAAGCAGGCATCACCAGAAAAGGCAGAAAATGAAATGGAGGCAAGCAATCTACCAGAGAAAGAATTCAGAGAAAAAGTCATAAGGTGGCTGAAAATAATGGAAGACACATTCAATAATATGTGTAATAACTAAGAGGAAATGAAAAAACTAAGAGGAAATTAAAAATGATATTGCTACTGTAAAGAACTCAATAGAAAACATCAAGAGTAAACAAGAAGAAGCAGAGGACCGCATCAGTGAGCTAGAAGACAAAGTAGGAAAATATACAGCTTCTAGGAAAAAAAACATTAAAAAGCAGAAGGAGAGCCTAAGGGAGCTATGGGACAACAGGAAACAAAATAACATCAGCATAATAGGGGTTCCAGAAGAAGATGAACTGAGCAAGGACTAGAAAAACTGTTTGAAGAAATAATGACTGGGAAAACTTCCCTGATATAGGGAAGAAAAAACCTACACAAATCCAAGAAGCTCACAGTCCCAAGCAAAATGAACCCCAAAAGACCAATGCCAAGACACATTAAAATTAAATTGTCAAACACCGGCAACAAAGTAAGAGTCTTAAAAGTGGCCAGAGAGAGAGAGAGAAAGTTGCCTACAAATGAACCCCTATCAGACTAGTGACTAATATCACAGCAGAAAGTCACCAGGCCAGAAGGGTATAGAATATACAAAGTCAATATACAAAGGAAGGGTTTGAATTCCAGAATACTGTATCCAGCAAGGCTATCAATCAAAATTTTATGTGAAATCAGGAGCTTCAAAGACAAAAAAGGACTAAGGGAATTCATTACTACCAAATCAGCAATGCAAGAAATGCTAAAGGTTCTGGTGTTAAAAAGAAAAGGAAAGAAAAAAATAAAAGAAAGAAAGAAAAGAAAAGAAAAGAAAAGAAAAGAAAAGAAAAGAAAAGAAAAGAAAAGAAGTAGGAAGTGAAGAAAGAACAGAGGAGTAAAGAATAAAAAATGGCAACAAATAAGTATCTGTCAATAATAACTTTAATTTGAAATGGATTAAATGCCCCAATCAAAAGATATAGGTTAACAGATTAGATAAGAAAACATGACCCATATATCTGCTGTCTACAAGAAACCCACCTCTGAAAAAAAGACACACACAGAGTGAGGGTGAAGGGATGCAAAATGGTTTTTCAGGCAAATGGAAATGAAAAAAAAAATCTGGGATAGCAATACTTATATCTGACAAATTAGATCTCAATGTGAAGGACATAACAAGAGATAAGGAAGACCACTTCATAATACTAAGGGGAGCAATCCAATAAGAAGAAATAACTCTGGTAAACATATACACACCCAATATGGGGGCACCCAAATACATAAAAAAATACTCCTGGAGGATATCATGGGAGAGATTGATAGCGATACAATCATAATAAGAGACTTTAACACCCCACTATCACCATTTGACAAATCAACTAAACAAAAAAATCAGCAAAGAAGCATTAATCCTAAATGATTCATGGAATTAATTGACATCTTCAGAACATTATTCCCCAAAGCCACAAAATATACTTTCTTGTCAAGTGCACATGGGTCATTTTCAAAGATAAACCATATATTGGGTCACAGGCAAAGTCTTTTCAATTTCAAGAAGATAGAAATCATATCAAGCAGGGAGAAGCCAAGATGGAAGCATAGGTAAACACCTAAACTGCTGCTTCGCACAACAATTTCAAAATTGCAACTCTAAGACAAAATGTCTATCACCCAGAACCACGCAAAAGCTGGCCAAGTGAAAGTTCTGCAACTAGACATAAAGAGAGAGGAGCACTGGGATGTGTGCAAGTGTGGAAAAGCTAAGGTGTGGAGGTGTGCAAGCCGAACTGGGTGCAGGTGACTTTGGGGCTGCCTTTTTTCAACCTGAAGGGAAAGAGGCTCCCAATTACTCTGAAGTTGTTTCTGAGGAGACACTTACATTCCAGACTCCTACGGGGAGAAGCTGGACGGTCTCCCATTGGGCCATAAAGTGAGAGTGGCTCCCTAGCAGATGTGACCGCAGCAATCATTGGTAACTGCACAGGGGCATGAAACATGGGAACTTGGAAATGTGAAGATACAGAAATGGCTGAGTGGCAGCCATTGCTGTTTGCCATGCCCTAGCTTAGTGACTCTCTGAGATCCCGATATGCAAAACTGCCTGAGCTGTGCACAGCATCATTTGCATATAAATGGCCTGCAGCTTAACCTAAACTGTAGCTCACCAGACCAGGAGAAATCTGCAGACTTCACTGTAGCTCTTGCTCAATCACCTCAGACAGTAGCTGACTTGCACCCCATTGGAGATCCAGAAGCTAGTGAATCTAGAAGTCAGTGTGAGACAAAACCAGAATTCAACTACTCACATCCATAAGTGACACAGTCAAGAGGCAGACTCAGTGAGCACTGAAGCAAGCCCAGCCCATAGGCATGTCTCCAGAAAATCAGTTCTTCCACTACATCAACACAGGAAAGCAGCAAAATGCAGAGACAAAGAAATATGTCATGAATGAATGGAATGGAGAAAAGCAGACTATCGGGAATAGAGTTTAGGACCATATTTATAAGGTTACTCAAGAATCTTCTAAAAATCGCCGAGAAACTTGATGAGACCTCCAAGGAGCTTAGTGAGACCTTCTAGGACCTTAATGAGAATGCACAGAAAATGGAAAAAGACCAGTCAGAAATTAAGCATACACTGTCTGAAAGAAAGAATATACAGAAATTGAACGGCAGATCAAAGGACTCCAAGAATCAAACTAAAGATCTGAAATATAAGGAGACAAAAAACACCCAACAAGAAAAATAAAAAGAAAAAAGAATCCAAAAATATGAAGATAGGGTAAGGAGCCTCTGGGACAACTTTAAGCATACCAACATCAGAATTATTGGGATGCCAGAAGAAGAGAGAGAGCAAAATATTGAAAACCTATTAGAAGAAATAATGACAGAAAACTTTCCTTACCTGGTGAGAGAAATAGACTTACAAGTCCAGGAAGCGCAGAGAACCCCAAACAAGAGGAATCCAAAGAGGACCACACCAAGACAGATCATAATTAAAATGCCCTGGGCAAAAGACATAGAGAGAATATTGAAAGCAGCAAGAGAAAAATAGTTGGTTACCTATAAGGAAGTACCCGTAAGACTGTCAGCTGATTTCTCAACAGAAACTATGCAGACCAAAGGGGAGTGGCAAGAAATATTCAAAGTGATAAAGAGCAAGTACCTACAACCAGGATTATTCTCCCCAGTAAGGGTATTATTCAGAATTGGAGGTCAGATAAAAGCTTCACAAACAAGAAAAAGATAAAGGAGTTCATCACCACCAATCCAAGATTATATGAAAAGCTAAAGGATATTCTTTAAGAAGAGGAGGAAGAAGAAAATGTAAAGATAAAATCTATGAACAACAAAATGTCAACAAAGACTTACCTACCAAAAAGTGAATCTAAAAATCAAGTGAATGAAAAATTTGATGAACAGAATGGACTGATGAATATAATAGAATCAGGGACATAGAAATGGAGTGTACTGACAATTCTTATGAGGAAGAGGATGTGAGGGGTGCAGGAAGAGATTGGACAAAAATCTTACACCTATGGATGAAGATAGTGACAGGGGGTAAGGGCATGGGGTGGTGTGGGAGATTGATGGAGGGGAGCTACGGGGGGGGGGGAGGAACACCTGTAATAATCTGAACAATAAAAATTTATTTAAAAATAAATAATAAAAAAGAAATAATATCAAGCATCTTCTCAGATAAGAGTGGCATAAAACTGGAAATCACCTACAATAAAAACAATCCCCCCAAAACCCAAAAACACATGGTGACTAAACAGCATGCTATTAAACACTGACTGGGTTACCAGAGAGATCAAAGAAGAAACAAAAAACATAATGGCAACAAATAACAATGAAAATACAACAATCCAAGATCTTGAGAGGGAAGTTCATAACTCTACAAGTCTACTGAAAAAACAAGAAGCAATGGTAATAAATTACATAACCCTACAGTTCAAAGAGTTATAAAGAGAGAAACAAGAAAAGCCCTGTATAAGGAGAAGAAAGAAAATAATAAAGATCAGAGTGGAAATAAATGACATAGAGACAAAAAAATACAAAAGATCAATAAAACCAAGAGCTCATTCTTTGAAAGGATAAACAAGATTTATGAACCTTTAACTAGGCTCACCAAGAAGCAAAGAGAGAAGACCTAAATAAACAAAATCAGAAATGAAAGGGGAGAAATAACAACAGAACCTACAGAAATACAGAGGATTGTTAAAAAATATTATGAACAACTCTATTACAACAAACTGGACAACCTGGAGGAAATGGACATATTACTAGAAAAATATAACATACAAAACTTAATCAGGAAGAATCTAAACATCTTAATAAGCCAATAACTATGGAAGAAATTGAAGCAGTCATCAAAAAGCTTACAGCAAACAAGAGCCCAGGGTTCACAGGGGCATTTTACCAAACATTCAAGGAAGAATTAAAACCTACTCTACTCAGACTATTCCAAAAATTTCAAGATGAAGGAACACTTCCAAGCTCATTCTATGAAGCCAGCATTAACTGAATACCAAAACCAAATAAAGAGAGCCCAAATGAAAGAGAATTACATGCCAATATCCCACATGACCGTAGATGTCAAAATTCTCAACAGAATTCTAGCAAATAGGATCCAGCAGTATATCAGAAAGATCATACACCATGACCAAGTAGGATTTATCCCAGGAATGCAAATATGGTATAATATCCACAAATCAATAAACATGATACATCACATAAATAAATTGCGAGATAAAAATCACATAGTAATATCAATTGATGCAGAAAGAGCATTTGACAACATCCAACACCCTTTCTTGATAAAAACTCTCACCAAGGTGAGAATAGAAGGATAATACCTCAACATAATAAAAGCCATATATGATAAACCCACAGCAAACATCATACTCAATGGGCAAAAACTAAAACCATTTCCCCTAAGAACAGGACCAAGACAGGATGCCCACTCTCACCACTCCTGTTCTACATAATACTGGAAGTATTAGCTATTGCAATTGGACAAAAAGAAGAAATAAATGCATCCAAATTGGAAAAGAAGAAGTAAAGTTGTCCTTATTTGCAGATGAGATGATATTGTCCATAAAAAATAAATAAAAAAATAAAAAATAAATGAAAGACTCTATAAAAAAACTAATAGATTTAATAAATGAATTTGGCAACGTAGGAGGATACAAAATTAATGCCAAGAATCTATGGCATTTCTTTACACCAATAGTGAACTTACAGAGAGACTAAAAAAGCAATCCTATTTACCATCGCACTAAAAAAATTAAGATACTTAGGAATAAACTCATCTAAGGAGGTAAAAAACCTATATGCGGAAAACTACAGGACACTGAAAAAAGAGATAGAAGAAGAATTAAACAGATGGAAGAACATACCATGTTCATGGATCGGTAGAATCAACATCAATAAAATGTCCATACTGCCCAAAGCAATTTATAGATTCAATGCACTCCCCATTAAAATACCAATGGCATATTTCACAGACCTAGAAAAGACTCTCCAAGAATTCATCTGGAATAACAAAAGATCCCGAGTAGCCTCAGCAATCCTGAGAAATAAACCATTACCACATTTCAAGCTGTACTACAAAGCCATTGTTCACAAAACAGCCTGGTACTGGCACAAGAACAGACATATAGACCAATGGAATAGAATAGAGAATCTAGATATCGACCTAAACCACTATGCTCAATTAGTATTTGAAAAGGAGGCAGAAACATACAATGGAGCCAAGACAGTCTCTTCAATAAATGGTATTGGGAAATTTGAACAGATACATGCAAAAAAATGAAACTAGACCACCAACTTACACCATGCACAAAATTAACTAAAAGTAGATACAAGACTTAAACATAAGAGGGGAAACCATAAAAATACTAGAAGAGTCCACAAGCAGAGAAATCTCACACATATGCTGAAACAATTTCTTCACTGACCGCTCGTAGTGCAATGGAAACTAAGGAGAAAATAAACACATAGGACTATATCAAAATAAAAAGCTTTTCACAGCAAAAGAAACCATGAGGAAAACAACAAAAAAGCCCACTGCATGGGAGAACATATTTGCAAATGTTATCACTGATAAAGATTTAATTTCCAGCATCTACAGGGAACTTATACATCTTAATAACAGGAAGATAAATGATCCAATAAAAAAATGGACACCAAACCTAAATAGAATCTTTTTGTAGGAAGGCCAAGAGAAATATGAAAACATGCTCAAAGTCACTAATTATCCAAGAGATGAAAATCCAAAGGACAATGTGATACCGTCTTACACCTGTCAGAATGGCAACCATCAACAAATCAACAAAGGACAAGTGCTGGCGAGAATGTGGAGAAAAAGGCATCCTTGTGCACTGCTGGTAGGAACGCAGACTGGTGCAGTCACTGTGGAGAACAGTATGGAGTTTCCTCAAAAAAAAAATGGAACTCCAATTTGACCCAGTAATCCCACTTCTATGATTATATCTCAAGAAAATAGAAACACCAATCAGAAAGTATATATGTACCCCTATGTTCATAGTAGCACAATTCACCATAGCTAAGATTTGGAAATAGCTTAAATGCCCATCAGCAGATGAGTGGATTAGAAAACCATGGTACATCTACACAATGCAATACTATGCTGCTATAAAAAAGAAGGAGTTGTTACCATTTGCAGCAGCATGGATAGATCTGGAGAGCATTATGTTAAGTGAAATAAGCCAGGCAATGAAGGAAAAATACAACATGATCTCACTCGTTTATGGAAAATAAAGAACATTATAACCTGATGAATAAAAAAATAGACACAGAGGCAGTAAAGCACAGAACAGACTGTCAAATTACAGTGGAAGGCTGGGAAGTGTTGTGGAGGGAGAGAAATAGATCAACCAAAGGACTTGTATGTATGCATATAAGCACACCAATGGACACAAAACACTGGTGGTGGGGTGGGATGAAGGCATGCGACAGAGGGTAGTGGAGGCTGGGGGAAGGTCAATGGGCAAAAAAGAGATATATCGACTAAAATATGTAAGATTTTAAACAAGAAAAAATAAAAATATATTTAAAAAAATAAAAATAAAAATCAGCATAGGTTTTAAAGTTTCTTGTCATCTATTCTTTCAGTGTCCCTAACAGTGATCATTTTAGATATATTTTTCTATTTCCTTAATACTTTTTATTTGCAAACAATGACTCTGAAAACATCAGATATTATATTTCCCATTTTATAGATGAGGGACTGAAACACAGAGAAGTTAATTGACTTGCATATGGTCACATAGCTCCAAGTCCTGCCTTAGACCTTGGGCATAATCACTGGTCTGTATCTCTCAAAATTATATATCTGGTTAGTGGCAGATTCAGGAATGGAGCCCAGGTCTTCTGACTCCCAGTGCAGTGCCCTTTCTTCTGTGTTAACCTTCGGAACTCTGTGGTGTTCCCTCAGTTGACCAAATTGATGAAATAACATTATAATCCAACAATTACAACAGGTGTGAAAACAAACTCTTCTGTTCCTCTTTTTCTACTTTTTAAAAATACTAGTAGTTCTACATCTACAGCCTACCTCTGGGAGTGAGCTACTCAAAATTCGGTTCTCCACTATGGTGTTGCTATTTGAGCAAGGAGTGTTTTGGAGCTGGCAGAAGGTATTTCTGCATTTCAGTTCAATTCATTAGTCATGTTAGAAGCCATCCTCCAAGTGTCCTATATTGTTTATGTGTCCCTTTTTGAGTTACATAAAGTCAAATGGGCTTCATTATAAGGTGATGTGCTGAACAGGAGACTAAGGTGTGAAAAAAAATGCTAGAGACTAGATTTCAAGGCCGTTGAATAAGCTTGCTGTCAGGATTTCCAGAGAAGATTTGATTGGGAAAAAATTATCTTTATCTCACCATTTCAAAACAATTTCATGCTTCATTTCTTCATACTTCGGTCTTCTGAACACTTCCGAGGGCCACATCTGGGTCTCAGCATCAGCCTGAAGTCTTGTGAGATGGAGTCACCATGTGAGGGCTCTCTGAGAGTTATGTGTAAAGCTACACAGCAATACTTGGTTTTGATAGAACATTTAATCATCTTCTTCTGCCTCACTTAAGTTGAAAAGACTCAAATGCAGCTTAAAATTGGAAGTATAACTGAATGAGGTTTACACCAAATATTGAGAGGCTAAGAGAGAGCCAACAAATGTATTAACAATAACTTACAATTGGGGCCTGTAATTGAGAGGCTCAGGGATCCATAGCTCTGGACAAAGATTTCCAGTTTTCTGAACTGAATCAGGGAGGAGGTGGGGCTGAGTGGTGGATGGAAAAGGACAGATACCAGTATGCTTTCTCAAGGGGTGCCTGGTACCATATAGATGGCTGAGTGTATTATGCAAAGATTTCAAGTACTATCTAGTTATTTCTTTAGGATCTTGTTTGTCTGTGGGAACATTTCCTTTTTGTTTCCAGCTTTATTAAGATTAATTGACATTAATACATTATACATTTAAGGTGTACAAATTCAATAACAATTCAAAGTGTTTAAGGTGTATAACCTGATGATTTAAAATATGTATATATTGTGAAATGATTACAGATTAGTTAACACATCCATTAACTTTCATAATTATAATTTGTGCATGTTTTGAGAATGTAAAACCTACACTCTTAGCAGTTTTCAAGTATGTAATACAATATTGTTAGTTAATTATGATCACCATGATATTACATAAGATCCACAGAACTAATTCCTCTTATAACTTGAAGACTATACCCTTTGACCAATATCTTCTCATTCTTCACATTTATCCTACACCCTAGTTCTTGGTATCCACCAATCTACTCTCTCTTCCTAATGACATTGTCATTTTTTGTGCTTCCATATATAAGTGAGAACATATGGTATTAGTTTTTTTTTGTCTGATTTATTTCACTTAGTATAATGCCCTTATTAAAGTCACATGCGATACCTGACTATTTAGTTGTGCTGTGCCAGCACAGCCAAGGATTTGGTGAGCCTGAGGGGTGACAGCGAAAGATTGAAGAAAAGAAAGATAAAGAGAATAAACTAGGTCAAGGTGGATCTCCTGTGCCTGGTTATGGCTACAGAGAAAGATCCAGGTGGCAAGCTGAGCCTTTATTTTATAGATAGAGGTAAATAAGGTAGTGGTCACCATAGTTACAATGTTCTTGTGAGTTTCACTTGTTTTGGTAGCACTTGTTTCACCTCCCACAGCCCATTAGCTACACAGATAAGCTCTAGGGAGCATCATAAGGTCAAACTTGATTATGCTAAGAGGTCTGTGCCCTCTAAGCTGGGACTTGTTTGTGGCTTTGCCAACAGGTCAGTCCAAGGCTTAACCTTATAGCCCCTCCCTACATTTAGTCATGGGGACTGACATCTTTTCCCTTAGATTGTCAAATAAAGAAGATTACAATAGCTAACAGAATAGCCAATTGGTATCAGTGTCCTGTCTTGAACTATAAATGTGTAGGTTAGAGTTGCATCTTATTGGTCATATTCCATAATAAGGTTGTGTCTGATTGGATAATTCTTGGTATCATAAATCCTTATATATAAGTATAGGCACTTGATTTTTTAAAAAGTCACTTTGGAACAAAAGAGGTAATTACTATTACTATTTTTTGTAAATTAATCAAAAGTAGAAGTTTTTCTTGTCAAATTGGCTAAAAATGTAATTTTGTGTATGTAGGGGGTAGAATTTTAATAGTTTATGTATACCATGAGATTTAAAAGGGTTGAAAGTTGCTGGTCTAGAGCACAACTAAATCTAGTGTGCTTGCTAATTAGTTCAGCTATAGAGCATGCACCACTGTGTGCTGCCTTTCCTATGTCATGCAGTAATAGGCTTGATAGTAAGTATAAGGAGGATAGTAGCATCTTGGTGCAAAGATGAAACCCAGAGCCAATTGAACCCCTATGTATAAGAGAGTAGTTCAAGATTCTGTCCCAGTTTGTTAGCCTGGATCTTTCTTCTGCCATGTTGAGGCTGAAGACCTGTAGATAGCAGCTCATCCCATGAAGACTACTCATCAGGAAGAAAAGGAAAATACCTATTGTTGAGGGTTTATATTGTGTATGTATTACACAGAGATTTTCCATGCAGTTTTTAATTTCATTCTCATAACAACCCCATTAGGTAGGGGCTCTTATTTCCTTCATGTTATAGATGAGGACACAATGAGTCTCTGTAAAATGAAATGACTGGGTCAGCATTGGTCTTGCAGCTCCAGTTCCTAATGCTGGCTGTGGCACTTCCTTGCTGAGTTATTTGGGAAAATTAATCTAGTTGTGTCTCAATGTCCTCACAAGAGGAATAATACTAGTGCCTATTTCATGAAATGGTTATAAAGTTTCAATGATACGATTTATACAAAGTGCCTATCCTGGTACCTGGCACATGTTAAGTACTCTATAAATGGTAGCTATTATGGGCTGAGATCAGATACATTGTTTTCAGACAAGATGAAACAAATATGAGGACAAATTTTGTATATAAAGGAGAGTCTGGGTCCAGAAATTATTTGGACTGTTGATGGAGATTTCCTTCTCCAAATGCATGATGGCCATTCTTCTGAAGGACCCAAAGGAGGCTCCATCTTAAGGGCAGTGGAGGAAATGGCAGCCAAGCATAAGAGATATTGATGGGAGAAGGGTTAGCTATGTGGAGACTGAAAAAGATCAGTAAAGCTTTGCTCCAATGTCTGTCAGAGATGGGCTTGGAATGTTCTTTGTACAGCTGATTTTACATGTGCATGCTGGTTTCTAATGCCTTCCCCATAATGGTAGAAGCCGTCACTCCTGCAAGAATTTCAGCTGACAGATGTAGAAGACCATATGAGGAAGAAATGCAAGTGGAAGTGGTGGCTGATGGAGAGTAGAACTACAGCAGTGCAGTGGACTTTGGAGTGAATTGTGACACTGCCATTTGGCTAGCTATGTGGCTTTGTTCCACCTACTGCCTCTTTGAGCCTCAGTTTCCTCATTTGTAAACTGGAGATAGTAATAGTACCAATATTATAGGTAGACTAGAGGCCCAGTGCATGAAATTCATGCACAGGGGGCGGGAGATGTTCCTTAGCCCAGCCTGCACCCTCTCCAATCTGGGACACCTCAAGGGATGTCCTAGGATCGGGCCTAAATGGGCAGTCGGACATCCTTCTCACAATCCAGGACTGCTGGCTCCAAACTGCTCACCTTCCTGCCTCCCTGATTGCCCCTAACCACTTCTGCCTGCCAGCCTGATCACTCCCTAACCACTACCCTGCCAGCCTAATTGATGTCTAACTGCTGCCCTGCCAGTCTGTTTGCCCCCAACTTCCCTCCTCTGCCACTCTGGTAACCCCTAACTGCCCTCCCCTGCAGGCTTGATTGCCCCCAACTACTCTCCCTTTCAGGCCTGGTCCCTCCCAACTGCCCTCCCCTGCTGGCCTGATCGCCCACAACTACCCTCTCCTGCAAGCCTGGAACCTCCCAACAACCCTCCCCTTCTGGCCATCTTGTGTCTACATGGGGACAAGATCTTTGACCACATGGGGGCAGCCCTCTTGTGTGTTGGAGTGATGGTCAATCTGCGTATTATTCTTTTATTAGATAGGATAGAGTCTTGGTGCATGGGTGAGGCCCAGCTGGTTTTCCCTGAAGAATGTCCCAGATCAGAGTGGGGGTTCCCTTGGGACAAGGGGTGGCCTGGGCGAGGGGCCTGTGGAGGTTTGCAGGCCAGCCACACACCCCAGCGACCCAAGCAGAGGCCCTACGATTAATTTATGTCTACAATTGAAACTTTGTAGCCTGGAGGGGAGCCAAGCCTTCTGCTTGCTCCTGAGTGGCAGCCATTTCTGTTTGAAACTTTGTAGCCTAGAGTGGATGCCTAGGCCAGCAGCAGCAGGTGGAAAGCTTGGCTTCTTCTGTTGCCAGGGAAACCCAAGCCTTCCTTCTGCTCTCAGTGGTGGCAGCCATCTTGGTTGGGGATTATTTGCATAATCTGCTCCTGATTCCTGGTGGGCGTGGCTGTGGGTGTGGCTTGTGGGTGTAGTGAAGGTCTGGTCAAATGTGCATATTTCTCTTTTATTAGATAGGATTAAGGGAATTTATCTATGTAAAGTACTCAACACAGACCAGGCATATGGTAAAAGCTCAAGACATAACCGTTATTGCCGTCATTATTGTGTGTGCTGTGTGTAGCAAGGGGAAGATGGAGGGAGGGGATCAGTGTAGATGATCATAGAACATGCTGAAAAATATCCCAAGTGAATCAAACTCAAATCGACTTCTGCAAATATTGCATTTGCCTTAACTTAAAGAAACTTTGGAATAGTTTTGAGTTTATTTTATGGCTCAGATCTTAATGAGCTTTTTATTAAAAGACTATAGAGGTTTTGATCCAATTAAAAATTCCTCTCTAAGATATAAGCATCTGACAGTTATACTGTACTCTTTTGGGCATTTTCCTTGAAATGCTTGTAATGTGATATTCATACCCAGTAAAAATTTTGTGTTTTTACTACTTCTTAAATTAATTTTTACTAATTCTCAAAGTTTACCTGCTAGGATGCAGCCCATTCATTTAACCTACTTCAGAGCAGCTTCATTTACTACATGGTCCTCATAGGTTTGATGAAAGGATATAAAATATCATCACTGAGGTATGAAGCAATTTTCAAAGGATGAAATCTCTTGTTTTCAGAATGGACTGTTGTAAAATTAAAGCTACTCCTAGCTACACACAGTATTTATCCTAGTCTGAGCTACAACAACCTGTTCCTCTGTAATTGATTCAGCCCTCATTTCCATGGTGGCCACTTTTTGACCCCTTTACTCTATGCTGTTGGTGTAAGTGACCCTGGCTTAATTTAACACACAGAGCAACTTTCTCTGTGTTCATTTCTAAGTTTCAGAGAACTCTCTTATCTCTGTTTTAATGATTTTTTGAAAAAAAATGTTTTGAGGCATATTTAAAAAAATAGTGCTGATGATCATCTAAATGTTTTTATATAGATTTTCTAGAAGGTCCTGGAGAAAAAGAAAAGGCCAACTCTAACTTCTTTAAGACAAGTTTTTTTCTAAAAAATATCTATGGCTTGAGGCCTTGGCTGTTATAGCTCTGTTGGTTGGGAATCATCCTATGCACCAAATGGTTGTTGGTTTAATTCCTGGTCCTGGCACATGTCTGTGTTGCAGGCTCATTCTCCAATATGGGGTGCACAGGAGGCAGCTGTTCAATGATTTGATCTCACATTGATGTTTCTCTCTTCTCCTATCCTCTTTCTCTCCAAATCAATAAACTATTCTTTTTTTAATTCAGTTTTGCATTCTACTCCCCAAATATTTCTGAAGGTAAATACATTTATTTCTCAATTTAATATTTGATAGTTATTTTTCTGGCTGAGGTATTAGGTTTGATTTGAATTTATAAATTATTAGAGTTGTATTTTTATGTTGAGTATATACAACTTTGTAGCCAGAGACCAATGTTTATTTAAAGAGAAATGACATTATAATTTTGTTATGATTGGATGTCCCTTGCATAATCATATCTGTTATATACTTTATGCTTAACCCCTGGTAAAGATTGCTACATTGCTTCATGAGAAAATGTATGCTATGACAGTGACATGGCTTTTCCCAGTGACACCAAAATTTGAGAACTGAGACTAGCCCAGTGTTTGTTATACAATACATTAGATGTCTGATGAATGGCTGAATTAATAGTCTATAATCTGCTCAGCCACAACTGAGTGGGAGATAAAAGATTAAGATTTCTGTTCTCTTTATTTCCATCATAACTGACAATGTTAGACAAGTCCCATAACTACCCGCTGTTCCCATTTTCTTACTTAAAGCCATCCATCTTACAAAGGGCTTAAGAAGAAAGGATGCTGCTGAACATTAGTCTAAAATGATATTTCTTAAGAGTGGTATTTAAATTCCATTAGATAAAAGTGGGGTAAAACTAACCTATCATTTTTAGATTAAATTTTATTCTCTTTACTCAAGCAGATAGATGGTGACATATAATAAACATAGATTTGTCAAAGAATGCTGTCATAGATATTCAGTACTGTGTTAGACACTGAATGAGTAGACAACACTTGTGTTTATGGAAATCAGGAGTTCTCAACCTTGGTACTATTGGCATTCTGGGTAGGTTAATTCTTTGTTGTAGGAAGTTGTGGACATTGTAGGATGTCCACATTACAGGATGTGTAGCACCTCTTTCCAGTTATGATAACCAAAAATGTCTCTTGACAGTGCCACTTTTCTATCTCTTCTAGGATGCAAAATCACATCCCTTTTGCAAACCACAGGCACTCCTTTGATCAGCTAGTTAAATGACCATCGTTCTGGGGGAAAAAAAGAAAAAATGGCTATTGAAAACTTCTGGGAGGTTAGCATAATTTGCTCCATCCACTTGATTGATGGGGAACAGAAAAAAAATAAGATCCTGGAGCTGTTCTCAGCAGTTCAATAAGTTCATTAACAGATCTTTGCTATATAAAATTGGTATTGGTTGAGGACTGAGTTTAGGTTTGGGGCAAACAATTCTATAGGTCTGGATAATTAAAAGGGAATTTTTAAAAATTGTTTTTCCTGGAACAGGGAAGTGGTGAGCAAGAGAGAAAAAAAGGAAATCAATGGTGTTAAATGATCTCTTATACAAGTTAGTATCCCTCTGTCAAATGAGTAAGTAAGGGTGGGAGTATTCACTGGAATGAATGGGCTGTAGTGGTCAGAGACTTACATTGGAGCTTCAGAAAAAGTAGGTGGGATTTTAATAAGCAGAGAAGTCATTTTAGGTGGAGAAAAGGACCCAAACTCTGGTTCCAGACTATAACACATTTGGTGGGTTTGTGGGAACTTCTAGTGAATGGACTGTTTGCCTTGAATGGAGGAAAAAAGCAGATAACAGAAGATGAGGCTGATAAAATAGGTTGGTTATATGAATGGAAGGCTAATAGGTAGTAAATATTAAAATTCTGAGCAAAAGAGTAAGTGTAAGGAGTATTTTGATAGTGATTCTGAGTTTAGTTTCTTATTTTTATCTTTATTGCTCAGTTTATTAATTACATTGTCCCCCCTTTGTTATCCCCCTATAGCTCCCCTCCACCTGGCACCCATCCCACCCTCCGCCCTCACCCCACCACATTGTCTTCTCCCATTGTTGCACGATCCTTGTCCAGTCTCTTGCTGCACTTCCCACGCCCCTTTTCTCCCCAAAAACTGTCAGTCCATTCCCTCTCTATGCCCATGATTCTGTTATATTCACCAGTTTATCCTGTTCATCAGATTATTAATTCACTTGATTTTTAGATTCATTTGTTGATAGATGTGTATTTGTTGTTCATAATTTATATTTTTACTTTTTTTCTTTTTCCTCTTCTTAAATAATATCTTTCAGCATTTCATATAATATTGGTTTGGTGGTGATGAACTCCTTTAGCTTTTTCTTATCTGCGAAGCACTTTATCTGACCTTCAACTCTGAATGATAGTTTTGCTGGATAGAGTAATCTTGGTTGTAGATTCTTGCTATTCATCACTTTGAATATTTCTTGCCACTCCCGTCTTGCCTGCATCGTTCCTGTTGAGAAATCCGCTGACAATTGTATGGGTGCTCACTTACAGGTAACTAACTGTTTTTCTCTTGCTGCTTTTAATATTCTCTCTTTATCTTTTGCTCTTGGCATTTTAATTATGATGTGTCTTGGTGTGGTCCTCTTTAGATTCCTATATTTGGGGTTCTGTGTACTTCTTGGGCTTTTAAGTCAATTTCTTTCACCAGGTGTGGGAAGTTTTCAGTCACTATTTCTTCAAGTAGGTTTTCATTACCTTGCTCTCTCTCTTTTTCTGGCACCCCCAAAATTCGGATGTTGGCATGCTTGAGGTTGTCCCAGAGGCCGCTTACACTATCTTCAGTTATCTGAATTCTTTTTGTTTCTTGCTTTTCCAGCTGAGTGGATTTTGCTTCTTTGTATTTCAAGCCCTTGACTTGGTTCTTGCAACCCTCTGGACTGCTTTTAGGACTTTGTGTAATATTTTTTATTTCAGTCAGTGTATGCTTAATTTCTGGTTGGTCCTTTTTCATATCCTCGTAGGTCTTGCTCATTTCCTCATAGTTCTCATTAAGTTCATTGGCCTTTTCTAGGAGCTTCTTGAAAGACCTTATTACTGTAGTTTTGAACTCTATGTCTAGTCGTCTTTTTTCCTCCATTTCTTTCACACCGGATTTCTTCCATTTCTCTGCATTGTGGCTGCTTTCCTGAGTTGGTCCATTTGCTTTGTGTCATAGATGTCCTCTCAGGGACAGTGGCTCAGCCTCCCCAGTTACCTGAGATGGATACTCTTACTGCAATCCTTTATGGGTTGTACAGTATTGTTGAAGTTAAGCCCAGCTTATTGTTGCTAGCACTAGGAGGGTTTGACCTCCAGGCCAATTGGCTGTGAAGGTAAGCTGTGTTCAGGTTGAATGGGCGCAGTCTCTGGGCTGAGCAGGCAGCATCAGCTCCGCCCAATGCAGTACGTGGGTCTCTGTGCCGGGTGGTAATGGCCGCACACCTCCAAGAGAAAGCCACCACCGGTCCCCACCCGTTGCCAGACAACTCTGCCTCTCCCCAAATGAGTCTGCACACCCAAAGTCTTGCCCAGGGTTGTAAAACAAAGCAGTCCGCTGGTCTCCCGAACGAGGGAGCAAGTCACCAGTCCTCTCTGCACGGTCATGAAGTTCTGTCCCCAAGTTTACGCACAAACTGCTGTTCCAAGTTTAGCGCACTCCCCTCAAACTCGCATACCTCTGCCGCACCTGGCTTTTAGCGTGCATACCCTGGACCTCGTACCTAGCCTGGCACTGGGGAATCAGTGCAGTGGGGCGCTTCTACCCTCTCCATTGGCGAAATCCAGCCGGGATTGCTGCTGAGAGCCCTACAGCCTGTATGCGCCCCAAGGCTCTGAACCTCTCTCTGGGCGTATCTTCAAGGCTGCACTCCACTGCTCCTCTGAGTCCCAGTGTCCCACCTTTACTTTTATTTGTGGAATTTTCACTCAGCCAGCTTTCCGGTAATTCCGGATGATGTTAGTTTTGTTGTTATGTTGTTGTTCTGGAATTGTTGCACAGGGCAGCACAATAGGTGTTTACCTATGCCACCATCTTGGTTCCTCCAGCTTTTTTGTTTAATATTGTTTTTAAAATAACATTTTTATTGAGATGTAAAATTTGCATAACATATAATTCATCCTTTTAAAGAGTACAGTTGACACTATTCCTAGGAATGCAGATTGGTGCAACCCAGCTATTTTACTTCTAGGAATATATCTTAACAAAAGCTAAATGCTGATTTAGAAGAATATATGCACCCCTATGTTCATAGCAGCATTATTTACAATAGCCAAGATATGGAACATCCTAAGTGTCCATCAATAGATGAGTGTATAAAAACAACCACTACATACATATTCACAATGGAATACTAGTTGGTCATAAAAAAGAATGAAATCTTACCCTTTGCAGTAGCATGCAATTAGTCAGACAGAAAAAGACACATACCATATCATATCACTTATATGGGGAATCTGAAGATGAAAATAAACAAAATATAAGTAGACTCATCAATATGGAGAATAGGTTGATAGAGGGGATGTGTTGGGTATTTGGATGAAAAAGGTAAAGAAATTAAGAAGTACAAACTCATACTTACAGAATAGTTATAGAGATATAGATTACAGAATAGGGAATCCTAATATATACACTGAGTGGCCAGATTATTATAATCTCTGAATGCATATATATGAGAGACCTGGTGCATGAATTCATGTATGGGTGGGGTCTGGCCAGCCTGTTGGTCAAACTCCAGGTTGAGGGAACAATTTGAATATTAGCGTTTTATTATATAGGATATACACTGAGTGGCCAGATTATTATGCATTCAAAGATCATAATAATCTGGCCATTCAGTGATATAAAGAGCTAGGTGGCGTCATGACTGAATGGGTGACTGGTCACCATGAAGTGCATGGAGCACCTCTAGATCCCACCTCTGTCCCATCCCCCAAGCTCCTCACCATGAAGGGGGGCTGGTGGTGGGCTAGGACTGGGGACCGTGGAGCAGCGGTAGTCGGCTGCTTCATAGGGTGACCATGAGCTTAGCAGAGCAGTAACCCAGGCGGCAATGAGTTTTGTGAAGCAATTGTGGGGAGGGGGAGTTTCGTGGAGTGTCCAGTATCGAGCTTCACAGGGTGACAGCAAGCTTCACAGAGCAGTCAGTGAGTAGCGGGAGCCTCACAGAGCAGTGTCCAGGGGTCATGAGCATTGCAGAGCATCCTGGTGCAGGGAGCTTCACATAGCATCGCAGGGTGGCAGAGGCCATGCAATGGAGGCCAGGCTAGGCCCAGGGACCCTAACTGTGCATGATTTTGTGTACGCTGGGCCTCTAGTAAAATCAATAATATTGTGATACCTATGCTTGGGGCCAAGTGGGTACTTGAAGCATTGGGGAGACCACTCTGTAAAGTACATGATTTCCTAACCACAATGCTATACATCTGAAACTAATACAGAATAATATTGAAAGTAAACTGTAGTTGAACAAAAGAAAATGGAGGGAAATGTAAAGTCTGTCAATTAAAAATGAGTTAAAGATGTGTACTTATAAATAAAAGAGAAATCATACCACTGAGTTGTTTTTAGTAATTCAGAATTGTGCCACAATCACCACTAATTCCAGAACATTTTTAATACCCCATGAAGAAACCCTATAACCATGAGCTGGCTTTCTACATTTCTTTCTTACTTGGCCCTTGGCAGTCACTAACCTGCTTTCTATCTCTACGGATTTGCTTATCTATACTAATAAAAGAGTAATATGCTAATTAGACTGGACATCTTCTGGACATCCTTCAGGACAAAGCCACAGTGACGGGGGCCAAGGCAGAGGTGTTCAGAGGTGATCAGGCTGGCAGGGGGAGCAGTTAGGGGGCAATCAGGCCAGCAGGCAGAGGTGGTTAGGGGTGACCAGGCCAGTGGGGGAGCAGTTAGGGGCATCAGGCCAGCAAGCAGAGTGGTTATGGGCAATTAGGCAGGCAGACAGGCAAGCAGGTAGGAGCCAGTGGTCCCGGATTGCGAGCTGTACATCCCCCAAGGGGTCCAGGATTAGAGAGGGTGCAGACCAGGCTCAGGGACCCCCCATGCACAAATTTTGTGCACTGGGCCTTTAGTATTGAATATTTCCAGAATTGTACAATATGTAGTCTTTTGTGCCTGATTTCTTTAATTTAGCTAAATGTTTTCAAGGTTTGTCTGTGTTGTAGCAGTATCAGTCCTTCATCTATTTTATGGTTTACTAATATTCCATTGTATGAATAGGTCACAGCTTGTTTACTCATTCATCCATTGATAGACATATTTAAGTTATTTCCACATATTTTGCTATTATGAATAGTGCTACTCTGCATGGTTCTGCACAAGTTTTTGGGTGGGCATGAGTTTTTATTTTTCTCAGGTATATACCTAGATGTGAAATTGCTGTGTTGTATGGTGATTTTTTTCTTTTTTTAATCTTTATTGTTCAGTTTATTAATTTCATTGTTTCCCCTTTTTATCCCCCTATAGCTCCCCTCCACCCTGTACCCATCCCACCCTCCACCCTCATGTCCCCCTCCCCACTGTCCTCTCCCATTGTGGCAAGATTTTTGTCCAGTCTCTTGCTGCACTTCCCACAACCCTTTTCTCCCCAAGAATTGTCAGTCCATTCCCTCTCTATGTCCATGTCTCTGTTATATTCACCAGTCTATCCTGTTCAACAGCCTATCAATTCACTTGATTTTTATGTTCATTTGTTGATAGATGTGTATTTGTTGTTCATAATTTATATTTTTACCTTTTTCTTCTTCCTCTTCTTAAAGAATATCTTTCAGCATTTCATATAATGTTGGTTTGGTGGTGATGAACTCCTTTAGCTTTTTCTTATCTGCGAAGCACTTCATCTGACCTTCAATTCTGAATGATAGCTTTGCTGGATAGAGTAATCTTGGTTGTAGATTCTTGCTGTTCATCACTTTGAATATTTCTTGCCACTCCCGTCTGGCCTGCATCATTTCTGTTGAGAAATCCGCTGACAATCGTATGGGTACTCCCTTATAGGTACCCAACTGTTTCTCTCTTGCTGCTTTTATTATTCTCTCTTTGTCTTTTGCTCTTAGCATTTTAATTATGATGTGCCTTGGTGTGGTCCCCTTAGGGTTCCTATATATTGGGGTTCGGTGCACTTCTTGGACTCCTAAGTCAGTTTCTTTCACTAGGTGTGGGAAGTTTTCAGTCACTATTTCTTCAAGTAGGTTTTCATTACCTTGCTCTCTCTCTTTTTCTGGCACCCCTATAATTCGGATGTTGGTATGCTTGAGGTTGTCCCAGAGGCCCCTTACACTATCTTCAATTTTTTGGATTCTTTTATTTTCTTGCTTTTTCAGTTGAGTGGATTTTACCTCTTTGTATTTCAAATCTTTAACTTGGCTCTTGGGGTGCTCCAGAGCACTTTTAGGTCTTTGTATACTATTTTTTTGTTTCAGTCAGTGTATGCTTAATTTCTGGTTGGTCCTTTTTCATATCCTTGGAGAGTCTCCTTTATATCCTTCAGGGTCTCTTTCATTTCCTTGTAGGATTCATTCATTTCCACGTTGGTCTTGATCATTTCCTTGCAGGTCTCGTTCATATACTTGAGGGTCTTGTTCATTTCCTTGTAGGACTCATTCATTTCCTTTGTGGTCTTGTTTATTTCCTTATAGGCCTCCACCTTTTGTTGGAGCCTCTTGAAAAACCCTATAACCGTGGTTTTGAATTCCATGTCCAGTCGTTTTTTTTCCTCCATTTCTTTCACATCTGATTTCTTTCCATGTCGCTGCATGGTGGCTGCTTCCCTGAGTTGGTCAATTAGCTTTGTGTGGTAGACTTCCTACTAGGGACAGTGGCTCAGCCTCCCCAGTTACCTGAGGTGGATATGGGCTGCACAGTTTTGCTGAAGTTAAGCTCAGTTAATCGTTGTTAGAACTTGGAGGGTTGACCTCCGGGCCAATTGTCTGTGAAGCTCAGCTGTGCTCAGGTTGGATGGGCGGAGTCTCCGGGCCAAGCAGACAGCGTTAGCTCCGCCCTATGCAGCCCCGGGGACTCTGTGCAGGGGGCAATGGCTGCCAGCACCTCTGAGAGAGACCCGCTGCTGAGCTCCACCAGCTGCCGGGGAATTCAGACTCTCCCAAAATGAGACTGCACGCGCAATGTCTCACCCAGGGTCATAAAACAACGCAGTCTGACGGTTTTCTGAATGAGAGACAAGTCGCGGAGCGCTCTCTGCGCCGTCACGCAGCCGAGCTGTTCACGTGAAAGCTGCCTTCTCCACAAGCCGGGAGACCCGGCAGCACCCGAGCTTCGGCCTGCCCTCCCACTGTCCAGTTTTCACCCCGTATGATAGTGGGTTCTCTGGACTTCGCCCAGAGCTGGAGAATCAGTCCAGTGGGACGTCTTTGTCTCCCCGTTCAAGAAAACTGGCCGGTTTTCAGCCATCCACCCTCTCCGCGGCACGCGCTCCAAACCTCTCTCAGCGCGAATCTTTCAACGCTGTTCGCTGCCACTCCTCCGAGTCACAGTGTCTTATTTTCACTTTTATTTGTGGAATTTTCACTCGGCGGGCTTTCTGGTGATTCTGGAAGGTGTTCTTTCGTTAAGTTATAGTATTAAAATTGCTGATTATGACGGCAAGATAGGTGTTTTACCGTTGCCGCCGTCTTAGTTCTCTCCAGTTGTATGGTGATTTTATGTTTAACTTTTTAAAGGAACTATTGACTGCTTTTCAAAGTGCCTGCAATATTTTACAGTCTCACTAGCATGGTTAAGGGTTCCAATTGCTCTACATTTTTGCCAATGCTTGTCATTGCCTGTCTTTTTTTTTCCATTCTACCCCATTTTTCCCTTTATAGTTCATATTCAATATTATTTTATATTAGTTTCAGTTACACAACATAGTGTTTAGATAATCATATACTTTACAGAGTGGTCCCCCTAATATTTAAAGTACCCCCTGGCAGGTACACAGCAATTACAATATTAATATTTTCTCCTCCATTGACCTTTCTCCGGCCACTTCTACCCCTCCCCCCCCCCTCAGCACATGCCCTCACCCACCTAGTGACTATGTCCATTTGTAGTGCTTATATGCATGCATACAAGTCCTTTGGTTGATCTCTTACCCTCCACCCTTCCCTGCCTTTCCTCTGAGGTTTGACAGTGTGTTTGACAGTGCTTCTCTGTCTCTGGATCTATTTTTGTCCATCAGTTTATGTTGTTCACTATATTCCACAAGTGAGTGAGATAATGTGGTATTTATCTTTCTCCTGTTGGCTTATTTCACTTAGAATAATGCTCTCCAGTTCCATCCATGTTGCAAATGGTGAGTTCTTTCTTTTTTAGAGCAGTATAGTATTCCATTGTGTAAATGTACCACAATTTTCAATTCACTCATTTGCTGATGGGCACTTAGGCTCTTTCCAAATATTAACTATTGTAAATTGTGCTGCTATGAATACAGGGGTGCATACATTCTTTTTTGATTGGTGATTCTGGTTTCTTAAGATATATTCTTCGAAGTGTGGTTTCTAGGTTAAATTGGAGTTCCATTTTGAGTTTTTTGAGGAAACTGTTTTCCACAGTGACTGCACAAGTCTGCATTCCCACCAGCAGTGCAAGAGGGTTTCTTTTCCTTCACATCCTCACCAGCACTTGTCATTTGTTGATTTGTTTTTGATAGCCATTCTGATAGGTGGAGATGATACCCATAGTTGTTTTGATTTGCATCTCTTGGATGATTAGTGACTTTGAGTATGTTTTTATATGTCTCTTTGCCTGTCTTTTTTAGTATACCCATCTTAGTAGGTTCATGTTGAGTTTTGAATTTTAAATGTATGATATAAATATACCAGTGGAACAAAAGTATGAAAGGCTTATAGTGTTATTCTTTTGTGTCAGAAATGGCTCTGCCAGTACAATATTTCCCTTCTTACATCTTTAGTTTGAGGTGATGGTGTTTTGTTTCCTCATAGAGGAAATAACAAAGAGGGATTAGGGATCTGTTAAACCAGATTTTTGCATTTTTGTGATCCAGAGTGTGGTCGTCATAAGACAACACACACTGGGACTTGAGATTGCAAAGAAAATTGTAGAAATATGTCATTTCACAATGTTTGTGTTGAAACTGCTTCTGAGCCATTGTATTACATTTGAAACCACATTTTGTATGTGCTCAAGTTTCACACAGATGTTGAGAAAATGAAATTGAATTTTATGCCTTTTAAATTTGATTTGAGACCATGACCATGCCATTCCTTTATAATAATAACAAGAATGTTGCCAATATATGGCATTCATCTTATAGTAATTACAGCCATTTACCATTTATAGAATACATAGTTTAGGACACAACAAGTCACATTTTATGCTTATTGCTTTTCTGAAATTAAAGTGTTCTGTTATACAAATTCATGACTAATTATAGGGAAAAATAAAATCAATTGCTAAGCTACATTAAAAGGAAATCAAAATGAAGTAAATACATGCTAAAGGCTCTTATAAATTACAAATTGTGAACTCACCCCCAAATTTATTTTTATGCTAATAAAATATCTTGAAGTCTGCTCATAAAAGCTACTTCAAAATGATTTGGTGACATTACTTTCCCCAAGGATTTGCAAGTTTTACATGCCAAAGGCTTTCAATGTGAGCAGGGCTCCATAGAGTCCAAGCCCAAGAAGCCAATTTAAACTTTGAGATACTATCCTCCACTCAGGAAAATAAGCACATATTTTTTATCTGATTCTCATTTCCTGCTTTTGGGACTAACTGAAGAATTAAAACTTCTCCTCCTTCTGAAGTTATATGCAGAGCCCAAAGAAAGGGTTTCAACAGTTGCTGCTTGTCATTATATGGAAAAAACTTCTGATCTGAAAAATACCCCCAAGGTCCTCCAAATAGTTACATTTCTTACTTTATTTTTTCTTTCACACTAACAGATTTAGTCCTTAGCCCTTTTTAGATAATACCTCTTCAAGCTATTTTTCAGATATTCAAAGTAATATATTAGCAAACAAATTTAAAAGCCCATAGATGTCACAAAAGAAAATAAAAATCTCCTGCAGCCTCATGCCCCAAAGAGCACCATTTTGACTTTCTTACAGTTTTGTTTACATTCAATCATTCATTCTTGATTTCAATCAAAATATATTCACTAGACACCTACTGTATGCCATGCACTGTGCTAATATATGGATTGTCCATACACACTTGGTCATAGTTTTCTTTATAATAATTACAGTTATAGTTGTTTGTACAATATTTATCTCTCCTCATAGACTCTAAACTCCAGGCCTATCTCTGTGTCAGAAATTCACTAAGCATCATACCATGACCACTTACCAGTCATTATTCTTTGAAAATAATCTTTTAATATTTACATAACATTTCTACTACAACTTACCATTTCCCTACTGATAGTCACTTAAGATAATTTTATATGTTTTGTTATTCTAATTAACAGTTTTGGGACAACATGTCAAGAAATACCAAAATCATTATAGTTCTTGTTATATTAGACAAACTGCCCTCCAGAAAAGTTCTACAAACTTAAGCACTTACCAGCAGTATATGAGTTTTTCTCAGAAACAATTAAGGAGTTACAAAATGACAGACTCAAGGAAGTGAAAGACTTACCAATCCATATCTTTGCCTGCAAGAGTCAGAATGACCACCATAACTGGGGTGGGGTAGATACTTCATAGAAGAATTAAATAACATTTAGGAGAACAGTTTTGTAGTATTATGATTTGGACCCAATAATGGTCAGTAGTGGAGGTTATTTATTATTTATTTTAAAAATATTTTTATTGGGAGAAACCAAGATAGCTGCACAGGTAAACACCTAAACTGCTGCCTTACACAACATTTTCAAAACTACAACTAAAATACAAAGTAGAAATAATTCAAAACCAGACGAAGGCTGGTTGAATGGAAATTCTACAACGAGAAGGAAAGAGAAAGGCACACAGACTCAGAGGAGCTGCAGAAGGCAGAGGTACAGAGACGTGCCTGTGGAGAGGACTGGCAACTGAGTACACGGCTGGCTTTCTTGAGCAGGAGGGAGACAAAAGCTCCCAACTGTGCTGAACTCCAGTTCTGGGCAACACTCGGGATCCAGACTCATTCAGGAAGAAACTGGACTATCTGGCAGTGGGCTAAACTCGAGGGCAGCTTTCTCTGAGAGGTGCTTACAGCAATTAACGTGAGACATCGAGACCAAAGGGCCTCTTAGGGCAGGGCTGACGGGAAGCCAATACTGTCTGCCCTGCCCTGAGATTCTGTCCCATCCAAAATGAGCAAGGAGGGTTTTGCAAGTCTTGTCTCATAAGGATTTCTCCAACACAGAAGTCCTCCCAGCGTAGACACAGCTGAACCTCACAGCCAATTGGCCTGGAGGTCAATTCCTCCCAGTAATACCAACAACAATCAAGTCTTAAATACAACAAGACTGTGCACACAGCCCACAAAGGGGTGCACCAAGAGTGTCCACCTCAGGTAACTGGGAAGCTGAGCCACTGAGTCCTATAGGATACCTAGCACACAAAGCTACTATATCAACTCAGGGAAATAGCCAAAATGTGGAGACAAAGAAATAGGTCTCAAATGACAGAAATGGAGGAAAGTAAATGACTGAGTTCAAAACCACAGTTATAAGGTTTTTCAAGAATTTTCTAATTTAGCAAGACCCCTGAGGAAATGAAGGACCAACTAGAAATTAAGCATACACTGACTGAAATAAAAAATAGTATACAGAGATCTAACAGCAGACAAGAGGATCATAAGAATCAAGTCAAAAATGTGAAATACAAAGAAACAAAATACATGCAACCAGAAAAGCAAAAAGCAAAAAGAATCCAATAATATGAAGATAGTGTAAGGAGCCTCTGGACATATTCAAGCATACCAACATCTGAATTATGGGGGTTCCAGAATAAGAGAGAGCAAGATACTGAAAACTTATTTGAAGAAACAATTACAGAAAACTTAAATAGACTTACAAGTCCAGGAAGCAAGGAGAACCCCAAACAAGAGGAATCCAAAGAGGACCAAACTAAGACACATCATAGTTAAAATGCCAAAGGCAAATGACAAAGAATAGTTAAAAGCAGCAAGGGAAAAACAGTTAGTTACCTACAAGGCAGCACCTGTAGGATTGTCAGCTGATTTCTCAACAGAAACTATGTAGGCCAGAAGGGAGTGGCAAGAAATATTCAAAGTGATGAATAGCAAGAACCTACAACCAAGATTACTCTACCCATCAAAGCTATCCTTCAGAATTAAAGATCAGATAAAGAGCTTCACAGATAAGAAAAAGCTAAAGGAGTTAATACCACCAAACCAGTATTATTTGAAATGCTTTAAGAAGAGGAAGAAGAATAAAATGTAAAGATAAAAATTATGCACAACATATATATATTTATCAACAAGTGAATCTAAAAATAAAGTGAATAAAAAATCTGATGAACAGAATAAAATTGTGAATATAATAGAATCAGGGGCATAGAAGGAGAGTGGACTGACAATTCTTGGGGGAGAAAGAGGTGTTGGGGGTGTGGGAAGCGGCTGGAAAGAAATCATATGCCTCTGGAGGAGGACAGTGGTGGGGGTGGTAAGGGCAGAGGGTGGTGTGGGAACCAGGTAGAAGAGAGATATGCAGAGAAAAAAGAGGAACAATTGTAATAATCTGAACAATAAAGATTTATTAAATAAAAATAAAAAACAAAGTTTTAGTTATGCAAGATGAAAAAAATATTTTTATTGATTTCAGAGAGGAAAGGAGTGGAGGAGAGCGATAGAAATTTCAATGATGAGAGAAAATCATTTGATTGTCTGTCTCTTCCATGCCCCCTATTGGGGATCGAGTCTGTAACTGGGGCATGTGCCCTTGACTGGAATCAATCCAGGTTCCTTCATTCCACAGGATGCCGCTCTGTTCACTGAGCCAAACTGGTTAAGTTAGGGCCAGGTTGTTTATTTATATAAATTTATCAATTATTTTACAGAACTAGGAGTGCTCTGATGAAATGGTGTTGCCATGAACTTAGAAAGGCAATTCAAATACTTATTGATGCTCTAATATATATGAGAGCCTGTTTGGTGCTGTGAGTGATACAAAGAAGAGTTAAACACAGTTATTGTCTTCAAAGAAGTAAAATCCAGTAACAGGGAAAAGTGTGGGCATTGGTATCTGAATAAAGTCTCTGGTCTTCAGGTTCCTTGTCTACAAAATGGGGTTAATAATAGAGTTGTAGCAAGAGGAAGTGAGGTGATGTGTATCAAGTGCTTTGCAGAGTGCCCGGCACATAACACAACAGTATCTCTTAGGAAATCATTGCTTTGGTAATGATTTTTTCTATCTTCTAAGGATTTTGTGGGGATCAAATGACATAAAAATGTAGAATCATAGTATACCAACATCAAGTTAAGATGTGATAATGATGATATTGAACACCCTTTTGGAGAAGAATAAGAAAATATTTCATATGTGAGTTTTAGCACTCATAAAAGAGCAACTGAAGGGTAGCTTAGCTGCCCTTGTCACAGAAAAGTTGAAGTTAGGCATATATTGCTATGAAGACAGTATTAGCTGTGTAAGTCCTGTGACACCAAGACTTAGGAAAATCAGCTACTTAGAACCATTGTAGGTTCTGATCTACTGGGATGCTTGCCGCCATTTCGTTCAGGGTACCTGTAGTACATTGTGTCTTCATGGAATTGTGAGTGCATGCCTATTGCTGGCCTGGAATTATCTACCAAGCCCGGAGTTTTTAGGAGTGGATGGTATTTGTCCCTTGTACCATTATTGAAGAATGACTATTGTAGTTGATGTTTTGTTATCATCTCCTGGAGGACATGTTTACTGATTTTAGAGAGAGAGGGAGGAAGAGAAAGAGTGAGACAATCATAGATGTAAGAGAGAAACATCAGTCAGTTGCCTCCCTTCACATCCTGACTTGGGATCAAATTTGAGAACTAGTTATGTGCCCTGAAAAGCAATCAAACCTCAAAACTTTCGGTGTATCCGATAACGCTCCAACCAACTGAGCCACTTGACCAGGGCACCTTATGTTTTTTGAAATTAGTCACGGCATTCAAGAATTCTTAAATGTCTTGCAAAGGAAGTCAGTGGCTGGAAAAGCTGTGGTGGATATCTCTGAAATGCAATTAATAAATACACTCCCCCCCAAAAAACACTTTACTGTTATCGGGTCGAAGTTGGTTTATTTCTGTGATGAGTGCTGACTTCTCTCCTCCTGAAACACACATATTTAGTGCCCCCAGGTTTAAAAAGAATGAGGAGAAAAGAGTTAATTTCTAAAGTTAAAGTACTAATGCTGCAGGCCTTTGTGAACTAAAACCTTTGCCAAATGAAGAATATTATTGTCTTTTCACTTTTAAAACTTACTTGTTTACCTGTTACTCATGAAGCCCAGGGTAATTCGTGGTTGGAAAAAGGTATTTTTTGTCTGATGGGTTTCATTTCAGCACCATAGACTTTCTTGAAGATTGCAAAGCTATTCTATTGCTACACATTTATAGAGTTCACCCCGAGGAAAAAGAATCAGTGTCTGGTAATACCTTCCTGCCTGCCAATTTTACCTCACTTATTCAGTCTTTGAAACTGATTTAATCAATTGATTAGTACTTTACTCAAAGTGGGAATGCTATAACAGAAAAGCTTTCATGAAGTTTGATGATTCATACAAATACTATTCAGGGCTTTTAATCATCTACACTAATAAAAGAGAAATATGCAAATTGACTTACCTCCATGTTGCCCACAAGACAATCAGGAGTGAGTATGCAAAATAACCCAACAAGGGCTAATTTGCATACACAGGAACGGAACCAAGACTGAAGACCGAAGATGACTGAAGACGAAAGACTGAAGACTGAAAACTGAAGTGGCTTGGTTTCTCCAATCTGGAGAAGCCAAGCCTTGCTGCGGCCTGAGTGGAGAAGCCTAGCCTCGAGGCTTGGCTTCTCTACTGCGGCCCATGCGAAGGCATGGGTCCCAGGTGCCAGAGAAAAACCAGTGCCAGCAGCCGGGGAAGGAAGGCCTATTCCATGAATGCAACAAGCCTCTAGTATGACATAAAAGAAGCAAATTTGAATGTTGTTTATGCCTAGAATTTTGATGAAAACTAAAACATTAAGGAGTACTTAGGAGAAGCCCATGACAGATTTATGTATGCAAACAAATCTTCTTAGAAAGAAAACTTAGAGTGTTCTAGAATAAAGATATAAAATACAAAGTCACACAAATGGGCAAGTGTAGTGAAAGTGAAAGAGCCCAGCCTGCATGACTGAGTAGTTGAGCATTGTCTTATGAACCAGGAGGTCACAGTTTGATTTCCAGTCAGGGCACATGCCCAGATTGTGGACTTGATTCTCAGTGTGGGGAGTGATGAAGGCAGCCAATGAATGCTTAACTCCCATCATTGATCTTTCTATCTCTCTCTCCCTCTTCTTTCCTCGCTGAAACAAATGAAAAAAAAATTTTTTTTTAAAAGAAAGTGAGAGAAATGAGAGGTTGAACATGATAAGGAAGCTGAAGTGCTGTGCCTTGTTCTGGATGATCAGTATACTCCAGTGGAAGAAGTTCCACCTTTGGTCCTGGGTATGCATAGTTTAGTTGTAGGTTGACTGAATATCTCTGATTCCCATTTTCCTCATTTGTCAAATGGGGCTAGTAATACTTCTAAAGATGTTTGTCAGTATTGAGATAGTAAGGATTTTATTTTCCTTATAAATTTACCAGCATGTGTTCTATATATAGGGTGTCCCCCAAAATGTACATACACACTTTGAATAATTACAAAAGCAGTGTTTCTTAAAGTAAGTTTTTTCTTTCAAAATTGAGTTATTAGCTGTTAAAGTGTGTACACATTTTGGGGGGACACACTGTATTTTTTATTTTTTAAAAATATTTTTGACTTCAGAGAAAAAGGGAAGAGACAAAGAGAGAGAAAGAGAGAGAGAGGAGATATATATATATATATATATATATATATATATATATAATATATATATATATGGTCAATGATGAGAAAGAATCATTGATCGGCTGCCTGCTACATGCTCCCACTGGGGATGGAGTCTGCAACCTGAGTATGTGCCCTGACCTGGAATTGAATTGTGACCTCCTGGTTCATAGGGCAACACTCAACCACTAATCCATGCCAGCCGGGCCACAGTGTATTTTTTAAATTATTCATGTCTTCAAACTAGAATCTAAATTCCATGTTTATGGTGGGTCTAATAAATTATTTGGCATCTCTTTTACCAGGCAGAGTACATTTACCCTGAGGCTTGACCTAGGGGAGCCCACTGTAGGCATGGATGCCTTGGGGCACTACCCAAGCCTTCTAGATAAAGATAAATATATTTTATATCCAGAAGAGCCTGGATGGATCTACTCAGTTAAGTGGAAACCTCACACATCAAAGTTGAAAAAAACAAGGCTTCATGTTCAGCCATGAATAGTTTTGAATCCCATCTCTTCTGCTTATTAACTGTATAATCTTGGGCAAGTTGCTTAACCTCTCTGTGCTTATTTCATCATTTGAAAAGTGAGAATAAAAAGGGAGTAGTGACGATTAAATAAGATGAAGTATGCACAGCATAGAGCACCAACCTGGCATGGAGGCTCATGAAATGGCAGTTAGGAGTGGCTGCTGCTATAAAAATGAAAGCATTGCTTCTTGAGGACACAAGTTCTTGGCCATTGTGAATTTTCTGGAGCCATAGCTCCATTGGCACTCTCTTTGAGGGAGGTCAAGTGTTTTATTTTATTTATTTTTTTCTGGGTCAGATGACTTCATTAGTGGCAGGACCAGATTGGACTGATGAAGCTATAGGATTCTACTTTCTGACACTGTCCTCCATAGCCATGGCCTTTGCAACCCAATCTGCTTCTCTTTCTCTTATCTGATATCCATTTATTACTGTTTTCCTCCTTCAAATCCCAGATGACCAGCTTTTTAGTGCTGCCGTTGTTAGATATGATGGAAGCCCAAACCAAGGCAAGTATGAATGACTTAGTAACTTAATACTGAAAAAAATCATTTACAAATAATATTGAAGTTGTTGATGTTTTTTATAGTAATACTAGTGACCCAGTGCATGGATTAGTGCATGTTAAAAGGAATTAATTAGAAGGTGGCCTGTGAGTGGGACTGGGTGAGATGGGCCTGACATGCCCTGGAGCCAACGTCCCATGGTTCCTCCCAGGCCTCTGTGGAGAGAGCAGGGTCCATCCTGCAGGTGGGGTCCCTCCGCCTGGCCTGTTGAGGCCTGACCTGTGAGGAATGGCTGAAACCAGCTCTCTGACATCCCCCGAGGGGTCCTGGAGTATGAGAGGGTACTCTGCAAAGTTACTGTCATACAGGATGTAGAACACATTTGCAAGTGTACAATAAACCAGATTCGTGGTGACAGTGCCCCAGTAATAACATAACCCACTGCTGTATGTGCAATAGTGTATCCCTGTGAGGAACTGGGCTCCCTCCTCTCTGGTTTTGGGGTGCATCACCTGAAAACCTCTGCTGCCAAGTCACTGCAGCTCATTAGGTCCTTCATTGAACATATGCTCCCAGGTGGTCAATGCGTGTCATAGCAACCAGTCAGACAGTTGAGCACTAGAATATTAGCCATATATATATTTTTTGATGCAAGTGGATGCTATACTGCAGTGGTTTTCACCTGCGTGATCCTATCTAATAAAGAGGGAATATGCTAATTGACCATCACTCCATCACAAAGATGGCTGCACCCACAGCTGAAACTGAGGCCAAGTTCCCTTCAGGAGCCTTAATAAGCAATTAGCAGGGACCTGAGGCTACACCCTCCCCCACCCACGTGGGACTTGATAGTGGACCTCAGGCCTCGCACCCCCTGCCCTGGCATCAGGCTGGGGGACTTTAGGCCACATCTCCTGCTTTGGCACCAGGCCAGGGGACATCAGGCCATGCCCCCTACCCAGCGAGGCTTGACAGGGACCTCAGGATGCACCGTCACCCCAGCATCAGGCCAGGGGACCTGAGGATGCACCCCACTACCTGGGGGGGTCTTGACAAGGGACCTCAGGCCATGCCCCCCACCCAGCAGGGCTTTGTGGGGGACCTGAGGATGTGCCCCCCTCCTGGTGCCAGGCTGGGGGACCTGAGGCTGTGCCTCCCACCTCAGACCATGTCCCCTATCTGGCTGGCCTTGATGGGGAACCTCAAGGTAGGCCCCCACCCCATCTGGAGGACTTCTGGCCATGCCCCCTGTCCTGGCGCTGGGCCAGGGGACCTGAGCCTACATCCCCTGCCTGGCAGGGCTTGACAAGGGTGGGACTGGCTGGGTCTGGATCTAGCTTTTTTGGGGAGGATGGCAGCCGGGTCTGGGTCTCACGTGATTTTTAGGCACATGTGGGTGGGTGGGGACTTGACTTTGGGTCCTCCTTTAATGTGCATGAATTGCATGCACCGGGCCACTAGTCTTGTATAAAATACAGATAGATTCTTAGGCTTCGTATATGGGGATTCTGGTTCCTGACTCTGGGCTGGGACTCAGGATCTGTGCTTTAAACAAGCTTCCCAAGGGATTTTTAAGTTATGCAGACCACACTTTTAGAAAATTGTTTGGCTTTGGAGCCAGACTACTTGGCTTCAAATTTGGCTGTGCCACATTCTGCTGCTGCGCGGGAGGCCTGTGGAGGTTCGGTCCCTCACACACGGATCCTGGGTGGCCCCGGCAGCCCCTGGCGTCCCCAGCTGGCCATTCAGCTGCTGCGTGGGGTCTTGGAGCGGAGGGGTGGGGACCCAAGGAACCTCCTGTACAGGGTGGCCCTGGCAGTCCCGGGCAGCCGTTTCACCGCTCTTCCATTCCGCTGTGGGGCCCAAGAAGCTGAGAAGAAGGTGAAGGAAAAGCTGTCCAAAGAGATGAAGGTGCTGGGGAGGAGCAAGCAACCAAGAAGAAAGATTGAGCCTCCCTTTCCTTAATTATTTCAAAAATAATCCTCCCAGTAATCAACCCCATCACCTACCAAGCAGTTAAGTCCCTGATACTATATGAACTAAAGTCAGACATTAAATGTTAGGCTATGACTTTTCTTCTTATACAGAGTATCAGTTTGCTTGCGGAGTGGCTTCCTGGCTTGCTGCTAACCTGTGCATGGTCATGCTTATGAGTTCAGGATCTATGACAATGTGAATAATTCAGATGTTTACAATTAAAACACACGAATACACGAATTCACTAATGTTAATGTTAAACTTCATGGAAAAAATAGTCCTTTGAATCTTTAGTGGTTAGAAATTAAAGACCTCAAATCATGTGCAATAAACAGCAAATAAAGTTACATTGAATGGCAAAAAAAAAAAAAAACATTAGGGGCCAGGAAATGTTCAAAGACCTGGGAACCATTCCCAGATCAGGAAAGGAAGTCACAGGGTGTATATTATTGCTACAAATACTGTATTTCCTACTGCTTACAACATATACAATATAATGTATTGCATTCCTATCTCATGAAATACGTATTCTCATAGGTAATATTGGTAGATATGTTATAGTTATGGTAGTATGTCATATCCTGTCTATATTCATAAAAGGGTAATATACTAATTAGACCATGAGACATTCCAGATGTCCTTCCCCATGGTGGTGGGGCTGAGGCAGAGGTGGTTATGGGTGATCAGGCCAGGAGGGGAGGGCAGTTGGGGGTAATCAGGTTGGCAGGGGGGTGCAGCTGGGGGCAAGCAGGCCAGCAGGCAGAGTGGTTAGGGGAGATCAAGCAGGCAGGCAGGTGAGCAGTTAGGAGCCAGTAGTCCTGGATTGCGAGGTGGTTGTCTGACTGCCATTTTGGGCCCAATCCCACAGGAGTCCCAGATTAGAGAGGATGCAGGCCAGGCTAAGGGACACCCCCCCGTGCATAAATTTTATGCACCAGGCCACTAATATATATATACACATACACACACACACACATGCATATATCTATAATCACTTTCAATTATTAGTTATATTTTGGGGATGTATGATGAAAACTTTCTCTTTTAATTTAATAAATCTTTATTGTTCAGAAAAAAATAAAAACATTTATACAGGTTGGGACTTGGAGAGATTTAAGAGCAGATCAGAGCTCCTTGCAGAGAGGACATCTGGGGTCTGAACTGTGTGCTATTTACTCTGCAATCTAGCATAATAGCAGAAAAGCCCAGAAGATTAAAACTTAAGTATTTGTGGACTACCTAGAATGTTTTCCTCTGTCTGGGAATGCCCAAAGAGAATACCACTTAAATTTGCACAGAATGCTTGCATTTCCCAAAGTAATTTCATTTACATCTGCTCATTTGATTCCTAAAATTTTAATCATGGGACAGGGATAAAGCTTATGCTTCTATCATGTTACAAATGAGGAATAAGTCATGCCCTTCAATCTCTGACCCTTGGCCCCACAACCCACTCTTCAAGGCTTAAAACCATGACTGCTCTCCAGGGTTTTTCCATGTATTCTAAGCTGTCCAATTATCTAAGTCTAGGGCTAACGCCGACAGGCCAAAGTAGTCATAACAGTTCACATTTATTAAGTTCTTACTATAGCCCAGGAACTTTACATAATTATCATTATATATATATATATATAGACTGTCTAAGAAAAGGGTGATATGCAAATTGACCATACCTCTGTTACATCCACTAGCCATGCCCAGCAGCCAATCAGCAGCAGGTATGCAAATTAACCTAGCTAAGATGGCTGCAGCCACAGAGAGAGCAGGAGGCTTGGGTTGCCACTGGCAATGGAGGAAGCCAAGCTTTCTGCCTGTCCTGGTGGGTCCAGGCCTCCGCTCAAGGCTACAAAGTTTTAATTATAGAAGATAAATAAATTCCAGATACCAGAGCCTCCACTTGGGTCACTGAGGGGTGTGGCTGGCCTGCAAACCACCAAAGGCCCCTCACCCAGGCTGCCCTATGTCCCAATGGAACCCCCACCCTGATCTGGGACACCCTTCAGGGCAAACCAGCTGGCCCCCACCCATGCACCAGGTTTCTATCCTATCTAATCCTCTTAACTAATAAAAGAATAATATGCAGATTGACCATTACTCCAACACACAAGATGGCTGTCCCCATGTGGACACAAGATGGCCACCACAAGATGGCCAGCACGGGAGGGCAGTTGGGAGGGGCCAGGTCTGTAAAGGAGGGCAGTATGAGCAATTAATCCAGCAGGGGAGGGCAGTTGGGAGGGACCAGGCCTGCAAGGGAGGGCAGTTGAGGACAATCAAGCCTACAGGGAAGGGCAATTAGGGGTGACCAGGCCAGCAGATGAGGGAAGTTGGGGTGACCGGGCCTCCAGGGAAGTGCAGTTTGGGGGGACCCAGACCTGCAGGGAAGAGCAGTTGGTGGGGACCAGGCCTGCAGGGGAGGGCAGTTAGGGGCAATCGGGCTGGCAGGGGAGCAGTTAGACATCACTCAAGCTGGCAGGGGAGTGGTTAGGGAGTGATTGTGCTGGCAGGCAGAAGTGGTTAGGGGCAAGCAGGCAGGCAGGCAGGCAAGCAGTTGGGAGCCAGCAGTCCTGAATTGTGAGTGGGATGTCCGACTGCCAGTTTAGGCCTGATCATAGTATGATAGATGTCTCTCATTCCCCTCCCTTTACACCTTTCCTTCCAGCCCCTATCCACCCTCTCCAGGTTTTTATTACCCTATTGCCCCTGTCCATGGGCCATGCCTAAAAGTACTAGTATATAACCTGCTTTGGTTTATCTCTTCTTAACCCTGCATCAAGGTCTGTCAGTCTGTTCCATGCCTCCATCCTTTGGGTCTTATTTTGTTGGGCAGTTTTTTTGTTCATTAGATTCCACAAATAAGTGAAATCATGTGAATCCTCACTTAATTTTCACAATAACCTAATGAGGACAGTATTTCACAGAGAAGGAAAATGAAGCTCAAAAAGATTAAGAAACCTGCTTAGGGTTACCTAATATTAAGTGAGAGAGCTAAGACTGAAACCCAGTCAGTCTGGCTTTAGAATCCATGTTCTTAACCATGGTGGCATGCTGGTGTCAACTCTCTGCTCCCTACCCTTTTCAAGAGGGTTCAGAATAAGAAGAGGAATGTTTTACTTCCTGGGCTCTGTTAGTGACAAGGACCCAAGCGGAAATGCTGTTTTAAGCCCGACTATTAAAATGAGCTAACTAAGAGCTGACATGTTGCCAGTGTAGACCAGTATGTCCACAGGCCCATTTCTGGGTCCTTTCTGCCCTCTGCTATTCTGGCCCCTCTTCCTGATTTCCACATTCCTTTTCCTCTAGGTCAGTGGTTCCCAAAGTGGGGCACACACCCCACAGGGGGACAATATGACTTTTATGGGGGACAATCCAAGAATGAGTTACCAACAGTGAATTTTTTGCACTTCTTATGGTTCCAGTGGCTTTACATACAATATATAAATATATGTTGTGACATTTATGCATTTCAGTTCTCTATTATATGTGTGTCGTCCCTAGGTGGGCGCCAAAATGTGGCATCCCCAAGTGGGCACCAAAATGTGGGAACCCCTTTTCACGGCCTGCGCAATTCAGGGTCCCCGGTTCAGGGTTCGGGTTTCTGGAGAAGACCGCATGCAAATGAATAAAGAGACTCAGAAAAATAGTAATTTGGAAAATGGGGGCCAGGCGGTAGTTCAGCTCTGTTGGCAGAAGTTCCACTCACTCTGGCTTCACCACTCCTTTTATTAAGATTAAAATCATAAGATACAGCTGTATCCCCCAGGCCAGAAAAAAACAGTAAAAGTCAATCAGTAGATCTTAGGATTAACAGATGGGGGCTGCTTCAACCACCAACATCCCAGTAACCAGCTCCAACCCCTCAGAGCAATCAAGGTTGACCAGCCCTCCAAACTCGGTGTCAACAGCTTTCTATTATTAAAACAAAGATTGGCTTCTGGCAATGTGCTTTGGAACTTTATTTGCTATTTTTTCATATCACTTCATATTATTATTATTTTAATAATTTTTCCTCAGTACTTCAATTGTCCTTTCGTTCATTTTATTTAAAAAAAAAAAATATATATATATATATATATATATATATATATATATATATATATTAATTTCAGAGAAGGGGAAAGGGTATAGAGATGGAAACATCAATGATGAGAGAGAATCATTGTTTGTCTGCCTTCTACACATCTCCTAATGGGGATTGAGCCCTCAACCCTGGCATGTGCTCTTGACCAGCATTGAACTAGGGACCCTTCAGTCTGAATGCCAACTCTCTATCCACTGAGCCAAACCAGCCAGGGTTCCTTTTGCTCTTTTCTTTTTCTCTTTCATGGATACTATGTTCTTTGAAAGCAAGTTAATGGCTTTTTAGGCTTCCTCCACATGAATAGGAGTTCACTTTTTGAATAATAAGAATTATATGTCACCGGGGCTCATCAGGATTTTAGAAATGCTTAGGTGGAGCATGGCCAAGAAAAGGTTCAGAACTGCTGCTTTAGGTCCTCAGCAACACTGTCACCATTCCTTGGACATGTACCACTCTCCCTTTCAGGTGAGATGTGTAGGGTTATTGTAGAGAAATAATTCAGATTTACTATTATATACTTACCACTTCTAAAAAAGAGCTGAACGGAATCCCAATAAAAACTGTCTATTAAGTAATATGCATGTTAGAAAGAGTTCTGAAACCTTGTAGAAGAAAGGCAAGGGAGAAGAAGAGGTGAAAGGTATTTCTATAAAAAGTTTGTGATGGAAGGCATTTCAAACATTTCATTAGCACTGTGAACCAAACCACATCCTGGGACTGCCACTAAGAATACAGAGCCGAGTAAAAACATAGTCCCTGCACCCAGCTGCAGTGCCTCAGTGGGTGAACATGACCTATGAACCAGGAGATCACAGTTTGGTTCCAGGTCAAGGCACATGCCCAGGTTGTGGGCTTAATCCCCGATTGCGCAGGAGGCAGCCAGTCACTGATCATTTATCACAATTGATGTTTTTATCTCCCTCTCTCCCCCCCCTCTTCCTATCCCCATCCCTCTCCCTTCCTCTTTAAAATAAATCAAAATATATTTTAAAAGAAAACAAACATAGCTCCTGTCCTCAAGGAGCTCAAAATCTAGTAGTATTAGAATAATCACTGCACTTGACCATTCAATTAACTTTGTATTCAAGCAAAGACAGTAAGTGGAATGTGATGGATTATCTCATACTTCTCTAATAAATGGAGTTGTGCCTTTTATTCAGAAGAGATAAACTTTTAAGAAATGCTGAATAACAATGATAAATTATCTTATTTCAATAATAGTCAATATTCTTGAGAGCTCAGCATGTTCCAGTTCCTCTGCCAAGAACTTTGCATGCACTAACCCATTTAATCCTAACTAGTATCCCTGTGATATATGCATAATTACCCACATTTTACAGATGGGGAAATTAAGGTGAGTTGGAATTAGCATGTGGACTCATATAAAAATTAATATTTTAATAGAGGTTTTGCAGAGGATTTAAACCCGTTTTTTATAAGGCCAATGCATGCATTGCTCTCTCATTTCTGTGTTCCCTGTCATGTAGCGGGAAATGGCTATAAATATACTGTCTTCAAAGGCAATGACTGTAGCCATTGTTTTTTGATATTGCCATTCGGGACCTAACAGTTCAGAAGATGCAATAACTTTCCTCACATGGACCAATTGCAGAGAAACTCCCTTTGTCAAGCAGCAGCATGAGCCAAACAAGCACTTCATTATCTGCTTCTACCCACAGGGAAGTAGAGATGCTGATGAGAGGGTGATTGGCCTGGGAAATGGCAGGGTTTGGAATCCCCACTTTCAGGGTCAAAGAACTTCATGCCCACTTCCAGGATTGGTTTCCCAGAAGGCTCCAGTGCTGGCTGGGCCTCTGCCCTGGTGGGCTCCTGGGGTTTCTCTCTCAGTGGGATCCTATTGGCAACCTCTCCCCTCCCACAGCAGCCTATTGACTTCAGGCAGTCATTTCCCAGGGCCCCTTTCAGTCTCCAAGAACCTCAAGTTATTTTCACTCTGGGAGTTTGCTGATGAGGTCACACCAAGGAGAACAGATGTACTTTCCCTTTGGAGCTCTTTAATCTAGTGAATTACGCTTAGATAGGTGAAGGGTAATTTTCCTTCTTTTCCTGCATCTTTCTGAAAGTTTCTAGGGTCAATTACCCAGAGATCTGCAGGCTTCCCAACTCCAAAGCAGAGGCAAAAGTCATTTCTTTCCCTTTATTCCTTGTATAAGATATAAGATTCGTATAAAGTGATTTTTCACTCTTACCATATCCCATGAAACATTGCTCTCTTTTTAGGTAAGGTGAATTGAATACAAATCACATCACTCCAAATGGAGTACTTGCAAATCTTGGTTAGTTATCAAAATGTTATTATTTAATTGCTTTTGGTTAAAAAATGGAACAGATTGTTAAAAAGGCAGTGCCTGTCTCCTGAGTTTCAAATTCCTTTTCCCTCAGGCAAGAACACTTACAAATGAGGGATGCCCAGGCTTTAAGGGTGAATGACTTATGTGTGTTGAGAGCAAAGTGGAAAAGTGGGCATTTACCAACCCTGCTCTTTTCCATTGAATCAAACAGCTCTCATTCTCCCTCAAACACATTGTCTCCCCCACTCTGTCTGTCCTTCTTCCTCTCTCACCTAAATACATGGATTTTTTTCTTCACTTTGAGTACATATTCTCCTTTTCTTGCCCCTACCGGCCCCACATCACTGCTTCTGGTTGCTGGTGCTACTGCCTGCCTAACTCTGCTTTTTGTGGTATGTGCCATTCCTATGAGCTCAGTTTTTACTTAAACTGTGTTTTATGGGCAGAGAGAACTCTCTTCTTCCTGTGTACAAATAGATAGGTAACGTATTACCCCAAGAGATGTCAGCTATGAAAGAATTACTCTGGAGTCAGATAGTCCAGATATCCATGAGTCGGAACTAACACTTTACACATTAGGTATATGACTTTGAGCATATTACTTAACTTCTCTGAGCCTCACTCAGGTTCCTCAGTGACTTGTAAAGAGAACCTACCTTATAGGCTTGTAATTTAGCATAGTGCCCAGCCCCTAGTAATAAATAATTACTGGCTATTATCACCCAGCATTGTGATCTTACCTGTTTTTGTTGTTGAGTATTTTGCATTATCCTGGTTCTCTTTTTTGTCTGCTTAGGACACAGAGATAGTTTTAACATCACCAAATCATTTGCTCTTTTTATTGAGGTAAAATCACATGATATTAAATTTACTACTTTAAAATTGTACTACTCAGTGGAATTAGGTATACTCTCAATTTTGTGAAATTATCAGCACTTTCTAGTTCAAAATATTTTTATCACCCCAAAGGAAACCATGTACCCATTAAGCGCTCATTCCCTACTCTCACTCCCACCCCATGCCATCCTCTTCAGCTAAATCATTTGTTTTTATATCTGTTTCTTTGAGATGATAAGCCATTCCAAAAATCTGAGGATTTCAGGAAGGTAAATTCTACATAGTGAGAGTTTGCCAAAAGTCAATCAGAAATGCATTCCTAACTAGAAGAAATATATCTCTGATATCATAGGACTAACTTATCAGAGAACAGAATGAAAAATCAGAAGCTATACTCTCACTCTGCACAGCACAGAAATGGTCCCTTTGGTGCTTCTCTGTCATACTTCACATTATTTTCTTTGTCTTATGGAGAAAGGGGGCTTGAAACTTTGAGTGAGGGCAGGGGTAGATTTTCTAAACCTCCTGTAAACAAATTATGGGAAAGCCCAGGAAGAAGGTTAGCAGGTCAGCCTCTTTGCATTCCAAGAGAGGAATTTTTGTCTCTTGGGAGGTATGTTCCAGATAACCCTCAGGGAAAATCCGATCCTTTGAAGTTTCTGGTTGTTTCTGCAGCTGCTGAATTCTTCTCACTACCCAGGGTGGAGGGCTCCACTTCATGTGCTTTCTAGCTGGCTGCTTCTTTGCAGTGGGGCAATTTATAGGCTTCCAATACCAGGTTGTGTGAGGAGGGGACAAGAGTGGTAAGTCAGCAGCAGTAGACTCAGTACTCAAGTAAGAAATGGTGATACACATTTAAAAAGGTACTTTAGTGAAAATGCTCTTAGATTTGGTAAATGTCTGTGAAGGCCCTGTTTGTTGGCCAGTTTGCCTTGAGGAGGTGAGCACTTGCTTGAGAAAGCATTCCCGGGCAAGCTTCTTGGCATAGTTTTCTGTCTCTTTTGGGCAGGTTTTATGTCTCTTTAGGGTTCAAGATTGCTTTTTTCCCCTTTTTTATAAAAAAAAATTATTCTAGTCAGGCCTTATTGGTTGCTATGTCTTTTTTAAATCTTGTTTTAAGTTTTATTGGGATATAGTTGACATATAATACGTTTAAGATGTACTTTATAATGCTTTAAGATTTTTTTTAATCTTCACCAGAGAATATTTTTTCCATTAATTTTCAGATAGAGTAGAAGGATAGGAAGGAGGGCCTGAGGGATGGAGGGGAGAGAGAGAGAGAGAGAGAGAGAGAGAGAGAGAGAGAGAGAGAGAGAGAGAGAGAGAGATACCTGCAACAGAGGCACTTGCCCTTGACCAGGAATCAAATCCATGACCCTTTGGTTTGCAAGCTAATGTTCTAATCACTGAACCAAACCAACCAGGGCATGATTTGATTTTGTTTTTGTATTTATATAAATCATGAAATAGAACCACAATAAGTTTAGTTAACACCCATCATCTCACATAATTACATTTTTTTCTAGTGATGAAAACCTTTAGGATCTATTCTCTTAGCATCTTTCAAACATATAATACAGTATTAACTACAGTCCTCATGATGAACATTATATCTGAATTTATTAATCTCATTACTGGAAGTTTCTACCTTTTGATTACCTTTACCACTATCCCCACCTCTGGCAACCACCAGTCTGATCTATGTTTCTTTGAGCTTGTATTTCTTTAGCTTCCACATGTGAGTTCCTGCAGTATTTGTTTTTCCTTTTCTGACTTTTGCAAAAGGTAGGATTTTCTTCCTTTTAATGACTGAATGGTATTCTATTGTGTATCTGTGTGTATCATATTTTCTTTGTCCATTTGTTAATGGGTACATACCCTATCTAATAAAATAGTAATATGCAAATTGACCATACCTTCAATAAGGCCACAGCCACGCCCATCAGCCAATCAGGAGCAAATTATGCAAATAAACATCAACCAAGATGGTTGCAGCCACTGAGAGTAGGAGGGAGGCTTGGGTTTTCCCAGCAATGGAGGAAGCCAAGCTTTCCTCCTGCTGTTGCCAGCCTAGACCTCCACTCAATGCTATAAAGTTTCAATTATAGAAGATATATTCCAACAGAAATGGCAGCAGCCACAAAGCTGGAAAGAGCAGAGGCTAGGTTTGCTGAAGTGATGGAGGAAGCCAAGCTTCTGTAGCCCTAGTGCCTAGGCCTCCACTCTAGGCTACAAAGTTTCAGTTATAGAATTTGAACAGAAATGATTGTTGCCACTGAGTGAGCAGAAGGCTTAGCTCCATTCCAGGCTACAAAGTTTCAATTGTAGAACATAAATTAATCCTAGATCCCAGGGCCTCCACTTGGGTTGCTGGGAGGCATGGTCAGTCTGCAAACCACCACAGGCCCATCTCCCAGGCCATCCCATGACCCAAGGGAACCCCTATCCTGATCGAGGACACCCTTCAAGGCAAACCAGCTGGCCCCCACCCATGCACCAGGCCTCTGTCCTATCTAATAAAAGAGTAATACACAGATTGACCATCACTCCAACACACAAGAGGGCTGCCCCCATGTGGTCAAAGATCTTGTTCCCATGTGAACACAAGATGGCTACCACAAGATGGCTAACAGGGGAGGGTCTTGGGAGGTTCCAGGCCTGCAAGGGAGGGCAGTTGTGGGCAATCAGGCCAGCAGGGGAGGACAGTTAGGAGAGAGCAGGCTTGCAAAGAAGGGCAGTTGGGGACTCTCAAGCCTGCAGGGGAAGCTAGTTAGGGGTGACCAGGCTGGCAGAAGAGGGAAGTTGGGAGTAAACAGGCTGGCAGGGTAGTGGTTGGGGGGTGATCAGGCTGGCAGGCAGAAGTGGTTAGGGGCAATCAGGAGGCAGGTAGGAGAGCAGTTTGAAGCCAGCAGTCCTGGATTGTGAGAAAGATGTCCAGCTGCCCATTTAGGCCTGATCCTGCTCCTACTGGGATCGGGCCTAAATGGGCAGTTGGACATCCCTCGAGTGTTCCCAGATTGGAGAGGGTGCAATCTGGGCTGAGAGACATCCCCTGCCCCCCATGCACAAATTTCGTGCACTGGGCCTCTAGTCTTTTATAAGAGCAGTTGTTTCCTAAGAAACCATGTACCTACCTTGGGCAAATTAATTCTAGAACTAGATACATTATGGAGGTCTGTCATTTAAAACGTGCTTCCTCTGTTGGGTTTAGCTCTGTCTGTGATTCTTACACTTTAGCTTGACTCAGAAATGCCAAGAGTGCCTGTTCAAATTCAGATTTTTGCGCCTCATTCCTTTAGAATAAGAATCATGGTAGGACCAGTGAAACAACTTTTGAGCAAGCAACACCACGTGATTCTATTGTAATTGGTTTTGGAACTTAACTTGGAGAAGCACTGCTCTCAAGATTCATATGGAAGGAGGGATCAGAATAATGTGATTTTTTTTTTTTACAAAAGTTGTATCAGGAAGGAGTAATTGAAAAGGAGTAACCCCAAAGTAGGGCCTGTCATTCATTTCTGTTTATGCATAGTTCCCATTTTACTGAGATAGTTTTACCTGAGTGGCCATTAGATTTTATTGAAAATACATTGTGTTATTATAGAACTAATTTTTAATAGTTTTAGTTTTAAATTTCATCTATGAGATTAAACTTGAAAAGTGTTCTTGAAAACCCATATCTAGATTTTGATAAATAGAAATTTCTGAAGATTTTATGCTCAGAGATATTTTGTTTTCTCATGTTTGTTCATTTGGGGAAGAATGAATTTTGCCTCCTATTCACAAGGTAGGAGGTTTAGTGGCGCCCACAGAATTAATCCTTTCTGTTCCTGGAGGAAAGAGCTTAATAAAAGTCAGACTGTATTCTGGACATTGAATGATTTTTTTATGGTATTGCAGTTAAATGGATTCCTATAAATGTGCCCCAAACACACTTTTGAATCTCTTTTAAAAGGCCAGTATTTCACACAAGCAGGAAAGTTTCTGAATAGTACAAGCTTTATTTTGGCCCATGGTATTTTTTTTATCTTAAAAAGACTTTTGGAATTATCATAAAAACACTGAAGCACTGACAATCTCCTCTTCCTAAGACTGGACCTTTATTTAAGTTTTCCTTTATAGAAAAGATAAGGAGAGAGGAGAGGGGGAGAGGGAGGAGGAGCAGAGGTGGGGGGAGACACTCTAGTGGGCCAGCCTTTACCAAGTACTTTCTCCCATTTTGCTGTTCAGGATGTCCTCACCCACCTGATTCTGAAGTCTTACCATACCAAGATAGGACCCAGCATTTGCCCGAGTGCCACAAACCATGCTTCAACTCTGCTCCCTGGCAGAGAGTGGCCCAGAGAGAAAGTGATTAAGTGATCCTCCTTCCAGCCTGTCTTGGTGCCAGAAATCAAAAGCTTATCCAGTGACTCCATCCTTGAGGCTTTTGTCTAAAATTTATAGCAACTCTACATAAGGCTCTGCCCTCTGCTGGCTGCTTCCCAGGGATGCTGGCTTTCTACTATTCTTTTGCTGGTGACACATTTGAGGTGAATTAAAAAGTCTTCCTCCCTCAACCTTGGCATCCTGTTCCTATGGGTGAGTTAGACAATTAGTCTCAAAGAGACCAGCTTTTAGGACTTTCCAGGGGATACTCCTACTGCTTGTGAAGTGGTTTTCCCCCTTGGTAGTTTTGATTGCTCCTAATGAAGCTGTCTGCTTTATTTGTGATAGACAATGCTGGATTACACATCTATATCCTTACAGCACCTTTGCCTCAAGGGTTTTAAGAGTTTTCTGAGATCACTCTTGAGAGTCTTGGACCCAGTGGCATTTTTCTTGTTGTGGGGGGGGGGGGAGGGAGGGAGAATTTTCATGTCTCTATTCTTCTGCTTTGGGGTACTTTGTGTGTTTAGGTAAATGACTCTTTGTCTCTGAAAATAGACACACACACACACACACATGCAAAAGAGAGTGGGAGAGCAAGAATGTAAGAGAGGGAGCAACATGGGGAGCAGATAAAGAGCATGAGAGAGGGAGACAAAGAAAGATCACAAGCATGTGTGAGAACAAGTTAGTAAGAATGTGTGGGAGCATACTAGAGGGATAGACAAAGGGCTCCTTGGAGAAATTACTGATTCTAGGCCTGGGGCAGAAAATAGATGAACCTGGAGCATTTTTTAGTGCCATAATATAAAGAAGTGCTGAAATAAACAAACAAACAAACAAACCAGCAAAAAATAAAACAACCATGAGGATATGGCACCAGAACCAACTGAAAGAGCTCCCAATGGTCAATGTTGGAAATACTTGAGAAACAAAATAAAGTAGTATCTGAGCATAATCCAAAGTATAATATCTGAGCCCATATTGATACAAAATTATTAAACATATGGTAAGGGGAAAGAAATCTCCCTTGTAGGACAATTACAAATAATTTGAGTAGACACTCTTCCCTTAAGGTGATGGAGCATAAATCTCCACTTTTAATTGTGATCTACCCATAGTGACTTCCTCCAAAGAATACAGTGTGGAAAGGGAAAGACTGGTAACCTTACAGTGAATGAACATGACAAACACTATCTCAGTCAGGTGATCAAGGACAACATCAATAGTCATAAATCATGTTGATAGTATGTACCCTGTACCCTTCATATGATGAGATGAGAATCACACTTTGCCTCTGTGATCTTCCATTAATTCATAGTCCCCGTCTAATCTTGAGGAAAAAAAAAACATCAGGAAACATTCAATAAATGGATATCCTCTGAAATACCTGATCCGTACTCCTCAAAATTGTCAAGGTTATTAAAATTCAGGAAAGTCTGAGAAACTGTCACAGCTAAGAGCAGTCTAAGGAGATATGACAATTACATGTAATGTGTGGTCCTAGAATGGAAGAGAAATCTAAATAAAGCATACACTTTAGTTACTAATAACAATAATATCACCTTATTAATTGTTAGAAAGGTGTATTACTAATATAGGATGTTAATAATTGGGTAAACTGGGTATAGAGGATGTGGAGACTTTCAGTATTATCATCACAATTTTTTGTAAATTTGAAACTATGCTAAAATACATACATTTATTGTAAAAACTATCTTGATTACTTAGTGGTTTGAGACCCCCCCTTACATTTTATACCCAAGGGGGTTGCATTACTTGCCTCACCCTAGTCCTGCCCAACTTTCTAAATGCAAAACAGATTCCCAGTGCTATGTTTCCTGGGACAGATCCATACACACTGACTTCTTGGCCTGCATTCTCTTTATTTGTATATAAATAAAACCATGGTACTCTTTCCTCATGAGCTTCTTAGAATAGGCTGAATTACATTCCTTGGCTTCTGACAAGAAATAGCTTTAGAAACACCTTAGTGTGTATTTCCAAAAGTTGCAGCCATACAGCCCTGTGGCGAGGACACAGAAACAGCGTATAGTCCAAGAAAGTTTGTCAGTCTGTGCCCAGCTGGCTGGAGCTTCTCCGGAGGCTGCTTTATACCAGCAAAGGAAAGTGTTGCAAAGAAAATGAGCTCTCTTTGCTGTCTGAGTCTGCCCCTCAGAGCTCTAGAAGCCTGGACCTTTGTCTCAGAAGCTCACAAGACTAAAGTACGTTTTGTCCTTCCTGTTGCTCTGGTTCCTCTTTTCACACCAGTACTGATAAGAGAGGACAACTATCCATTTAAAACAAAATGTCATAGGTATAGATCTATTCCCCATCTCTCTTATCTCCCCTACCCTGTTCCTAGGACTGGAGAGGCTGTCAAACTGTGACAGAAAGCTGGGTAAAGACACTGCTTTCACTTTATTCTCTCAAGTAAAACTGCATCAGTGAAAGCACAATGTTAAGCTGACTTGAGTTTTTCCGGTTTCTGATGACTTTTGTGGAAGGATTTGTTTTGGGGGAATTAGGATCCAGGAGTAGATAGCTCTGTCACTAACTCAGAGTGTATCATCTCATCTCTCATATGCATCAGTGTAAGAAGATCCTTCAAAGCCAGGCAGTGTGATTTCCATTGGAATAAGTGGCTGAATCTGGTGTCTGTTTTTTAACAGATCTGCCACTTGAGGGTTATAAGTAGGGGAAGTTGTAGAAAGTCAATGCCACATACTCCATCCGGTATCACATACAAGAACTTTGGCTCTGGCTTCAACAGATTTGTTTGGATCCCAGCTCAAGAATTCCTTAACTGAGACATCTGGGCAAGATACCTAACCCCATAAAAACCTCAGTTTCTTAATTTATAAAATGGGAAGGCTCATAGAGTTGCTATAAGGTTAAAGGAACTCATTGGAACACCGAGCCAATGCTTGGCACAGTAGAGGTGCCTAATGAATGATAGCCATTATTGCCCAAACTCTGTAGCTTGGAGCTGGGATGGGGGTGTGTACACTAGAGTACAGACCCAAGAATTACTCTGGAGACATGTTGCAGGAAGCCTGCCAGTTCTGCAGGGGTGTTTTCTTATTGCCGACTAGTAAATGAGAAATGGCTCAGGAGCAAGATGTTTCCTTCGGGAGCATCCTGGAAGAGGCAGCACAGAACATAATAGTTTTCCAAGGTGATATCCCACAGGATCATGGTTTCTTGTCCTTCCTCTTCTGGGCCCACAAGAAGGAGGGGAGGGCTCCTTGGTTAAGAAGGGGTTTCCAGAGGAGAGCAGCTAGGGGCTTGCTTCCTCTTTCATGCCTGTCTTGTCAGGCTGCATATTGAAATTCTTTACATTTGGAATGTGTGGGGACCCCTGTCTGGGCTTTGTACTCAGGTTCCTAGGAGCCAGGGGCAGCCCTAAGAACGGGCAGCATCATGTATCTGCCTTCCCAGGTGCAGTCCTGAGAATGTGCTGATGGAGTTTAGTTTTAATAGCAGTCATAACTCAAGAGGCCTCCTCTTTAGTTTTTTTTTTTTTTTTTGATTGTGCAGCTGAAGACTGGATGACCTCATTGAGAAATGGGCTATAGACAGAGGATAGAAGCAGCTGTTGCCACAGGAAACAACCCCTCCCCCCTTGTGGAGCACACTACTTCTAAGGGCTCTTTGAGGGTAGGGTGGATTGAAAATGGCAGCTGTCCTCTACCCAGATCTTTCTTGATGTACCCAGAGATTGAGCTGAGCTGTTGTCCTGTGCACCAAAAGGTTGTGGGTTCGATTCCCTTTCAGGGCACATGTCTAGATTGTAAGTTCTATCCACAGTTGGGGCATGCACAGGAGGCAACTGATTGCTATTTCCCTCTCACATCAGTGTTTCTCTCTCTAAACATATCCTTGGGTGAGGATTTTTTTAAAAGAAAGAAACTGTTTAGAGTGTTTCCAAAACAAATCCTTGGCCTATGAAATATTCATCTGCCTTTCTCTACTAGGACCCATGTGCCTGTGATATGTCTTCTTTCCTCTTTCAGATTAGAGTCTGTGTCCTGGATCTCATCTTCTGGTCAGTTACCATTCCTTGCACAGCCTGCCTGGTCTGGTTGCCATGTTGTCAAGGAGCTGAGTAGCAAAATATCATGCAACTTGATGTTTATAGCTTATTATATATTCTGCCTTCATCGAATAAAAATTCAAAAGATATGTATTAAGCCTTCGAACACATGGGTGAATACTTAAGCCAAATGTTTGATGGGTTAATGATATAATTTTAGGTACCAGATACAAGTTCAGAGTGGTGGTGGGTAGGAATTTTGGGACAGTGGAGTTTTCCTGGGCACTTGTTAAAAATCTTTTTGATAGCTTCATCCCCTTCTGAAGACAATATTATACCAGAGTTGGGAGCTACACATATACATGCAAGTTATTCTACCCAATTCCCAGACCCTTGGTCCATCACAGCACAGAAACAATGTACCAGAGTCAAAGAAACCTCAAACAGATGTCTGTAGATAAAAATAAAGCTAGCAGCACTACTGTACAGCCCACATATTGTCCTACTTTTAAAAATAGATTGTTGTGGCTAGTAGTTATTTGTTCATTCCCTACCCCATTTCCTCTTGGTTTGGTACCAACCATGCAAAATGGCTTGTAGGCTTTTCCTAATGGTTGGCAGCTTTCCTTTCTAAAAATGTAACTAAACAAAATACCTCCTTCAGAACATCAAGCTAATCAACATCTATATCTATTTAGCACCTACCAGGTTCACAGGTTTGTTCCTGGAATTGGGAATGTTATAAGTACACATACCCAGATTGAACCTTGCCCAGTTCAGACACAAAGCCCAGTCTTCACAGGTTGTGGTGAAAGGCTAGTTGGGAAGAGGCTGTTGGCTTTTGCTGTTTTACAGGAAACTTCAAGGAGGGAGTTGAGGCATGTAGCCTCTTAAACCTCTAACCCTGATTAATTTGCTTTGTTTCTGAAACACACTGACAGGTAACCAACTGGGCCTAGCTCACGTTCAAGACTGTGTGCTAAAACTTCACTAGTTCTTTTCAAAGCCTTTTCCTTCTACCACTGCCTGTTTCATTGAACATTTTGTCAGCTGCTCCTCATAGAATTGCTTCAAATTAAAATGCTTTGTTCCAGGGGATATTTTACAGCCGAGCAACTGTAACTAGTGGCACTCCCCCCACCACTCTGCCATGGTTATAGGTCTTTAATGCTGCTGAATGACTCTGCCAAGGGTTCCAATTTGCTTTTACACAAGTGAATGACCCAATTCAAAATAAATGTATCTAGGCTGCTTTTCTCTCCCTGCCCCCACTCAGTCATTCTTCTTAGGCATGTACCCCACAGTTCAGGGCTGGCAGTCATCTGTCTGCCTAGCAGAAATGCATTATGTAGGTCCACCTTAACTGACAAGTGCTTAACATCTGGTCTGTTTAGTTGAGGGAATACTTATTTCTTTTCTTCTTATTATTTTTTTTAATCCTCACTGGAGGATATTTTTCCATCGATTTTTAGAAAGAGTGGAAGAGAGAGGGAAAGACAGAGAGAAATATCAGTGTGAGAAACACATTGATTGGTTGCCTCCTGCACGAGCCCAGTGGCCGGGCTGGGGAGGAGCCTGTACCCCAGGTATGTGCCCTTGACCCTGGATCATTTGGTCCACAAGACGACATTCCATCCACTGAGCTAAACTAGCCAGAATGAGAATAGTTATTTCTATATCAGATTCATGAGGCTGGAATATTTTCCTTCCCAAGTCCTAAAAGCAGTGTGTCGGTGGGACCACATTTCATTTTTAGAGTCACCTAATTTTATAGCCATAAAGGACCTCTTTAGGACTTCACTCTGTAGAAGTCTTCCCCATGCAGTTCAAGTTCCAAAACTTTTTATGGGCTGAGCCCAAGGTTAAGTGTTCTCATATCAGCTGTAGCCAATGTCCTCAAGAAGCTCACAGTCTCTCAGGGTTGACAGACAGGTCACCAACTGGCTCTAATGTAATGTAATAAGTACCATGATAGCGGCAAGAACAAAGTGTGCCATGTGAACCCAGAGGAAGGAAGGATTACTTCTGCTTGGGAGGGGAGAGGGTCAGGAAAACCTGCTTTCAGGAGATGATATTTGAACTGGGTCAGATGGGAAAGCTATTCCAAGTGTGTGAGTAAAGGTATGCACACATTTGCTTAGTTAAGAGAGAAGAAGTCTCCCATAGACAGTGGTTTTCCAGGAAATGCACTAAATAAAGAGCCACTTGCTGTAGAAAAGGCTCTTTTCAACTGTGATCCATTAAGATACAGCCTGTCCTGGTCAGCATTTGTAGATGGGCAAGTATGTGTAATTGCGGGCAGCTCCTCTTTGGACACCAAAGGTTGGTATGTAGCTACCTTCCCTTAAATGGTGTCAATGGTGTGACAGCCAAGGATAGCAGCTTTATGGGAGAGAGGAGTTAAATCTGAGAAGATTTATTTTGGTTCCATTACCAGCAGTCCTTTTCTGAGCAAGTCTTAACAAGAGGCAAACTCCTAATGAACTCCTGAGTATCACCAATGTGTTCAGGATTGGCTTGAAAAGCCAAAAAAGATGAAAAGAAAGAAAAAAATCAAAGCATCCTTCCAAATAAAAGAGGTAGACAGTAATGGCTATAGGATTTTGAATCACTTTTTTTGTCTGATTGGCAGTTTTGAATTGCGGCTTAGCTGCATTGCAGGGTAGTTCCCCTTTAATGCTATTATTGATACCAGATTCTCTGTTCCTTCAGGGAGAGCTGTGTTGAGGAAGAAAGAAAATATTTGATGTCTGATTTATGGATGTGCTGACTGGTCCATGCACTGTGGCATACAAGCAGCAGCTTTATTTTGAAAAAAAAATGTCAACTGTTTTTTTCTTTTTTTAAAACTAGAGAAAATTATGTATGACTTGCCACTAGTAGTATGCTTTTCGTGTATCTTTATTTTCCAAATCTTGCAAGCTTACTGTTTTCTTACCCTAGTGAGAAGCAGAACGTTAACTTCAATGAGGTGAGGGGGGGCTGGAACCTTGAGGACCAGCATCTTATGGTGACCCCCAACATCCACAAAGAGATGACAGATTGACTATACTGATTGACTGTTTTTGTGGGTTTTTTTGGTCACATGCCTGTCTAACCTTGATCAAGCCAAGAATCCAAAAGATTCAGAACTGGAGGGGATCTTGGAGAGTGCTGAACCCAAACCCTCCTTGTACAAATGGGAAAACCGAGGCCCAGAGAGAGGAGGGGATATATTCATGGTCACGCAGCTCATGGAGACAGATCCAGAAGTAGAACTCAGGGTTCTTTCTTCTAGTCCCATTTGCATCGATCACATCCTGTAATTGCTCTCTCAGAAGCAGTCCAGAGCAGCACATTTTCTCTGGAAGGGGCAAGGGAGTGCTTTAATTGCTGCCAATAGGGAAAGGAATGAAAGAAAGGGACAGGCTTACTTGGTGCTCCCCTTCCCCAGATAAACTGCCTCATTTATTTCTAGCTATATTTCCCTAACAATGAGATCATTGCCATTTCATACACCTTGAGAATCAATAAACTTCCTCAGTTTCAGAGAAGAGTCAGGTAGACAAAGTCCTTTCATTGACCTACATTCCTCAGTTTTGTCTGCTAATTGCCCTAGTAGAAGGAAGGGTTCCTTCTATTTTAGGATCACCTCCTCCAGTAAACCTTTCCTGATTTCTGAGACTTAACTACACAACCCTTCCCTACCTTAACCTATATCACATTGTATGTCATTGTTTACATACCTGTTTTCCTCACTGGACTGTGAGGTACTTGAGGACAAGGACCGTGTCCTCTCAATATCCCCAGTACATAGCATAGGGTCTGACCCATAGTAGGCAATAAATGTTTCTTGAATGACCCAGGACACAGATGCCCCTGGTAACAAAGGTTGACTCTTGTTTCTGCAGCAAATTAAAAATCCAACAACTCCAGAGGGAGAAATGGGAAATTCAAATTTGTTTCTTATTGGGCATGGTACTTCCCAGGACTCCATTAGCTCAAATTCCGAATAGTCTTTTCTGTGAAGGTATGTCTTCTAGGGGCCCACTAGTATAATTCGATGGTGTATTTCTTTTGGGTACCTCTGATTGTAGACTTCAGGAAATGGGATCGGGGTTGTTCAATAGTTCTTAATTATACTAGCAGACTGTGGCTGAATTTTACCATCCTTTGTGGAATAGCATAGGAGAGGTATCTTCCAAGACAGAAGTGCTAGGGCAGGGATGGGTTGTTTGTGAGGAGACCAGAGTTTCAGGTCAGAATATGTTTTGCCTCTCTTAACTAAGAGATTTGGCATTGGTTCTCTGACTGACCTTCTAGTGAGCTCTGGAGTTTGCACTTAATGTTATTCCTGTTCCTGAAAGCCTGGGTCATTAGAGGCAGTGTTTTTTGGCTTAGACTCATTTGCTTCAGGAAAATGGACCAGGCATCTTCTTTCTGCAGAGCCAAAGCTATAGGAGGAGGGACGGCTTATGATGGGCCACAAGGGACTAATAGCTTGCTAGTCTGTGCCTGTCATTCTCAACAGTTACTGCACATTTGAAACCCTTTCTAAAAAAATGGAAAATTAACCTAATATTTTAGGGAAGGTAAGGTAAAAATACCAGAGTAAATAGGAAAAAAAAATGATGCTTAGGCCCTATCCAGAGCAATTGATGGTTCAGGCCTGGGCATCAGTATTTTTAAAACTCTCCATATGGTTCTAATGTGCAGCCAGCTTTGAGAACCACTGGCCTAAGTAGAAGGTGACAATGTGGTCACTCCTTGTTCTCCGTTACTTTCTAGAGGGTTCTAAAAATGATTAATTCTTTAAACTAGAACTTTTAGGATTTCACCAAAATCTGTAAAGGTTCAAGACACTATAGATTTTGAGAATAATATTAATTCTTCTCTCACATGGAGCTTTGCTTCAGTCTGAGTTGTGTTTGAATCTACATCAAGCATGTGGGTAAGGGTAAAAGTATCTGTCTGAGGTAGCTCTCTTCTCACCATGGTTTATAAGGCCAAATGATTTTGTCTTTGACTTCATTGGCCAGCCAGAGAAACTGTTACTTCCTCAGAGATTACAGAATTTCACATATAGTTTAAAAAATTCTTTCCAAAGTATATTCAGAATAGTATGACAAAAGCAGTTTTATAAGTCCAAAGTTTAAGTAATTTTAAACCTCAAGAGTGTATTTGTTACCTGCCTTGCATTCATTTATTTATTTACTCAATGTGTGGTGGGCACATGGTGGAAGCACATTTTTGACCTTGGGGCTTTTAAGGTTTGGAGCTTACAAAAAGAGTTCTTGGTGGAATGGGGCTTGTGTTTACATAACTGTGAGGCAGCTTGTCAATGTATTCTGTGCAGTCAAACAGGTCAGTGAAGTGAAAAACCAATCCAGCCAACCAACTTTAGGACTGATAAGTTATTTGATTGACTGGACCAGTGGAGTTACTTAGGAAGGCTGAACCACAGCACTGTAGCTTGGGAAGCTAGACACCCAATCAATGCCAAAAGCATCTTTAACAATCACTGGAGCCCAGTTGCCTCAAACCATTGGAACCAGATTTGAGTAAAGACATCAAATGCACTGGGACACCATGGGGATGGATAAATCTTTTTCCTCATCATATCGCATTTTTTTCATATATTTGGGGCTATGTAGCTCATTACTGCAAATTTTTCTCTTTAGCAAGGAGAGAGGAAATAATCCTGAGATCAGACTCTGCAGCTTCTTAGCTGTGTGAACTTAAGTGAGTATCCTGACATATCTGAGCCCCAGTTATTTCCTCTATCCATATTAAGCATTTCATAGTGTTTTGGGGAGGGTTCAATGAAATTACACATGGAAAATACTTAGAAAAATATCCTTGATGCATATACATAGAAATCATCTAATAAATGGTAGCCTTGATGATTTAAAAAAAAATAATGCTGCAAACAGACTTGGGTGTCTGATTGCCTGGGTTTGAATTTGACTCTACCACTTCCTGACTAATGGCTTGAGCAAGTCTAGTTAAAATATCTTGGTGAGTCCCATTTTCTTCATCATATGTCATAGCTGAAGAATGAGATGATGAAAACATTTAGCACAGTGCCTGATATATCAGTGGTGATGATTATTGTATCAGTCACCATCATTATCCTGGTAGTTGCTAGAAAATTGCCCTAGTTTTCAGCCACTTCTCAGTATGATATCTTTTACTTACTCCTTGCCACCATTCCAGTCCCTTTAATTCAGTTGTGCTTTAGCTTGCCATTTTCTCTAGCAGGGAGTGTGAGATACAAAATACACACCAGACCTGTACTGCTCTGGCCTTCTCATAACACTGTCCCATGCATTCCTCTGTTGCTAATGCTGAGCTTTCTATCAGCTAAAATCTTAAAATACTATGGGGGCACACATGAGATCAGGTCTCCCACAAATTCTGCCTATTTGCTCTTTCAAACCTCATCCTGCAGCTTCACCTTCTTCCTTATCAAAGGTCACTAGGTTTTTGGTTCATGAGAACAGCCAGTTACCAACTCTTTGTAATCTGCTTTCTTGATAATTTTGGTTGAGCTTTTGAGTAGGCGAGTATGTTGATATTTTATTTTTAAAGGTTTGGGTCTAGCAGAGGCTGGCTATCATGCTACTAATGCCACCATCTTTCCCATTGCACTTCTTGTATTTCTGTGAATTTTGAATTGATATACCGGCCTTCTCACTTTGCTTTCTGAGAACCCTGACTTGACTGTTGGATCTATACCCTCAAACAGGCAATGATATCCAAGTGAAGGCATTTACCTGAGATAATACCTCTAGACAACATTCTCCAGCATTGCACTCCTAAATCTTTTTAGTGTTGGGGAATGTGAAAAAATGTGGATGATTTTAAATATTGACCTGGGCTTCATGAAATTAGTAACATTATTTAGTGCCATGGAAAACCAGATATTCATGCTTGACTTCAGAATTAACCATATCATTGTTTCCTTAAATTGATGCATGAAAAGTGAGATTCAAGCTTTGAATTAATAAAAGCACAAATAAAACCCATATTTGCAGCTGTTGTTGGGGAAAATTTTGTCTAGTTACTTTGAGGCTAGATAGGCAGAATCCTTGTTTTGCCTTTATGTAATAGGCCGGTGGTCGGCAAATTATGGCTTGCGAGCCACATTTGTCTCTCGAGCCGCAGTTTGCTGCTCTGTTGACTAATGAGTTTGCCCACCATTGTAATGGGCTCTATAAAAGACCAGCCATGTGGTGGCTTCCCTAGAGGTCAGGCTACAAAGAGCAGAGCTCCCCTTGATACCCTTGGAACCTATTTCCTGCTATTCAACTTATTCTTTTGTGACTTGAGCAAGCCATTGCCTATCCTATTAGTTCTCAGTCTCCAGAGGAGTTTGGCTTCAATGTTCTCTTCAGATTTAACCGTTAACTATTCCAGTGACTTCAAGAGAATAAACTGAATCCATGGGAGAACTGTCTCAAACTTGATTCTTAAAAAACAAAAAAGAAAACTACATTGTAGGCAAATGGCACATGGTTTGAAATAACAGATCCCCTCTTTGGATTGTGTTCTGTGCTGACTCCTGCAGACACTCACTCTCATACCTACCCAACTCCATTTACTGACAGACCACACAAGACCATTTCCTCTTACCACTAATGTATAAGTCCTTTCTCTACTTTGTTTTCTAAAGATTGGTAAAAAAAAACTTTTATATAAGACTATTACTACCACTACCAGTGGCCCTTACCAATGCCTGAATGTGTGTCAGACACTGTGCTGTGTACCTCATGTAGATTTTCTGTTTTAAAACTTGTACCTCCCTGCCGAGACCGGTTTGGTTCAGTGGATAGAGCGTTGGACTGCGGACTGAAGGGTCCCGGGTTTGATTCCGGCAAGGGCATGTACTTTGGCTGCGGGCACATCCCCAGTAGGGGGCGTGCAAGAGGCAGCTGATCAATGTCTCTCTCTCATCGATGTTTCTGACTTTCTATCCCTCTCCCTTCCGCTCCGTAAAAAAATCAATAAAATATATTTAAAAATAATAAAACTTGTACCTCCCTATGGAATAGGTATTATTATCTTCTTTTTACAGAACAGAGGGGTGGTTTATTGACAATAACACACAGCTAATGTGGTGCAGGCCCATATTATGACTCAAGACTGTCTGATCCAAAAATCTTAATAACTATTATATGTACTGCTTTTTGCACCCCTGTGTGGAACTGGGACATCATCATCATCATCATCATCATCATCATCATCATCAAATCATCATCATCAAAGTAAGGGTTTTTTTCTTGTCTGCTGTTAGATAGTTACTATTATCTTCTACTAGAGGCCCAGTGCACAAAATTCGTCCATGCGGGGGTTGGTGGATATCCCTCAGCCCAGCCTGTACCCTCTCCAATCTGGGACCCCTCAAGGGATGTCCGTCCCCTCAAGGGATGTCCTCTTTAGATCTGATCCCAGTGGGAAGTCAGACATCCCTGTCACAGTCCAGGACTACTGGCTCCCAACTGCTTGCCTTCCTGCCTTCCTGATTGCCCCTAACTACTTCTGCCTGCCAGCCTGATCACCACCTAAACACTCCCCTGCCAGCCTGATTGATGTCTAACTGCTCCCCTGCCAGCCTGTTTGCCTCCAACTTCCCTCCTCTGCTAGCCTGGTCACCCCTAAATGTCCTCACCTGCAGGCTTGATCGCCCCAACTGCTCTCCCTTGCAGGCCTGGTCCCTCCCAACTGCCCTCCCCTGCTGACCATCTTGTGGCAGCCATCTTGTGTCCACATGGGGGCAGGATCTTTGACCACATGCAGACAGCCATTTGTGTGTTTGAGTGATGGTCAATCTGTATATTACTCTTGTAGTCATCCAAACTGAAATGAACCATAGGCTGATTGCCTCAAAAGCTGTGCTGTTTCTTTTGCACCATGCTGCCTTTGGGCTTAAAAGGCCTTGTGGACTTGCTTTCCATTCTCGGCTCCCAGGGAATTTTCCCCTGCTTTCCTAAACAGCCTTACCAGCACAGTCTGCCAGGCTTGGGCAATGCCAATTCCTACAATACAGCAGGAACTACCCCTTCACAGCCTCCACAGCTCCCTCAGCCCCCACAGCCCCAAAGAAATGGATTCTCTCTTCTCTGATCCTCCTCAGCCAATGTCCACAGTTTCATTGTCTATGATACATGGTGCTTGCTTTTCATCTCCTTGCACACCAACGATCCATGTTTCTGGTGATATCTATGGGCCACCTGTATTTAATTGTTAGCTGCCTTGATGTATCTGTCTTTCAATTTTAGCAGCTGCTTCCTCAGTTTCCCTAGCCTTGAGAAAACGCAGTTAAGTGCCTAACCAATGGAGGATTGCCATCAAGTGGTACATACTGGGAACTGCACAGCTTTAAAAATTATTTTCCCCCTTTCTAAAGACAAATCCCATCCATTCTTCAAGCCTAGTTAAGGGGTTAACCATTCTCTCTCTCATCTTTTTTCAATTTTGCTACTCATTAGCTCTTATACAAGAAGCAGAGAAAAAATAAACACAGGGAAACAGAAATCAACAACAGATTGCAGTATACACACCACCCTGTGCTCCCAATCCCTTGCCCTTACTATTGTGTATGGTTTGCCAGGAGAGAAGATCTAGGAGCTTCATATTGGTTTGGGCTCATTCAGAACACCTCTGTTCTTATTTGGTATTGATGACTTAGAGCTGATTATATCTGCAGAACATAGTGAGTTATAGGTTCTAGAGGGGCTAATATAAAAGACAATTCACAATAGATTAAGTACAAAAATAGCTGATAAACAAAAGGCAAAATATCAACTTAACTACTAATCAATGAACTATAAATTAAAGCTAACAATGAAATTATTTTCCATATAAAATTGGTTGAGAAATGTTAAAATCTAAATTTCCAGGCTTGAAGAAGATGCAATGAAATAGTTGCTTTATACATTGCTGGGAAGAGTCATAAATTAATCATAGCCTTTCTGGGGAACATGCTAGCAATGTGATCAGGAAACTTAACAATGTTCATATACTTTGATTCTACAGCTGTGCTACTAGATATTTTACTAAAAGAAATAATTTGGTAGAAATATTTATGTATAAAGATCTTTGTTGAAACATTTATAGCATGAAAAGCTACAGGATTCTGTGTCTAAAATTTAAGGTATAATTATAGACTAGAATATTATTTAGCTATTAATAAATCATGTTCTTAGGGACTATTTAAGAACTTAAAGTTATATATAGGAAAAGTGTTAGGGTATAATATTTTAAAAAAATACTGCCAAGGCACAAAACTAATACCTTCGTTTTATAAAATATCCCAATTTTGAAAAAGAATAAAGTGCATAGAAAAATGACTGATGTAAATATACTGTGTAAACAGTGATCAATTCTAAGAAAGGATTATTGGTGATTTTTTCTTCTTTAGTTGTTTCTGTATTATCCAGGTTTTTTTATAATCAGAAAATCTTGGTAGAAATGAAGAAAATGATGCTTGGGGAATTATAATTCAACTCAAACACATGGTCACCACTGAGAAAATTACTAAAAGCCTATACATTCCTGAGTCACAGAGCTAGAGCTTAAAAAGACCTTGGAGTGCATCTGGTGTCAACCCTCCCAATGCCACAGTCATCCCCTCAGTGACTTCCTGGCACGCCTCTCCTTAAAAACGGTGCATAAGTAACTTACTCATTACCTCTGGTAACTGCCTCTGAAAAGTATAACAATAGTGCTAATACCTTACATGCATCTAGTGATTTATAGTCTGTGAAGCTTTTAAATGTACCATTTTATCTCAAAATCCTAGGAGGTGGGAAGAGCAAGTGCAATTATCTTCATTTTTTCAGATGAGCATCCTGAGTTGAAGTGACATCCAATGGTAAAGTGACTTGTTGCATTGCTGGTCAATAGCAAAGACAAGACTGAAATGTAGGTGTCCTGCCTCCTACTCAGAGAGAGGCTCGTTCCACTTCTCCAAACTCGTAATAAGGCCAGCATTATCCTAATCCCAAAATCAGATAAAGACACTACAAGGAAAAAAAATTACAGGCCAATAATCCTGATGAACATAGATGCTAAAATCCTCAACAAAACATTAGCAAATCGGATCCCGCAATACATTAAGGATATCACAACCAAGTGGGACTTATTATGGAGATGCAAGGCTGATATAATATTTCCAAATCAATTAATGTGATATATCACATAAACAAAATGAAGAATAAAAATCACATGATCATATCAATAAATGCAGAAAAAGCATTTGACAATATCCAGTACCCATTTTTGTTAAAAACTCTCAGCAAAGTGGGAATAGAAGGAACATACTTCAGCATTCCTCCATAGTATCCAGTGTTTAGTTTCCTACAAGTATTTCCTTTGTTTGAGCTTATGTTGGTCTTGCTATAGCTTAAAACCTTCTCCAGGGGGACTTTTATATAGTATATTGGGCCCTGGAAGTTGTGCTTGGATGTGGTGCTATACACTAGAGTAGGATGAATATGGAAAAAGTTCAGGGGAAAGAATAAAAAAAAACAGATGATTCTCCCTAGCTGCAAATCCTGGTAGTCTCCATTCAGAAACCTGCAACGATATTTACAAACTGTTGTTTTCATAAACTGCTCATTGTTCAAGAAGGCATACAATAGCCAGTATGTGATAGTGATTTGCCCTACAAAATCGTTTTTGAAACAAGGTTTCAATGTCTTAGCAGTTACTACATTTTGTTTAGTTTCCTAAAAGATGTGGCACAGTAGATTAATTGTTGATATCAAAATGCAAAGATACCCTTATTGCTGTCAACAGTATTGTTCTATTATTTCCCACAGCTCTGCATCCCACCTTGGGAAAGCATTTGAACACTTCTGCAAGGTCTAGTCACAGATCCATTTGGATTTGTCATGAGAAAGCAACAGGCAGGAAGACAACTTTGTTTGACCTTGGGAGAATGTCTGTGAGTTGAGCAAAGCAAACTGATTTTGGGTCTATTATAGGTTGTCCCATGTACACAGAGGGTCTCCATCTCCCATCCCAGGACCTATAAGGAAGGGTAAACAAGACTGTATAGACCGACTCTTCACCATGCAGTGAGTGTTCAAGAGGGAGTAGACAAACTGAAGGATGTTGGCACATGTCAGAATTAGGTCAGAAACCTGCTCTGGCCTTAACCCAAGGATTATTGAATAACAGAACCAGCTTAGTGTGTTTTAGTATAGTTACTGGCCATGGGAGTTAACTGAGTGAGGTCCTGATCAAACCCAGCTGGAGTATTGCCTAGTGCAGAGGAGCTCACTTCCAGGAACTCAATCTCAGAACTCAGTGGGAGACTCCACCAGCCCTCCCATGACTAATCTGCTGGCTACCACAACTGACACTTCCCTGCCCTAGTCTAGGGCCTGCAGTTTACCCTAGGGAGACAGGACATGTTCTAGCCAGAGAAATGCCCTAACAGCTGTGCCTGTCCCTTCCGCTAGTCTGACTATTTTCCCAGAATTGACCTGAAGGTTCAGTGAAATGATTCAGAAAAAACAATTGGTTGCTTCAGTTAGAAATTTAGTCACACTGGTATTTAGGCTGAATGTATTATGGAACATAAGTTTGGAGGGTCAGGTCTGTGCCATAGTGCCTGACCATCTCTCCCACCATGTTGCTAAAGGTAGAGGAGCTGGAGTGAATGGAAGGTCTCCAGTTGACAAAATGGAAACAGAAAGAGTCTAGTGTGTATATTTGTTACCACCCAGCTGCTAACTAATGTCTCAACTCCACATTAGCCCAACCCTGCCCCAAAAGTTGTCATGACAGCAATGCGTGTCCATTCTTGAGAACACCAGAAACAGTATTCTAACAGATGTTAGGGTATGTAAGGGCCAAGCAATTTACAAATGAGAGGTTCACAGGCAAATGCATGGACACAGAGATTAGCTTTGGAATCATTGTTCACTATGTTCCTTAGCTTTTTTAGGTTCCTGGAGCCCAAATTATCCTCAGTCTAATATTCTTTTGCTTGACTACTCACAGAGTCTAGCTATTTAATTTTTGCAAAGTAGCACCTCAATTTTAGGTCTCAGTGTTTTTATTTGTAAAATGAAAGAGTTAAGTCAAATGAGCTCTATGGTATCTTTCAGCTCAAATAATCATTCTGTGAGTTTAAGTTTGTCACATTTTGGTCCAAAATGTAATTTATTTCCTTGGATGCTCCAAAAGTTTTGTCTCCTTATGTTCTTATAAAATCAATTCTTCTATCTTCTTTGTCATCTACAAGTATGGACATATGGGTCCTTCTTGTTCCTTTCACAAAGCAAGTTTTACATTTTGAGGATTATTTTAAAGAAGGGCAAAAAGGAATCTTGTATTTACCCAAGATACTCAGACCCATCACATGATACCACTCTTCCATGTTAGGTTTGTTTGAGTATTTATTCTCTTAAGTCATTGGCCTAGGGTTGGGCTGGGCAATGTGTATGCATAAAAATATGCAATACAATCAGCTTTGTAAGAAGGGAAGTGATTTGCAATGAACCCTCCTGGAGTCTGCGCTATTACTTACCAGCCCTGTCCAGGAACCCTGCAACTTGCAGCATATCATTAGGAATATAGTCAGCTACCTGTATATTAGAGTACTAGAGACCCCGTGCACAGATTCATGCACAGGTGGGATCCCTCAGCCTGGCCTGTGAGGATCTGGCTGAAACTGGCCCTCTGACATCCCCTGAGGGGTCCCGGATTGCGAGAGGGCTGTCCTCAGGTGATGTACCTTGGAATCAGACTCTCTCCTCTCTTGTTCCAGATACATCACCCAACAATTGCAGCTGCCAAGTCACAGCAGCTCTGAAGCTCCTGCATTGAGCTTCTGCCCCCTGATGGTCAGTGCATGTCATAGCTACCAGTTGGACAGTGGAACGGTCAGCCAGTTGCTTAAGCTTTTATATATATACTAATGTCCATGT